>OY757942.1:46687861-46705361 GCA_963585895.1 Sepioteuthis lessoniana | reverse complement strand
TAGAATAATGGAAGATATGAGCCTCTAGGTTTTGATATAATAATATTAACTATAGTAGTCGACAACTCTGGGTTCCCGTATAATATTTATAAAGGAAAGAATAGGACAGTTTAGGCGAGAATAATATAAGGTGAAAGCTGAAAACAAACATGAAACAAACAACTTGACAGCAGACAACACAATGAACAAACTTCAACACGTGGGGAGATTAAAATATAAGTCCTTTTAATATACATGCGGACACGCATATTCAACGTGTCGGCTATATTATCAGCGGATAATACATAAATATAAATGTCTTTCTTCCTTTTTTCCTTTTCTTTCGTCTTTCTTTAAATTGAGAGAGGGAGAGAGAGTAATTGCAATGCTTAAGGGTGTAGGGAGAAACAGTCTTAATGTTTACTTATCTTTTTGACAGGTTCTTTCGGAGAGTATTTTCTCTTTTACAGGCTGGCAGATTTATTTATATGGCTTGAAGGTACAGGTTCTTCTTGTCCAAGATTCTTTCTGCTTCTTCACCCGGAGTTTGGCACGAGATTTGCCCCATCTGTTCACCGCGACATCTCTTTTCAAAACTGATATTCTTTACCCCTATTTCCGCTGATGGAAAAAGGTGCCACTTCTGCCTTAGGGTTCTGGCCAATCATTTCGCCTCTATCTTCCTTCCCGTGTCAGGCGATTGTTTAGGACTACTATCTCTTTCACCCGGTCACAGTGCAAACATCTGTTGGCTTTCATTCTGACCTGGATTTATTACTTTGGCCGCGAGGAATTGACCTAGATTCCTATTCCTCTCTGCTAATTCGAACATGGAGGGGTAGGGGGCATTCCTTATCTCTCTCCTCTCAGTGGTAGACCACGTGACACCAAGATCATTAGGTGTTTTGGGTCTTTCAACATCATACACTTTCACTAGGGTGACCCAGCTTTGTGGTCAGGGAATCTAACTGCAGCCCAAAAAAGATCCATGAGGTTTTATACAAAGTAGTACCAGCAGAACATCCATTCAAATCCCTTTTCTGGGCAATCCCCCCCCCCCCATATAAAAAGGGAGGGGCAGGAACCAAGCAAATGGTTTACCTCCTAGCAGAAAGTGATTGCCTAGGGATGCACCTTAACACTCACTCCAGACAAATGAAAATATCACCAAGTAGTAATAATTGTGCTGAGCAAAGCAAGTACATCCTGCTCAGTAAATGTCCTTACTCATTTTTGATAAATTTCATTTTTATTTGTTGGTGGGGTGGGGTTCCATGAGAAAGACTCGTATAGGAAGTGGGTCCCAGCTTCAAATGTTTGAAAAAACACTGCTCTAAATTCCTAACTGGTTCCTTGGAGGACACTTGTCAAATTGACTAAAAATAAAGATGAATTTTTGCCAGTAGTGGTTGTTGAATATAATTCGTTCCCAAATTATATTTCACAACTGATTTGTTCGAAAACTGAAACAATGCTGCTCAGGTAGACTCAGCGAGCCAATCATTTGGCAATGTTTGGTTTACCTTGGCAGTCATTTGAGCACATTCCATTTTCATCAGCTTTTTTCTTTATGTGATTTTCTGGTTTGATAGTTTTTCAAGAGGTGAGAAAAAATTCAAAATTCTAATACCAAATTTACCTACTTCTAGTAATTATTGCTAGAAGCTATCTGCACTTATAACCTGTGTTAACAGGTCAGGTGTTGGGCTGCCTAGAGAGGTCTTGTCTAATTTTGGAGAAGGGGTGGGTGAATATAGGATATCCCAAAACATTTGACATCATTTCACAAGCCAATAATTTTGGCAACTCTTGTTAAAATAACCTCATGGATGGTGAACATGAGAATTTTTTTTATTTTTTTTTATTTAATAATAATAATAATACAGTGGTGTCCATCTCTCGTAGCTAGAGAGATGGATTGGGCCTGTTGATGAAATGGCTGCTGTGATCACCAGACCTGTCCCTGTGTGATTTATTTTATGGGGATATGTGGACGGACTGGTTTTTTCCCCCACCCACTTCCTGCTTGCTTCGATGAACTCTAACAGGGAATCACTTCTGTACTGGATGATGTCACTGGAGACATGCAACACCATGTTTGGCAAGAGCTTAACAACCGACTTGACATAGGCGTTGCACATATTGAACACTTATGAAATCCGTCCCAGAATAAACTTATGATATTCAACACCTAAACTGTTCAATTCCTTTGAGCTAGACATAGAAGTTGTCAAGATAATTGCTTTTAAAATTGATTTTTTTTTTTTTTTTATGGGGACACCTTGTGCTTAAATACTGTCCTTCCAAGTATGGAAAATTATAATTCTTTTTTTTTTTTTTTGGGTGGGTTCTCGGATATCTAAAATTGAATATTATATAATGAACATTTCAGGTAAAAATTTGGATAATTCCTGAGTAGCTTATGGACTTCATCTACCCTCAGATATGTGGGTGGATGAAGGAGCCTGCAGGGAGTGGGGGTATCCTAATCCTTTTAATTCCAACTGCATTTGAACCTCTTTGTTTTGACTGTTCTTCTTGCTGCCCACTGACTTAATCACTACTCTATCAACCCCTTAGTTATAATCATTTTCTGCTTTTTAATCTTTCTCATGGTAGAAGTGAGGGGGAAAAAAATTGAGTTCAAGTGGCAAATTTAGCAGTTCTTGATATAAAATTTGTTTAAGCACTTGATCTATGTATTGTGCATTATAAATTAAATCAGAAATGAATAGAAAACGTTACTGACACAATAAAGGCTCCTCTGGTGGTGTAATGGTTAGTAAGCTCGACTAGCAAACCTACACGAGTGAGTTCGAGTCTCATTGGGTGCCCCTTTCATATGGCCTTGTGCCACAGCTAAGCAAAAAGCTTAGTAAATTTCCATTACTGACACAATAAGGCCTATGATCTTAGAATTTGCTAAATGTCCTTACATCATACAATCACCATCTTTGTGTCCAATTTCTATCAAGATTTCAGAATTTGTCTGTCATGACTGAAAAAGTTTTAAACTACACTAAAAAAGCCTACTTTGTGTGTTAAAGATATATATAAGGTGGTCTCTCTCTCTCTCTCAGCCCTACTGTTCCATTCATTATCAAAGGGTGTTTATCTTGCCTACTTTTAGTAATCATAATAAGAAGCAGATATTTCCCTTACCCCATGTGTGGTTTTTTAATGTCTCTTAAGATGTCAGCTATGGAGCTTCTGAGAAGGAATTTATTTAATCTCAAGTCTTATATTCCCAAAATAACTGATTTAAAATCAATTTTTTTTTTTTTTTTTTAATAGGTTAAAATATATTTCACCCTTCAAATCTGGAAAAGGATTAACATTTATTTTTAAATAAGTTAATATTAGGATTGAGGATTTTTCATTATTCAGGGTTTTCAGACTATTGTCTTCATTTTTATTATGTTTACAACATTTCAGATAATGTGTCCTCCAGCCTTCTTCAGGTGTTTTATGTCAAACTCAAGCCTACACAGCACTTCAAACCTCTTCTTTAATTTAATTCACCAGGGTTGGTTATTCCGATTTGAGTAACCATAAACGGGTACAAGTGTTAAGTGTTCCTGTATTTTTACTCGCCTGCAATTAGGATTGAACCTGCAACCTCCAGATGATTGTCACTTAGAAGCTTAGGAAACAATGGATTTAACCATTACGCTGTGTCCTGCTGAAAAAAAAAAAGTTAATATTACCCCTTCAAGTATGGAAAATGATAAATATTTATTTATTCATTTTTTATTATTTTTAAGGATTTCTTAAGATTTTTAACAGACCTGATGCTGTCTTACCCAATATAAAGAAGGCAGAACCCCATAGTAAGCAATGAAGACAAAACACTCTGCAGTACAAATAATTATTTTAAACTTTAATTAAAGTGACTCTATATTCTTTATTTTTAATAATGATCATCTTACAACCTGGATGTTATAAGGGTAAGTACTCTTATGTATATTGTTAATGCTTTTAAAAAAAAAAAAAATAAAGTATTGTCTGTGGTCAAGAATCCTTGCAAGTATTGTTGATAGAATAGGGCAGTGGAGTATTTATAATGTGCTGGACTGTGGCTGCAAAGTGAGTTCAAACTCTAGTTGTGTTCTGAAATTCAATTTCAGGCTAATACCCTAGGGAAAGGCATGAACTCTTTTATTCCCCCCCCCCAAGCTATGGGTGAAATAGTATCTCTTCTTCAAGGATGGCTTTTGCATTCAATAACCCATGAAGATTGATATGCCATTTAAATAAAAACCATAACCTATTATGAAAAGGGACATATTGAAATTCAGTATTTTCATGAAATAATTTGGATTTTTTTAAAAAAATTTTTTGAGGAAAGTATGGTTAGATGCATCATCAATGAGACGAGATGGGGTTAGTCCCCATTGTGTTGTGCCTAACATGGTGAACTGTCATTGATCAAACTCAGTTGTGTTATTATGTTCACTTTTGGACTCATACCCTTAGGAAAGGTATGACCCCCACTCTTATCCCCCAGATATCTACAATATATTCCATCTTTAATCATTTTCTACACACATCACAATTCCTCCCTTATCTCTTGCTCATTGCATCTCTCATTCTTTCATTTTTCTTTTCTCTTCCTTCCTTCCTTCTGATTTATAATCTTTCATTTAGAAAAAATAAATCCTACAAAATATTCTTAAACAGTCATGTTAAACATGATACTTATTTATTGATTAAACAGTTACTCATTTCTCTGTGTGTGTGTGTATATATATATATATATATATATATGTGTGTGTGTGTGTATATATATATATATATATATATATATATATATATATATATATATAAGCATTTCCTACTTATTTTTGTATTTTATGAAACATCCATCGGTGATTTAACATCACTAGATATCATACTTCTCTGTCCTGATGATGGTTCAAAAGAACCGAAACGTTAGCACGTCGACTGACTTTCTTTCACGTTTCCCTATCATTCATCGCCTCTGGTAGGTCTTCAGGGTTACATCCTGTATCATCACATAGCTGCTGAATGTATGTTCGAGCTGGTCGTCCTGCTTTTGATTGGCCATATGCGGGGGTCCACAGGAGTACATCACTTACGAGTTCGTCCTTGCTTCTCCGGCATGTCTGGTTCATCTAGCTTGGATAGTTTTCGTGATAGGTGGTAGGTGACCGTATAGTTGGTGCCTTGTGGGGTGTTGCCGCCAGGACTTGTTCAATATTGCTCTCAACATTCTTGTATAATTGCCGTCTAGCTTCTTCTCCCGCCGTTTAGTCAGCGTCCAAGTAGTGCATCCATATAGCAGTATCGACACGACCGCAGCTAGGAAGAAACTGCGTTTCATTTTATCTCTCCGGTTTTTTGTACACGTCTAAATGGTCTTAAGTATTGCTATATAACACCAATAGTTTTATTTGCTCATAGTTAAATTAAAGGTATTACTGTTCAATACTATTCATTCAATTGCCCTCAGTTAAATGGTTTCAAGTATTCCTATCTAACAGGAATATTGCTATTTAGTATTAATCATGTTTTTGCTCACGTTTAAATGGCTTCAAGTATTGCTATCTAACACTAATAGTTTTATTTGCACACAAGTAAATGGTTTTAAGTATTTCTATGTAACACAATTCGATTTAATATCATTTATTTGTTTGCATACGGTTAAATGGTTAAACACTTTTATTTGATCCATAGCTGGGACCCCAACAGGTACTACTACATCGGGTCAAAGTGGATTTGGGAGTAATGGCAGTGAAGGAATACTCCGCATTCTCCAAAGCTCCAGGAATGGAGCCTTACCATCAGATGGTTTAGTGAGTGTAATGATAGTTCTTATGAATTTTAAAAAGAAAAAAAGTGTGTAGCATTTCGTTGAATTGTTAAGTCAATGTGGGATTGCTTGGGGTTAGGGAAGATATTTGGTCGTCCCTATTCAACAAGGACAAATTTTAGCGTTCGTATATACGTGTTATCATCATCGTGTCGTGCCATGAGCACGGATTTCCCTGATTCTCTCTTTCTCTCTCCATTCGTCTTTATCGTCCATCGCATTTGGCAGGTTCTCTAGACTATATCCTGTGTCTGTACAGAGCTGTTGTAGATAAGTTCGAGCCAGACGTCCAACACCTGCTCGTCCGTATGAAAGAGTCCACTAGAGAACGTCGCATATGAGCTCGCTTTTGATACGCGATATACTAATATTGAATAAACAGAAGGAAAGACAAAATAAGCGCATTTACTTGCACAGAAACATTTAATATATATTCTGATTACGCCTTTACGTTAAGTTACAGATTAATACCCATGGAAACGTATAAACACCTGATCTCCCTTGTTAAGGGCTTAATATTAAGTAATATACATTGGTGTAAATTAACATTTAATATATATTCTGATTACGCCTTTACGTTAAGTTACAGATTAATACCCATGGAAACGTATAAACACCTGATCTCCCTTGTTAAGGGCTTAATATTAAGTAATATACATTGGTGTAAATTAACATTTAATATATATTCTGATTACGCCTTTACGTTAAGTTACAGATTAATACCTATAGAAACGTATAAACACCTGATCTCCCTTGTTAAGGGCTTAATATTAAGTAATATACATTGGTGTAAATTAGTCGTTTTCAAAGTGGGCGGTACCGCCCCGAGGGGGGGGGCGATATCAACTTTAAGAGGAGCGCTGGTGAGTAAACAGTCGGATGGGGACGTTGAAATTGTGAAGGGGGCGTTAGAGCAATTACAGTAAAATGTGACGTTGGTGTTGGTAGAAAGGCCTGAAAAACGGGGCGATTTAATTAAGCGTCCCCCAGTCGCTGCAACTAGACGTACGTGTCACGTCTGTATCCAGAACTCTCTTCGTAAGGGACAATTTTCTCCTGGTCACCGCTTTCCCCTTTGTTTTCTCGTTCAGTTTGACAAGGTGTTTGTGATTGAAAAATAAATGTTAACAATTTTTGTTTGTTAAAATTGTTTTTTATATTCTTCAAACTGTTTGTGATTGAAGAATCAATCAATTCTTATGACATTTAACATTACCGTCGTTCTAGCGTTCGTTGGAAGAGGTGGGAGCTGGCATTTTGGTCCGGCAGTGAGAGGGGGGCAAAAAAAGTTTGAAAACCACTGGTGTAAATGATGGAATAAGAAACACGGATCTACCAATTAATAAATTTTATTTCTTTAAATCGAGTGAAAAGATTTTTTTTAAAACAAGTTACAAAGTCTCTTCTTGTTAGAAAAGATATTTGTCAGAGAATAAATATTTTAAGAGAGAAAGTGAAGATTCATGTATAAAATGTAGGAGTTATTCATATTTACCAACCCCTCCGCTCGGGTAGGACATGACAATTTTTAAGCGGAGGTTTGAATTCAGAGTTTTCCCTCTCCTAGATTAGTTGCTTCACCAATACTGAAGAACCTAGTCTGTCCTATTTACCCATAGCTGGAGGGAGAATAATTGGATTCATACCTTTCCCAAGGGTATTGGTTTGGTTTGGTTTCTTTGTTTTTAATGGCATATCAACCTTTATTGGTTATTTAATGCCAAAGCTACTCTCATAGAAGAACAGTTGTTGTACTATTTAACCCATAGCTAGGAGGATAAGGGGGTTCATACCTTTCCCAAGGGTATTTGCCCGAAAGTGGACGTAATAGCGCGACTGGAATACGAACTCGCTTACTACGATTCCGCAGTCCATCACTTTAACCATTAGACCACGATGACACCCCCCCAAGGGTATTATTTGAACTCGTGTCGCCGTGTCCAATTCCTACGACGATAACCATTACACCACGGGCACCTCAGTAAAATTGTTATTGTCATTTTAGCTTGACTGTTCTTGCCAGACAGGAGACACATCTCTACCATCGAAAGAACAGAGACAGAAGAGGATGGGTGTAGATTTATGGGATCGTAATGTGTCAGTATCAGACTCCTCCCAACAGACACGCCCACTCTCTTGGGGAGAAATTTATCATCTCACTACAACGACCCTCTGACAAACTGCAAGTATAATATGTGCGACAACTAATCATATATATATATATATATATATATATTAGTGATGTACGTTGACTATTAAGTAGCTAGTTTCCTAAAAATGACCGCCTTGTCGAAGGAGCTTCGAATATGCAGGTTCGTAAGAACCCCCACTCCAAAAAATATGTGTATAGAGGTTTAAGTGTGGCACCAAAATGTTTCTGATGGCGAGGCTCCAGTTTTTGAAGCTCTGAGTAGTGTGGAGTACCCCTTTATTGGCTGGCCCAGTCGGCTGAGGCTGTAGAATACACCGACTGCTTCTCTGCAGTGGGGTAAGACCCCCCCCCACCACCACCACCACCAGCGAGTGTCCTTGATATGATACTAAACAATCTGATGGTGGGGTTCCACTAATACTGGAGTTTTGGGAAATGCAGAGTGTCCCTTTATGGCCATCACTGCCAGGTTCACTCTGGCCCGGAGTGGTAGCACCTAATAAGGGTTTTATCTATGGGTAAAATAGAACTAAACTAATGGTTTCGAGTTTACTGTTTTTGAATTTAAACTGCGTATTTATGCTGAACAGAATTGTTTTGATATCTAAACTGCGTACTTATGCTAAACTGAATTATATGAAATAAATCTCTTTTTACATTTAACTCTGTGTATTGCCCAGTCGGCTAGGGCTGTAGAATACTCCAACTGCACCTCTGCAGAGAGGTAAAATCCCATCCCCAAAGAGTGTCCTGGATATTACACTAAACAATCTGATGGTGAGGTTCCTGTAATGCTGGAACTTCGGCACTCCTTCATTGCCATTTCTCCAAGATCCACACTGGCCCGGAGTGGTAGCACCAGATAGGGCCCTATCTATGAATTAAATAGAACTAATCTGCGTACTTATGCTAAACTAAATTATTTGAAATAGAACTGTTTGGGTATTTAAACTGCGTACTTATGCTAAACTGAATTATATGAAATAAATCTCTTTTTACATTTAACTCTGTGTATTGCCCAGTCGGCTAGGGCTGTAGAATACTCCAACTGCACCTCTGCAGAGAGGTAAAATCCCATCCCCAAAGAGTGTCCTGGATATTACACTAAACAATCTGATGGTGAGGTTCCTGTAATGCTGGAACTTCGGCACTCCTTCATTGCCATTTCTCCAAGATCCACACTGGCCCGGAGTGGTAGCACCAGATAGGGCCCTATCTATGAATTAAATAGAACTAATCTGCGTACTTATGCTAAACTAAATTATTTGAAATAGAACTGTTTGGGTATTTAAACTGCGTACTTATGCTAAACTGAATTGTTTGAATTAGAACTGTTTGACTTAACTGAATAGCTTGAAATAGAAATGTTTTGACAAACTGTGTACTCATGCTCAACTGAATTGTTTGAAATAGTGCTGATTATTCGAATAAAAATGGATTTGGCATTAAATAACCTATAAAGGTTGATACGCCATAAAACCTAAACAACCAACCAACCCTTCATTGCCATTACTCCTAGGTTCACTTTGATCCAGAACTGGGGGTATCTGTTAGGGACACATTTATGGGTTAAAGAGATATGTTTGAAAATGATTAGTTTTGGATAAGAATACATAAAATCATATAGTTTGTTTGTATGCCGTATCTATCTTCGTGGGTTATTTGATATCGGAGACATTCTTATAGAAAAACAGCAGCTGGGAGGATAAAAGGGTTCATGCCTTTCTCAAGGTTATTAATCTGTAAGTGAACGCAGTAGTACGGCTGGAGTTCGAACTTGCTTACTGCTAGTCCGGAGTCCAGCACGTTAGCCACTAGACTACGTGAACACTATTGGAATTATAATGCTATCTGCAAATAAATGATTATTATAAGATAAAATTATGAATAGTAGGAAGACTTGAAGCCAAAGGATTATTATTAGTTACTTGAAATCGTAAAACTAAAAAAAGATATTAAATACGAATAGTTACCTGAAACCATATAATTGTGTAAATTATTTGTGTTGGATAGGAATACTTGATATCCGATAATTGTGATAGTTATTTGTATTGGATAAGAATACTTGATATCCTATTGTGTTTTTAACATAACAAAATAAAAAAAAAATAACACACTCGCCGAGTATTGGGAATAAATTAGGGAATTTATTTTTGTAGAAAATAAGTACAGCTAACGGTTATTAAAATTAGAAAAAGACAGTCATTAAGATCCTAAAAAGTCCTGCGTGCCGCGTTCCTGTATCCAAGCATACATCTATTAGCTGGGGGTGAACTGTTCCTTGAATGGTGAAGGGGAGATAACTTTGACCATTTTCATGGTGGTCCTAATACCTCCTTTTTTCCCTTTTTTTTAAGTGGCGAGGAATAGGTCACGATGGGTGTTTATCGTCAGTAGTTCTCTGGAGGTTGCAGAGACCTCGACTTGTAAGTAGGCCTCTGTGGGGTCTAGTTTGGCAAAACAGATGCCGCCATTGAGTGTGGTGAAGATATCTTCTGGCACTGGCACTGGCAGTGTATATTGATGATCTCGTGCTGCGTTGAGGTGCCCGTGGTGTAATGGTTATCGTCGTAGGAAATGGACACGGCGACACGAGTTCAAATCCTGGAACAGGCTGATTGTATTTCACATAGCACTAATACCCTTGGGAAAGATATGAATCCAATTGTTCTCCTTCCAGCTATGGGTAAATAGTAGGACAGACTGGGTTCTTCAGCCTTAGTGAGACAACTAGTCTAGGAGAAGGAAAACTCTGAAAAACCTGTTAAACTCCGCTTAAAAATTGATCTTGTGTCATATCCTGCCCAAGCGGAGGGGTTGGTAAATATGGTTGGGGCCAGTTGAGAAATCAGCACAGATCTGAATTGAGCCATCAGCTTTCTTTACTACCACAATGGGTGCTGCCCACTGTGAGTATGTGACTGGTGTGATGAACTTCCTTTCTTCTATGCGTTTTAGTTCCTTGTTCACCAGTGGTAGTGCTGCGTATGGTACCGGGTTTAGTGGAAGGTTTAAGAGTCGGTGTGACTTCAGTTTTACTGCAGCATTCAAGTTGCCCGTAAAAAGTAGAAAAAACCGCTTGAGTATATCTTCGGTCAGGTCCTTAATGGCACTCTGGGTCCGTGATTTTGATACTGCGTTGCAAACAAAATTGAGTGGGATGTCAAGAAGACCCAGTGGCTCAATAAAATCAAGTCCCAAAAGGTTGTGCTGGGAATTTGAAATGTATATGATCCCAGATGCTGTCTTTTCCTCGATCCTGATTGTTATTGGCAGTTCCCCTGTAATATGGACACAATCCCCAGAGGTACTCCGTGCTACATGTTTAGTAGATGTAAGCTGATGTTTGCTTGTACTTTTCCACAGTTTCTGGGAAATAAGGGTTATGTCCGATGCTGTGTCAATTTGTAACCGAACAGGAAGGTTGTTCAGTTCCACAGACACATATTTGCGGTTCGAATTTGAGTTGGGAAGGAACGTTGCTACCAGACTGTTTGTGTTTTACGTCTGTTTTTGTTTTGTGGTCGCTTGTGTGTTGTTTTGCGCCTGGTGGTGTGCAGAATCCATCTTTGTGACCTTGCCAGTTGCATTTGTGGCAGCGGTGAGTTTTGAAAGGGCATTTCCGAGCAAAATGCCAGCCACCACAATTCCAGCGAGCAGGTGGAGGTTTCTTTTGTGTTGTTTCCGGTGACTGTTGTCTTTGGATAGTGTTGACTGTGGATGTTGTTGCTGGTACCGACTGTTGTACCATATCTGAATCATTTTGGTGGTGTCCTCGTGGTGTAATGGTTAAAGCGATGAGCTGCGGAATCGTAGTACGCGAGTTCGTACTCCAGTCGCGCTATTACGTTCACTTTCGGGCAAATACCCTTGGGAAAGGTATGAACCTCCTTATTCTCCCTCCAGCTATGGGTAAATAGTAGGACGGACTAGGTTCTTCAGCCTTGTTGAGGCAACTAGTCTAGGAGAAGGAAAACTCTGAATTCAAACCTGTTAAACTCCGCTTAAAAATTGACCTTGTGTCATATCCTGCCCGAGCGGAGGGGTTGGTAAATAGTACCATATCTGAATCATGGTTTAGATTCACCAGCCGCCGACATACCTCAGTAATTTGCTGCAGAGTAATATCTGGATTTGGTTCAATTTTTGACAAAATTCTTGTGCGCACACCCCTGTCACTTGCGGATCTTAATCCACATGCAAAAATCAAACACTTGAATTGTTCATTTGTGATGGTGGAAATTTTAAACCGTTCGCATTGCTTGTTGACGAATCCTGAGTAAGTTGTAAAATCCTCTGTATCATATTTCGTGATATTGAGGCAGTTGAATGTTGCATTAAACAATAAGGTGCGTTCACCAAAAATTTTATATAGAGTTTCAACTGTTTCAACGTAACTACAATCCCGAGGTTGTTTCGGTGAAATGTAGGTAATATATTTTTCGTGCTCACTCGGACCGATTTTGCGTAAAAGGGGCCTCACTTTCCTGCTATCCGTTTGCTCTCCAAAATCTTCTTTAAAGAGACCCTCATAACGAGCGAACCACGTTGCGAAGGTTGTGTTTGTCTCTTTATCGTAGTGGAACTCTGTGATGGAATTTTCGTGAGCTTGTCCAGATATTAATTTCGTTGATGGAGGATTTGGTTGTGGTAAAGTCCCTAGTCTCTCTTAGAAAGAGTTCCATCAACCTTAACTGCTCTTGTAGAATCTGTTGGATAGTATTTGGATCCATTATTTCACTATACTGAATGGGAAAGAAACATTCCGGAAACAAGAGATTGTTTTAAAAAATATGTTACGTTTTTAACGTACTTGACGTTAATTTGTGTGTCCACGAAATTCGACATCTAAAATCCAATTTCTGAAATTTTCCACTCCACGCAATGAGATGAATACTATTTGTCAGGTTCTTTTCGTTCCAGTCCTCGATATGAATATTTCCACGTGCTATTCTAAATCCTTCGTCGCCAGTTTTCTTATGTTTTTAACATAACAATTTAAACTTACAGCAAAATAACACACTCACCGAGTTTTGGGAATAAACCAGGGAATTTATTTTTGTGACAAATAAGTACAGCTAACGGTTGTTAAAAATAGATAAAGACAGTCATTGAGAGCCAAGAAAATTCCTGTGTGTCGCGTTACTAGTGTCATGGCAGACGTCCCCTTTCTGTATACCAGCATGCACCTATCAGTTGGGGATGAACTGTTCCTTGAATTGTAAAGGGAAGATAACCTCGAATCTTTTTATGGTGGTCCTAATACCTATAATTGTGCAAATTATTTGTATTGGATAGGAATACTTAAAACCATATTATTATGTGTAAATTATTTGTATTAGATAGGAATACTTAAAACCATATTATGTGTAAATTATTTGTATTAGATAGGAATACTTTAAATCATATTTTTGTGTGCAAATTATTTGTATTAGATTGGAATACTTAAAACCATATTATTATGTGTAAATTATTTGTATTAGATTGGAATACTTAAAACCATATTATTGTGTGTAAATTATTTGTATTAGGAATACTTAAAACCATATTATTGTGTGCAAATTATTTGTATTAGATAGGAATACTTAAAACCATATTTTTGTGTGCAAATTATTTGTATTAGATAGGAATACTTAATCCATATTATTATGTGTAAATTATTTGTATTAGATAGGAATACTTAAAACCATATAATTGTGTGTAAATAATTTGTATTATAGTGGAATACTTAAATTCATGTTTTTGTGTGCAAATTATTTGTATTAGATAGGAATACTTGAAACCATATTATTGTGTGTAAATAATTTGTATTATAGTGGAATACTTAAAACCATATTATTGTGTGTAAATTATTTGTATTAGATAGGAATACTTTAAACCATGTAATTGTGTTTAAGTTATTAGTATTTCAAAGGAATACTTGATGGGAATACTTGAAATCATATAACTGTGCAAGCACTAAAATTCTTTGGAAACAACTGCCCCCAAAATGCAAATATAAATGCACAATGAACGTGATTTTATTCATTTATTTTTGTTTATTTATAAAATTTATTTATCTTATTTTGATTTATCTATTTTAATTTCTCTTAATCAAAAAGATTTATTTTTTAGTCTTTGAAGTCTTTAGTTTTTACGTGGCCAAGTAGGCACTTGTCTTCATGTTTGCATATAGATATAAATTCTGATCGTTCATTTAGATTACTGTTTTCATCTGGGGAGGTGATTGTAGCTATTTTTTTTTCTTTTAGGCAAAGATTACAATATTCTGAAGTGTTGTAAGGTACTGATACTTTTCTTCCCTTCCAGGATGTATTTGGTGTTGTGTTATATATTTGGAGGTGTTCGTGGTGTAATAGTTATGGTCGTAGGAAACGTACACGGTGGTACAAGTTCAAATCATAGACAAGGCTGTTTACATTTCCCATAGCGTTAATACCTTTAGGAAAATTTTGAATCCAATCATTCTCTCTCCAGCGAAAAGTAAATTGTTGGGCAGACTGGGCTTTTTAACCTTGGTATGGCCACCAGTCTTGAAGAAATAAAACACTGAATTAAAACAAGTAAATTCCGCTGAAAATTGACCTTATGTCGAATCCTGCGTGTGCAAAAGGGTTGGGTATATATATCTATATATACGAGGATCATTAAATAAGTTTCAAAACTTCTTTCATAAGGGCAATTTTATTGATAGTACACTCATGAAACTCCAGTCCCCTTCGAAGTAATCTCCTTCGGCTGCCATGCACTTGCACCGTTCCAACAACTTCTGGAAGGCCCCATGGAAGTCATCTGGTGTGAGCGTGTCAATGACCTTCGTCACAGCCTCTTTTATCTCAATTGTCTCATAACGACAGCCTCTGAGCTTAGGGAATAACCAAAAGTCATAGGGAGCAAGGTCTGGACTCTAGGGAGGCTAAGGAACTGTGTTGATGGCCACCTTGGTCAAATAGTTTGTGACAAGGATGGAGTTGTGGATTGGTGCATTGTCCTGGTGGAAATGCCACTGACCTGATTTGAAGAGTGCTGGCCTCTTCCGACGGAATCTCTTCCTGAACTCCCCTAAAACCTCAACATAGTCACCCTAACCCTAACCCTTTGTCCAATTAACTCTGGTCTATTGACTTCCTTACTCCTCCCACACCTCTCATCATCCCTCACAGACTCTCTGCCTACATTGAATCTCTTATGCCACTCAAAAAACTCATGCTCGATTTATGCAAGATGGTTGAAACGCAGTCTGAAGCATTCTATACGTTTTTGTGGCATTTTTACCAAGTTTAAAACAGAATTTTATTGCATATCGTTCTTCTAAAGTGTCCTCAGGTCCAGATTGCATTTTTTGAAATTCACCAGCTGTGACAATCAGGCTTTAGTAGGGTGTATTCCAATTGCTGCTGTAGCTGTTCATTTGAACGTGAAATCATAAAAATTGATCAGTCATCTCATAATATATTTCTCTGCGACTGTGTAATTAATTACAATGTTTCTGACCTGTCGTTTAATGCCATGTTGGATATCTTGCACAGACCGTCTGCGGATTAAAAAAAAAAAAAATCCCGGATATCCGATTGATATGAATATCTTTTTATTCGACACTTGTTTCCAGTCGTTCTGATTCTTTCATGAAGAGTTTTTTTTGTTTCGTTGTTATTTTTCTCCGTCTGCGTTTTGAATGTTGTCCTTGGGAAACTTATACGCGGGTTGAGGCATTTCCGGAAAAAATATGATTTCCTTTTTTTCATTCTATTTTTTTTTTATTTATTTAACACCGCCAACGGAAGGAGAAAAAAAAACAAAAAAAAACTCAAAACAAAACAAAACAAAACAAACTAAATAAAAAGACAACGAGAGAGAGAGAGAGAGAGAGAGAGAGAGAAATCTTGTTTGGAAAAGACAAAACAGCAGAATTTGATTGGGTAACAATAAACAAGAAAAGTTTAAAATAAGAAGACTGATGCATACGATAAGTTTCCAGCCTTTTTTTGTACGGGCATTTAAAATTGTCGTAGACTCTTGAAAATTCACAATGTTATTGCTATATATCTTTTGAGATTACTGACCAATTTTTATGATTTCAGCTTCAAATGAACAGCTACAGCAGCAATTGGAATACACCCTATTAAAGCATGATTGTCACAGCTGGTGAATTTCAAAAATGCAGTCTGACACTTTAGAAGAACGATATACAATAAAATTCTGTTTTAAACTTGGAAAAATGCCACAGAAACGTATGGAATGCTTCAGACTGCACTTCAACCATCTTGCATGAATCGAGCATGAGTTTTTGAGTGGCATAAGAGATTCAAGGAAGGCAGGGAGTCTGTGAGGAATGATGAGAGGTGTGGGAGGAGTAAGGAAGTCAATATACCTGAGTTAATTGACCAAAGGGTTAGGGTTACTATGTTGAGGTTTGAAGTGAGTTCAGGAAGAGATTTCGTCGGTAGAGGCCCGCACTCTTCAAATCGGGTCAGTGGCATTTCCAGCAGGACAATGCACTTGTCCACAACTCCATCCTTGTCACAGACTATTTGACCAAGATTGGCATCAACACGGTTCATCAGTCTCCCTATTGTCCAGACCTTGTTCCCTGTGACTTTTGGTTATGAGACAACTGAGGAGATAAAAGAGGCTGTGACGAAGGTAATTGACACACTCACACCAGAGGACTTTCAGAAGTTCTTGGAACGGTACAACAAGTGCATTGCAGCCGAAGGAGATTACTTCGAAGGGGACTAGAGTTTCATGTATGTACTATCAATAAAAGTGCCCGCACGAAAAAGTCTGGAAACTTATTTAATGATCCTCGTAGATAGATAGTTGAAAATGTTGGATTTTTTCATGAGACGAGAAAAATCCCCCCGTCTTTTTAAAGAAATACGCAAAGATAGGTAAGTTTTCATATATACAGATCGTTTTGAAATCATCCATGTTAGATATTGTGTAAGAATGTATTTGGTATTTGTTTTTCCGAAAGAAGAGTATGAAAGTAAATATGGATCTAGAATGTTCTTATTCTATGTTTTTAGCTGATTGGTTGAAAAATATAAAAATGTAACTTTAATGCTAATGCAATTTTGATCTGAAATTTCTTGAATGTTCTTATTCTGTGTTTTTGGAGTTGGTTATTTAAAGGCTAAAAAAATGTGTATTCTATACCTTTTCCAGTTCAAAATGGGAGTAGTTCAGTTCCAAATGGCAATAGTTCAGTTCAAAATGGGAATAGTTCAGTTCAAAATAGAAAAATTATTATAAGTATAAATATAAAAAAGCTGCAATGAGATATATGGGGGTCCAGTTGTGATGGTTGTTGACAATGCTCCATGTCAATCAAACATTGAAGTTTTTAGTGAAGAAGAATTCCTAGGATGTGAAGTGCTTAGGTTGGGACCATAGCGTCCAATGTTTAATCCGATTGGACAAGTATGGTCTTTAATCAAAGCTTATGTCAAGCAGGAATTGGCTGCTAAAATTGTAAGAATTCTTGCAATGGAGAGAAGAGATGGCTTGTCAATTACTGAACAAAGGGCAAGAGC
>OY757942.1:46672861-46682861 GCA_963585895.1 Sepioteuthis lessoniana | reverse complement strand
ACTGAGATAGAAAAATAGAATGACATGAACAATGACAGATTATGAAGGGCGAGAGAGTAGAGAAACGTAGTAAGTTAAAACAGAAAAGATGGAAGTTAAAGAAAAGCATGACGGGAAAAAAAAAAGAGAAAAGTATGGAGCACCCCGAAAGGATTTAACTCACGAGTAACTGATCTGTGAAACTAACCAGCTAACCATAACACTATGATGAAGGACCGAGTTATTTCTGAGCATAGCGTAGATTTGTCACAATGCTTCAAGTGGCACCTTGTAAGGTTCGTCGGTTGGTTGGGTTTTCTGGCATATCAAAATATGTAGGTTGTTTCCTTCCAAATCCTGTTTGTTTTGGTTTTATGGCACATCATTCATTTTAAGTTATTAATGCCAAATCCATTTTTATACACATAAATAGTTCTATTTCAAACAATTCAGTTTAGTATAAGTACAGAATCTCAATGTCAAAAACAGGTCTTTTTCAAACAATTCAGTTTAGGATAAGTACAGAATCTCAATGTCAAAAACAGTTCTATTTCAAACAATTCAGTTTAGGATAAGTACACAGTTTAGTTCTATTTGACCCATAGATAGAACCCAATCAAGTACTGCCACTCCTGGTCAGAGTGGATCTGGGAGCGATGGCAATGAAGGGGTACTCCGCGTGCCCCAAAGCTCCAGCATTACTAGAACCTCACCATCAGATTGTTTAGTGACATATCCAGGACACTCGTTGGGGGAGTCTTACCCTCTGCAGAGAAGCAGCTGGATTATTCTACAGTTCCAGCCAACTCGGCAAAAATCCTGTTCATATGTATATATCATATATATATGATTTGTAAACACATATTTTGTTGATAACATTATTAAACAAGCCACAGTCATTTGTTTGCGCATAGTTTAATGGTTTCAAGTATTGCTATGTAACACTAACAATACAATTTAACATCAGCGATCTGTTTGCACATAGTTTAATGGCTGTGTATATGATTGGTAAGTGAATAGTTTGTAGGCAATTTTATTTTAATAAAACAGACGGAGCTAATTTGTTTGCACATACAATTGGAAGTCAGACCTGACCGATAAAATGAAACGCAGTTTCTTCCAGGCAGCGGTCGTATCGATACTGCTATATGGATGCACTACTTGGACGCTAACAAAACGGCTGGAGAAAAAGCTAGACAGCAATTATACAAGAATGCTGCGAGCAATATTGAACAAGTCCTGGCAGCAACACCCCACAAGGCACCAACTATACGGCCACCTGCCTCCCATCACGAAAACTATCCTAGACGAACCAGACATGCAGGACACTGCTGGAGAAGCAGGGACGAGCTCATAAGTGATATACTCCTATGGACCCCCACATATGACCGAGCAAAAGCAGGACGGCCAGCTCGAACATGCATACAGCAGCTCTGTGAGGATACGGGATGTAGCTCTGTCAGAGGTGATGAACGATAGCGAGAAGTGGCAAGAGAGGGTCAGGGATATCCGTGCTAGCGGCATGACATGATGATGATGATGATAATGATTGTTTGCACACAGTTAAATGGTTGCAAGTATTGCTATATAATACCAATAATTCAATTAAGGCACAAAGTTAAATGGTTTCAAGTATTGCTATTCAACACAAATAATTCTATTCAGCAATACTCATTTGTTTGCACTCTGTTAAATGGCTTTCAACTTTTGCTATGTAACACAAACAATTTAACTTAGCATCAGTGGTTTGTTTGCACACAGTTAATTGGTCAAACAGTTCTATTTGACCCATTGAAGTGACCCTCACGGGTACTATCAGTCTGGGTCAGAGTGGAACAGGGAGTAATGGCCAGGAAGGGGTACTCCACATTCCCCAAAGCTCCAGGACTGGAACCTCACCATCAGATGCATGTTAGTGTCAATATTCAGGACACTTATTGGAGGGGTCTTAGCTCTCTATAGCCCTAACCGACTGGGGTAACTTGTAAGGATCGAACTTTGTAGCAATTGATCTGCGAGGCTCTCTCGCGAACCTTTCCACCATAGCAAAACATCTCGGAAAGAAATAACTTCATTATGTCGTGTACACTTTTTTTAAACGTTAACTGGTTGGATATCCTAGAAGAAAAGATAGCAGCTACTATAAATTATGTGAGAAATTCAAGATTCTAATGATAGTTTTTACATTCTTTTCAGTCATTTGAATTATGTAGTTCGTGTATACACGAAAGCAAAGCCAGCAATAGTTTTGGTTTTATTTTGCGATGCCACGCCCGAAGATGACATACAATAATCCCATCATCCAGCCTGGATGTATGGGTAAGTACTGAACCACTTAATGTCAAGTCCAATAAATTTTAATTTATCTAACATACAAAAAAGGCTACTTATTTAGAATAGCTTGCTGGGAAAATAACTTTAGTATTATGTGTATGTGTGTGTGTCTATATATATATATATATATATATATATATATATATATATATATATATATATATATTTGTGTGTATATAAGTGTGTGTATATATGTCTGTGCATATATGTGTGAATATGTATATATACTTATATTTGCGTATATATGTATATATCTATGTATGTGTGTGTATGTGCATCTGTATGAATGTATATATGTGTGCGTGGATTCATATAAATATATATATATATATGAGTTTGTATATACATGTGTGTTTGTATATATATATATATATATATATATATATATATATATATATGTACCTATATGCATACATATATGTACGTATATGTATGTTTGTATATGTATGTGTGTTTGTATAGGTATATAGATGTGTATGTGTGTATATGTATATATAAACGCGTGCATATATACATATATATGTGTTTGTATAAGTATATATATATATGTTTTTTGTTTATGTATGTATATGTGTGTGCATATATACAATGTATATATATTTATATTTGTTTAGATATATGTGTTTGTACATGTGTACATATATATATGTGTGTGTGTGTATCTATATATACGTGTGTGTGTGTGTCTGTCTGTCTGTATCTATATATGTGTGTGTGTCTGTATCTATATATATATGTGTGTGTGTATATATATATATATATGTGTGTGTGTATCTATATAAATGTATGTGTGTGTCTGTATCTATATATATATGTGTGTGTGTGTGTGTATATATATATATATATATATGTGTGTGTGTGTATCTATATATATATGTATGTGTGTATGTGTGTATCTATATATATGCGTGTGTGTGTGTGTCTGTATCTATATATGTGTGTATGTCTGTATCTATATATATGTGTGTGTGTGTGTGTGTATATATATATGTGTGTGTCTGTATCTATATATATATGTATGTGTGTGTGTGTGTATCTATATATATGCGTGTGTGTCTGTATCTATATATATATGTGTGTGTGTGTGTGTGTATATATGTGTGTGTCTGTATCTATATATATATGTATGTATGTGTGTGTGTATCTATATATATGTGTGTGTGTGTGTATGTATATATATATGTCTGTGTGTGTATGTGTGTATATATTTATATAGGTATGTTTATGTATATATCTACGTGTATGCATATATGTATGTGTGTTTGTATGGATACATTTGTGTGTGTGTGCGCGCGTGTGTGTGTGTGCGTATGTCTGTATGTATATATATTTGTATATATGTAAGTTTGTTGGGCATTTTTTTTATCCTGGATGACTGAACCATTTGAGGTTGGGAACGGAGTGAAACAGGCCTGAGTTCTTACCCACAACATTGTTCTCAGTTTTTCTTTCTACAGACTTGTCTGATACCTTCACTGATTCCACCCAAGGAGTATGGATACAAAATAGACTGAGGGCAAACCTGTTCAATGTCTGTCAATTTAAGTCTGCCTGGAAGTCCTGAAATGTTCTGGTACGTAGGCTTATGTTTGCTGCTGTCATTGCATTCGTGAAACTCAAAAAAGATGCACAGTCAGCTCTTTCTCGAAATCTGCAACGGCATTTGGGCTGAAAATGAACCTCAAGAAAGTCAAGGTTAGGTATCCCTGGGGACAGCAAACTGCCAAAACAAACCTTGTACTCTCAACGTAGTGAGGGATCAAGTAAAACAGGGTGACCAAAACTTAGGCATAAGGACATCACCAAAAAAAAACCCTGGAGCGTCATAAAAATCTCTTTAGATAATTTGCAATACATATCCCCCCCAAAAAAAATTAGCAGGATATCGGATTGGATGGACGGTTTGTAATGTGTCTATATATGCAAGTGTGTATGTATGTATGTATACGTGTGTGTATATTTATATAGGTATGTGCATCTATGAATGTATGTGTGTTTATATGTATATATGTGTGTGTGTGTGTGTGTATGTTTATGTATATATAGTTCGAACACGCTAACTACGTTGTCACAGTTCAGCACTTAAGCCATTACATCACGAGGAACTCCCACCCCCTCTCTCTCTCTCTATATATATATATATATATATATATGTGTGTGTGTGTGTGTGTGTGTGTTTGTGTGAGTGTATATATATGTATATGTGTGTATATATATGGGTATGTATATACGTGTGTATGTTTATACACGAATAAATGTGAACGTATATATGTTTCTATATCTATATATATATATAAATTAAATCGCGAGTCGGTGCTAGGTACCCTGAGGAGCCGTTTTAGGCGAAACTGTAGTAGGATAGTCCTGACTCGCGATTTAATTTTTGTAATTGTCTCTATTTAGTATTGAGAACTTTTTGTAATTGTCGCATTGCAACATTTTGCGGGTTTTTTTTTTTGTTCTTTTGACCAACTAATTGCATATCTCTTGATTTTTTTCAACTGGTGTGACGAAGTTGGCCTTTTCTTTTTTTCTCCCGATAATCTTTTTCTTTTTTCCCCAGGCAGTGATTCGAGATTTGTTATCTTTTCTTTGTCACCGTGAATGCTGGTAGAGAGTAAATTAGTAAGTATATATATATATATATATGTATATGTGTATATGTGTATGCATATGTATGCATGTGTGTATGCACATATATGTCTATGCATATATTTTTGTATATATATGTTTGTATATGAGTAGAGTGTTCACCAATGGTCCTGAAGACTGGGGTTCAATCCCAGGTCGAGTCATACCAAAGACTAAAAAAAAAAAGGTACTTGATGCCATCTCGCTTAACTCAGCATTATAAGGTAAGGATCAAGGATAAAGTGGAGAAATCCAGGGAATGGAGTAACGCCATCCCCGCCATCTTGAAAAGGGAGCCTTCAGGTCACTTTCGACTAAGGTCGCCAACTTTACTTATGTGAATGCATATATATATGACGGTTGTCCATCGGATCCGATGATGACGTTTGCGTTCTGGATCTCATCTATGAACACGGAGGTAGCTCTGCAGCCCCAGCCCAGAGGCACAAAGTCTTGAACAGTGGAGGCACTGGAAGTCAGTTGTTGTGATCACTGCCGAGGCTGCTCTACGGTGTCTTTCTCTGGCAGGAGTGAGTTTCTGGCATCGAGCCACTTCGAAGTTGGCAGCAGCTTTGTGAACCAAGCCTCGCCATTTTGGTCTGCCCATATATATATATATATATATATGTGTGTGTGTGTGTGTGTGTGTGTGTATGTATATATATATATTTTTTTTGTATATATGTATCATCATCATTATCGAATCGTTCTAATAGCGTGGAGTAAGTTGGAAGCATTTGTGGTGTTTAGGAAGCGTTCGTGGTGTTTAGGAAGGGTTCGTGGTGTTTAGGAAGGGTTCGTGGTCTAATGGATACCGACATAAAAATGGACCCAGCAACACGAGTTCAAGCCGTGGGCGGGACTGTTTATATTTCCCATAATCCGGAAAGGTATAAATCCAATTATTATCCCTCCATCTATGGTTAAATAGTAGGGCAGATCGGGCTCTTTAACCTTGGTATGGGAACCGGTCTAGGAGAGCGAAAACCCTAAATTTAAACCTGTTAAATTCCGCTTAAAATTGACCTTGTGTCGCACCCTGCTCTTGCGAAGGGGTAGGTAAATGTGTTATATATTGACCCTTAACCGAGCCGTCAATCAGAGATGTACCTGTGTAAATAAGCGGAAGAAGAAGCGGAAGCAAGTGGACGTTATGAAAGAATATAGGCAGATGCTGGGGGCCGTTGAGTCAGTTGGACAGGAAGGCCAGCCAGCTTGCAGACTGAGAACGCCCCGCTGAGGATAACAGCCCTCAGCAACTCCCAGCCAAGATGCGGAAGAAGTGCTAAGTGGGTTCTTGAAGATAACACAGCGTTCAGTTGAGTCAATATAGCAGTCCGTCCCTGTCTCCACCCATCTATCACACACCACAGAAACATCAACCCTTTTCGAGAATAAAGTGTGAGAGATATATTTTTATAAAGAAGTGTGTTCGTTCGTTCATTGAAGTTCGTAAATTATGTTTGACTATGTTTCCGCTTGTATTTGTATGTGGGTATATAACAAATATGTACATTAAATAATTTCAACTTTAACGGTCGACACTTCATACAAACAAAAGAATGCATTACAGGAACTGTTTCAGCTTCTTCATATGTCGTCATCTACGCGGATAAATTTGAAAACACGTTCATCTACTCAAAAATTAAGAATGACTTCCTTTTTTACGCAAGATATATTGAAGACGTATTCATCATATATAAAACGGAATAATTTCCTAACCAACCTTAATATGATACACGACTCGATCAAATTTAACCACTAGAAATATGCATATTCAATCGCATTTTTAGACGCCCTAATATGTATTGATAAGAACAGACAATTACAAACAACGTCACACACAAAAC
The DNA here is from genome assembly GCA_963585895.1 of Sepioteuthis lessoniana. NCBI lineage: Eukaryota > Metazoa > Mollusca > Cephalopoda > Myopsida > Loliginidae > Sepioteuthis > Sepioteuthis lessoniana. The sequence continues at coordinate 46,676,067 of OY757942.1, read as the reverse complement.
CCACTAACACACTATTATCTATATCCTAGACAGCCTTCTTTACAAACGATTAGACTAAGAAAAAACTATGTAGACGACAATGAATTAAAAAGACAAAGCGATACACTTGAACAACAGTTCTAAACACGGAGGTATCTCTATATATTAATCGAAAACCACACAACTAAAGCCATCTCTATCCCTAAGCAAGACACTCTAAATCTAAGAACGAAAGGAGAGATAAATCGCATCCCCTTTGTAACAACATTCAACAACACTCTCCTACCATCAGCTCAAATAACTTAAAAAGAAATTTTAAATAACTCGGCATACTAACCAATCGTCGACCAAATAACCTCAAGAGAAATGATTGGCAACAACAACATACTAAACCATGAAGTAACCCGTCGAAAACCCATGTTATAGACAAGCGTATGGTTGCAAGAGACAACGGACGAGAGGATTGGATTTAAATTTGTTTATTCTAAATGAATAGAAGTCAGTTGATTAGAAAAAACACAGGCTCTGTTCTTCCACCAGGATAAGGCTTAGGAGGTGGTAGAGTGTTAATTGTTCTTGGCTGGCTTGACACAGTGGGGTGGCGTGGGTCAGTAGCCTATGAGCGATCTTGATCTTGTCTTGGAAATGCCGGGTGTTTGGTTGTGTGGTGTGTTGATTATGGTGTGTGTTGGTAGGGCGTCAGCAGTCTTTGATCTTGTCCGAAATGTAACACGTGAGGATTCTCTCTGATAGCTGTCTTCGGTGTCAACGGTATATGTCGTGCACCTCACGTACGAGCGAGTATGGGACAAAGCCTTTTTTTTTAACGTGGGTACTAGGCGCATGGCCATAGTCCAGACACGCTTAGCGGCTCTTAAAATGCCTCGGGCCCCATCGGCATTCCTCTAAATGAAGGTACCTCAGGCGCCAGGTGATAAACCTAACCTCTTCCTAGGAAGGTTAGACTCTGAGTGGGGGCGTCCTCCTTAGGTTCAAAGAGTATATCAGTGAAGGGCGCGTGACATAAATACTGGGCTTCTCCTGCACCCACGTCAAGCAACCGCAACCGAGTAACCGCTAGCAGGGACAAGGCACACCCAACCAGATCTGCGTCGTCGAAGCACGGCCGAACGAAGTGCGTCGTCTTCGGTGTCGGCAGCCCCCGGTGTCAACCGCTCTTGTAAACTTTAGTTGACAGTTTTATAGCCATGTTTGGGATCGAATCAGCTCCGAAAATTTTTGATGAGAATGTTCATGATTGTTTGAAAAAAAGGACTTTTTTTAATAGTGAATTTATTATTACATTTCAAGCCGCGGGATGTGCAGAGCCTATCAGCGCAGCGACGTGTTTTAATCATTTTGTTATAAGCCATCGTTCAGACAATATCCGGTTACCTTTTCAAGTGAAACCTATGCTCATGGTGTTTTTATTTATTTATTCATTTTGCTGGTTTGGTCTGGTTTGGTTTCTTTGTTTAAATGGCATATCAACCTTTGTTGGTTATTTAATGCCAAAGCCATTCTCCTAGAAGAACAGTAGTGGTACTATTTAACCCATAGCTGGGAGGATAAGAAGATTCATACCTTTCCCAAGGGTATTTGTCCGAAATTGAACGTAATAGCGCGACTGGAGAACGAACTCGCGTACTACGATTCCGTAGTCCATCGCTTTAACCATTACACCACGAAGACACCCCCTCATTTTGCTGGTGAGTGGGTTTGGAATGTATTCGTAAATTGGAAGAGATTTCTGTTATATAACACCCACAATAAAATCCACTAAATTTTGCCAACCAATCAATATCAAGAATAACTTAGATTGCTAAAACCTCAATCAATCAAATTGATTCTCTAGTTTCACAGCGAAAAAGACTTGCAAAATTAACTTTAAATCAACTTGCAGAAGTATGATATTGAATATAAAAAATAGATAAATAAAATGAACTAAAATAAGTGTAAGGAGGTTCCCGTGGTGTAATGGTTATCGTCGCAGGAAGTGGACACGGCGACACGAGTTCAAATCCTGGACGAGACTGATTGCATTTCACATAGCACTAATAACCTTTGGGTAAATAGTTGGGCAGACTAGGTTCTTCAGCCTTGGTGAGGCAACTAGTCTAGGATAAGGAAAACTCTGAATTCAAACCTGTTAAACTCCGCTTAAAAATTGACCTTGTGTCATATCCTGCCCGAGCGGAGGGGTTGGTAAATATGATAAAATAAGTGTAAGAAGTGCAGAAATTCCGAGAAGTCCCTGAAAAGAATTAGGGGCGACACATGCCCATTAAAGGAGCCGTCCCTGCGCAGAGGAGAAATTCACGGTAACACTTAATGGATGCTCTTTACGCAGCTGCTCGTAACGAACACACGGCTAATTAGGTTTTGTAGCCTGATATAATGTCTGCTGCTTATGAACCAACACCGCCGAAACGAACAACATAAAAAACACCGACTTTGGACTTATCAACCACCGAAAATGACAAGTACATTTTAACACCTTGTCTGGGAGACACGACCCTTTCCATTGGATTCAGGAAGAATTTCCATCACCCACGGAATGGTTGTTGAACCCCGAAATAAAGTTAGAATTTAAAAGATATCTCTTATCCCCGTCTCTTTTTTTCCCTTCCTTCAGTAATTCCTTTGCAGCCTTCCACAGACACAGAAGAAGCCAACGAATTAAATGGAGTAGAGAAGAAAACCAATGGAGTCAGATATCTAAACCCCAAATCGACTACCAACCAAACAAGTAAATACGTAGTCGAGAACGACCAGAAAGCTCCCTTTTCAATAGCTACTACACCGAGGTGTAGGGAAGGGTGCTACTCCTTTCCCTGGATTGCTCCACTACCCTTGATACGTACTTTATATTGCTGAATGTTAAGCAAGGAGGTATCAAGTACGATTTTTAAAGTCTTTGGTATGACGGACCATTGCCGAACACTCTACCCACTAGGCAAAAACCTAATAACACCCAACAGATTTTCTAGCAAAACTGTTGCATATCTATTGAAATGCACACTTTGCTAAAAATAATATGCTGTAAAGTCAGACTGAGCCTTTTATTTTTAGATTGAATGGTTACATAAACGGGATTAAATTTATGGATCAGAACAATCTAATATTAACCGAACAATTCTTCCGCGTGACGACTTTAACGGAAGTGTTAAATTCACAATCCTACAAAGAACTGAAAAAAAAAAAAAAATACTAACATGAAATCAATA
>OY757942.1:46432861-46667861 GCA_963585895.1 Sepioteuthis lessoniana | reverse complement strand
TGACGTATGCTAAATTGAATTGTTAGAAATAGAACTGTTTGATCATTTAACTGTGTATAAACAAATGACTGATGTTTAATTAAATTGTTAGTGATACATAGCAATACTTGGAAATATTTATCTTTGTTGTCGTATGCTAAATTGAATTGTTAGAAATAGAACTGTTTGATCATTTAACTGTGTATAAACAAATGACTGATGTTTAATTGAATTGTTAGTGATACATAGCAATACTTGGAACCATTTAACTTTGTTGACGTATGCTAAATTGAATTGTTAGAAATAGAACTGTTTGATCATTTAACTGTGTATAAACAAATGACTGATGTTTAATTGAATTGTTAGTGATACATAGCAATACTTGGAACCATTTAACTTTGTTGACGTATGCTACATTGAATTGTTAGAAATAGAACTGTTTGATTATTTAACTGTGTGTAAACAAATGACTAATGTTTAATTGAATTGTTAGTGATATATAGCAATACTTGGAAGCATTTAACTTTGTTAACTTAAGCTAAATTAAATTCTTAGAAATATAACTGTTTGATCATTTATCTGGGTTAACAAATGACTGGTGTTTAATTGAATTATTAGTGATACATAGCAATACTTGAAACCATTTAAGTTTGTTGACTTATATCTACAAAGCATATATATCTAATATATATGTATAGACCGGATTTGGCATTAAATAATCTAGAATAATTGATATGCCATAAAGTTAAACTAAACCAAACCAACCGTGTTGTAAGAATCTCAATAATCAGGCAAGGTCTGGTAGACCTAAAACCATCGATTCCGAGGCCGTGCTCCTATAAAGCCAAACTTCTTATGCATTTTTAGAGTAAGGATCATTTCCATTGCATTTTTATAATAAGAATAATTTCCAATGCATTTTTATAGTAAAAATCATTTCCAATACTTTTTCATGATGAAATTCATCCCCAATACATTTTTATAGTAAAAATCATTTCCGATGTATTTTTATAGTAAAAATCATTTCCAATGCATTTTTATAGTAAAAATCATTTCCAATGCATTTTTATAGTAAAAATCATTTCCAATGTATTTTTATAGTAAAAATCATTTCTAATGCATTTTTATAATAAAAATCATTTCCAATGCATTTTTATTATAAAAATAATTTTCAAAGCATTTCTAAAGTAAAGCCCATTTCTAATGCTTTTTAAAAATAGAAATCATTTCCAATGCATTTTTAAAGTAAAAATAATTATCAATGTATTTTTAAAGTAAAAAGCATTCCCAATACATTTCTAAACGTAATTCCCTGACTTTTGTTTGTGGGAGGATTGACCCCTATTAAAACTCTTCCAATACACCAACAGATGCTTTGTGACGTATAGGCATTCGATAAAAATTCTGGAGCACCGTCAAAGGTGACATCATGTTAAAACTTTTCTCCTTCCCGTTATAGGTCAGTAACTGGACGCCGCCTCCAAAAATGCAAGAAGCAGACGAAATCCTGCAGAAACTATAATAGCCTCAGACTATACAGATGATCGAGCGCTTCTTGCAAGTACTCCTGCCCAGGCCTAGAGCAAGCTGCAGGAGGCATCGGTTTCTATGTGAATGCAAACAGAGTACATCGACCCATTGGTCTCATGAGTTAGGTGGTCCACCGGGTTTCAATCCCAGGTCGAGTCATACAAGAGACCCCAAAATAGCACTTACTTAACACTCAGCATTTTAAGGCATGGATCAAGAGTAAAGTGGATCAATCCAAGGAATTGAGTAGCGCCCTCCCCTACTCCTCAGTGTAGTAGCTATTGAAAAGGGTGCCTTCGGGTCGCCTGTTTTACGTTTTTACATTTATTTACGGGTAGTACAAAATACTGGCTGTTTCACAATTGTTTAACACTCAGCATTTTAAGGTATGGATCAAGGGTAAAGTAATTTCGGGAAAGAAGTAGCGCCCTCCCCTACATCTCGGTGTAGTAGGTATTGAAAAGGGAGCTCTCGGATCGCCTGCTTTACTTTTTTACATTCATTTACGGGTAGCCCATTGGTCAATTGGGTAGAGTGTTCGCCAATGGCCTGGGAGACCGGGGTTCAATCTCAGGTTGAGTGATACCAAAGACTCAAAAAATGGTACTTGATACCTCCTTGCTTAACATTCAGCATTATAAGGTACGTATTAAAGGTAAAGTGAAGCAATCCAGGGAAAGGAGTAGTGCCCTTCCCTTACATTTCAGTGTAGTAGCCATTGAAGTGGGAGCCTTCTGGTCACCCTCGACTACGGTCGCCAACTTTACTTTTACTTACATGTGTTTTAAACGAGAAGGATCCATCTTCACTCTAAGTGGAAGGCCTAAAAATTTGATGACTAGTTCACACACATTGGTAGATATGTGAACATCTACAGAAAGTGATGTCAATATACGCCTTGTGAAGTCGTGGACTGATATCGTTAGATTATCGATAATTTGTAAAACTGATCTATCCGATAAAATAAAACATGATTTTTTCAAGCTGTGGCTGTACTATTGCATGGATGCACCACATGGGCTCTGACAAAACGCAAGGAGGAAAAACCTAGATGAGGACTACACAAGAATGCAACGAGCTATTTTAAACAAATCCTGGAAGCAACATCCCACAAAACAGCAGCTGTACAGCCACTTACCTCTCATCTAAAAAACTATCCAAGTAAGACCAGTAAGATATACGGGTCACTGCTGGAGGAACTCATAAGTAATGTTCTACTGTGGACCCCTACACATGGACTTGCTTGTGTTGGCCGACCAGCAAGAACTTACACCAATTCTATGAGTACACTTAAATGTAATTTGGAAGACCTGCCGAGCGATGGATGAGAGAGAGAGAGAGAGAGAGAGAGAGAGAGAGAGAGAGAGAGTCAGGGTTTGGTTTGGTTTTATGGCAAATATCAACCATTGTAGGATATCCAATGCCAAATCTTCTTTATACATATATATTAAATATATATGATTTGGTTTGGTTTCGTTTGATGGCATATCAACCATTGTAGGTTATCTAATGTCAAATCCATTTTCATATATATAAATAGCTCTATTTCAAACAATTCAGTTTAGCACAAGTACCCAGTTTAGTTCTGTTTGATCCAGAGATAGGACCCAAACAGGTGCTACCACTCCAGGCCTCAGTGGAACTGGGAGCGATGGCAACAAAGAGGTACTTCACATTCCCCAAAGTTCCAGCAATCCTGGAACATCAACATCAGATTGTTTAGTGTCATATCTAGGACATTCGTTGGCTGGTGGGGGAGTCTTATCCCTCTGCAGAGAAGCAGTCGGTGTATTCTACAGCCCCAGCCGACTGGGTCAGAGAGTGTCAGGGAATTCTGTGCTGTCAGCGCAACTTGATAATGATGAAAAGGACAGACAGTCCATTAGCTTTGATAAGACAACCTGTCAAGGAGAAGGAAAGTCTGAATTCAAACCAGCTGATCTCCGCTTAGAAATTGATCTTCGGTCGTATCCCGTCTGGAAATGAGGGATTAGGTCAATGCATACTAAAACTGGTAAGTCCCCTAACGGGTCTTCTTCCCAGGTAACACCTTCCACTTTGTTTAAAAGACGCAAGGGTTGGGTTTATTGCCGAGCGCCTGAGGCGTCCTTGAAAGGGAACGCCGACCGAAGCAGGCATTTATTGAAACCGTTGCGTATGAGTCTCAATTCGTGCGTGGCTCTTCACAATAAAACGATTTTTGAGTCTTTTTTAGCTTAGTGGGAAGCAAAAAACAAACTTTCCCTAAAGCTGCGCATGTGCTATAATCACTTCACTATAACATATGTCAACGAGTAAATAAGACGCTACTTAACCAACCCCACATCTTTGATGAAATTAAGGGATAAGAAGATGTCTGGCACTATAGATACGACAAAATAATAACCTATCCGGTGGCCGAAGCTGCCGGTAGCGCCTGGAATGGCAGTTTCACCTTAGCTCTTGAAATTGTGGTACCCCCCTCCGATGAGGGCAGGGTAGAGCACGGGCAATTGAATACACGATGTAGAAAAAATCTTATCGCGAGTAAATATATCTAAATAAATAAATAGATAAGATCGAGTAAAAATAAAAATAAAAAAATTCAAATTTTTTTATTTGTCTATTTTTTGAAATATGAATTTATTGAGGGAAATAAATTAAGAAAATGCGTGAATTTTTTTGTTTTAGTAAAAAAAAAAAAAAAACCAAACAAACAACAACAAAAAACAAAAACAAAAGAAAACATACAAACGAAACAAAACAAAAAATTTCAGAAAATGCAGTTTCGTTTTTTTTTTGTTTTTTGCTTTTTGTTTTTTAAATATTTTTTTTTCTCAATATCTTTTTCAGTACGCATACATTTTTGTTTTTGGTACATCCTTTTCGGGACATTCCCTCGTCCTGTTGTAATAGAAATAGCTACCATCTTTTCTTTGTAACTTCTTCACATAACCATTGTGAGGCCATCTCTCAATCTGCGAAAGAAGAAAAGAAAAGAAGATTAAATTTCATTTTGATCTTCTCAGACACAACGGTAACTCTAATCAGGATACTCTCAATATTAGCGCAACACTTCACTTATCCTTTGGCCATACTGGGGCTTTCGAATACATCGACTGTATCTTTACCATACTCATGAGGGGTGTCCTCGTGGTGTAATGGTTAAAGCGATGAACTGCGGAATCGTAGTACGCGAGTTCGTACTCCAGTCGCGCTATTACGTTCACTTTCGGGCAAATACCCTTGGGAAAGGTATGAACCCCCTTATTCTCCCCCCAGCTATGGATAAATAGTAGGACGGACTAGGTTCTTCAGCCTTGGTGAGGCAACTAGTCTAGGAGAAGGAAAACTCTGAATTCAAACCTGTTAAACTCCGCTTAAAAATTGACCTTGTGTCATATCCTGCCCGAGAGGAGGGGTTGGTAAATAGTACCATACTCATGATACTATTTACCCAACCCCTCTGCTCGGGCAGGATATAACACAAGGTCAATTTTTAAGCGGAATTTAACAGGTTTTTCAGAGTTTTCCTTCTCCTAGACTAGTTGCCTAACCAAGGCTGAAGAACATAGTCTGTCCTACTATTTACCCATAGCTGGAGGGAGAATAATTGGATTCATACCTTCCCCAAGGGTATTAGTGCTACGTGAAATGCAATCAGTCTCGTTCAGGATTTGAACTCGTGTCGCCGTGTCCATTTCCTACGACGATAACAACTACACCACGGGCACCATGATACGGCTATGTGTGAAATGGACATAGGAATGTTCATAACATATATACATAGAACATAGAAATCTCGAAACACGAAAAACACTTCTTAGTTCAGATACGAAACTTTTTATTACCTTTGAGTTTAAAGGTTTTTCGACATAAGGAGAGAGATACACATTGTTTCTATTCTGGCTTTTTTCATTTGCACCCCCCCCCCACACGTGTGGCACCCACCACAAGGTCACTGGCCTGGCTTCGGCGAGCAAGCGAAAGCCAACCGTCTTCTTCCTAGCCAGGAACTCAACTCCACTAACTGACTTTTTCAAAATCCCCCAAATCCTCTGCGCGCTCCCGGTGCGTGACATCACCCGCACTCTGTAGCTCCGTTTCCAATCTGGGCTATTGTGACATCTCTGAGTAACAAGTCCGTTCCGCCCGCGCGCGTGAACACCAGCGTTAACGTTGTACCTAAGTAACCCATGCACTGAGCCGAAAGGTTCTCAGCCTAACTAAACCCAAAGGCATAAAACGAAATCCCTCGGCCATTATATTACATATCTCTGCAGAGGGGTACGTGTCCTCCAGTGAATCACCTGGATATGACACTAAACAATCTGATGGCGAGGGTCCAGTAATGCTGGAGCTTTGGGGAATGTTTAATTCTCTTTCATTGCCATTACCTCCAGGTCCATTCTGGTCCGGACCGGTAGCACTTGATTAGGTCCTATCTATAGGTTAAATAGAACTGTCTGACATTTAAAGTGAGTGCAAACGAATGACTTATGCTAAATTGAACTGTTTGATCATTTAACTGTGTGTAAACAAATGACTGAGGTTTAATTGAATTTCTATTGATACATAGCAATACTTGGAACCATTTAACTTTGCTGACCTGCTAAACTGAATTGTTTGAAATAGAATGGTTTGACATCTAAACTCAATGCAAACAAATGACTTATGATTAATAGTAAATTGAATTATTCATGTTAGAAATACTTGAAACCATTTAAAGAATGAGCTTCAACAAAATATTTACAAATCAGATGTATTGATTATGTATATATAAACAGGATTTGGCATTAAATAACCCACCATTGTTGACATATCATAAAACCAAACCAAACCAAACCTTTTGTTGTATAGCCGCATACATATACATATACAAATATAAATATAAACGGAAACATAATCAACAATAATGTACGACTTCAATGAACGAACACACTTTTTTAAAAAAATATATCTCAAACACTTTATTCTTGGAAGGGTTGATGTTGGTTGTGCGTGACAGGTGAGTTGGAGACGGGGACAGACTGCTACATATTGACCCAAGTTCTTCTGACCATAGCAGCACTTCGATCTCAAGTTGGCTGGGGTTGTTCAACCGTGGGTCACTGAGGGCCTAAAGCCCTCTCTCTGCCGCTGGCTCTCACTTCGGCATCTTGTTCCCAACTAGCTCCAACTCCAACTGACTCAAGACGTCTGTGTCCTGGTTATATTTTTGTTTGACGTCCACCTGCTTCCGCTGTTCTTCCGCTTATTTACACAGGTGCATCTCTTGATTGACGGCTCGGTCGAGGGTCAATATGTTACACTTTTACCATATCAAACAAAGTCTTGTAAATATCATTACAGAGATAACCTCCAAACATAGAAAATCATCAAACGAAGTGAATTATATATATATATAGCCACACTGGAGAGTTCTTTCTGATAAAACGAAACGGGTCTGTCTAAGCAAAGGCAGTAGTACAGTCCTCAGACAATTGGGTAGCCCCAGTTGACTAAAAATAACAACACACGCGACTAGCATCACTTCTTCAGTATACTTCAGGTCAACTCGTTTCTTCTGTCAGTCAGTCAAAAAAGCAGTCCGCAAAGAACAACAACAACCCTGCTCCTGCTGCTGGCATGCTCTTTTATGCAAGTTCCGGCATATAGAATTTTACATGCAAGGTAGATTTCTTCTCGTGAGAGACGAGTTGGCACACTATAACTTCTGCCTCCAGAAGTGAACATATTTTTTACTGCTTGACAAGCGAGGCATAGTCTTATGCGCATGGATCCCGGAGGTAAGTTTCTTCTCTCGCTACAATAAATAATCATTATCATATATATATAATCATTATCTTCAAGTCACGCTGACAGTACGGGTTTCCTTGAATCTCTCTCTTCATCCGTCCCTATGATGCAAAGTTCTTGCTGGTCGACCTACACTGACACGTTCATGTGAAGGGGTCCATTGATGAACATGATTTATGAGTTCATCCTTATTCCTCCAGCAGTGTCCTGCATGTCCTGTTCGTCTTACTTGGATGGTTTTTGAGATGGGAGGTAAGTGGCTGTACAGCTGTTGTTCCGTGGTGTTTTGCTTCCAAGATTTGTTCTAAATAACTCATAGCATTCTTGTTGCCGAGTTATGTGAACTTTATATATATATATATATATATATATAATGACTGCCATATCTTGACAGTGATAGCCGTCTTTACCACCAAAATTTAGTTCTTAGTTGCCTATTGAGTAACAGTGATAAAAATGTACTCGTTTAGGTCTTTTTATTTTTTATTTTATAAAAATGTGTCTTTATTTTCAGGTAGAAAATTTAGCTTCTTGAAAAAAAAAATTAATAATTGTTTCATCAGTATAAATCATTTTAAAAGTAAACTAAAAATGAATAAAAAGAGAAAGAAAAAAAAAAAACAATTCATAAAATAAAAAAAAAATTTATTTGAATTAATAGGCGAAATCTTTCAACTACAAGTAAGGACACATTTTCAAATTCCTAGCTAACTCTTTTCTTCCTCCATTCTATCTTACTGGTATTCCTAAAATCCTTTAAGCCAGGTCATGGATCGGGTACTTCTAATAGTATATATATATATATATATATGTGTGTGTGTCCGGGGTTCAATCCCAGATATCGTGTGTAGAGTGTTCGTCAATAGGCTGGGAAACCGGGGTTCAACCCCAGGTTGAGTCATACCAAAGACACAAAAAATGGTACTTGATGGGTCCTAGTTAGCACTGTATTATATGGTACAGATCAAGGGTAAGTGGAGCAATCGCAGGAAAGGAGAAGCGCCTTCACTAGCACTTTGGTGTTGTAGCTATTGAAAAGAGTTTTCGGATCGGCCAACTATATATAAACAGATAGATATAAAAATTTATTTTCTTAATCTTATTTATTATCTTTAATTTTGAGTGTTTGTTTTTTTTGTTGTTTTTTTTAATTGTCAATTTTTCATGATATTTCGTTTTATTTATTGATTTTATTTTATTATTCATTTTGTACTTTTGATTTTTAGATTTTTTATTAATTCATTTATTCATATCATTGATAGAGTGTATATATTTAAGTTAAGATAGCGTAGATACAATGTCAACGGTGTTTGCCAACTGTCAGTTTCTCGCCTGTGCATTCATCAGGCCAAGTGATTTTGGTTAGCAGTCTTTGAATATATTGTGTACTGGGGGTAGAGATACTTTGGATAGTTTGTGGGTCATTCCAGGTAGAACTTACTTCTCTACGATGCTCTATCCTGTTACCGTTATGATTTATTAACTTATCTTTTTCTTCCGGTGGGGGGATGTCCTCGTGGTGTAATGGTTAAAGCGATGGACTGCGGAATCGTAGTACGCGAGTTTGTACTCCAGTCGCGCTATTACGTTTAATTTCGGGTAAATACCCTCGGAAAATGTATGAACCCCCTTATCCTCCAAGCTATGGGTTAAATAGTACCACAACTGTTCTTCTAGGAGAATGGCTTTGGCATTAGATAACCTACAAAGGTTGATATGCGATTAAACATAGAAACCAAACCAAACTTTTTCTTCTATGTTTGCTTTACGGCTTCCCGGTGTTATATAATGACTGTTGACATGGATTTTGGGTTCATTTCTGGTGGCCCCGTGTGCTTTGACAAGCTGTCACGTTGTGATGAGTAAACAGGGGGACGGCAGTGCGTCGGGGGAGGCTGGTTGAGCAGATGTGTAACCGGAAGGAGACCACGTGATATAAGAACCGCACAGTCAGATTTAGACAGTCAGTCCAGTCAGAATCGAGAGTCGAGCCGGGGATACGCAGCCGATCAGAGGCGTTAGTGTCGTCTCTGATGATACGGCTTGCAAGGGGGGTGCAAGCGTTGGCACTCCCTGGCTCCAGGAAGAAGACATGGGTCAAGAAGGAGTCCCCTCTCTGAGTATATGTCTCTCCATCTATCTCTCAAACTTACAACAAACTGTGTGCCCCTTTCGAGAATAAAATGAGAGAGAGAGAGAGAGAGAGATTTTTATAAAGAAGTGTTTCGTTTCGTTTCGTTCATAAATCATGTTTGATTATCTCGTGGATGAATCCATAAAAGACTATACAACACCCAAGGGCGGGTAATCATTGTTATACCTCTTATTTTCCTATCTGTGTTGACATTGCACTATTTTCCTAGTCTTATCAATCTATTATTCATCTTATTCTCTTTTCACGTAGCAACTTGAATTTGTTTTTGGCTTCTATTTCTGTTTTATTTGTATATTTTAGTATTTTCTCGTCAGTTTTTTTTTTTTAAATTTATTTCAGAACTGATCTATTTATTTGTTCATTTTCTTCATATTTTCATTTTTTTCTTTATTCATTTATCTATCTGCTTTTTTTAAAAATCTTATTTATCTATTTAAAAAACTATTTTAGTTTTTGGAGTCGTCTATTTTCAGGTAGCTAAGTAGAAGTTTGTTTTCGTGTCTGCATTTAAATCTACGTTCTGTTTGGTTTGGTTTGGTTTCTTTGTTTTAATGGCATATCAACTCTTTTTAGGTTATTTAATGCCAAAGCCATTCTCCTAGAAGAACAGTAGTGGTACTATTTAACCCATAGCTGGGAGGATAAGGGGGTTCATACCTTTCCCAAGGGTATTTGCCCGAAAGTGAACGTAATAGCACGACTGGAGAACGAACTCGCGTACTACGATTCTGCAGTCCATCGCTTTAACCATTACACCACAAGGACATCCCCTCTACGTTCTGTGTCGATTAAATAAGAAATAAAAAACCCAAAAAACAATGACACGAAAAAAATAAAATAAACACGAAATAAGATCAATAAATACAAACATAACAATCTCCCCAGAGTTCTCTGATCGGAAGCGAAATCGGCGCATGCCTAAAAAGAGAAGCTTCCTGACGCGAAAGAGAAACTCTTCTTCAGTTTCTCTGATACACCTCGACTGAGCTGACATTCCTTTTTCTCTCAGAACACGTGTTTGCTAAGGCCTCTAGCCTTAGCAGCACGTTGTGCCTCCTGCTCGTAACAGTGTCAGCTGAACATGTAGACTGAACACAGACACATATGTTGGACCCTCAAATTAACAATTTGCCAACAAAGATTCCCAAGACTCCTCTAACGCTTTGACCGAGAGGCACGATAATTTCTACTCGTATAGGAAAACATTTTTCACCCACCAAATAGTCGTAAACCCGGAAAATAAAGATTGAATTTCAAAAGTATCCCTGTCATCCTTTCCATGATTCCTTTCTTTGCAGCTTCAAAGTCGATTACCATTATCGTAACTTCCCAAAAACACTAAACCACTCAAAAACTTTCTTGGACCTCATTGTTCTAAAGGACATCGACACGCGGCTAAAGAAGGCATGGACAGCTATCGATAGGCTATCGATCATATGGAAATCAGACCTGACCGATAAAATGAAACGCAATTTCTTCCAGGCAGCGGTCGTATCGATACTGCTATATGGATGCACTACTTGGACGCTAACTAAACGGTTGGAGAAGAAGCTAGACGGCAATTACACAAGAATGCTGCGAGCAATATTTGTTATATTTTGACCTTCGACCCGGCCCAAAAATACTATTCCAAGGTATAACACCGAAAGGAAGTGACACATTCCAACGGCCAGTAATCGAAAGAGATCGCGTGGGCGGATTAAGGCTTATGATATGGGACAAGGTGAAGGTCCCATTGTGCCATTACAGTCATCCACCGGAAGAGAGTAACCTCTGAACTGCATGACAGTTATTTCCGCTTGATGACGATTAAACATTCGATTTCAAAGATCCAGTAGGCGATCCTGTGGGCGTTGAGTTATTATTTAACTCAGTTGAGTTTGGGTCCCAAAGCAGTTGCCAGCAGACTCCCAGAGGGTTAGAGACGAGATGTGGTAGGGAAGGCCACACCAGACCGAGGGGGCCCCCGGAAAGCCCCGATGGAGTAGACCCCAATATCAGGAGAACAATAAAGACACAACGTGACGGTCATAACAGTGGGGGCAAAATATGAAGTTTATGTTCGGTCTCCAGCACCCTCTCACACGCAAACCTTACAAATAAAGTGAGAGGTAAATATTTTTCTAAAGAAGTCTTCTTGCGTCGTTTGTTCCTGCGTCGTTTGTTCCTGCGTCTGTTATCATTGCGTCGGTATGTATCCAGTATATATATGTATGCAACATATTGAACAATTCCTGGCGGCAACACCCCACAAGGCACCAACTGTACGGCCACCTGCCTCCCATCAAGAAAACTATCCAAGTTAGACGAACCAGACATGCAGGACACTGCTGGAGAAGCAGAGACGAGCTCATAAGTGATGTACACCTATGGACCCCCCACATATGGCCGGGCAAAACCAGGACGACCAGCTCGAACATACATTCAGCAGCTATGTGAGGATACGGGATGTGGCCCTGAAGACCTACCAGAGGCGATGAACGATAGGGAGAAGTGGCGAGAGAGGGTCAGGGATATCCGTGCCTGCGGCATGACATGATGATGATAATGATATTTTGGTTTGGTTTAGTCATGATGGCTATTTTTTCTTTTTGACGAAGGTTGCAAAGTTTTAAGGTATTATTGGAAGTTGGTGCTACTTATTTTATTTGTATATCTTAGTAATTTCTTATCAATTTGTTTTTCTTTAAATTCAGAAATTAACGGGTCCATTGATATAGACGGTAGAGTGTTCGCCAATAGTCTGGGAAACCGGGGTTCAACTCCAGGTTGAGTCATACCAAAGACACAAAAAAATGGTTCTTGATTTGTCCTTACTTAGCACTCAGTATTATATGGTACAGATCAAGGGTAAGTGGAACAATCGTAGGAAAGGAATAGCGCCTTTGGTGTTGTAGCTATTGAACAGAGAGTTTTTGGACCGGCCAGCTATGTATATAAACAGATAGATATAAAATTTATTTTCTTAATTTTATTTATTTTCTTTAATTTTTAGTGTTTTTTAAATTTGTCAATTTTTCATGATATTTTGTTTTATTTATTCGTTTTATTATTCATTTTGTACTTCTGATTTTTAGATTTTTTATAATTCAATTATTTATTTGTTTTTCAGTTTTTAAAGTTTTTTAGTCATTCGAGTCTTTAGTTTTCAGGTAGGTTAGTAGACACCTGTACACACACACATACACACGCACATATATATTTCATATATTTAATATATACAAAGAGGATTTGGTACTAAATAACCTAGAGAGAGAGAGAGAGAGAGAGAGAGAGAGAGAGAGAAAGAGAGAGAGAGAGAGAGAGAAAGAGAGAGAGAGAGAGAAAAAGAGAGAGAGAGAGAGAGAGAGAGAGAAAGAGAGAGACTGAACTGCAACTGATGATGAGGCTCCACTCCTAGAGATTTGAGGAATTGAGCCTCATGTTACCCAAATATTGCACAAGTTTTGTTAACTCTTGCAATAGAAAAACTAAAAATTTTTAGACGGCAAAATAACAGTGAGGTTATAGTTCAGTCGGCAGGGGCTGTTGAATAAACCGACTCCGTCTCTGCAGAGGGGTAAGACCCCCCTGGATATGACAATAAACAATCTGATGGTGAGGCTTCAGTAATGCTGGAGCTTTGGGGAATGCAGAGTACCCCTTCATTGTCATCGCTCCCAGTTCCACTCAGGCTCATAGTGATAACACCTGATAGGCTCCTATCCATGAGTTAAATAGAACTGTTTGACATTTGAACTCTGTGCTAAAAATGACGTGAATTGAATTGTTAGAAATAGAACTCTTTGACCATTTGACTGTGTGTAAACAAATGACTGATGTTTAATTGAATTGTTAGTAATACATAGCAATACTTGGAATCATTTAACTGTGTGAAAATGAATGGTCTTCAATAGAATAAAGGTATTAAATAGCAGTAGTTGTAATCACTTCACTGTATACAAACAAATGATTGATATTGACTAGAATTATTTGTATTAGATGGCAACAATTGAAACTTTAATTATGTAGAAACAATAGCAATTCTAAAGGGCAAACAAATTAGTTCTCACTCATTTTAAAATGAAATTACCTATAAACTATTCACTTACAAATCATATATGTATATCCATTTAAATGTAGGCAAACAAATGACTGATGTTACATTGTCACTGTTACATAGCAATACTTGAAACCATTTAACTGTGGACAAATGAATGTGTAATGTTGAATAGAATTATTAGTGCTAAATAGCAATACTTGAAACTCTTTAACTGGGTGTCTTAATTGTATTATTCATATTACCTTGAAATACTTGAAACTATTTGACTGCATACAAATAAATGAATTGTGTTGCTTAGAATAAATGTTAAATAGCAATACTTGTAGCCACTTCAATATCAGCAAACAAATGATTAATAATGAATATAACTGTTCGTGTTAGACAGCAATATTTAAAAACATTTAACAGTAAAAAAATAGAGCTCAATCTCATCTAAAAATGTTATGTGCAAAATATGTTTACATTTTTAATATATAAGAATAAAGAGGATTTGGCATTAAATAACCTACTATGGTTGATATGCCATAAAACCCAACCCAACCAAATTATATATATTTAATATATAAGTATGAAGAGGATTTAGCATTAAATAACCTACAATGGTTGATATGCCATAAG
Source organism: Sepioteuthis lessoniana (assembly GCA_963585895.1). Lineage (NCBI taxonomy): Eukaryota > Metazoa > Mollusca > Cephalopoda > Myopsida > Loliginidae > Sepioteuthis > Sepioteuthis lessoniana. The sequence continues at coordinate 46,653,759 of OY757942.1, read as the reverse complement.
ACCAAGTTCAAACAAATCCTATATATTTAATATATATGCATAAAGAGGATTTGGCATAATTTAAGCAACAATGGTTGATATGCCATAAAAGCTAATCAAACCAAATCATATATATTTAATATATATGTATAAAGAGGATTTGGCATTAAATAACCTACAATGGTTGAAATGCCATAAAACCCAACCGAACCAAATAATTTATATTTAATATATAAGTATAAAGAGGATTTGGCATTAAATAACCTACAATGGTTGAAATGCCATAAAACCCAACCAAACCAAATCATATATATTTAATATATATGTACAAAGAGGATTTGGTATTAAATAACCAACAAGAGTTGATATATCAACTAACCTAATATAACCTTCGATTATCTTATGACCGAATAGATTGTTGACGTACCTTTGGATTTGTTTAATTCCTGCATATTACTCACTTACTTTCCCCACAAAAAACCACCGTGAAATTTCTACAGACGAGTTAGAAATGTATACCGAGGGCACATAAAGAAACTGCATATCTGTCTCTGTATGGAGTTATTTATGGTATAATGGTCACCGTCGTAGGAAATGCACATGGCGACCCGAGTTCAATTCCTGCGCAAAGCTGTTTGCATTTCATATAGCACTAATACTCTTAAGAAAGGTACGAATCCAATATTCTGGGTTAATAGTTGGGTAGACTGGGCTATTTAACCTTGTTATGGCAACCAGTCTGGAAGAAAGAAAACTCTGAATTTAAAACTGTTAAACTCTCCTTAAATATTAACCTACCCGCGTGGTGGTGTTGGGTAAATATATACGTTTGGCAGACAGTGGACTTATCGCATTCGGCAGGTCCTCTAGACTACATCCCATGTCTGTAGGTTCTAGCCGGACGTTCAATACCTGCTCGTTCGTGTGATGGGGTCCATAGGAGAACGTCACTTATGTCCTGAATGTCTTGTTCGTCTGATTTGAATGGTTTTAGAGATGGGAGGTAGATGGCCGTACGGCTGCTGCTTTGTGGAATGTTGCTTCCCTGGATTTGTTCAATATAGCTCGTAGCATTCTTGTGAAATTGCTTTCAAGCTTTTTCTTTGTGCACTTAGTCAGCGTCCATGTGGTGGATCCATATAGTAGTATGGAAACTACTACTACTTGGGAAAAAATTACGTTTTATTTTATCGGATAGGTCTGACTTCCATATGACCGATAACCTATCGAAAGCTGTCCACCATGCCTTCGCTAGTTGCGAATTGATGTCATTTTCTGTAGATGAGAAGCTACTTCCGAGGTTGGTGAATTTGTCGACTAGTTTCAAGGAACCACCTGTTAGAGTGGAGATGTCTCATGTTTGATTTTGATTAAAGCACATGTACTCTGTTTTGTCCGCATTGACATGGAGGCTTATACCGCCGGCTGCCTTCTCCAGACTATGCAGCTGGAATTCGGCCTGGGAGTGTATTTGCCAGAAGCGCTATGTCATCAGCGTGGTTCACGTCCGTAATAATTTGTACACGGTATTGTCTGCTTCTTGCCTTTTCCAGTGTAGAGCCATTTTATTTTATTATATCTACCAACTTTCGAAGCACGTAGTCTCCGCAGAATATGAACAGATATTAGGCTAATGTATCTCCTTATAGAGCACCTGCGACAATGTTAAAGAAGTCTGTGTCTCCATCTGGTGAGCGCACTTTTACTTTTGTGTTTTTATATAGCTTCATTATGGCGGCGACGGTTTCTTTGGGGAGATCATAGGCTAGAGGTATTTGTTCCATCTTCTCTCTGTGTATGGAGTCAAATGCCTCGGAGAAATCTACAAGTAAGTGTCGCCTCAAGGTTTTTTTGCGCGAAATCCTTCTAGAATTCGACGTATTGTCAGAATTTGTGAAGTTGTGGATTGATTTCTCTGAAAACCATTTTGATTCTTCCTAAGAACTTTCTCAAAAGCGGGTATATATATATATATATATATAATCAGATCATGCTGCGAGAACAAATTTCCCTGTTTCTCTCTTTCCATTCGTCCCTATCATCCATCGCTCCCGGTAGGTCCTCCAGACCTGTAGCTGTAAACATATAACATCAGAAGCCATGGGAAGCAGCACGGTGCATGCGAAATTAGGCGGATGAACTCAAAGTTTGGTTAACGGCGCACTACACCTAATGCTAGGAGAAAGAACCCCAGAGGTCATCGGGCAGGAGCAAATAGTTCAGTCAGAAAACAACTGCTACTCATCTATAAGGGTGTAGTCTATTGATGAGATAAAAAAACAGCCATCGAAAGATTACCATGATTAATTCAAACTGATATATATATATATATATATATATAGCTGTGTCTATACTACTATATGGATGCACCACATAATAAAACGCCCTGAGAAAAAGCTATATGGAATCTACACTATAATGCTGCATACTGCCTTGAACAAATCCTGGAAGTAATACCCCCACAAAACAACTACTGTACGGCCACTTGCCTCCCATCTTGCAAGCTATTCAAGTATGACGAACAAAACATGCGAGACACTGCTGAAGAAGCAAGGACAAACTCTTAAGTTATGTTCTATTATGGACACTGAGACATGGACATGCCAGTGTTGGATTACCAGCAAAAACTCTGTAAGGACATTGGATGCCACCTAGAAGAACTGTCAGGAGTGAGGGATGATAAGAGCAGATGGTAAGAGAGAGAGAGAGAGAGAAAGAGAGAGAGAGAGAGAGAGAGAGAGAGAGAGAGAGAGAGAGAATTCTGTCCTTTTAATGCGACTTGATGATATATATATATATATATATATATTTGATAGATGAATTGGTTCTTTACTTGCTCGTACTCGTTACTTGAATTAGGGTTATGTTTCTATTGGATCATAAACCTTTAGCGTGTGTTATTAATTTTTATGGGGGAAAAATAAATGATGCTTATCCAGGATAGCACATCAAAGAAAATTTCTTTTTTTTTTTTGCGGTAAGAGAGAGAGAGAGAGAGAGAGAGAGAGAGAGAGAGAGAGATGACATGCCGAACATTGGACTTTGCCATACCTGTGGACTATAGAGTAAAATTAAAAGAAAGCGAAAAGAGGGATAAATACCAAGACCTTGCTAAAGAACTAAAAGAGACTATGGAACAAGAAGGTGACGGTGATACCTATTGTAAATAGAGCACTCGACACTGTCTCGAAAGGATTGGTACAGGGACTGGTGGACTTGGAAATAAGAGGACGAGTGGAGACCATCCAGACTACAGCAGTGTTGAAATCGGTCAGAATACTGAGAAAAGTCCTGGAGACTAAATTAGCCTAAAAAGAGGATATGACTAGATACGACTGGGTGGGAAAGGTGATCTATCCCCCACCCAAAAAAATCAAAACACTCCTTGAGGTGAACGGAGTTCACTTACCAAGTCTTATCAAGATTAATTTATGAGCCTAGGAGTTTTATGTAGTTATTTACTAAGATTCCCTTAGTTGTGGAACATTACGGGATGTATGGGGCACCCAGTTTGACTCAAACTCACTAGTAATAGTTTGCTAGTCAAGCTTGTTTACCTTTAAGTAACGAGCAAACGAAGCGCACTATCTATGAATCTATCTATCTATCTATCTATCTAGAGAGATTGTTGTTGGTTCAATGAGAGAAAAGAAAATATTTTAAAATAGGTCTATAAAGGATTTGAAAAAATTGGCATCTAGGTTTTGTTTATTTAATTATTATTCACTCATTAGAGCTTTTCACATCAGCGTTAGCCGATGGTTTTTCACTGGAGTCTGAGTGACAGCAAGTTTCCTCAAGTCTCCATAACTCTTCTTTGTATTCTGGCCGTTCTCAATGATGCTGTCGTTTGGATGGTCTCCACTCGTCCGCCAACTTCCAAGTCCTCCAGTCCCTTTAGTAATCCTTTAGTTACTGTTCCAAACGCACCAATTACAATTGGTATAATTGTCACCTGCATGTTCCACAGTTTTTTTCAATTTCCGAGTAAGGTCGAGGTACTTATTTTTCTTTTCACATTCTTTCAGTTTTATTCTGTGGTCAGCCGGGACAGCAAAGTCGACTATTTTACAAGTTCTCTTTGTTTTTGTTGTTATTATTATTATTGTGCTACATATGTTTCGGACATACTACTCACCCTCAAGTATTTAGTAAGTCAGAAACACGTATCACATATGTATAACGAATAACAAATAAATAAATGAAATCCTAAATATCAAATTTGAAATCATTTTCGGAACTATATATAAATAAATCCTTGACGAGACTGATTGCATTTCACATAGCACTAATACCCTTGGGAAAGGTATGAATCTAATTATTCTCCCTCCAGCTATGGGTAAATAGTAGGACAGACTAGGTTCTTCAGCCTTGGTGAGGCAACTAGTCTAGGAGAAGGAAAACTCTGAATTCAAACCTGTTAAACTCCGCTTAAAAATTGACCTTGTGTCATATCCTGCCTGAGCGGAGGGGTTGGGTAAATAGTATATCAATATATATATACTCTATTTTATTTAAAAAAATTTCATATACCTTTTTCTACAACTCTGGGGGCGATATTTGTCTCTACTTCCCACCAGATAGGACATTAAACAAAGTCTTTTTTATTGAAGGGGTTTTGGGAGGGGGGGGTCGGACACGAGCTGCAGTTCGAGCCCTGCTTGGTTATTGGTTCGCTTGGTGCAATGTGAGCCAGATGAGCCTGCTGCTGGGCTTGGACTCATTCGATATATAACATGAATCCGGTACGTTTGCCTGTTGATAGCTTAAACTAGACCCGAGAGTCGACTATTATGCTGAGCTGTCAGTGTCGTCATCGCTCACCGGCAGGTGGCCCATCCGAAGCCGGGGGCATTCGGCCTCGAATCTGTCATTGACATTGAAGTAACATCTGGTACGAATGCCAGACGGCCCAGCTAAAAAGGTAGGTTCAGCGAGTACGTATTTCCGGCGCCGCCTTCTATAATTCTGGCGACGTGAAAAAAAAAAAAACAAAAAACAAAAAACAAAAAAAACAGACGATGCAATTTGTAAACAAAAAAAAAAATTTCATAAACTGATATCTGGGGAAAAACTTCAGTTAAAAAAAAAAAAAGAAGAAAAGACTGAAAACATCCGTTCTGCTGGAAAATGATCAATCAGCAACGCAATGCCAAAAGAGAAAAAAAAAAAAAAAAAAAAAACCACAGATAGAGTTACCTAAGCTAAGAGTTAAAAGTGCTCAATAGTGAGTAAGTAAAGTTTAGTCGAGGGCGACCAGAAGGCTCCCTTTTCAATAGCTACTACACTGAGGTGTAAGGGAGGTCGCTCCTTCTTTCCCTGGATTGCTCCACTTTACGCTTGATACGTATCTTATATTGCTGAGTGTTAAGCAAGGAGGTATCAAGTACGATTTTAAAAGCCTTTGGTATGACTCGACCTAGGATTGAACCCAGGTCTCCCGGACCATCGGCGAACACTCTACTCACATGGCCAATGAGTCGGTAATAGGTATCCTATATATATATATATATAGAAAGAGAGAGAGAGATTAATAATGTCGTCTTAGACTAAGTGCCCAGCGTTTTGATTATCCTAGGATCAAATAGATCGTCGAGGTGCCATTGCAGCAGTTAAATTCCAGCATTTTTTCCCACTTATTTGACTAATGCGCAAAACCTGAATTTAAATTAGGAAATTGTGTATTGAGTCATTGCGAATGAAATATAAACAAAAACCAAAGAGAGAGAGAGAGAGAGAGAGAGAGCGAGAGAGAGAGTCTCTGTGGTGTAATTGTTAAAGTTGTTAATTTCGACCTCGAAGTAAACGAGTTCAAGCCCCAATAACGCTATTACTTTAACTTTCGGACTAATACCCTTGGAAAAGGCATGAACCCCCTTATCCTTTCAGCTATGGGTTAAATAGTACCACTACTGTTCGTCTACAAGGATGGTTTTGGCATTGGACCGCGACATCATAATAAGAGAGGTCGAACTCCAGTCGCGCTATTACATTCACTTTCGGACTAATACCAATGGGAAAGGCATGAACTCCCTTATTTCTCCATCTATGAGTTAAATAGTATCAATGCAGTTCTTCTACGAGGAAAACTTTGGCATTAAATAACTCGCAAAGTTTGATATGCCATTAAACGAACAAAACAAACTGACTTTGAAACAGTCTAATTTGCATCACTAAGAATATTCAGACTTTCGATCTTATCTTTATGTTTATAATCACAGAATTTCGGCCGATATGTTCTTCGGCCTTCTTTAGTCCCAGCAACTGGTAAGAATATTAAGGAATACTTACTATAGCTTAACACTTGTACCTGGTCAAGGTTAACAGAATCAGAACAGTCTCTCCTCGTGAATTAAATAAAGGGTTCAGTTTGAGGTTCTGTGTCGGTTCCCGAGTTCGATATGAAACACCCTAAGAAGACTGAAGAACATATCGGCCGAAACGTGTAGTATAACAATAAAGATAAGGTAAAAAGTCCAAATTTTCTTCGCGATAAAATATTATCAAGCTTCATCTTTTAGGAGGTGCCCGTGGTGTAGTCGTTATCGTCGTAGGAAATGGACACGGCGACACGAGTTCAAATCCTGGACGAGACTGATTGCATTTCACATAGCACTAATACCTTTGCGAAAGGTATGAATCCTGTTATTCTCCCTCCAGCTATGGGTAAATAGTAGGGCAGACTGGGTTCTTCAGCTTTGGTGAGGCAACTAGTCTAGGAGAAGGAAAACTCTAAATTCAAACCTGTTAATCTCCGCTTAAAAATTGACCTTATGTCATATCTTGCCAGAGCGGGTTGGGTAAATAGGATCAAGCTTCATCTCAGATATTTAGACATATAAGTTTAGTTTATTTAATAATGAACTCATAAACGATATACTCTTGTGGACCCATTCACATGGACGAGCAAAAGCAGGACGACCAGCTAGAACCTATATACAACAGCTCTGTTGTACTATAGCCACAATTAACGCCACGTGCGTCTCAACATGTCTCAACATTCACTGATACACAGCACTTGTGGACATGATGACATTTCGGTGATCACGCCGGTCTTATCAATCTATCTGTCAACAGCATCTGCCGTATTCATATCCGCAGGTCATGTTAATATATTACAAAATAATGTGCCTTTACATTCATGGGCATAGCTAATTTCTAAAGTTAGATATGTTCCATAACTACAATTAACGCCATGTGCGAAATGGACATATAATGTTCATAACGATAGAAAATATAAAGAACATAGGAATCTCGAAATTCGAAAACACGTAACGACTTGTTCAGGTACGAAACCTTTTTATTAACTTTGAGTTAAAGGTTTCGACATAAGGAGGAGAGACACAATCTTCTATGCTGTCTTATTCATTTGGCCCCCATATCGTGCGGCCCCCATAGGGCGCAAGTTCGCCTCGATCCTCCTCGTTTGGCGTCTAGTATACAACTCTCTTTCTTTCAATTCTCCACAAACCTCTGCGCGCTTCCGGTACGTGACGTCACTCGCACTCCGTCACCCGTTTCGTCTCGGACTATTGTGACATCTGAGTGACACCTTCGTCCACCCGCGCGTGCCCGCGTTAACACCTGCATCAATGTTTGCACCTAACTAACCCATGTACTGAGCCGAAAGGTTCTAAGCCTAACTAAACTCAAAGGCATGAGCCGAAATCCCTTGGCCATTGCGTTACATTGTGCCGATACAGGATATAGCCTTGAAGAGCTCTCGGGAGCGATGGACGATAGAGAAGGTGACGAGAGAGGGTTAGGGAGATCCCTGCTGGCAGCGCGACATGATGATGATGATGATTTAATAAAAGTTGTTTTATCTTTTCTTCTTTTGTTTTTTTTTTTTTTTTGCTGGAAATTTGGGATTGGTTCTTTTCTAGCTGATCAACCCCCCCAAAAAACTCAAATAAAAATAAAACAAAAAAACAAACAAAAAAAAAAAGATAAAAACACACATATATCGACTATGTAATTTGAAAGACCTTCATCTATTTGGGATTATTTATTTTTATATTTGTTTTATTTTCGTGAACAGAGCGGCCTAGTGTGCTAACCACTGTTCTGTGGCAAGGCATTTTCCCCCAAAGATGAAAGTGCATTCGGACTTACGTGATCAGTTTTTTGAATAAATTTATATTCCAATTCGTCTCTGTAACCAGCACATTGAAATCTGTAGGCTTCTTCAACCATGTCTGTCCATTCTTTGGCGCGAGACATCGATTTGGGTGTAGGCTCAGCCATTTCCATTGTTTCTGAAAAAAAGAATTCAAATGAATTTTTAACAAAAATTGAATATAGATTTATTTTCTCTTAACCTGATATCTTGAATTGTACCGGCTGTCAGGATGGTGATATTCATTATCACATTTTCAAGTGATAACGTGTATATACATGCATATGTGTGTATGATACACACAGTTTGGCTTATGTGTGTGTGTATGTGTAGGGAACGATTAAATAAATAAAAATTTAGAATTAAATTAAAAAAATAAATAAATAAAAAGAAAACTATTAGATTTTCAGAAACTCCCAGAGGTCTATAACAGGAAAAGGAGATGACGCATGCGTAAAAGAAGAAAGCCATTCCTCTTGACAAAGGAGACGATATTATCTTTCTCTCTCAGGCAGTGTCCGTCGAACCAACAACACCGTTTTGCCGTCGGGTGTTTTGGGCACCACGCATGCGTCTTTGGACGTAGCGACGGTTAGTCCCTTCATCAGTAGTAGCCCTCTCTCTATCGGTCAGCACTATGCTGAAGTGTACAAGACCCACAACAGAACTATAAACTAACTCTTACCGGACTTTGACAAACTTCCAAAAGAAAACTAACCCTTATGGAAGCCACGAAATACCAACAGACATGAAACGAATTAACGTATTTTTGACACCTTAACTGGGGGATTCACCATTTCAATGTATTCAGGAAAAACTCCCTCATACATGGAATGCTTGTTGAACCCAGTAAATAAAGGAAAGTATAAAAGAAACGTCTTCGTCTCTTATCTGTTGCTGTCTTTTCTTTTGTATAATTCTTTTTGGGACTTTCTTGGACTAACTAACGTGAGGTAAAATAATATAACCAAAATATGGAGTCAGATATCTTAGGGCAACACAGCCTTGCCCTTAGCCCCTGACCCTCAAACCTCAAACCCACATATGTATGATGCACACATTGTTGCTTATATTTGTGTTTGTGTGTGTGTGTGTGTGTGTGTATGATACACACTTTGTTACTAATATGTGTGTGTGAGCGTATGTGTATGATACACACATTGTGGCTTAAAATATATGTGTGTGTACGATACGCACATTGTTGATTAAATGTGTCTGCATGTGTATGATACGAACATTGTTGCTTATGTGTGTGTGTGTGTGTGTGTGTGATACACACATTGTTTATTAAATGTGTGTGTATGTGTATGATACGAACATTGTTGCTTATGTGTGTGTGTTCACTTCATGACATTAGGATGCAACATGAGGCTAATTTTTGAACAGAGTACAGCTGGTTTGAATTGAGGGTTTACCTTCTTAATCATTTGCCTTACCAATAACAGTCTGCCCTACTATTTACCCACAGCCAAGAGGTGAAGAGATTGTGGAATAATTTCGTTTAGTCTGGCAAGGAATTTCTGCAAGTGATCGCTAGTGTTGGGGGGAGACGCCTATCACATTACATCGGAACCGATCTCACATTTGCTTTTGTAAAATAATCAAGGATTTTCGTCGATTGAGCGAAATTTTCTGGTCGACTAGAGACGGAGGAAAGGAAAGGAAGATATATGAGAAAGATAATCGAGGCAAGTTGAGAGAGAGAGAGAGAGAGAGAGAGAGAGAGAGAGAGACAGAGACAGAGAGAGAGAGAGAGAGGGTCGGTTGTTTGGGTTTTATGGCATATCAACCTTTGTAAGTTATTTAATGTCAAATCCATTTTTATACAAATAATCAGTTCTATTTCAAACAATTCAGTTTAGCATATAAAACAGTTTCATTTCAGTTAAGCATAAGTACACAGTTTAGTTCTATTTGACCCATAGATAGAATCCTATCAGGTACTTCCACTCCGGGTCAGAGTGGACCTGGGAGCAATGGTAATGAAGGGGTACTCTGCATTCTCGAAAGCTCCAACATTACTGGAACCTCACAGTGAGATTGTTTAGTGTCATATCCAGGATACTCGTTGGAGGGGGTCTTATCCCTCTGCAGAGGTGCAGTCGGTGTATTCTACAGCCCAAGCCAACTGGGCAACCCTACACGTCGTACTTATTCACATATCCCACTTACTATTAGATACATATTCATTTTAACTTTTCGGATTATTGCCCTTATCTTATTGTGATACCTTAAAACTCAACGTTTCGGCTGTTGTATCCTCCGTCCTTCTTTAGGTGTGCTTTGTTCATCTGAGTATAGGAATGATTCAACTTGGGAAATCATTTTCAAAGTTTGACTGTTGATCACACAAGGTGTTCAAGATCTTATGAAGATCTTATTCGTATGATTATAAAGATGAGGACAACAGTCCGAAAAATCAAAATCAAAATAATACATATCAAACCTCGCCTCAAAAATTCAGACAGATAATATTCATTTCAATAATAAAAAAAAAAAGCAGCCTCCCAATTTGGGGTTGGTAGTCTCAATAGTGTTGAGGTTAACGAGCTGAACTGCGCGACTGGAGTTCGAACGCGCTTACTAAGATGGCGTAGTCAAGCACATTTTCAATTACATCACGAGGACTCCCCTAGGGTACTTTCTTTCTTCTAGACTGGTTGCCTAAACAGAACTAAAGAACCAAGTATTCTCTACCATATACTCATGTCTGGAGGAGATAGATAATAGATGGACACATACCTTTCCTAAGGGCATGAACGCGAAATGAAACGCGAACAGGATTTGAACTCCGGCCACTGATTTCATTCCCTACGATTACAACAGCTACGCTAAGCGTGCCTCGCTCGCGACAATGGCTTTATAAAGTTGGACAAAGTTTGTTTTAGTATTTGTAGATTTTTGTGGATAGATGTGGATATGAAAACTTGATAATATCGTAAAAGAGTGAAAACTTATTTACATCTTGCAGAAGTTAGATTTTAGCTTTATCTAATAGCATATCAACCGAATTAATTCGCACTTAGTCATATGGTTTCAAGTATTCCTATCCAATACTAATAATTTTATAACTGATCAATGTAACCACTAAATGAGGCCTAACAGAGTGGATGACAATGAAGAGGTGACTACACACTCCTTAGAGTTAGAACCTTACCATCAGATGCAATTTAGTGTCATGCCGAGGACATCCCTCTTTTTGTGGGGGGTGGGAGGAGTCTTTCCCCTTAACAAGGAATACAATTGGTGTACTAAAAAGTTCGTCTTTAGAGTGGTGCTTAATTTTAGTAATCTGTGACTAGAATTTACCAAGCTTTACATTGTTCTGCGCCCAGGCTTCTGGTTGCTCTCTCTACTTGTTACTGAATGGTTACCCACCCAAGAATTGAATCGTATATATTTAATATATATGTATAAAGAGATTTTGCATTAAATAACCTACAATGGTTGATATGCCATAAAACCCAACCAAACTTGGGAAGTTAGTGGAATCCTTGTGACGTTGTGGTTAATGTGCTTGAGGGTGACATTGTAGTAAGCCAGTTCCAGTTTCAGTTCTGTTAATAAGGTTCATTTTTGGAAGAGGAGAGAGAGAGAGAGAGAAATGACGCAAAACAATGAAAGAGAAAAAAGAGGAAGAAAATGAGTAATGAAGAAAAATGGAAGAGAAAAGAAAGAAGAGAAAGAGGAAAAAAAGGAATGAAAAAAGGGGAAGAAGAAAAGGAGGAAGAAATGAAAGAGAAAGGGAAAGAAAAGAGAAACAAGAAGAATGTACCGAGAAAAGGAAGAAGAAATGGAAGAGAAAAAGGAGAAGAAGAGAAACGAAGAAGATGTTGAATTAAAATAGAAGAAGAAAATGAGTAATGAAGAAGAAATGAAAGAGAAAAGAAGAAGATATAGAAAGGGAAGAAGAGAAACGAAGAAAAAAGTAATGAGTAAAGGAAGAAGAAATGGAAGACTCAAAAAAGAGAAAAAGAAGAAATCCAATTGAAAGAGAAGAGAAAAATGAAAGAGAAAGGAGAAAAAAGAAAAAGATTCACGAGGTTTTAAAATAGAGGTTGATTAAAAAAAGATGTTAACACGTTTATTGTAAGTAGTATCTTTATGATTTGAATTCAATCTCTACGTAACTTTCTGTAGGCTCCTCGGGTGGTTGAATGGTTTGCAAGCTCTACTATCAAACCTTCACGAGTGAGTTCGAGCTTCATTTGGCGCCCATTTAATTCGGCCCTTGCCACATCGAAGCAAAGAGCTTCGTAAATTATTACTACTACTTGTTCACTATCCCACTGAACATATTTTTCGAATCTCGCACAGGAGATTTTTTTAAAAAAGAAAATGTTATATTTCAGGGGGATTATATCTATTAGAAAAGCAGAATCGACGTTACAGAGACTACTGTTTATTCCTTTAAATTTACATGAAGGAAGGCATGAAGCCTTAAAATTTTATGGGGGAGGGGAAGAAAACGGTCATGTATTTCTATATATTCGAAGGGAACCTAGCTAGCCGCATTCGCTGACCCATTCAACAGTACAATATATAGACAGTCATTCATCACTAATCACGCTGCAAACACCAAAATACCACATTTGCTCTGTGAAAAGATCTACTTAAAAACCCCGAATTGAATGAATGATTTTATTTACAATATATGGTTTATTTACAAAAATGTTATATGACGGGGATGGGAGAAAACCCCCGAAATATACAAAAGACGAAACAAAGGAAAAAATTCCCCGTTTGGTTGCCTTCCCATCCCCCCGTCTACGAAGTGGAGGTCGACTGTTTTCCGGTGTCTGAAAACACCGAAATCAAGCCGGACCTACCTTAAATGGGAGAGGGTTCCTAATCTAATGGGGCAAAAAAAAAAAAAAAAAAGAAAAGAAAAAAGACAGGGTTGGGTGCGGTCTGGGCAGTTAATGGCAGGTAATAAGGATTTTGTACATGTGAAATTCCAAGATTTGTAGGGAACGAATAAATAGATTTAAAAAAAATTAAAATAAAATTAAAAAAAAAAAGAAAAAGAAAACTATTAAATTTGCAGAAACTCACAGAGGTCCCTAACAGGAAAAGGGGATGACGCATGCGTAAAGAAAAAAGGCATTCTCTTGACAAGGGGGCCAGATTTTCTTTCTCTTTCAGGCAGTGACCAGCGTTTTGACAACATCGTTGCTGACGTGTCTGGGTACCATACATACGTCTTTGGACGTAGCGTTGGTTAGCCCCTTTCACCCAGTAGCAGCTTTCTCTCGGTCAGCATTATGCTGAAATATACAAGACTCGCAAATGAACTACAAGCAAACCCTTACCGGACTTTGACAAACTTCCAAAAGAAAACTAACCCTTATGGAAGCCCGAAATACCAAATGAGGACAAATACTTGCATGAAACGATTAACGTATTTAGACACTTCAATTGGGGGATTCAACCAATTCAACGTATTCAGGAAAAACTCCCTCATCCATGGAATGGTTGTTGAACCCAGTAAATAAAGGAAAGTATAAAAGAAACGCCTTCGTCTCTTATCTGTTGCTGTCTTTTCTTTTGTATAATTCTTTTGGGACTTTCTTGGGCAAGGCATTACACCGACCAGTCAACGTTGGGGGTAAAATAAAATAACCGGTACTGATGCATCTATGTTACCGCAAAAAAGCCGAACTTTCCCGAGGGTTTCCGGAAAGAATCGGAATATGCCGAAACGCCTAGCTAATCAAATTTAAGATAAAATAATTCAATCAATTTGTTTACTAAGTTACAAACAAGTGTGATCATGAATTTATCACAGCTAAGCGAAAATCTACAATGTACAGAAATGGGGATCCAATTCTGCCAAGAAAAAAAAACCTTATTGGCAAAATTAAAAGTTGCCGGGCATGTGAGCATCCTTGCCACCTAAAAATAAATTAGGAAAATTTATGCCTGGAGATGCCGTAACATCAAATGCAGGACCTGGATTAATATTAAATTGTTAGGTGAAAGTAGGGAATAGTAACAAAACACCCCCTCCCCATGGTAAGAATGGATTTCTAAATTAACACGTTATTACTTCTGCACGGTACAATAAGTGCATAAGTATGAAAAAAATTATTTAAAAAGACAAAAAAAATGATACCCCCCACCACCAATAGATAAAATAAAAATTAAAACTATTTTTTCATTTTGAAAATTACCATACATTGACTGTTGATTTATTCTTTTTCTCCTGAAAAGGTTGGTAACATTATCTATTAAAAATTGTCTTTTTCTCTTTCTTTCTTTTTTTTTTTTTTTGGTCTACATGCGTTTTGTCAACAAATTAGTTGACTTATTTTATCGTCTGCTTGCTTAAATTTCCTTCCCGAATATTCTGATTCTTTCCGTTATCGGCCCGGAAACGCTCGGGAAAGTTCGGCTTTTTTGCGGTAACATAGATGCATAAGTACAAAAAAAAAAAAAAAAGAAAAAAAGAAAAAAAAAGACAGGGTTGGGCAGTTAATGGCTGGTAATATGAATTTTGTACACGTGAAATTCCAAGATCCTCAGTAAAAGCGAGCTAGAGTAAGGGTTGAGGTGCAAATAATAATACAGGGACAACTGAAGAACTATTCACCTAATGTGTTGTCATGGATGGTGAACAGGAAGAGACTTTAAAATCAAAATCTTATAAAGGAACTTCAATAGAGGTGTTAACATTTTTTAAAACAATTTTTGAGACGAAGGTCATCTACAGAAGATTGCGAAAAATAAAAGACAACTTACTCAATTTACTTGCACGTTTCTTCATTTTGTTTTTAAGAAATAAAATAATTTAAAGGTATTTTGTTATATTCAGACAATTCTGGAATTAAACGAAAATCAGAAAAATTACAAACCTTTTTTTTTTATTCAGTAGAATTCAAATAACCCAAATGCTTTGATCGACGCTAACAGTTTAATCTATGACGTCATAAAGCGAGAACACAATTTGATATCAAAGTTCCATATTTTATTTCCATTTGGTACAAAAATGGAAGGCACGAGGCCTTATGGTTTTGAGGGGGAGAAGGGAAGGGAGCGGTCATACTATAACTAATTGTCTCAGGGATCCGTGCTAGCCACATTCGCCGACCCATTCAACAGTACAACAGATAGAAATTTACCCTTCACCAACCACGCTACATCCACCAAAATATCGCATTTACTCTATGAGAAGACCAACTTAAAACCCCGAGATGAAATGAAAGATTTTATTTACAAAACATGATTTTATTTACAAAATGTATGTTGGGGATGGGAGAAAAAACTTCGAAACGAAAAAATTCCCCTTTTGGTTGCCCTGCCATCCCCGTTCTACGATTTGGAGGCCGACTGTTTTCTGATGTCCGAGAACGCCAAAAACAAGCCGGACCTACCCTAAGCGGGAGAGGGATCTGATCTAATGGGAAAAAAGAAAAAAAAAGGGTCGGGCCCGGTGAGGACAGGTAGGATGAATTTATTCTGATAAGGTTCCAAGATATTTTATGACGTTTTATGACTTTTTTGCGATAGGTTTAATTCTTTCTTTACTTTACATAAAATCTTTTTTTTTTCATTTGACAATATGATGTTTGTTTGAAAGGAAACGGGACAGGGTTTCACACACAATTTAGCCCAGTCGGCTGGAGCTGTAGAATACACCGATTTCTTCTCTGCAGAGGAGTAAAACTCCGCTACAACGAATGTCCTGATATGACATTAAGTTATCTGATGGTGAGGTTCCAGCCTTGGAGCTTTGGGAGATGTGGAGTACCTCTTTATGCACTCTGACCTGGCGTGGTAACAAATGATAGGGTCCTATCTGTGGATCAAATAAAACTAAACTACGAACTTATCCTAAACTGATTTGTTTGACATTGAAACTGAGTACTTATGCTAAACTGAACTGTTTGAAATAGAACTGTTTTTAAATAGAACTAAACTGTATACTTATTCTAAACTGAATAGAACTGTTTTGACATTAAGCTGTTGGTGAAAAAAATCTATACTTATACTAAAGTAAAGTGTTTGAAATTTAATTCGGCGTTAAATGACCCGAAAAGGGTTGATACACCGTAAAACAAAACAACCAACTAAC
Source organism: Sepioteuthis lessoniana (assembly GCA_963585895.1). NCBI lineage: Eukaryota > Metazoa > Mollusca > Cephalopoda > Myopsida > Loliginidae > Sepioteuthis > Sepioteuthis lessoniana. Next base: position 46,637,587 of record OY757942.1, on the reverse strand, counting down.
CAACCACTCCTATATATTTAATATATATGTATAAAGAGTCTTTGGCATTAGATAACCTACAATGGTTGATCTGGAATAAAATCCATCAAAACCAAATCATATAGATTTAATATATATGTATCAAGAGGATTTGGCATTAAATAACCTACAATGGTTGATATGCCATAAAACCCAACCAAACCAAATCATATATATTTAATATATATGTATAAAGAGTATTTGGCATTAAATAACCTACAATTGTTGATATGCTATGCAACCCAACTAAACCAATCCAAATGATATATATATATCAAAGACACACACACACACACACACGCACGCGGTTACTGTCGTTGGAAATGGTTACGGTGATACAAGATCAAAAACTGAACGAGGCCGTTTACCTTTCACCTAGCACTAATAGCCTTGGGAAACATATGAATTGGACTTTTTAAAAAATCTTAAATAGTAGGACAGACTAGGCTTTTTAAGCTTTGTATGGCAACCGGTTAAGGAGAAGGAAATATCTGAATTCAAACCTATTAAATTCCGCTTTAAAATTGACCTGCTCGTGTGGATTGGTTGGTTGGTTGGTTTTTTATGGCATATCAACCTTCATAGGTTACTTAATGCCATATCCATTTTTATACAAATAAACTGTTCTATTTCAAACTATTCAGTTTAGCAGGAGTACACAGTTTAATTGTCAAAATCATTTCTATTTCAAGCTATTCAGTTTAATTAAACAGTTCTAATTCAAACAATTTAGTTTATTATAAGTATAGTTTTTGTCCACACACAGTTAATTGTCAAAACAGTTCTCTTTCGAATAATTCAATTTAGCGTAGTTTAGTTTCAATGTCAAAAGCAGTTTCATTAGACACAATTCAGTTTAGCATAAGTACTCAATCTAAATGTCAAAACAGTTTTATTTCAAGTAATTCAGTTGAGCATGAGTACGCAATTTAGTTCTATTTGACTCATAGATAGGGCCCTTTCAGGTGCTACCACTCCGAGCCAGTGTGGACCCGGAAGCGATGGCAATGAAGAGTTGCTCCGCATTTTCCAAAGTTCCGGCATTACTGGAACCTCACCATCAGATTGTTTAGTGTCCTATCTAGGACACTCATTGGGGTGTGTCTTACCCCTCTGCAGAGATGTAGTCAACATATTCTACAGCCCCAGCGGACTGGGCTGCTCGTGTGAAGGCGTTGGGTATATATATATATATATATATATGGAGAGAGATACAGAGATGGCAGATATTCTAGGTGCTCTATGAATCAAATGGGAGAGAGAGAGAGAGAGAGAGATTCACACTAGTTTGTGACTTAAATATCTCAACTGGAAAGAGAGAGAGAGAGAGAGAGAGAGAGAGAGATGACAAATATTGTGGATATTATATAGATCTAATGAGAGAGAAAGAGAGAGAGAGAGAGAGAGAGAGAGATGACATATTGTGGATATTACATAGGTGAAAGGAGAGAGAGAGAGAGAGAGAGAGAGAGAAAGAGAGAGAGGGAGAGAGAGATTCACACTAGTTTGTGACTGAAATATCTCAACTGGAAAGAGAGAGAGAGAGAGAGAGATATGACAAATATTGTGGATATTATATAGATCTAATGAGAGAGAAAGAGAGAGAGAGAGAGAGAGAGAGATGACAAATATTGTGGGTATTACATAGGTGAAAGGAGAGAGAGAGAGAGAGAGAGAGAGAAAGAGGGAGAGGGAGAGAGAGAGAGATTCACACTAGTTTGTGACTGAAATATCTCAACTGGAAAGAGAGAGAGAGAGAGAGAGAGAGAGAGAGAGAGAGATGATAAATATTGTGGATATTACATAGGTAAAAGTAGAGAGAGAGAGAGAGAGAGAGAGAGAGAGAGAGAGAGAGATTCATACTAGTTTGTGACTGAAATATCTCCACTGGAAATAGAGAGAGATGACAAATATTGTGGATACTACATAGATCAAATGAGAGAGAGAGAGAGAGAGAGAGAGAGAGAGAGAGAGACAGACAGACAGACAGACATAGAGAGCGAGAGAGCTTCATACTAGTTTGCGACTAAAGTTGCTCGGCTGGAAACATATTAGACGGAAGGTTTTTCCTCCATCTTTGATTAGTCAGTTGAATGCCAGTCCCCCAGGGAACGTCGAAATAGTTGAGTGGATATTGCGTTCGAATGATTATATTACCCATGAAAGATGTGTGGTTAGTGTAAAACATTTTCTCGACCAACAAAAAATGCCCCACTCTCAGACCTTCCCCACTGGCACGCAAAATAGATTGATGAGACAGAGGGGTAACTGCTCTGTGAGATCACGAAACAAGGAGGCGTCCCTGATGTGAACGGATTAATATTTTATAGCTCTCACCCTTGCCCCAGCACAACGATTTCACTCGGCTTGAAGGATCAGTGCCAGTGAATAAGATGTCCATGAATTTTACATGAGGATAAAAAAGACACCACTCCACGTGTCCGTATTAAAAGAGGTGCCCAATCCTCAACTGCCGGACTATCAGTGTTTTCTGGAAGTAAGAAATGGCGCTAAACTGTTTTTTGATGGTAAAGTTCGATTTGGTTTGGTTTGGTTTTATGGCATATCAACCATTATAGGTTATTTAATGCCAGCCCCTCTTTATATATATGTATATAAAATAAAGGATTTAGTTTTGTTGGTTTTATGGCATATCAACCATTATAGGTTATCTAAAGTCAAATCCTCTTTATTCATATATATTAAACATATGATTTGGTTTGGTTGGGTTTTGTGGCATAACAACCATTGTAGGTTATTTAATGTCAAATTTTTTATACATATATATCAAATACATAATATTTGGTTTGGTTGGGTTTTATGGCATATCAAACATTGTTGATTATTTAATACACAATCCTCTTTATACATATATATTAAATATATATGATTTGGTTGGGTTGGGTTTTATGGCATATCAATCATTGTAGGTTATTTAATGCCAAATCTTTTTTATACATATATATTAAATACATACGATTTGGTTTGGTTCTGTTTTATGGCATATCATCTATTGCAGGTTATTTAATGCCAAATCTTTTTAATACATATATATTAAATACATATGATTTAGTTTGGTTAGGTTTTATGGCATATCAACCATTGTAGGTTATTTAATGCCAAATCCTATTAATCATTTGTTTGAACTCAGTTTAATATTGGGTTAGTGATACATATTGTTCCGTATAACTAACAATTCAATTAAACATCAGTCATGTGTTTATATACAGTTAAATGATCAAACAGTCCTATTTAGCATGTCAAAAAAGTTAATTAGTTCCAAGTATTGCTATGTATCACTAACAATTCAATTAAACATATAATTTTTTACACACAGTTAAATTGTCTTTCTATTTCAAACAATTCTGTTTAGCATAAGTACACAGTTTTTTGTTTACACCCAGAAAAATGTGAAAACAGCTCTATTTCAAACAATTCAGTTTGGCATAAGTACACAGTTTAAATATCAAACAGTTCTATTCGACCCATTGATAAGACTCTCTCAGGTGCTACCACTCCAAGTCAAAACAGACCAGGGAACAATGGCAATGAAGGGGTACTCTGCATTCCCCAAAGCTCCAGCATTACTGCAGTCTCCCCATCAGATTGTTTTGTATCATATCCAGGACACTCATTGGGAGAGTCTTACTTTTATGCAGAGATGCAGTCGGTGTATTCTACAGCCGAAGCCGACTTGAGATCTAAAGTGTGTACATTACCCCTTTGTTGACATTACTCCCAGGTTCATTCCGACCTGGAGTGGCATTATCTGTTAGGGTCTTATCTAAGGGCTAAATAGATCTGTGTGAAAATTATTAGTATTCGATAGGAATACTTGAAACCATACAACTGCAAGCAAATCATTTGAGTCAATAGTAGGGCAGATTGGGCACTTTAATTTTGTTATGGCAACCGGTTTAGGAGAAGGAAAACTTTGAATTGAAAATCTGTTGTTCTCCGCTTAAAAATTGACCTTGTATCGTATGTTGCTCGTGGTGGAAGGGTTAGATAAATACATCCATAGTATATGGCAAGTTTCTGTAGTTCTAAATATGAATTCGAATCCCGTTTGAAGCGACTCTGTTTTTTGTTTTATTTTTTTATTTTTATTTTTTTTGCTTTTCTCACAACACTTTTCGCCGATCAAGGATAAAAATGTTGTGTGAAAAAAAAAAAAAGAAAAAAAAAAAAGAAAGAAAAAAAAAAAAAAAACCAAAGAAAAAGGAAAAATAAAAATAGAAGAAAGGCTAACCCAGTTTTAGGAACAAAAGAAAAAGTTCGAGGTGTTGGGTCTGAATGATTGCGCCAGTGTTTACAAGAACACACAAGTTAGTCTGGTACAAAAGGCCGAATTGATCGGTGTTTTTTTTAATATTATTATTATTTCCATTTCTGTTATTGTAGCGCTTGGTGCATAAAGGGACATTGAGAAACGATTGATTGACTCGCAGTATGAAAGAACGGGTGTAACATAAATATTGCAAAGCTGATTTGTTTGTCCTTTCACGATTATTATGACAACCTCATCACTGATAAATTGGAGAGGCAAGACATCAAACTTGTTTCAACACACCATCATCTCTCACTCTCTCTCTCTCTCCTGTTTTTTTCAAAACTCCTCTTCTCCCTATTTCTATTTTTTGATCTTTTCTTTCGTTTTCTTATTCTTTTTATTTTTCATTCTCTCTCTTTCTTACTGTTTCTATCACTCATTTTCTCTTTCTTACTCTCTCTCTTTCTTTTCTCTCTCTCTCTCTCTCTCTCTCTTTCTCTCTCTCTCTCTCTTTCTCACTCGGTATTTCTTTCTTTCTCTTTTTCTTGCTCTTTCCCCTTCCGCTTTCTCTCCCTCTCTCTCTCTCTCTGTTTTTCTTTCCCTTTCTCTCTCTCCAAATCTTTCTGATTTTTTCTTTTCCCCTCCTTTTCTTACTATTTCCCACGTTTTATCACCCTTTCTTTCTTTCTTTCTTTATCGCACACGCTCTCTGGATTTAGTTTGGTTTGGTTTTATGGCATATCAACCATTGTAGGTTATTTAATGCCAAATCCTCTTTATACATATATATTAAATATATATGATTTGGTTTGATTGGGTTTTATGGCATACAAACCATTGTCGGTTATTTAATGCCAAATCCTCTTTATATATATATTAAATATATATGATTTGGTTTGGTAGGGTTTTATGGCATATCAACCATTGTTGGTAATTTAAAGCCAAATCCTCTTTATACATATATATTAAATATATATGATTTGGTTTGGTTTGGTTTGGTTTTATGGCATATCAACCATTGTTGGTTATTTAATGCCAAATCCTCTTTATACATATATATTAAATATATATGATTAGTAAAAGCATTTTGTCGATAACATTCTTAAACGGGTTCGTACTTTGTTTTGCTCACAGTTAAACGACTTCAAGTATTGCTATATAACAGTCACAATTTAAAACCAATCATTTGTTTGCACTTATAGTTTGTACTATTAAACCCATAGATAGGACTCTATCAGGTGCTACCATTCCGGCTCAGAGGGCAATGGCAATGAAAGTGTACACCATATTCCCCAAAATTCCAAGGCTGGAGCCTCACCGTCAGATAGTTTAATGCCATATCCAGGACAACGCTCTCTGGAAGTGTTTTTAGACACATCTTCTCTAGTTCCGATCTTCCGTGCCAGAATTATTCGCCCATACCGATATATTTGTATATTTTCTGAGTAAATGCAAATATTTGTATATTTTTCGGAGTAAATGGCATATAATTTCTGAGTAAATTCTAATATTTGTATATTTTCTGAATAAATGCGAATATTTGTATATTTTCTGAAGAAATGCGAATATTTGTATATTTTCTGAATAAATGCGATTATTTGCATATTTTCTGAGTAAATGCGAATATTTGTATATTTTCTGAATAAATTCGAATATTTGTATATTTTGTGAATAAATGCGAATATTTGTATATTTTCTGAATAAATGCGAATATTTGTATATTTTGTGAATAAATGCGAATATTTGTATATTTTCTGAATAAATGCGAATATTTGTATATTTTCTGAGTAAATGCGAATATTTGTATATTTTCTGAGTAAATGCGAATATTTGTATATTTTCTGAGTAAATGCGAATATTTGTATATTTTCTGAGTAAATGCGAATATTTGTATATTTTCTGAATAAATGCGAATATTTGTATATTTTCTGAGTAAATGCGAATATTTGTATATTTTCTGAAGAAATGCGAATATTTGTATATTTTCTGAGTAAATGCGAATATTTGTATATTTTCTGAATAAATGCGAATATTTGTATATTTTCTGAAGAAATGCGAATATTTGTATATTTTCTGAAGAAATGCGAATATTTGTATATTTTCTGAATAAATGCGAATATTTGTATATTTTCTGAGTTAATGCGAATATTTGTATATCTTTTAAGTAAATGTGAATATTTGCAAGTAATTATTGAATTTGTCATCGATAGTTTATTCTTTATTTAGTTTCAAATAATTCATTTTTTTAGAAGTTTTTATCAATGACCGTTTTTGACGCCATATAAGGCGCTTTTTTTTACAAGAAATATCTTTTAAAATCCCAGCCTCTTATATGCCACATGTGATTTTTCATTTGTATTTTATTTTCCCTTTGAATATAATAAAGTTTTTATAGGTTTGTACTCTTTTTTGGCAATTATTTTACGATTCATTGTAATTGTTTTACCAAAATCACACCTCATAAATATAGCCTAGGTTGTACCATTCCCAAATAATTTGACTAATAACTATTTTTTTCTTGATTTGCCCAGCTGAAATCGATGTGCATCTTATTCATTCGTGCGTCTAATATGCCATCAATACGATACTCTTATAGTTACTGACTTTTATAAAAATTGGTGCTGTAAAAAATAATCTCTCTTCCTTATTGAAATTCTTGTAATTGTTTTTTTTAATTTGACATTTGTAAGGTAAAACAAAAACCAACGTAAAATCACATTGAGCTTTATTTCACAATACATATGTGTCAACAGTGATTTGCCGTTTATATAAGAAAGGCCCTGTGAGTGAGTGGAGCCAAAAATAGGGGAGACAACTTTATTTTACTTATTACATTCTCCCCCATCCTTGTAAAGGACGTAATGGTTCCAGCGATCGGGTTTCCTGCGCACCACATTGGAACGTCTTCGCTACCTAGTGTCGGGACGAGAATCGGAGGTTTGGTCTTCAGAATCCGAAGGCACACTGGAGTTTTCTTATTTCAGTCTTAATTTGCTATAAAAGTGTATTTTTCTACGTACTGGCGGTCATGATTCTAAGAACAGTGGGCCAGAATCAGTTGTGAGATGAGCCCGTTTCTGAACAATCTGTTGTGGAATTGTAAGGAAAAACAAAGACAAACGTACGAACTCACATTGAACCTTATTCCATAACAGATATGAATTAACGATGGTTTATCGTTTATGCTGTCTGGATGCACTACTTGGACGCTAACTAAACGGCTGGAGAAGAAGCTAGACGGCAATTACACAAGAATGCTGCGAGCAATATTGAACAAGTCCTGGCGGCAACACCCCGCAAAGCAGCAACTATACAGCCACCAACCTCCCATCACGAAAACTATCCAAGTTAGACGAACCAGACACGCAGGACACTGCTGGAGAAGCAGGGACGAACTCATAAGTGATGTATGTACTCCTATGGACCCCCACATATGGCCGGGCAAAAGCAGGACGACCAGCTCGAACATACATTCAGCAGCTATGTGAGTATACGGGGTGTAGCCCCGAAAACCAACCAGAGGCGATGAACGATAGGGAAAAGTGGCGAGAGAGGGTCAGGGATATCCGTGCTAGCGGCACGACATGATGAATGATGATGATCGTTTATATAAGAAAGGCCCAGTAGGGGAGGCATATACAGGAGTTGGGGAGCTAAGAATAGGGGAAACAATTTTACTAATTACAACATTTAATACAATCATTCTTTGAAAATGAAATAGTTTTGACCTGGTTCTATAACATTCTGGAAGGTTCTGAAGATGACAATATCTGGGTACTATGTCCCATGATAACTCATTTGTTCTGTAACCATGGTGAACTTGGGAAGAAGCTCTGGAAGTTAGTTGATGTGTACATGCAAGGTGATAAATATATATTTACCAACCCTTTCACATGAGCAGGATATGACACAAGGTCAATTTTTCAAGTGGAGTGAAAAAGGTACCAAGGTTAAAGAACCCAATCTGCCCTACTATGTCCCATGATAACTCATTTGTTCTGTAACCGTGGTGAACTTGGGAAGAAGCTCTGGAAGTTAGTTGATGTGTACATGCAAGGTGATAAATATATATTTACCAACCCTTTCACATGAGCAGGATATGACTCAAGGTCAATTTTTCAAGTGGAGTGAAACAGGTACCAAGGTTAAAGAACCCAATCTGCCCTACTATGTACAATGGTAACTTATTTGTTCTGCAACCATAGCGATAACTGCTGAACGTGATTGTTTTTATTATTTTTTTTTGCTTAAAAGCATATCAACCTTCATGGGTTATTTAATGCCAAAGCCATCCTTGTAGAAGAATAGCTGTGATACGGAATAGTATAGCTGTTGGGAATAATAGAGTTCATGCCTTTCCCAAGGGTATTAGTCCAACAGTGAACGTAATAGCCTTGATAGAACTCGAACTCACTTACGTCTAGACTGCAGAGCAGCACTTTAGTTATTAAGGAGACTTCCACTTTGTTCAAGTCGACCAGAAGATCTTAACAAAAATTGTTGAGTACACAAAAGGTAATGAATATACCGCATTTTCCAATCATTTTAATGTTTTTAGATTGACCACTCGGAGTATTGTCAAGAAGTACAACGAGACCCCTTGTGTTCAGAATAAGTTAAAGACTTGCAGAAAACGGTTAATTTCTGAGAGAATTGTTGGGAAAATTGTGAGAGATTTCTTCAAGAATTTCTACTTTACGACAAGGAACAATGACAGTAGGGCTGAATGTATCGACGAAGATATTTGCTCGATATCTTATATGTTATAAAGATATTTGCTCGATATCTTGATATGTTATAAAGAGTTCGAGTTAGTCGTTGTTAGGAAAGCTCTCTTTCTTAAGGTTAAATCATAAACTCCTAAAATGTAGATTAGCTAATCCATGAAGCAATTTAGAATATAGGAATGGGTATTTAAACTTTATTTTATGGTCCGGTTGGTTGGTTGGTTGGTTGGGCTTTTTAGCATATCAACCTTTGTTAGTTATTTAATGCCAAATCTTATATATATATATATATATATATATATATATATATTGTCATCCACAGACAGATTGTTTTGTTGTATCACAACCCTTCCGTGTGACTAGACACGTAGGACACTTGAAGCTGGGATCGAAACCCTCCTAACTTTACGTTAGACTAAATATCATACCACTCCGTCAGCAAGCGAACCATGTCAGCTCGGGAATTATAAGGCATTATGTAGTAGCTTTCGTTTGTTTACATTTTTGCCTTACCGGATACCAGAGTGCTCAATTCATTCGAAGAGCTTTGCAATATGCGTGTGGAAGCCGTAAATTCCTTCACCAGTGTGCTCAGCTATATATATATATATATATATATATATATATATATATATATATTAAATTGAATAGGTCCACGAAGAGATTTGTATTTTTTAAGAATTATTTATTTATTTATTTCGTTCTTACATACGTGTATGTTTCCAGCTTGTTGTTTTCGTTAGAGAACATATGTGGCACAAAGCCATGTGAATGGGATACTCAGTGAGACTTGAACTCACTCGTGTTTGTTGGTAGAATGGTTTTCAGGTTTTGTATGAGTTTATATAGAGGTCCTTCCTTCCATTCTTTTTCTCAGACCGTTTCTATTTAGTCTATTTTATCCCCAAGTGGTCTTTGATATTTGATATGTTATAAAGATTTTGTTGTTTTATCCTGGGTAGATGTGTGTGTGTGTGTGTGTGTGTGTGTTAAAGTGGTTTCGGATTCCACTAACAGTTTCTTTTTCTTCTCTGTGTATGTGTTTGTGTGTGTGGTTTGGGCTTGATTGTTCCTGTGTGTGTTGGTTTAGTTTTGGACTTGATTTTTTTTTTAAGTAGTGTGGTTTGAAATTTACTGGTAATTACTTTTTACCAAAAATTTTTACTAATAATTCTTACTAATAATCTTTGTATATATATATATATATATATATGGTTGTGTATATATATATATATATATATGGTTGTTTGTTTCCATTAGCGTGTGTGGATAATTCATGTTATATATATATATATATATATATATGATTTGTAAAAAAATTGTTTGTAGATAACATTTAAAACGAGCCAGAGTTCATTTGTTTGCACACAGTTAAATGGCTATACATACATGATTTGGAAGTGAATAGATTGTAGGTAATCTTATTTTTAAATATTGGTATTATTTTTTCACGTTCAAATGGTTTCAAATATAGCAATATGTTATATAATTGCGGAAGGATTTTTTTATATTATCAGTTTTCGTTTTGTATATCTTATCTTTCGGTTTAATTAGGCTGAGAACCTTTTCGGTTTAGTGCATGGGTTAGTTAGGTGCACACACTGAGTGCAGGTGTTCACGCGCGCGCGGGGAGGATGTGACAATCAAAGATGTCACAACAAAAACCCCAGATAGGAAATATAACTGGGGATGTGAATGACGTCATGCCCGGAAGCGATGGGCTGAGGATTTTGGTATTTGAAAAAAAACCAGTCAGTTGAGTTTTGGACTTGGACGAAGCGAGTTGATTTTCACAAAATGTACTTGGAACATATAAGCATTTATTATATATAAAGTTTTCTAAATTTTCTTTTGCAATATTTCACCTTATCTATTGGATGACCCAGGTACTTGGAAGGAATATCCGACTAACATGCACCACAATATCCTATATCCCATCACCTTATTAGGGTGCCATGCAGAGGGATTTCTCTCCATGGCATCTCTCACGAAACAACTATGCAAAAATACAAATATACAATGAACGTGATTCTCTAACCTCTAGGCATAGAATAATCCTACACGGACTGACGTGTCATTAAAACTAATCAAAGAGACACAAACTCACTGGTAATGTTTTGCTAGGCTAGCTTGTTAACCATCACACTGAAGACACCAACAGCGAAGTGCCCAACTTTAAAAGATGGTAGTTATTTACTTAGCTTGGATGTGAGACAATACCAGAATTATGGGACACCCAGTGAGACTAGAACTCACTTATAATATTTTGCTAGGCTAGCTTGTTAACCATAACATTGAAGACACCAACAGCGAAGTGCCCAACTGTAAAATATGGTAGTTATTTACTCAGCTTAGATGTGAGACAATGTGAGAAGTACGAGGCACCCAGTGAGACTCGAACTCACAAGTAATATTTTGCTAGGCTAGCTTGTTAACGATCACATCATCCGAAGTTCCCAAATGAAACAAGATAAAAACAAAGCTGTCGACGTTCACTTTAAAATAATATGATCTTACAGTATTTAATTTTATTCCATTGATGGGTGGGTTATTCAATATTACTTTATATCATTATTATTGTTAATTTGGACGAGTATTTTTTTCAACGTTTAACAATTTAAAATGATATTTGAAAACTGAACCATTTTCTCAAATGTCATTCATTTATTTTTCAACATTTCTCATTAACTCGACAGTAGTCTAATTAATTTTATAATTGTTATAATTGTCGATTATTTTCTTCAATTATGAAAACTCGACATGAAATTTAAACCAAACTCACTGGTCAGCTCAGTCGGCTGTGGGGGTAGTAGAATATCCCTCAGTAGAGATGCAGTCAGTGGGCTGCTTCTCTGCTGACGGGTAAGAGCTCTTCAACAACGTCCTGGATATTACGCAAAACAATCTGATGGTGGAGCTCCTGTAATGCTGGAGCTTTGGGGAATGCAGAGCACCTCTTTATTGCTATCGCTCTCAAGTTCACACTGGCCCGGAGTGGTAGCGCATGATGGGTCCTATCTATGGGTCGAATAGAACTGTTTGATGTATAAACTGAGTGCAAACAAATGAATTATGCTAAATTGAATTGTAGTAAATAGAACTGTTTGATCACTCAACTGTGAGTAAAAAATTGACTGATGTTTAATTGAATTGTTAGTGTTAAATAGCAATACTTGGAAATATTTAACTGTGTGCAAACAAATGATTAATAGTAAATTGAATTATACGTTATTCGTATTAGATAGAAGTAAGTGAAAATATCTAACAGTGTGCCAAAAAAAAAAAAAAACAACATAAAAAAAAACAATGAGCGGAGGTTCGTTTAAAAATGTTATTTAGAAAATATATTTTGAAATCATATACTTGATATATATCTATAAAGAAGATTAGGCATTAAATAACCTACAATGGTTGATATGCCATAAAAGTCAACCATACCAAATCATATTTTAATATATATGTATAAAGAGGATTTGGCATTAAATAACCTACAATGGTTGATATGCCATAAAACCCTACCAAACCAAATCATATTTTAATATATATGTATAAAGAGGATTTGGCATTTAATAACCTACAATGGTTGATATGCCATAAAAGTCAACCAAACCAAATCCTATTTAAATATATATGTATAAAGAGGATTTGGCATTAAATAACCTACAATGGTTGATATGCCATAAAACCAAACCAAACTAAAGTATATATGTTTAATATATATGTATAAAGAGGATTTGGTATTAAATAACCTACAATGGTTGATATGCCATAAAAGCCAACAAAACCAAATCATATATATTTAATCTATATGTATAATGTTTTATACACATGCTGCTGTAAACAAAACGGCTATGTGGTGAAAAAAGCCTTCACCAACTGATGATTTTAGACATGGTTTCGTTGATAATGCTGCGTGATCACCTACTTAAATATGTCCATCAGTATCTTAAAATAACACCAGACTTTGGTGTCCTAGCAAAGATGCTAAACTGCATTTGATGAAGCTCTAATCTTGTAGCTTTGGAGTATGTGGCGTACACATCAATTGTCATTACTCCCAAGCCCACTCCGATCGGGATTGGTCGTACCTGTTAGGATCTCATCGGCTATTATCTATCTGGATAAAACCGATAAAACTATCCCACAAAATATTTTCGTACAATATTACAATAATTTACTCAACAGAATTTTCATATATATATATATATATATATATATATCATCATCATCATCACTTCTCTCTCACTCTCTTTGTCTCTCTCTCTCTCCCTCATCATTTCTTAGGGATTTTTTTCATTTTTGGCAGATATTCTTTTTAAAAAGGAGATCTCATGAAGTGGCTCAAAAGTGAGCGTTCTATTTACAATAGACGTATTATGCCAAACAGCACCCTTATTTTATGTTCATTTGTATAACATCAGTTGTTCAATTGACAACTGAAATATAACGCCATTCGAACTCCAGTCGCGCAATCGCATTCACTTTTGGACGAATACCCTTGAGAAAGATATGAATCCTCTTTTTCCTCCCGATATGGCTTAAATAGTAAGTTTTATTGTCTTTGACATTGAATAACCCATGAAGGTTAACATGTCATTTAACAAAGAAACCAAACTAAATATAATGCCAAACTAGACCCTGATTTTGGATTCGTTTTATTTTCCGATTAAAAAATAACGGACATTAAAATTCTAATTATATTTCAGATAATTGTATATTGTCATTAACTTTTTGCGAAGTGTCAGTCATTAACTTTCCAAAACGTAAAAGGAGTCCGTACTGTTCATAAAACTTGGTGATGACGATTAGAGAGCCCTAAGTGAATTAAAACAATCTTATTTTCTTTTTTTTTTTTTTTTCTCGGCTTGTGATAACTTGTTTTTTAGTGTTTGAAAGTGTCTCATATTTTTCTGGTTTGCTTTTGTTGCACAGTTTAAATAGAAAACAGTTTGCTAACGTCTCTGCTTGGATACAGTTCAGTGGTTACGGCGTTGTAGTCGAATCAATAAGTTTGACAAAGGCTGGACAAGACTCATTAAACTCTATTCAATTAAGCAGAGGAAAATATCGACTTCGAGTCCAAATGAAAAGCGCTTTCCCTTGAAAACTCAGTGAAAAACTTGTAATATCTCCCTTTTGAAACAGTACAATACAAGAAAACCATGTTTTTTTTAATTTAAAATATAATAATAATAATAATAATTTCAATTCGACCATACAAACAAATGGTATATGTACAACCCGGCACTTGTCCTAGAAAATGACTCGTATAAACTCCAATGGGACTTTAACATACAAACCGATCACCTAATCCCGGCCAGAAGACCAGACCTTAAAATAAAATTTAAAAAAAGAAAAAAAGAAAAAGAAGAGAATCTGCAAACTTGTAGACTTTGCTGACCCGACGGACCACAGAATAAATCTGAAGGAAAATGAAAAGAAGAATAAGTACCTCGACCTTGCTAGAGAATTGAAAAAGCTGTGGACCATGAAAGTAACGATTGTGCCAACTGTGATTGGTGCTTTAGGCACAATAACTAAAGGATTATTAAAAGTTGGCGGACGGGTGGTAACCATCCAAACGACAGCATTGCTAAGAACGGCCAGAATCCTGAGACGAGTCCTGAAGACTTGAGGAGGCTTACTGTCATTCAAACTCCAGTGAAAAACCATCAGCTAACACTGATGTGAAAAACTCTAAAGGAGTAAATAATAATAATAATAATAATAATTGGTGTTCTTGGTACAGTAACCAAAAGATTAATAAAGGGACTGGAGGACTTGGAAGTTGGCGGACGGGTAGAGACCATCTAAACGACAGCATTACTGAGAACGGCCAGAATACCGAGAAGAGTCCTGGAGACTTGAGGAGACTTGCTGTCACTCAAACTCCAGTGAAAGACCATCATCTAAGGCTAATGTGAAAAAGAAGATAATAATAATAATAATAATTATAATAATAATAATGTCGGAGCCTTCAGGTTACCCTCGACTAAAGTCGCCAACTTTACTCATTTTACTTAGGTAATGTGGTGATAGAGAAGAAACGATCAATTACGTAATAAGCGAATGCAGCAAATTAGCACAGAAAGAGTATAGGACTAGACACGACTGGATGAGAAAGGTGGTCCCCTGGGAATTGTGCCCGGAGAGGTAGCACCTGATAGGTTCCTATCTATGGGTCAAATAGAACTGTTTGAAATTTAAAACGAGTGCAAACAAATGATTTATGCTAAATTGAATAATTGGATATAGAACTGTTTGATCATTTAATTGTGTATAAACAAATGACTGATATTTAATTGAATTGTTACAGATACATAACAATACTTGGAAACCATTTAACTGTGTGCAAACGAATGAGTAAAGCTGAATAAAATAATAAGTGTAAATAGCAATACTTGTAACTGCTTCATAGTGTGTAAACAAAATAATTAATATTGAATAGAATTACGTGGTGCCTTCAATAAGTTTCCAGATTTTTAATTTTTGTACAGGCATTTAAAATTGTCGTAGACTCTTGAAAATTCACTATGTTATTGCTATACATCTTATGAGATGACTGACTAATTTTTATGATTTCAGATTCAAATCAACAGCTACAGTAGCAATTGGAATACACCCTACTAAAGCCAGATTGGCATAGCTGGTGAATTTCAAAAATGCAATCTGGACACTTCAGAAGAACGATATGCAATAAAATTATGTTTTAAACTTGGAAAAAATACCACAGAAACGTATGGAATGCTTCAGACTGCTTTTCGACCATCTTGTATGAATCGAGGATCAGTTTTTGAGTGGCATAAGACATTCAACGAAGGCAGGGAGTCTGTGCGGGATGATGAGAGGTGTGGGAGGACTAAGGAAGTCAATACACCAGAGTTGATTGGCCAAAGGGTTAGGGTTACTATGTTGAGGTTTTAAGGGAGTTCAGGAAGAGATTCCTCGGGAAGAGGCCAGCACTCTTCAAATCGGGTCTGTGACATTTCCAGCAGGACAATACACCAGTCCACAACTCCATCCTTGTCACAGACTATTTGACCAAGATGAGCATCAACCTCCCTATAGTCCAGACCCTGGTCGCTGTGACTTTTGCTTATTCCCTAGGCTCAGAGGTTGTCGTTATGAGACAATTGAGGAGATGAAAGAGGCTTTGACGAAGGTCATTGACACGCTCACACAAGAGGACTTCCTTGGGGCCTTCCAGAAGTTGTTGGAACGGTAAACAAGTGCATTACAGCCAGAGAAGATTACTTCAAAGGGGACTAGAGTTTCATGTGTGTACTATCAATAAAAGTGCCCATACGAAAAAAGTCTGGAAACTCATTTAATGATCTTCGTATAAGTGTTCGATCGCAACAATTGCAACCATTTAACTGTGTAGAAACAATAGCAATACTAGTGTGCAGAAAATTACTTCTACTCCGTTTAAAAATTAATCTAAATCACTAATCTCTTAAATATCATGTATATCTATTTAAATATGTGTAAACAAATGACTGATGTTAAATTGTTACTGTTACATAGAAATTCTTTAAAGCATTTAACTGTGTCCAACAAATGATTTATAGTCAATAAAATTATTCCTATTAGCAATATTTGAAACCTGTGCAAAAAATTAGATGAGAATCGTTTAAAAGTGTTATCAAAAAATGTGTTTACAAATCATATATATTTGATAAATATGTATAAAGAATATTTGGCATTAAATAACCTACGGTGGTTAATATGCCATAAAAGACAACCAAACCAAATCATATATATATATATATATATATATATGTGTGTGTGTGTGTGTGTGTGTGTGTGTGTGTGTGCGTGTGTATCAAGAGTATTAGGCTTTGAATAACCTGCAATGGTTGATGTGCAATAAAACGTAACCAAACCAAATTATATCAGCTTTATATATATATATATATAAAGAGGATTTGGCATTTAATAACCTACAACGGTTGATATGCCATAAAAGCCAACCAAACCAAAGCGTATGTCTATTTGATATATATGTATAAAGAGGATTTGGCATTAGATAAACAAGAATGGTTGATATGCCATAAAAGCCAACCAAACCAAACCAAATCATATTTATTTGATATATATGTGTAAAGTCGATTTGGCATTAAATAACCTACAATGGTTGATATGCCATAAAAGCCAACCAAACCAAATCCTCTATATTTAATATATATGTATAAAGAGGATTTGGCATTAAATAACCTACAATGGATGATATGCCATAAAACAAAACAAAACCAAATCAACCGAACTTCGCACCAAAAGAAACACACATAAAAGATGAAGCAATAGAAACGGCAAAAAAAAAAAAAAAATACAAGGACTAAATCATTTATAAAACCCGTGGGAATAAAAGTCCCAACAGAGACGATAGACACAAAAATTTAGAAATGCCAATATCGATACAGTAAAGACTAATCGATGGCTGAAACGTGCTGGACTGAAAGTGGAGACAGAAGGGGTTAATAATAACAGTAGCGGGTCAGAGCCTACCAACTAGAATCTATCAGGCAATCGTATAAAAAAAATTGAATTAAAACCCAATATGTAGATTTTGTGAACAAAAAACTGAATCAATTAACCTCTTAATGTCCGGTTGCCTATTTCTAACACCAACAGATTATAAAGGAAGGCATGATAAAATGGGACAGTACATTCATAGGAAAATATGTAAATACTATAGAATAGCGGTCGTGTCGATACTGCTATATGGATGCACTACATGGACGCTAACTAAACGTATGGAGAAAAAGCTTGACGGAAACTACACAAGAATGCCGCGAGCAATTTTGAACAAGTCCTGGAGGCAATATCCTACAAAGTAGCAGCTGTACGGCCACCTACCTCATATCACGAAAACTATCCAAGTTAGACGAACCAGACATGCAGGACACTGCTGGAGAAGCAGGGACGAGTGATGTTCTCCAATGGACTCCTTCACATGGCCGAGCTAAAACAGGGCGAACAGCTTGGATCTACATACAGCAGCTCTGTGAGAATACGGGATGTAGCCCTGAGAACCTACCAGAAGCAATGAAAGATAGGGAAGAGTGGCGAGAGAGGGTCAGGGATATCCGTGCTGGCGGCACGACATGATGATGATGATGATTGGATTGTGAAAAATGGTATCAACACCGACCAAATTCAATAACAGAAGCCAAAGCAGCTTCTATTCTCTGGGACTTTGCAATCCAAACTGACCGAAAAATAAAGAGCAAGAGACCAGATATAGTTGTTAAGGACTATAAAAGAAAAACACGCCTTCTAGTTGATATGTCATTGCCAACAGATAACCACAAATCAGTCAAAGAATATAATAAAACGAGTAAAAATAAAATACAAAGACCTGGAAATACAAATTTAGAAAATGTGGCACCTTAAAACTACCATAGTACCAGTAAGCTTAGGAGCACTGGGTATAATCAAGGAAAGGGACAGATAAACACATTCACAAGACACCTGGCAGTCTTAGCCTATTTAAAATATATAAAATTGCATTTTGCGGAACTGCTAATCTCTTCAGGGGAGTACAATCAACGAGACTGAAAAATATCACCAACCAGAACCAATGACAGAAGCGAAAAGAGCTACTATTTTCTGGGACTTTACTATACAAATTGATAGAAAAATCAAAATCAATAGACCATATTTAGTAGTTAAGAACTATAAAAGAAAAAAAAATTCCCTCGAATTGATATTTCTGTGCCAACAGATGATAACATATTGGTCAAAGAATATAATAGAATAAGGAAATACAAAAACCTAGAAACAGAAATTGAGAAAATGTAGAACCTTAAAAATATCAGAGTACCTGTAATTTCAGGAGCACTGAGTATGAACAAGAAAGAGACAGATAAATACATTCATAAGATACTTGGTAGTCCTAGCCAAATGAAATACAAAGAAAAATTCACTTTTTGGTTCTGTTCATCTCCCCAGGAATGACTGTAAAATATTACCCAAAAGAGGTAGAAAAAACATTAATGTACTTGAATACGAGGTGAATACGATAAGTTTCCAGACTTTTTTCGTATGGGCACTTTTATTGATAGTACACACATGAAACTCTAGTCCCCTTCGAAGTAATCTCCCCCGGCTGCAATGCACTTGTTGTACCGTTCCAACAACTTCAGGAAGGCCCCATGGAAGTCCTCTTATGTGAGCGTGTCAATGACCTTCGTCACAGCCTCTTTCATCTCCTCAATTGTCTCATAACGACAGCCTCTAAGTTTTTCCTTGAGCTTAGGGAATAACCAAAAATCACAGGGAGCAAGGTCTGGACTATAGGGAGGGTGAGGAACTGTCTTGATGCCCATCTAGGTCAAATAGTCTGAGATCCCTGTGGACAAACTTCGTGCAAATCTTCAGCAACTTCAGTTCCTCACGAATAATTGTGTGTACAGTTCACACACTGACATCAAACTGTGCACTTATTGTCTCTATAGACACACGACGGTCCTTATCTATGAAATTCTTTATTTGGACAACCAACTCTGGTGTTCTGACTTCCTTACTGCTCCCACACCTCTCATCATCCCTCACAGACTCCCTACCTTCCTTGAATCTCTTATGCCACTCAAAAACTCATGCTCGATTCATACAAGATGGTCGAAAAGCAGTCTGAAGCATTCCATACGTTTCTGTGACATTTTTCCAAGTTTAAAAGAGAATTTTTATTGAATATTGTTCTTCTAAAGTGTCCTGACGTCCAGATTGCATTTTTAAGATTCACCAGCGGTGACAATCAGGCTTTATTCCAATTGCTACTGTAGCTGTTCATTTGAATCTGAAATCATAGAAATTAGTCAGTCATCTCATAAGATGTATAGCAATCAGATACTGAATTTTCAAGAGTCTACGACGATTTTAAATGCCCATACGAAAAAAGTCCTGAAACTTATTGAATGCACCTCGTATATATAATTTCTATATTCCCTTAGGCTAGATCTTAGGTAAATACCCTGTGAAGAATTGTAAGACACCGAAAATAAAGCTGAAAATAATAATAATAATAATAACATACAAATTATTTGGTGATAGAGACGAAACGGTCAATCACATAATAAGCGAACGCACTAGATTACTGCAAAAAGAGTATAAGACTAGATATGCCTGAGAAGGAAAGGTGATCAACTGGGAATTGTGCAAGAAGTTTAAATTTGACCATAGGACCAAATGGTATTTGCACAACTCAGAATTCGTCCTAGAAAATGAGACGCACAAAATTCTCTGAGATTTTGAGATAAAAACTGATCATCTAATCTCGACCAGACGACCAAACCTAGTGATAGTTTAGAAAAAAAAACCTGCCGAATAGTGGACTTTGCTGTTCTGGCTGACCACAGGATAAAACTGAAGGAAAGCGAAAAGAAAGATAAGTTGGTAGACCTTACTAGATAACTAAAAAAAACTATGGCACATGAAGGTAGCAGTGATACCAATTGTGGTTGGTGCACTTGGAACAGTCCCCAAAGATTGATAAAGTGACTATGCTAACAAATGGTATATACACAACCCAGAATCCGACTTGGAAATAAGAGTATCAGCAGAGAACATCCACACTACGGCATTATTAAGATCGGTCAGAATACTGAGAAGAGTCCTGTCGACTTGGGTAGACTAGCTGTCGCTCAAACTCCAGTGAAAAACCATCAGCTAACACTGGTGTGAAAAACTCTCAAAGGAGTAAATAATTATTATATTAACCACAATACTGAGAATAGTCCAGGAAACATGAAGAGAATTTTTATCATTCAGACTTCAGTGAATGACTCTCAGCAGCAATGATAATAATAATAATAACGCGAATGCAGCACACTGCCACAGAAGAAATACAAGAGTAGGTATGACAGGGTAGGAAAAGTGATCCACTGGGAATTGTGTAAGGGTTTTGGAGAGAAACTGGGAGAACTGGAGATCAGTGGAAGAATTAAGACCATTCAAACCACAACACAGTTAAAATCTACAAGAATATTTAAGAGAGTTCTGGAGACCGGAGGAAATTTGGTGTTACTAAGATTTCAGCGAAAAACCAGTCATCAGACCTGGTGTCAAAAAAGAAGCTGCAAGTTTGGGGATCGAGAATTCGCCATTTGAAAATGGAGCAACTAACATTTACTAATGAACGAATGAAACAGAACCCGGAACCCCTTGATCAGATGAAACCCCATCGATACTGGTTAGGTTTGGTTAGGTTAGTCTTTTTGGTTCAATCGCATATCAAACTTTGTGGATTATTTAATCCCAAATTCTGTTATTATATATATATATATATATATAATGATAAAAATAAATAAATATATATTAGGTATATATATATTTAATTCATGGAATATTGTCTGAAACCCTGGGTCTCAAGGCGATCTTTGCAAAACAACAATCATCAGGCAGTTAAGAAGATGGAATGAGTCGAAAATCGAAAATACGAAAAAATACAGACAAAAAACCGTTGGGATTTCGTTTATGTGTGGTTGTAAGTGTGTGAGTGTATGTGGCTGTGTTCGTATGCGTGTATGTGTTATAGTTATGTATAGATGCGTGTTTTTATGAGGTTAAGCCAGGCTACGAACGTAGCGCGTTGGTTAAGCGGAAATGAATTCGTTACATTATTTTATTTCTCTGTGTGTAGGTGACTATAGCTATGGAACAACACATCATCACTGCATGTCGGGGAGAATGAATATATCAAGGGTTGATATATAATAGCTCTCTCCTAGATATTGAGCACTCTCCATATTATATTGCACTTGGTTCGACACTTACCCATAAAGTGATTTAGTGACAACCAACACTCTTATAATATATATATATATATATATATATGTCTGTATGTATTTTAGAATGAACAGATCCACGAAGAGATTTGTATTTTTTTTAAAGAATTATTTATTTATTTCGTTCTGACAAACGTGTACGTTACCCCATTCACATGGCCTTGTATCACATATGTTCTCCGACGAAAGTAACAAGCTGGAAACATACACGTATGTAAGAACGAAATAAATAATTCTTAAAAAAATACAAATCTCTTCGTGGACCTATTCATTGTAAAAGTTTTCTCTCTCTTTGGCTCGCCAACGAAAAAGTTTTTTCATATATAAATATATATATATATATGTAAATTATTTACTTCATATATATATATATATATATATATATAATTTTCAGTTGACTCGCTCTTTACATATATATATATATACGTGTGTGTGTGATTTGTAAACGAATAGTTTGTAGATAACATAATTTTAAAAAGAGTTTGGGTTCATGGGTTTGTAAACGGTTTCAAGTATTGTTAACGCTATTCGTAGCTCATTTGTTTGCACACAGTTTATTTCATATTAATAAATTGTTTGCAAGTGTAACATATTGGCCCTCGACCCACCCGTCAATCAAGAAACAGGTGCATCCGGTCGAAGATATCACCTTGACCTGTGGACGGGTTGAAATCGGTGCAATTGCGACGCCCACAGGAAGCAGGTGGATGTCAAATAATTATATAACCCGGTGCCACAGACAGTTCGAGTTAGTTGGAGTCAGTTGCAGTTGGAGTCAGTTAGTTGGAGTTCAGTTCCAGTCGCAGTTGCCCGTGGATTGAGAACCAGCTCCAGACAGAGGGCTTGGGCCCTCGGGACCCCGGTTGAGCAGCCCAGCAGAATGAGGAAGAAATGCTGCTATAGTCAGAGGAACTTGGAGTCAATATGTTGCAGTCTTTTCCGTCTCCAACTCACCCCTCACACAATAACCCTTTCGCAACCCTTTCGAATAAAGTGTGAGAGGTATATTTTTCTAAAGAAGTGTGTTCGTTCGTCATTATTGTTGATTTTGTTTCCGCATGAATGAACCCTTTGGCAATAATCATGGCAATACAACACAAGTTTTGTTTTTCAACACTAATAATTCTGTCCAATATAAAGACTAATAATTCTGTCCAATATAAACACTAATAATACTGTCCAATATAAACACTAATAATTCTGTCCAATATAAACACTAATAATTCTGTTCAATATAAACACTAATAATACTGTCCAATATAAACACTAATAATACTGTCCAATATAAACACTAATAATACTGTCCAATATAAACACTAATAATACTGTCCAATATAAACACTAATAATTCTGTCCAATATAAACACTAATAATTCTGTCCAATATAAACACTAATAATTCTGTCCAATATAAACACTAATAATACTGTCCAATATAAACACTAATAATTCTGTCCAATATAAACACTAATAATTCTGTTCAATATAAACACTAATAATACTGTCCAATATAAACACTAATAATACTGTCCAATATAAACACTAATAATTCTGTCCAATATAAACACTAATAATTCTGTCCAATATAAACACTAATAATTCTGTTCAATATAAACACTAATAATACTGTCCAATATAAACACTAATAATTCTGTCCAATATAAACACTAATAATACTGTCCAATATAAACACTAATAATTCTGTCCAATATAAACACTAATAATTCTGTCCAATATAAACACTAATAATTCTGTCCAATATAAACACTAATAATACTGTCCAATATAAACACTAATAATTCTGTCCAATATAAACACTAATAATACTGTCCAATATAAACACTAATAATACTGTCCAATATAAACACTAATAATTCTGTCCAATATAAACACTAATAATTCTGTCCAATATAAAGACTAATAATTCTGTCAAATATAAACACTAATAATTTTGTCAAATATAAACACTAATAATACTGTCCAATATAAACACTAATAATTCTGTCCAATATAAACACTAATAATTCTGTCCAATATAAACACTAATAATTCTGTCCAATATAAACACTAATAATACTGTCCAATATAAACACTAATAATTCTGTCCAATATAAACACTAATAATTCTGTCAAATATAAACACAAATAATTCTGTCAAATATAAACACTAATAATACTGTCCAATATAAACACTAATAATTCTGTCCAATATCAAATATTTATTTAACGGGCCATTGGCCAAATGAGTAGAGTGTTCGCCAACCTCCTACCATTAAACAGATAATGAAACGAAAGCTTTTTGATCGCCCTTGACAACAATTGCCAACTTTCATTACTTTTTGGCAAGATGGTTAGAGTGTTTGCCAATGGCCCAAGAGACCTGCGTTCAATCCCAGGTTGAGTCATATCAAAAACTAAGAAAATGGTAGTTGATTCCACTCTGCTTAACACTCAGCATTATAAAGTACGGGTCAAGGGTAAAGTGGAGCAATTCAGGGAATGGAGTAGCGCCCTCCCTTACACCTCTGTGTAGTAGCTATTGAAAAAGGAGCCTTCGGGTCACCTTCGACTAAGGTCGCCAATTTTACTTATTTACACGTAATTAAATGGTTTCAAGCATTCTATTTAATATTAATTTCAAGCATTCCTATGAGATAGGTTTGGTTTGTTGGGTTTTATGGCATATCAACCTTTGTAGGTTATTTAACGCCAAATCCATTTCTATGTAAATAATCTGTTCTATTTAAAACAATTCAGTTTAGCATAAGTACACAGTTTAATGGTCAAAAACATTTCCATTTCTAACTATTCAAGCAGTTGTATGTAACAATTCGGTTAAGTGTAAATACAGTTTTAATGTCGAAAATCAGTTCTATTTGAAATAATTCAGTTAAGCATAAGCACGCAGTTTAAATGTAAGTACGGTTTAATTGTAAAAGTCATTTCTATTTCAAACTATTCAGTTTTACTCAAACAATTCATTTTAGCATAATTATGCTGTTAATTCTATTTAACCCATAGATAGGACCCTTATCAGGTGCTACCACTCCGGGCAAGAGTGGACCTGGGAGCAATGGCGATGAAGGGGTACTCCGCATTCCCCAGAGCTCCAGCATTGCTGGAACCACACCATCAGATTGTTTAGTGTCATATCTAGGACACTCGTTAGGGGGGGGGGTCTTACCCCTCTGCAGAGGTGCAGTCAGTGTATTCTACAGCCCCAGCTGACTGGGCAACATTCCTATGAGATAGAAATAATTCTATTTAATAATAATCAATTATTTGCATACAGTTAAATGGTTTCAAGTATTCCTATCTAACACAAATAATTCTATTCAATATTCATGATTTATTTATCCACAGTTAAATGGTTTCAAGTATTGCTATGTAAGCGCAATTACCCTTCAGTGCACTATTAAGATGGTATAATATTTGGTTTATCCCAAGAGCAACCCGAAAAATACTGTTGGGATAATTATGTAGATGTTAGGGCTTGTCACCGCCAGCCGGTTGATCGGATCGAACCCCTCCGACCAAAGGACCAAAGTGGAGTGTTGTAAGTCACTTGACCACTTCAGTTGCAGGGTCAAGGACTGTTCAGCCATCAGGATTCCGTCCTGAAGTATCACAGGTCGTCAGCCACGGCCAACAGGAGGCCTCGTTGGGTGGTGAGTGGGTGTTGAGTCCTACCCCTCTGAAGAGCTGTAATCGGCGTATTCTACAGCCCCTGTCAGCAAGGCGCGTGAAGACGGGGGTGTATGTGTGTTTTACGACGAAGTGTTACATCGAAAGTCCTACCCCGACAAGATTAAAAAAAAAACAAACAAAAGAAGCTGACGTAACGAAATGGAGATGCAACAGAATCATTTTAAACAGGCCAACATTTACTAAACAGTGATAACTGTTTTAAGAGGCCAGACATTAATGTAAATCAAAATCATTTTAAACTGGATGTAGTTTAGTGTCGTATCCAGTACATTCAAAATCTATCTATCTATCTATCTATCTATCTATCTATCTATCTTATGTATGTATGTATGTATGTATGTATGTATGTATCTATCTATCTATCTATCTATCTATCTATCTCCGTTTGTTCACGTGTATCTATCAGTCTATTCATATCTATCTATCTATCTATCTATCTATCTATCTATCTATCTATCTATCTATTTCCGTTTGTTCACGTGTATCTATCAGTCTATTCATATGTATGTATGTATGTATGTATGTATGTATCTATCTATCTATCTATCTATCTATCTATCTGTGTTCAGTATATGTATGTATAGATGATTGTTTACCCCCCCTCTCTGTCTACCGACTTACCTATCTATGAACCTAAACTTTCTTCTTTTAAGATAACTTTTTATTGTATTAAATACAGTTACAAAGAGATTTAAACTGAAGGAATATTTTTTCTTCGTGCTTATAAACAAACAAACAAACAAACAAACAAACAAATGAATGAATAAATTAACAAAGGAAATAAATAAATAACTAAATGAAAACCTTAATAAACGTAAACTTACGAGCTAAGCGTGGATGTCAAAAAAGGCGGAGGACAACGTCAGGGTTTCGTCTCGAATGAAGGACTGGAAAGGAAAAAACGGAGGTTTAAGTTTGAAATGTTTGAATAAAAAAGAAAGAAGAAAGAAAGGAAGTGATATGGCGTTCATTGTTTAGTGGGGCAACGTAGCCATAGCAACATATGTAGACCGCACTGAATATCTTATATTCTTTATATTGTTAAAAAAGGAATTTTTTAAAATAAAGAATAATATATAAAATAAGATAAATATTTTCGATGATATTTAAATCTATTAGCATTGCTTTGTCTGGAGTGGATTTGATTTATTATTTTGAAATCTAAATTCAACAATTGCAATATCATTTCCAGGGAGGTAACTCTTATTTCTTTTGCAAGGATTACTTCCCTTATATTTTATTTTATTTTATTCAAATAACAATGATAATTGCCTTAATCAAACAACAACAACAACAACAACAACAACAACAACAACAACAACACCTGCATCAGTAGCTGCAACAACAATAACAACAACAGCAACAACAACAGCTGCAGTATCAGCAGCTGCAACAACAACAACAACAACAATCACAAAACAAGGCTATCAGGACCAACGATGTTTAAACAAAAATAGATAAGACGCAACAAAATGGCAGGTTATGTGGTGATAGAGACGAAACGATCAATTATTTAAGCGAATGCAGCAAATTAGCGCAGAAAGAGCCCAAGACTACACACGACTGAGTGGGGAAGGTGATTCTCTGGGAATTGTGCAAGAAATTTAAATCTGACCTTTAAATTCAATTTAGACTCAGAAACTTCTCTGGGATTTGGAAGTACGAACAAATCAACTAATTCAGGCCAGAAGACAAGACCTATTGATAATTAACGAGAGAGAGAGAGAGAGAGAGAGAGAGAGAGAGAGAGAGAGAGAGAGAGAGAGAGAGAGAGTGATGACATGTCGAACACTGGACTTTGCCATACCTGTGGACTATTGAGTAAAATTAAAAGAAAGTGAAAAGAGAGATAAATACCAAGACTTTGCTAAAGAACTAAAAAAGACTATGGAACATGAAGGTGACGGTGATACCTATTGTAAATAGAGCACTCAACACTGTCTCGAAAGGATTGGTACAGGGACTGGTGGACTTGGAAATAAGAGGACGAGTGGAGACCATCCAGACTACAGCAGTGTTGAAATCAGTCAGAATACTGAGAAAAGTCCTGGAGACTAAATTAGCCTAAAAAGAGGAAATGACTAGATACGACTGGGTGGGAAAGGTGATCTACAGGGAATTGTGCAAGAAGTTTAAATTTGACCATACGAACAAATGGTATTCGCACAACCCAGAATCCGTCCTAGAAAATGAGACGCACAAAATTCTCTGGGATTTTGAGATAAAAACGGATCATCTAATCTTGGTCAGACGACTAGACTTAATGATAGTTAAGAAAAAAAAAAAGAATCTGTCGAATTGTGGACTTTGCTGTTCCGGCTGACGACAAAGTAAAACTGAAAGAAAGTGAAAAGAAAGATAAATTGGTAGACGGTGATACCAATTGTGGTTGGTGCACTTGGAACAGTCCCCAAAAGATTGATAAAGTGATTATAATAACAAATGGTATATGCACAACCCAGAATCCAAGTTGGAAATAAGAGTACAAGCAGAGAACATCCACACTACGGCATTATTAAGATTGGTCAGAATACTGAGAAGAGTCCTGCTGACTTGAAGAGATTTGTTGTCACTCAGACTCCAGTGGAAAACTATCAGCTAACTCTTATGAGAAAAAAACTAATAACTATAATAATAAGCGCGGAGAAAGACTGATTACAGCCACCAGAAAGAATACTGACCGAACGAGGACCAACAGAACGACAAAAATAAAGAATACTGACCGAACGAGGACCAACAGAACGACAATAAACAGAAAACAAAAATGGGAAGAAAAGCAGTCCCATAGACGTTATAAGCGACTAATAAGTAACATCTCGCACGAGAAAACGTGGACATGACTAAGAAAGAGAAACCTTTCGAGAAACTGAATCTCTCCTGATAGCAACACAAAACAACGCTATATGGACTAACCATATCAAAGCAAGAATAGATAAGACGCAACAAAAACAGCAGATGTAGGTTACGTAGTGATAGAGACGAAATGATCAATCACATAAGTGAATGCAGCAAATTAGCACAGAAGGCGTATAAGACTAGACACGACTAGGTGGGCAAGGTGTTCCACTGGGAATTGTGCAAGAAATTTAAATTTGAATTTACGAACAAATGGTATATGCACAACCCAGAAACTGCCCTGGAGAATGAGATACACAAACTCATCTGGAATTTTGAAATACAAACAGATCACCTAATCTCGGCCAGACGACCAGACTTCATAATAATCAACAACAACAAAAAAAAGTGAACTTGCAAAATTGTGGCCTTTCCTGTCCCAGCTGACCACAGAGTAAAATTGAAAGGTAGCGGAAAGAAGGATAAGTACCTGGACCTTGCTAGAGAATTGTAAAAAAATGTGGAACATGAAAGTGACGTTTATACTGATTCTAATCAATTCTCTTGGGATTGTCACCAAAGGAATATTAAAGAAACTGGAGGAATTGGAAATAAGAGGACGAGTGGAGACCATCCAAACCACTGTATTATTGAGATCGGCCAGAATACTGAGAAGAGTCTTGGAGACTTGAGGAGACTTGCTGTCGCTCAAACTTCAGTGAAAGCTAACACTGATGTGAAAAACTCTCGAGGAGTAAATAATAATAATAATAATAATAATAATAATAATAGCGAAATTAGCGCTGAAGGAATATAAGACTAGACACGATTGGGTTGGCAAGGTGATACACTGGGAGATGTGCAAGAAATTTGAATTTGAACACACCAACAAATGGTATATGCACAACCCAGCACTTGCCCTAGAAAATAACACACATAAACTCCTATGGGACTTTGACATACAGACGGGTCACCGAATCTGAGCCAGAAGACCAGACTAAATAATAATCAACAAAAAAGAAAAAAAAAAGAAAAAAAAAAGAAGAGAAATTGCAGAATTGTCGATTTTGCTGTCCCGGCTGACCACAGAATTAAACTGAAAGAATGTAAAAAGAAGGATAAGTACCTCGACCTTGTTAGAGAATTGAAAAAACTGTGGAACATGAAAGTGACGATTGTACCAGTTGTGATTAGTGCTTTTGGTACAGTAACTAAAGGATTATTAAAGAGACTGAATGACTTGGAAGTTGGAGGATGAGTGGAGATCATCCAAACTACAGCATTATTGAGAACGGCCAGAATATTAAGAAGAGTCCTGGAGACTTGAGGAGACTTGTTATCACTCAACTTCCAGTGAAAGACCATCAGCTAAAACTGATGTGAAAAACTCTAATGAATAATAACAATAATAATAACAATAATAATAATAATACACAACTGGGTCGGCAAGGTGATCCACTGGGAAATGTGCAGGATATTTCAATTAGACCATACAAACAAATGGTATGTGCACAACCCGGCACCTGTCCTAGAAAATGACTCGCATAAACTCCCATGGGACTTTAACATACAAACGGATCACCTAATCCCGGCCAGAAGACCAGACCTCATAATAATCAACAAAAAAAAAAAAAAAAAAAAAAAAGAGAACCTACAAAATTGTAGATTTTGCTGTCCCGGCGGACCACAGAATAAATCCGAAGGAAAGTGAAAAGAAAGATAAGCACCTCGACCTTGCTAGAGAATTGAAAAAGCTGTGGAACATGAAAGTAACGATTGTGCCAATTGTGATTGGTGCTTTAGGCACAATAACTAAAGGATTATTAAAAGGCCTAGAAGACTTGGAAATAGGCGGACGGGTAGAGACTATCCAAACGACAGCATTGCTAAGAACGGCCAGAATCCTGAGACGAGTCCTGGAGACTTGAGGAGACTTGCTGTCACTCAAACTCCAGTGAAAGACCATCAGTTAACACTGACGTGAAAAACTCTAAAGGAGTAAATAATAATTATCATTACTAATTTTGATTTTATTTTTTGATTATTTTCCTTTTATTTTATTTTATTTATGTTTTATATTCCCTTAGGTATTTCATCTTATCTGCTATGTACGATTACAGTATTCGTCAAAATTGGACGGTGACGCAGATGGAAGATCAAACTGCGACAGTAAGTCAAGCAGTTAAATCTACTTTTGTACACTATTTTCAGTTTCTAAAGTCTAAACACAGATCAGTTTAGTGGAAAACAGGCAAAATATTTTGCATTAAAAAAAAATGTTTTGGTTCGGTCAGCTCTTTAGGCATCTTCAAGTGTATATTTCATCCGGTAAATCACTCAAGCTCGAGTTCTTCAATCGTCGAGTGACAAAATTTGACACATAAATTACAATTCGTGTGTCAAAAAAAAATCCTGAACTATGCTTTTCTTGTCAAAGACGATTTCTGCCATAAAAATCAAATCAAATCAAATCAAATCTATCTTAATCTATCTATCTATCTTAGTCAGTTTATCTATCTATCTATCTATCTATCTTAATCTATCTATCTATCTATCTATCTTAGTCTGTTTATCTATCTATCTATCTATCTATCGATCTATCTTAATCTATCTATCTATCTATCTATCTATCTATCTTAGTCTGTTTATCTATCTATCTATCTATCTATCTTAATCTATCTATCTATCTATCTATCTATCTTAGTCTATCTATCTATCTATCTATCTATCTATCTATCTATCTATCTATCTATCTTAATCTATCTATCTATCTATCTATCTTAGTCTGTTTATCTATCTATCTATCTATCTATTAGAATTTTTTTCCTGAAGAATATCTTCCTTTTGTTGCTTTTGTGAATTTTTCAAACTATAAATGATACTCTAACATTTAGTTTCACCAGTTGATATAAAATGATATTCGGCATAAGATATAGCAACAAAAATGAATATATCAGATAAAAAAAAAAAACAAGCAAACAAAAAAAACCCAAAACAAAACCAAAAAAGCCCCCCAACCTTAGATTTTACACACAACTGATCTAGTCGGCTAGAGTTGTAGAATACGCCGACTGCATTCTCTGCAGAGGAGTAAGACCCCCGACAACGAGTATCCTGGATGGGACACCAAACTGCATATGATAGTGAGACTCCAGATCAGCAGCTTTGGGAAAAGGGGTTATGCTCTTTCATTGACATTACTCCCAGATCCACTCTGGAGTCGTAATACCTGTTAGGGACACCGCTATGGGGTAAATAGAACAATTTAATCATTCACTTTATTTTGACACCATTTAGCTGCATACAAACAAATGAATAATGTTGAGTTGAATTATTACTGCTAGACAGCAATATTTGAAGTCTTTTACAAGAGATAATAATTAATATTAAATTGAATTCTTTGTGTTGGATAGAAATATTTAAAACCATTTAACTGTGAGGAAATAAATGACCACTTGCTTATTAAAAAATGTTACGAACAAACTATTCGCTTAGAAATAATCCATAAACAGGATTTGGGATTAAATATCCCACAATGGTTGATATGCCGTAAAACCCAATCAAACCAAGTCATAAACATCTAATATATACATGTATATTAAATATATATGATTTGGTTTGGTAGGGTTTTATGGCATATCCACCTTTGTAGGATATTTAATTCCAAATCCGGTTTATACATATATATATATATTAGATATATATGATTTGTAAACACAAGTCAACAAGGTTAAATGGTTTCAAGTATTGCTATGTATCACTAACAATTCAATTAAACATCAGTCATTTGTTTACACACAGTTAAATGACCAAAGAATTAAAAAAAAAGTATTTGGCATTAAATAAACTACAAGGGTTGATCTATCATAAAACCAAACCAAACAAAATCATATATATTCAATATATTTGTATAAAGAGGATTTGGCATTAGATAACCTACAATGGTTGATATGCCATAAAACTCGACCAAACCAAATTATATATATTTAAAATATATGTATAAAGAGGATTTGGCACTAAATAACCTGCAATGGTTGATACGTTAGAAAAAAACCAACCAACCAACCAACCAACCAACCAACCAATACTGACACAAATAACAACTGTACCCGGCTTTGTTCCTACAAAATAAACCAAGGGTTTACATATCACAAATCTATCTATCTATCTATCTATCTATCTATCTATCTATCTCCGTCTGTTCACGTGTATCTATCTGTCTGCTCATATCTATCTATCTATCTATCTATCTATCTATCTATCTATCTATCTATCTATCTATTTCAGTCTGATCTTATCTATCAATGACTGTTCATATCTATCTATCTATCTATCTATCTATCTATCTATCTATCTATCTATCTATCTCTGTACATATCTATCTATCTATCTATCTATCTATCTATCTATCTATCTATCTATCTATTTCAGTCTGTTCTTATCTATCTATCAATGACAGTTCATATCTATCTATCTATCTATCTATCTATCTATCTATCTATCTATCTCGCGAATTTACGGCTATGAGTGTACAGCATGTTTCGAAAAAAAACTTCATCAATTGGTAGCGTGGATATTTGCTAAGAAAAGCAATTAAGATTAGAGTTTAAAAATTGAAAAGAAATGGAAAGGGTTGAGAAGACTTCATCAAATATTTTCTAAATATTAAAATAAAAGAAAAAAAATGGATTTGATTTGAAAGATTCGAAAACAATTCATTACTTTGTCTCCGCCAGCAAAATGACGACATTAAAGTGAAGTATGAATATTTAGTCTAAGGGAGGTAACTCTTAAATTAATTTAACTTGATTGTTTCCCCTGAAAATTAAAGTTTATTTCTTTGTTTATAGGTTATTTTAGCTCTTTATTTTTCTTTTTCTTTCTTTCTTTCTTTCTTTCTTTCTTTCTTTCTTTCTTTCTTTCTTTCTTTTGAATTGTAATGAAAACTCCAGCTTTTAAGCAAAAATATGTCTTGTGGTGATTAGATATCCATCCGATCTCCCAGAAGGTCAAATTTGACACAAGGTCATTTTATTGTGGAGGACCATGCACGAATCGAGTCTCACGCATGGCCGTAAAAGATGCTTGGTTCCGTCTTGTGGTGATTAATGAATTGATAAGATTTTAATGTATTCATGAATCAAACAATATTCATCTATCTCGTGTATTTTTTTTCGGACTGTTGTCCCCATCTTCATTGTTGTTATTGACCACACAACGTTTCGGTTGCTGTATCCTCCGGCCTTCTTCAGGTGTCCCGTGAAAAAAATGATTTCACAGGTTTAATCATTTCCATATCTAGATAAACAAGGGACACCTAAGAAAGCCCGGAGGATACTGTGACCGAAACGTAGTGTTACAAATAACAGCATTAAAGATGAAGACAACAGTCCGAAAAATAACAGAAAATAATTAATATCAAGCTTCATCTAAAAAATTTAGACAGATAATATTCATCTATATCTATCAATGTCAGTCTGCTTGATCTATCTATCTATCTATCTATCTATCTATCTATCTATCTATCTATCTATCTATCTATCTATCTACAATTCTTAGAAAAAATAGAACGTTTTCGGAGAAATCGATCTACAACTTCATAGATTCCGACTATCCGCCGAATCCTTGAAGGAGTACGTGCAAAAAAATCTCGAGGCAACACTATTATTCGTAGATTTCTCCAAAGCATTTGATTCCATACAAAGAGGGAAGATAGAACAAAGACTAGGAGCATATGGTCTTCCCAAAGAAACTATTCCCGCGATAATGATGCAATGGTGCGCTCTCTTGATGGCGACACCGAATTCTTCGTCATTGTTGCTGGAGTCTTACAATGAGATAAATTAGCGCCATATTTATATACAATATGCCTAGCCAATCTAATTCGAATGTCGATAGATCTAATCAAAGAAAATAGCTTTATACTAAAAAAAAACTGAAAGTCGAAGATATCCGCAGACTACGCAGATGATCTAGCACTTCTCTCAAACACACATGCTCAAGTTGAATTCCTATAACACAGCCTGGATCCAGCAGCAGGAAAAATTGGCCTCTACTTGAACGGAAATAAAATAGAGAACATGTGTGTAAAACAAGATCCTCCTCCACTTATGCTGGAGCTTTGGGGATTGCAGATTACCCTTTCATTGCCATCGCTTCCAGGTCCACTTTAAGTTGGCCCAGTCGGCTAAGGCTGCAGTATATACTAACTGCATTTCTGCAGAGGGGTAAAACTCCCCCAACGAGTGTCCTGGATATGACACTAAACAATTTGATGGTGAGGCTTTAGTAATACTGGAGCTTTGGGAAATGCAGAGTATCCCTTTATGGCCGTCGCTCCCAGGTTCACTCTGGTCCGGAGTGGTAGCACCTGATAGGGTCCTATCTATGGCTTTAATAGAACAGTTTGAAATTTAAACTATGTACTGAATTGTTTGAAATAGAACTGTTTGATCTCTTGATTCTGTGTAAACAAAGGATTGATGTTTAACCTACAATGGTTGATATGCCATAAAACCAACCAAAACATATTTAATATATATGTATAAAGAGGATTTAGCATTAAATAACCTACAATGGTTGATATGCCATAAAACCCAACCAAACCAAATCATACATATTTAATATATATGTATAAAGAGGATTTGGCATTAAATAACCTACAATGGTTGATATGCCATAAAACCCAACCAAACCAAATCCTATATATTTTATATATATGTTTAAAGAGGATTTGGCATAAAATAACCTACAATGGTTGATATGCCATAAAACCCAACCAAATTAATCAATTAGATTTATAGGCAAATCATCAACATTTCGAGCTAATTTCGAACCAACCTAAATTTTTTGTAAAAAGCAAAGAAATAAATATACCTTTTGAAAGTATGGAATCCTTTTATACTTACTAAACTATATTTCTGGGGGTGTCCTCGTGGTGTAATGTTTAAGCGATGGACTGTGGAATCGTAGTAAGCGAGTTCGTACTCCAGTCGCGCTATTACGTTCACTTTCGGGCAAATACCCTTGGGAAAGGTATGAACCCCCTTATCCTCCCAGCTATGGGTTAAATAGCACCACTACTGTTCTTCTAGGAGAATGGCTTTGGCATTAAATAACCTACAAAGGTTGATATGCCATTAAAACAAAGAAACCAAACCATTGATGACGTGTGAATTTGATATAAGTAATTTAGATTGAAATAAAACAAAATGAAAAACATGAAAAAAATAACAGAAGTATAGGATGTCTCAATATATAAGGGGTCCATATGACTGTTGATAACTTTACTAAAAATTATGTTGCGTCTTTTTTGTTTCAGATTTGAAAATAACATATTATAAAAACTATTAATCCTCGATCTCAATGCCTAGGACAAGAGAGGAAAAATTATTTTGCGTCACTACTTATTTGGACACAAAATCATTCAAAACTATCTCGAAAAAGATGCAACCCATTAATATGATAATGATTTATTGCTGAGATAGGAAACTCAAAAAAAGATCACATGTCCTGGAATCTGATATTATAACAATTAAAAAAATCATTGATTTGATGTCTCTAACTCAAAGTTGCCCAGTCGGCTGGGGCTGTAGAATACACCAACTGCACCTCTGTAGAGGGGTAAGACCCTCCCCAACGACTGTCCTGGATATGATACTAAACAATCTGATAGTGAGGTTCCAGTGATGCTGGAGCTTTGGGAAAATGCGGAGTGCCCCTTCATTACCATTGCTCCTAGGTCCACTGTCTCCCGGAATGGTAGCACCTGATAGGGTCCTATCTATGGGTCAAATAGAACTAAACAGTATGTTTATGCTAAACTGAATTGCTTGAAATAGGACTGTTGTGACATTGAAAGTGTACTTACGCTAAACTGAATTGTTTGAAATAGAACTGTTTTGACATTTAACTGTGTGTAAACAAATCTATACTTATACTAAACTGAGTGGTTTGAATTAGAACTGTTAGTCTAAACTGAAAAGCTTGAAATAGAACTGTTTTTGACAATTAGACTGTGTACTCATGCTAAACAGAATTGTTTGAAATAGATCTAATTATTTGGATAAAAATGGATTCGGCATTAAATAACCAACAAAGGTTGATATGCCATAAAATCCAAACAATCTCTTCCTTAAGGGATGAATTTTTACAAGACGTATTCCAAATGACCGACATTGCATTGTCTCAGTAATAAATCATTATCATATCAATGGGATCCTCTTTTTTTTATAGACACCCTGTATTTTGAGAGAAGAAAAAAATAAAGAAAGAAATATTTAAAAAATTTAGAAAAAAATGTAAAAAAACAAACAAAAAAAACTGATAAAAAATAAAAAAGAAGGAAAAGAAGGAGCAAAAAGGAAAGAAAGCAAAAAAAAAAAAAAGGAAAAAAAAAAAAAGAATTTAAAAATTAGCTAGAAAACATTAAAAAAAACGAAAGAAAAATTGAGAAAGAAACAAAAAAGAAGGAACTAAGAAAGAAGGAAAGAAAGAAAAAAAAAGAAAGAAAAGCAAAAAGAAAAAAGAAAAAAAGCAAGCAAAAAAGAAAGAAAAATGAATGAAAAAGAGAAAGAAAGAAAAAAGAAAAGAAATAATGAATGTCTAAACGACAACAAGAATTGTTTTCCCGCAGTTCACGTCTGTCCATTTTTCGCGCCAATTTTATCTCATGGAAGATTAATCAAACTTCTTTCATTTCTTTTTTCTTCTTCATTCGACTTTGACGTTACGGAATTGCACAGTCTGCAAGATGGCGCCATCATCTATGGACTCGACTCGCCGCTGGCCAATCTTTAACGTGTGTCGCAGCTGCGACCGACTTCCTCTTCTGACTCGAAGCTGACAAAATAACGACAAGAAGTGTTGACTGCAAACAGCCGAACGTTTCCGAATTGGTGTTGTTGTCAATAGTTTATCAAAGAAAGAGACGACTGACCAACCCCGTCGCCATATTTGTCTCTTGGGTTTCGTAAATGTCGGAATAATGAGAACAGAGGAAAATCGAATGTCATTAACTCAAGAAGCATTTCAGCGTGGATAAAAATAAATCATTATTTTCATGTTTGAGTTGCTTGATATGGACGACATCTTCACTATCTATCTATCTATCTATCTATTTATCTATCTATCTATCTATCTATCTATCTCATTGTTTCATATCTATCTATCTATCTATCTATGTCATTGTTTTCATATCTATCTATCTATCTATGTCATTGTTTTCATATCTATCTATCTATCTATATATCTATCTATCTATCTTATTGCTTCATATCTATCTATCTATCTATCTATCTATCTATCTATGTCATTGTTTTCATATCTATCTATCTATCTATCTATCTATCTATCTATCTATCTATCTATCTCATTGTTTCATATCTATCTATCTATCTATCTATCTATCTATCTATCTATGTCATTGTTTTCATATCTATCTATCTATCTTATTGTTTCATATCTATCTATCTATCTATCTATCTATCTATCTATCTATCTATCTATCTATGTCACTGTTTTCATATCTATCTATCTATCTATCTATCTATCTATCTATCTCATTGTTTCATATCTATCTATCTATCTATCTATCTATCTATCTTATTGCTTCATATCTATCTATCTATGTCTACTCTTGATAGTTAGGATTTGACAGAGATAGAAAAGATTAAATGAGATTAATAGATACATAGATAAAAACCGTAATCTCTTTAGGCGCTCGTGGCGTAATGATTATCGTTGTAGGAAATAGACACGGCGACCCGTGTTCAAATCCCGGATGAGGCTGTTTGTATTTTACATCGCGTAAATATTCTGCGAAATGCAGGAATCTACGTATTTTCCATCCAATTTTGGGAAAATAGTATTGTAGATTGGGTTCTTTAATTTTAGTTTAGCAACCAATCTAGAGAAGGAAACCTTTGAATTAAAACCTGTAAAACCCCACTTAAAATGACCTTGTGTCACTTCCTGCTCGTCTGGAGATTTATTTAACTGTTTACAGATGCACCTTTGCCAAGGAAATCAATAATGATGGGTCCTTTGAAGTCCTATGAAACTGTCAGCATGACCTTCTCACTGTGCCCGTAACATTTTCTTTTACCGGATAGTCAGTGTGTTTCTACTTCGCAGACTGTTTTATGTAAATTTCACATGATTTGCTCTTCTCAGCCACCGAAAATTTCATGATTGACCCCTGTTCAAACCTGAAACATGCTTTTTCCTTTGTTGACATTTTGAATAACCTCAAAGCAAATATTTTTGTGGGATTAAAATAATGTTTGCTACATATTGATTCACAAACAATGCAGAATTTACTCTTGCGGAAAGAAAATTCTAGCAAAAAAAAAAAAAAATTATCAAAAATATTCAAGCTCCAAAGTTCTTGCAAATAATTTTTTCTTATCCCGACATAACCCTTTACTGAATGACCATCAGACATATATATATATATATATATATATATATATATATATATATATATAAGTAAAGTTGACGACCATAGTCGAGGGTAACCCGTGGGCTCCCTTTTCGATAGTTACTACACCAAGGTGAAGGGAAGGGCGCAACTCCTTTCCCTGGATTGCTTCACTTTACCCTTGATCCTTACCTTAAAATGCTGAGTGTTAAGCAAGGAGGCATCAAGTACCATTTTTTGAGTCTTTGGTATGACTCGAACTGGGATTGAACCCAGGTCTCCCGGACCATTGGCAAACACTCTACCCACCTAGGCCAATAAGCCGGTTCAATATTTTTAGAGTATGTATATATGCACACACACACACACACACACACACACACACACACACATATATATATATATATATATATATATAGGCTGTTTCAATAAAACATGAGACCAACATGACTGCTAATATCTCGACTAATAATAATGTTGTGTTCTTTTTTGTTTCAGATTTGAAAATAATATACTGATTTGTAAATAGTATACGATTACGATCAAGGATTAATCGTTGTTAAACATTTAATCCTCGATCGTAATGCCTTAGATTAGAGAGGAAAAAATAATTTTCGTCATTAATTATTTGGAGACAAAATCATTCAAAACTGTGTAAGCGAAATTTCGCGGGAAGTTTAACTTTAACAATTATCCTCAGAAAAGCCAAATTTATCGTTGGGTGCACAAATTTCAAGCCACTGGGTCCGTAAACAATGTCAACAAGAAGGCAGAAAACCCCAGATCTGGCAGGAAGCTGACTGCAAGTTGTCCTGACAATGTGGATGCAGTGAGAGATTCTGTCATGAGGAGTCCAAAAAAGTCCCCCCCCCCCGAAGACTTTCACTTGGTCTTTCACGTGCACTGAAGGATAAAGTCAATCAATGTCTGCGCTTGTCATCTGGTTTGACATTTCCGATGTGATATGATTGCTTTTTAAGACTCAGATGAAAAATGACTTGATGCAATATGAATTATCATATTAATTCTTCATTAATTATCATATTAGTGGTTTGCATTTATTTTGAGACACCCTGTATATATACTAGCAGAAATACCCGTCGTTGACTGGGTTCAGAAAGAGCCTTCAAAATTTGTATTCTGATTAATGAAAATTACTGCTTCGATATTATTGAATGTTTTGAAGAGGAATATTCGCAAGCTATTATTGCCAGCCTTCAGCCAAAAAATTAGAGTCAATCTAGTATACTATTAAATTCAGTACTCGTTTATCCTAAAGCCCAGTCAGCTTGGGTTGTAGAATACACTGACTGTGTAACATA
Organism: Sepioteuthis lessoniana; assembly: GCA_963585895.1. Taxonomy (NCBI): domain Eukaryota; kingdom Metazoa; phylum Mollusca; class Cephalopoda; order Myopsida; family Loliginidae; genus Sepioteuthis; species Sepioteuthis lessoniana. The sequence continues at coordinate 46,597,497 of OY757942.1, read as the reverse complement.
TTGACCCTCGACCGAGCCGTCAATTAAGAGATGCACCTGTGTAAATAAGCGGAAGAACTACGAAACAGGTGCATTCGGTCGAAGATATCGGAATATCACCTTGACCTTTGGACGTAGTTGAATTTGGTGATGGTGGCAGAGGCGTACGCCCACAGGAAGCAGGTGGAAGACAGACAATTATATAACCAGGTGCCACAGACGACTTGAGAGTTCCAGTTCGAGTTCCAGTTGCAGTTGGAGTCAGTTGGGGACAAGATGCGGAATTGAGAGCCAGCAGCAGACGGAGGGCTTTGGGCCCTCAGTGACCCACGGTTGAGCAGCCCAGCCAGAATGTGAAAGAACTTTGGGACAATATGTAGCAGTCTGTCCCCGTCTCCAGCTCACCTCTCACACACAACCAACATCAACCCTTTCGATAATAAAGTGTGAGAGATATATTTTTACAAAGAAGTGTGTTCGTTCGTTCATTGAAGTCGTCATGATGTTTGATTATGTTCTGCATATATTTATGTATATGTATTATGTATATTCGTAGTATACAAAACTGCATCTCTGCAGAGGGGTAAGCACGCCCCCCAACGAGTGTCCTTGATATGACGCTAAACAATCTGATGGTGAGGTTCCAGTAATGCTGGAGCTTTGGGGAATGCGGAGTACCTCCTCAGTGCCATTGCTCCCGGGTCCACTCTGGCCTGGAGTAATAGCACTTGATAGAGTACTATCTACGTGTCAAATAGAACTAAACTGTGTACTTATGCTCAATTGAATTGTTTGAAATAGAGCTGTTTTGTCATTGAAACTGCGTACTTATGCGAAACTGAATTGTTTTAGATGGAACTGTTTTTGTATGCTAAATTGAATTGTTTGAAATTTAACTGTTTTTGACATTGAAACTGTATTTACGCTAAACTGAATTGTTTGAAATAGAACTGTTTGACTGAACTGAATAGCTTGAAACAGAATTGTTTTTGACAATTAAACTGTGTACTTATTCTGAACTAAATAGTTTGAAATAGAACTGTTTATTTGTATATAAATAGATTTGGTATTAAATAACCTATGAAATTTGATATGCAATAAAATCCAAATAAATAAGCAAACAAACTTGTTGTTATGTTTTTATTTCCGTCGAAATCGGGGGTATTTGAATTTTCATCCGTGTCGTTCCCCCCCCTGTTTAAGGCTACCTCAATCGAACTGGAAAGTAAATTTTATATAGTTCATTGTCTTTCAATATCAGTCTATATTTATGAGATGAGGTATTATGTACATTATTTACATTTTTCGGACGATTGTCCTCATCTTTGTCGTCATGTTTATCACAACGTTTCGGCCGTTGTACGTTCCGACCTTCTTCAGGCGGTTGGAATGTCGAACTTACCCCTCTATTTCGCTTACCCGGGTAAACTGTTCTAGTTCCACGAACCATGTTTAATGGATGTCAGTTATCTGTCCTGTTAATTTCCCCTCTGAAAGTTCTCCACTGCCTTCACTGGGTAATGAACTCGACATTCCAACCACCTGAAGAAGGCCGGAGCGTACAACGACCGAAACGTGTAAATAATGCTCATTGTCTTTCCCGTGAAATTTTACTTGAGAATACATGCTTTGTTTTTATGGATTTTCTATTCCCTTTTTGTTCAATCGATGTACAGACACACCGAGAGACACACCGAGTTTTATTATACATCATCATCATCATCATCATGTCGTGCCGCCAGCACGGATATCCTTGACCCTCTCTCGCCACTTCTCCCTATCATTCTTCGCCTCCGGCAGGTCTTCTGAGTTACATCCTGTGTCCTCACATAGCTGCTGTATGTAAGTTCGGGCTGGTCGTCCTGCTTTTGCTTGGCCATATGTGGGGGGTCCATAGGAGTACGTCACTTACGAGCTCGTCCTTGCTTCTCCAGCAGTGTCCGGCGTGTCTGGCTCGTCTAACCTGTATAGTTTTCGTGATCGGAGGCAAGTGGCCGTACAGTTGGCGTCTCGTGGGGTGTTGTCGCCAGGACTTGTTCAATATTGCTCTCAACGTTCTTGTGTAGTTGCCGTCAAGTTTCTTCTCCAGCCGTTTAGTTAGCGTCCATAAACTTACAAAAAATCCACTGATAACAACTCCTGTATTCCCAACTTAAAAAAGTGAATGCTATTTCCGATATCAAACAGCAATTATTAATAATCTAATATCCAGTGCAAAACTAATCTCCTCCTCCAAAATAATATTTTATCAAAAATTAGAAAACATAAAACAACCTCTCATCAATAATGTATATATATATATATATATGTGTGTGTGTGTGTATATGTATGTGTGTGTGTGTGTTTGTGGGTGTGTGTGTATATATATATATATATATATATATATATATATATATATATATATATGTGTGTGTGTGTGTGTGTGTGTGTAACGAGGACCATTAAATGAGTTTCCAGACTTTTTTTCGTATGGGTACTTTCATTGATAGTACCCACATGAAACTCTAGTACACCATTATAAGTAATATCCTCCGGCTGCAATGCACTTGTTGTACCGTTCCAACAACTTCTGGAAGAATTTTTTTGCATATCGTTCTTCCTCACGTCCAGATTACATTTTTGAAATTTACCAGCTGTGACAATCAGGCTTTAGTAGGGTGTATTCTAATTGCTGCTGTAGCTGTTCATTAGAACCTGAAATCATAAAAATTGGTCAGTCATCTCATAAGTTGTATAGCAATAACATAGTGAATTTTGAAGAGTCTACGACAATTTTAAATGCCTGTACAAAAAAGTCTGGAAACTTATTGAGTGCACCACGTATATGTGTATGTGTGTGTGTGTGTGCGCGTGTGTGTGTATATATATAAATATATATATATATGTGTGTGAGTGTGTATATATATATATATGTGTATGTGTGTGTGCGTGTGTGTATGTATATACATATATTTTTATATTCATATATATATATATATTTTTATATTCATATGTATATGTATTTTCATATATATATATATATATATATATATATATATATATATATATATATATATATATATATATATATAAAGCTAAGGTTATTCATAACCAAATCTAACTTTGTAAAAGAAAAGTAGGGAGTTTTATTTAATTTATTTTTTTATTTAATGGTATATCAACCTTGGTGGGTTATTTAATGCCAATCCCATCCTTGTAGAAGAAACACTGGGCTTTTGTTTAATTTTTGTTGTTGTTGGTTTAATGGCATATCAACCTTCGTGGTTTATTTAATGCCAAAACCATCCTATCAAACAAAAGCAATGATATTACTTAGCCTATTACTGGGGATGGGGGATAATGGCGTTCTGAATTCATCTTTTTTTTTTGTTGACGAGTTTTTTTCGTCAAAGTTGAAATAATTTCCCGATTTGTTTGTACAAATAAATTTTATCTGCTTTTGGGTTGATAAGAAATGATTATTGATTCTTTGTAAAATTGCTAATTCGCTAATGAGTCGCTTGTTCGAATCCCTCTAGCGTAGTGGCTAACGTATAGGACTGCGACATCATAGTAAGCGAGTTCGAATTACATTTACTTTCGGACCAATATCTGTAGGGAAGGCATGAACCCCCTTATCTCCTTCAGCTATGGTCTAAATAATACTACAAGGATAGGCATTAAATAACCCACGAATGTTGATAGCCTTAAAAAAAAAAAAAAGAAACCAAGGCCTTTGCAACAAATATTTCGCTTACTAATTCTATTGGACACGAGTTGCATGACTGCTAGGTCTATACTTGGTATCGTCTTGGAGACTGAGAAAAGGACTGAACATTACATTTCATTCTATCAACATACATCCTGTCTTCGTTTCACGGTAAGAAGTTGAATGTCAAAAATGGCTTTAACTTGCGATCGAACTCTGAATCCCGAGGGTGTACGTTGCTATCTCTGCAAACAAATAGATTAAAAAGAATGAGGTTTACGAATTCAAAACATTCTTACTGCCAACAAAACGTTGATATGTTATCGAATATCGATGGTGTGTAATCTGAATAAGTGAATGAATAGGTGTGCCTAAAAAGAGAATTTCGGAGAAAAATTCAAGCTCAGTAAATTATTTCCCCCGTTTATAAATGGACTTCGTTATTTATCGAGTGCAAACAAAATCTATCTATCTATCTATCTATCTATCTATCTATCTATCACGGACTTTCTTTGTTTCTTTTTCTTTTTTCTTTCTGTTAAAGTCGATTAATATATATATTATAAACTGCTCATATCTATCTATCTATCGTAATAAAACTAACAACTGGAGTCTATTTTTTTCGCCTCAGTCCATGACCGGAAGTATATAGACATAATCAATTTTACCTTCATGATGCGCAGTAAATGTCTGGATTTGCTGCTGCTGCGCACGTGCTTTGGCGGTTATTAACGTGGAGACTGTCTGTCTGTTAAGAAAGTCAAAGGTGAAATAAAATCACATTAAACACGAAAAACTTATAACTGCGAAACGAAATTATTTGATGCACGATTTATAAGTTTTTTTTGGGTTGCGAAATAATAAAAAAAAAAAAAAAAATGAAAAAAGAAAAGGAAAGATCTAGAAATGTAATTTCGAAATATTAGTGACTAAGAAAAAAAAATAGCCGAACTGATAAAAAGTTGTTATTTGCAACAAAGCAGTTTTCTCTGCTTTCACATAAAGTTGGCTCAACTGATTACGATTTATTTATATTCGTGCAGTGTATATTTAATAATAAATAAATAATAGAAAACTTTGTTGAACGGCATTAAAACTGTCTTATGTTTTTTCTTTCCGATTTAGATGACAAGAAATATCGACGTAGGTGAAAATGCTAGAGTTTGTTTGGGAGGAAAAGACAACCCCCAAAAAAAAACAAAAGAAAAAAAACCAAACAAACACACACACACACACACACACACACACACACACACACACACACACACACAAAAAAAAGGAAAAAAAGCAAACGACCAACACCTACTCCACCAAAAAAAACAACCAACCAACCAACCAACCAACCAACCAAACAAACAAACAAACAAACAAACAAAAAAGCAAACAAGCAAACAAATAAAAACAAAAAAACAACAACACTGCCCATCAAACAACCCCCCCCCCCAAAAAAAAAACCTCAAAACGAAATAAAAGACAAACAAGCAAACAAACAAATGATAAAAAACATAAAAACAAAAACAAAAAGACAATAAAACAAAAAAAAAATCCCCCAAAACAATCAATCAAATAAACAAACAAAAACAAAACAAAAGACAAACAAAACTTACCCCCCCCAACAAACAAGCAAACAAAAACAAAAAACAACAACACTGCCCATCAAACATAAAAGAACCCCAAAACGAACAAAAACAAAACAAAAGATAAACAAACAAACGATAAAAAACCTAAAAACAAGAACACAGAGACAATAAAGCAAAGAGAAATTCCCCCAAAACAATCAATCAAATAAACAAACAAAAACAAAACAAAACTTACCGCCCAAAACATCCCCCCAAACAAACAAACAAATGATAAAAACCTTAACACAAAAAAACAAAAAGACAATAAAACAACGAAAAATCCCCCCCAAATAATCAATCTAATAACCAAACAAAAACAAAAATACCCACCCCTAATAAAAAAAACAAAAAACAAAAGTAAGTAAACAAATAAACAAGAACAAACAATCAATCAATCAAACAAACAAACAAACAAACAAACAAATAAAAATTAAAGAGATAAACAAATAAATGAATAAATAAAAGAAAACCAGGGAAAGAAGTGAGTATTTTATTTTTCGACACTTCACCAATCCAGAATATTACTGAAGGATATTTCTCTCTTAGTGTAGTGAGGTTCAGCAAATTATTTGGCCATATTTTTTCTATTTTTACTCTGGAATAGGTAGATATGAAACTTTAATAATAAACTGGCATCAACTCTAATTGGGATCTATGAAGAAAGAACAAGACAGTGAAAGATATAATTAGATTCACATACATACATAAGTATAAATATGTATAATCTGAGAAAATAGTCAAAGGGTTTGACTATGACGCAGTAGGATATTTCTCTCTTATTTGACTATGACGCAGTAGGATATTTCTCTCTTATTTGACTATGACGCAGTAATCCAAGGTAAATAGAAATCTCCACTTGAATGCTCAATGTAAACGGCTATCGAACCTATAATTAATTACAGATCAAAAATATATCAAAAATCACGTTCTGAGAGAAAACATTTTCTTTATCAGTTTAACGAAGAAAATTCAATTAATTTTGCCCAATTGGCTGGAGCTGTAAAAATACACCGACTGCACCTCTGCAGTGGGGTAAAACCGCCCCCACAACGAGTGTCCTTCATATGACATTAACAATCTGATGGTGAGGTTCCAGTATGGCTGGGGCTTTGGGAAATACGGAGCACCTCTTCATTGCCATTGCTCCCAAGTCCACTCTGGCCCGGCGGGGTAGCACCTGATAGGGCGGCCCTATCTATGGGTTAAATAGAACTAACAGCATACTTATACTAAACTGAATTGTTTCACTAAACTGAATTGTTTGAAATAGAAATGTTTTTGACAATTAAACCGTACTTACATTTCAACTGCGTGCTTATGCTAAACTGAATTATTTGAAATGGAACTTTTTTTTTTATATTGAAACTGTACTTTCACTAAACTGAATTGTTTAATATGGATCTGTTTTGACATTTAACTGTGTGTAAAAAAGATTTGTACTAATAAAGTGAATTAGTTGAATTAGAACTGCTTGACTAAACTGAATAGCTTGAAATAGAAATGTTTTTGACAATTAAAATGTGTACTCATGCTAAACTTAATTGTTTGAAATAGAACTGATTATTTGTATAATAATGAATTTGGCATTAAATAACCATACAAAGGTTGATATGCCATAAATCCAACCAACCAACCAATCATTCGAAGAGCTTTGCCTTGTGTGAGTGAGTATCGGTAATTCTTTCGCTTGAGTGATATATATATATATACACACGTATACATATATAAAAATACACACACGTATATATATACACACATATATATATTGTCGTCCACAGACAGACTGTTCGTTCTATCAGAACTCTTCAGTTTGGCTAGACACGCAGGACGCTCGAAGCCGGGATCGACACTCGTCCAACTTTACGTTAGACTAAGCTTCAAACCTGTCGGCCACCAAGCGGACTACGTTGGCTAGGGGAATTTTAAGGTATTTATTTTAGCAACAGCATCAGCAGCAGCCTTTATTTACATTTTTTATACCTTATCGGCTACCAGAGTGCTCAATTATTACGAAGAGCTTTAAGCATGTTTGATTAAATAATAAAGACACATTATGTCTATATAATTTTATTAAGATCCTTTCAAGTTTCTTGGTTTCAGATTGGAATTGCTGGATGAATTTACTAAAATTGTCTCGAGCGCTTTCGGACCTTTCATAGGCCATCATCAGGGGTTGCTTGCATGTATAAAAAGTGTTTTTAAAAGAATTTTGAAAGTTTTTAGGTTTTTTTATAACATAACAAAATTACGTAAACCTAAAGTTGGATAAAACTGAGATACTGATAAATTTAAAAGTGAAAGGATCTTAATAAAATTATATAGACAAAATGTTTCTTTATTATCTAATCAAGCATGCTTAAATGAAAGAATCCAGCCCAACTATATATATATATATTAGTATAACACATTATTAAAACATGATTTAGAAGCTAATCATAGTGTTGTATAACCACATACATATACATATATAAGCGGAAACATACTCAAACATAATTTACGAACTTCAATGAACGAACGAACACACTTCTTTATAAAAATAGAAATCCCTCACACTTTATTCTTGAAAGGGTTGATGTTTCTGTGGTGTGTGAGAGATGGGTGGAGACAGGGACAGACTGATATATTGACCCAACTTCTTCGCTTGATCATAGCAGCACTTCTTCCGTATCTTGGCTGAGGTTGCTTAACCGGAGGGTCACTGAGGGCTGAGGCCCTCAGTCTGCAAGCTGGCCCTCACTTTGGCCTTCCTGTCCCCAAGTAACTCAACTGCCGCCGGCACCTGCCTGTATTTTTTCATAACGCCCACTTGGTTCCGCTTCTTCTTCCGCTTATTTACACTGGTTGATCTCTTGATTGACGGCTCGGTCAAGGGTCAGTACGATTTGCACACGATAAGTTTCCAGCCTTTTTTCGTATGGACATTTTTATTAATAGTATACACATGAAACTCTAGTCCCATTCGAAATAATCTCCGGCTGCAATGCACTTGTATCGTCCCAACAACTTATGGAAGGCCCCACGGAAGTCCTCTTGTGTGAGCGTGTCAATGACCTTCGTCAAAGCCTCTTTCATCTCCTCAATTGTCTCATAATGACTGCCAGGAACTGTTTTGATGCCCATCTTGGTCAAATAGTCTGTGACAAGGATGGATTTGTGGACTGGTGCATTGTCCTGGTAGAAATGCCACTGACCCGATTTGAAGAGTACTGGCCTCTTCCGACGTAATCTTTTCCTGAACTCCCTTAAAACCTCAACATAGTAACCCTAACCCTTTGGCCAATCGACTGTGGTGTATTGACTTTCTTACTCGCCTCACACCTCTCATCATCCTTCAGAGACTCCCCGTCTTCCTTGAATCTCTTATGCCACTCAAAAACTCATGCTAGATTCATGCAAGATGGTCGAAAAGCAGTCTGAAGCATTCCATACGTTTCTGTGGCGGCATTTTTTCAAAGTTTAAAACACAATTTTATTGCATATCGTTCTTCTAAAGTGTCCTCACGTCCAGATTGCATTTTTGAAATTCCCCAGCTGTGACAATCAGTAGGGTGTATTCCAATTGCTGTTGTAGCTGTTGATTTGAACGTGAAATCATAAAAATTGGTCAGTCATCTCATAACATGTATAGCAATAACATAGTGAATTTTCAAGAGTCTACGACAATTTTAAATACTTGTACAAAAAAAAGTCTGGAAACATATCGTATGCCCCTCGTATATAACAATAGTTTTAACTTTAAGATTCCGAAATATTTGTTAATATGCATAATTAACCACACAGAAATATTGATGTATCTGTCATTATTTGTATTTGTATTACTATTAAACAAAGACCCAGTTTTTTTAACTTATCTTCTTAGTCAAAATAGAGCTAAAAAGTTACAAGATCCCTTAATCATAAAAGGTTTTATTAATCATTTATACTCATACGTAATTTTTAATATTTTTCAATAATTCTTCTCAAGATAATTCTTCCTAAATTACATATAGCAACAAAATATTGAAAAAATTCTAATAAAGTTTCTAAAAATTCTTAAAACCCATAGCAAATACGTTACGCTTTAAAATGAAATATCGAACTCTTAATTACGTCCTAAAGATTTGAAACAAAACGCTATTAACAGTTGGAGTATGCTTTGACTATTTCGAACTTTTTCGTTTCCTTATAAAATTGAATATAAAACAGAATTTACTACACCTCATAGAAACTTTATCTGGATGAAAATATAGAATATGAAACAGAAAAAATCGAAACCTTTAACGTTCGCTAATTATTCAGTCTTATCCTCTTATATATATATATATATATATATATGCAAATTTCATTAAACATAATAGACATTTTATGCGTACATATTTTCTTCTGGACCCGTTCGAATTCCCGTATTACTTTTATCGTATTCGGGGGGAATTGATTTATGTATTGTCCATAGTTGTATGTATCCCTAGTACTTTCTGTCCGACTTTGGGCCATCATCAGGGGAGGATCTATTACAAAAGGGATGTAACTTTTGTTTTAGCATATTACTACTGTGTAAGGACGTCTTTGCCGTTGAAGGTTATGGCGTTTGCTTTTAAATGTAATTCTGTAAATTCTCCCCTGATGATGGCCCAAAGTCGGACAGAAAGTACTAGGGATTAATACAACTATGGACAATACATAAATCAATTCCCCCCGAATACGATAAAAGTAATACGGGAATTCGAACGGATCCAGAAGAAAATATGTAGACATAAAATGTCTATTATGTTTAATGAAATTTGCATTAACGAAGAAATGCTGACTAAATATACGTATACACACACACACACACACACACACACACACACACACACACATATATATATATATATATATATAAAAGACATTTATTGTTTTTACTAGCTCACTTGGTGAGTTAATAGAGGACCAAATGTTGCAGTACTGTTAAATAGTGCTCAATATCACACACACACACACACACACATACACACACAACACACACACACACACACACACACATATATATATATATATATATATATATATATATATATATGCTGTATGTTTGATATTGAGCACTATTTAATAGTGGTAGAATCTTGGATTGGCGTTTGAGTCAACCAGGTTTCGATCCCAGCTTCAGGAATCTAGCCTGTCTGGCCACTCTGATGAGTTCTGATAGAACGAAACAGATCTGTCAGTGGATGACAATATATATATATATATATATATATAGTGTAATCGGATTGAAACTCAAACTTGGTTAAGTCGTCATTGTAAATTTATTTCGGTGGAGAATATTGATATACTCTCCGTCTCATCAGATGACTTTACACGTAAGACTTGAAGTTTCAAAACAGCGAATGTGTATGAAAAAAAGAAAAAAAAAGGGAGGAAGACCTATACAAATTTTAAATTCTCAGGCGAGGGCAAAGGGGGTCAAAAAATAAGGTGTTAGAAACATTAAGAAACAAGAACAGAGTGTTCTTGTGAATCGACCCATCCCAATCTGAGCACATGCCAGATTTTCCATCGCAGGTGAAATCTTCTGAATAATCTAAGCTTGTAAACTTTGGGATCATCTTCATATAGTCTTCGTGATGTAACAATAGCCATACATCGAGTACCACATAGATTTATATGATATTCCTCATTTATTTTATACACGAATAATCCACACCCACTGTCTTCGGACGCTGGATATTACTAATATATATATATATATATATATATATATATATAATATATATATATATGTCCGACGAACAGTGAGTGCATTAAACCCAGGGTTACAAACTGTACCATGTAATACATATTGTAATGGTTAGGGTCGTGCAAAATGGACACGTCGACCTGAGTTCAAATCCTGGACGAGGCTGTTTGCATTTTTCATAAATCATTGGAAGTGGTATAAATTGAACTATTCCTTTAACCCCAGCTATGGGTAAATAGTAGGGCAGATTGGACCCTTTAATCTTGGTATTGCTATCGGTTAACGAAAAAAGAATCTCTGAATTGAAACCTGTTAAACTCTGTTTAAAAATTGATCTTGTGTTCGATCCTGCTCATGAGTAAAAGTTGCTTTCAAGTATTCCTATCTAATACAAATAATTTACACACAGTTATATGATTTCAAGAAGCCCTTTCTTATACAAATATTTTACAAACGGTTATATGGTTTCAAGTATTCCGATCTAATACAAATAATTTACACACAGTTATATGGTTTCAAGGAGCCCTTTATTATACAAATATTTTGCAAACGGTTATAATTATATAACTTGGTCTTGCAAAGCAGGTAAATCCTGGGGAGAGCCCCCCCCATGGAGCCAAGGGAATTATTAGACACAGCCACCTGACACGAATGCTGGGCTTCCCCTGGCACGCACGTCAGGCAGCAGCGTCAAATTACTATGTCCTTCACTAGCTTTGGCTTGGTTTCTTTATAGGCTTGGATGAATCCATTCTTGTGGGGATGTTTCCCCATCCACAACAGTCTGCTAAGTCGTCTCTCGGGATCGTCATTAGCAACTTCGTTCCGTCCTCTTTCATAGTATTTACCCACCTCCCGACATTTATAACACAAAGTCATTTTTTTTTAAATATGAGAGATCACGTATGAACATCGGATGGTTGATAATTGTTTCCAAGTTCTGGCATTTTCCTTCTGCTTTCATTGTTTAATGCCACATCAACCTTTATGGGTTATTTAATACCAGAAACCATCCTTGTAGAAGAATGGCAGTGAAACATATCATCATCAGCATCAAGTCGCGCTGACATCACGGGATTCCCTGACTCTCCCTCTCCCTACCCGTTTCTATCATCCATCGCTCCCGGCAGGTCTTCCAAACTACATTCTGTGTCCGCACAGAGCTGATGTAAATAAGTTCCCGAGTAGCCATGAACAACTATACATACACATATGCATGCAGAAACATAACGACGCAATGAAGACGAACGGACACAGTTCTTTAGAAAAATATACCTTTCACTTTATTGAAAGGGTTCGAAAGGGTTACTAAAGGTTTTACTGAGTGAGAGGTGAGTTGGAGACCCCCACTCTTATGGCTATAACAGCGTTTCTTTGCCGTTCTCTTTGGCTGCTCAACCGGGGGCCTGGGGGCTCAGCCTCTTTGGGACATGGTCCTCATTCCAGCATCTTCTCTCCAACTGATCTGAGCTCCAACTGCAACTGCTCAATCGGGGGTCCTGAGGGCCCCCTCTGCTGAGTGCTGGTTCTCTCTATCGCACCTTATCTCCAACTGATTGAACTTCCTGTCACCGGGGTTATATAATTTGACGACCACTCTTCTTCCTGCGAGCGTCACAATTTCGCACCCAATTCAACCCCTCGACAGTCAAGCTTATATCCTGATATTCCTCGACCGGATGCACCTGTTATTTACACAGGTGCATTTCCTATTTTGACAGCTTGGCCGGGTCGGAGGTCAATATGCAACACCAGGAATTGAACTCAAATCGCAAATTCTACAAACGACGACGATATCCACTGAGCTAGGCGCTTCATCAAAATCATCATCATCATCATCATGTCGTGCCGCAGGCACGGATATCCCTGACCCTTTCTCGCCACTTCTCCCTATCGTTCATTGCCTCTGGCAGGTCTTCAGGACTACATCCCGTATCCTCACATAGCTGCTGAATGTATGTTCGAGCTGGTCGTCCTGCTTTTGACCGGCCATATGTGGGGGTCCATTGGAGTACATCACTTATGAGCTCCGTCCCTGCTTCTTCAGCAGTGTTCTGCATGTCTGGTTCGTCTAGCTTGGATAGTTTTCGTGATGGGAGGCAGGTGGCCGTATAGTTGGTGCCTTGTTGGGTGTTGCTGCCGGGACTTGTTCAATATTGCTCGCAGCATTCTTGTATAATTGCCGTCTAGCTTCTTCTCCAGCCGTTTAGTTAGCGTCCAAGTAGTGCATCCATACCGCAGTATCGATACGACCGCTGCCTGGAAGAAACTGCTTTTCATTTTATCAGTCAGGTCTGATTTCCATATGATCGATAGTCTATCAATAGCTGTCCATGCCTTGGTTAGCCGCGGGTCGATGTCCTTTTCGGTTGATGAGACGCTGCTTCCTAGGTAGGTAAATTTGTCTACTCGTTTCAGAGGGGTTTCATCAAGATAGTGAATTATTTTATGACGTTTTTATTGATCGATGATATCGTCCACGGTTTGAAACCCCTTTGTGGAAAGCCAGAAGTCATAGGGAACCAAATATGGACGAATTGATGGGGATGGTGTGGGTAAGCCAATGAATTCTACACTTGACCTTGAGAATGTGACGGTCATGCATCGCTAAATCCACTGAATGATACCTGTTGAATATTGAAGATAAATTTTTGATATGGACATTTCGATCTCAATATAAACCACTGAATTAAGTGCATTGACAAAGAAGCAGGTTAGGTTGAAAAAAGCCTTCTACAAAATAAGCGCTTTTTTATCATTAGACTATCTATCTATCTATCTATTTTAAGTTTTTTCTATATATCTATGACGGTGCTGAGCCTTGGCCATCTGGCTAGATGGTCACAGGCAAAACCAATAACCCCTACCACTATCACTCTAACCAATATCTATTCCTCTCTCTTTCTTTCCTTTTATGTCTCTTTTCTTTAGACCCTATCCTTCTTTAATATTTTTATCTTTATTTTATCCATTTCCCCAATTGCTAAGCTTTTAGAAAAAACTAATTTTCATTCTGACGAAGTTTTGTTTTCAATAAAGAACGAAATATTATTGAATCCATTGTCAGTGTTGGTTTATCCACTTTTCAACTTATTTTTATGTAATAAAAATATTTTACACACAGTTATATGGTTTCAAGAAGCCCTTTCTTATACAAATATTTTGCAAACAGTTATATAATTTCAAGTATTCCGATCTAATACAAATAATTTACACACAGTTATATGGTTTCAAAAAGCCGTTTCTTATACAAATATTTTGCAAACGGTTATATGGTTTCAAGTATTCCGATCTGATACAAATAATTTACACACAGAAACCATCTACGAATCTTTTTTTTAAATAAGAAGGGAAAAGTTCAATTTACTTGTTCTCAAAGCCAGGAGTAAGAGACACCCAGAGAGAAACTTACTCAAAAGTCATGGTCTGCTCACACAGCTTGCTAACCATTTCACTAAACGAGGTCGGATAGTACAAGACCACTAGTAAGGGGAACTTAGTGAGTGAGATGTCCCTCCTCTGGTTTGATGAGGTTTGGTTGGTTTAGTTGGGTTTTATGGTATATCAACCATTGTAGGTTATTTAATACCAAATCCTCTTTATACATATATATTAAACATATATGATTTGGATTCGTTGGGTTTTATGACATATCAACTACTGTTGGTTATTCAATACCAAATCCTCTTTATACATATATATTAAATATATATGATTTGATTGGGTTGATTTTTATGACATATCAACCATTGCAGGTTATTTAACGCCGATGACATAGCGATACCAGCAAATAGTCCCAACCAAGCCAAAACACTACTGCATAGTTTGGAACGAGCAGCCGTAGGTATAGGCATCTATGTCAATGCACACAAAACGGAATATATGTGCTATAATCAAACGGGGGACATCACTCTAGACGGAACCCCTCTCAAACTAGTAGACAAATTCACTTACCTAGGAAGCAGCGTCGCATCAACAGAAAAGGACATCGACACAAGGTTAACGAAAGTATGGACAGCTATCAATAGGCTATCGATTATATGGAAATCAGACCTAACGGATAAAATGAAACGCAGTTTCTTCCAGGCAGCGGTCGTATCGATACTGCGGTATGGATGCACTACATGGACTCTAACAAACGACTGGAGAAGAAGCTAGACGGCAATTACACAAGAATGCTGCGAGCAATATTGAACAAGTCCTGGCGGCAACACCCCACAAGACACCAACTGTACGGCCACCTGCCTCCTATCACGAAAACTATTCAAGCTAGATGAACCAGACATGCAGGACACTGCTGGAGAAGCAGGGACGAACTCATAAGTGATGTACTCTTATGGATCCCCACACATGGCCGAGCAAAAGCAGGACGACAAGCACGAACATACATTCAGCAACTATGTGAGGATACAGGATGTTGTCATGAAGACCTGCCTGGGGCGATGAACGATAGGGAAAAGTGGCAAGAGAGAGTCAGGGATATCTGTGCTACCAGCACGACATGATGATGATGATGATGATGAAATATATATTATTTGGTTTGGTTGGGGTTTATGGCATATCAACCATTGTAGATTATTTAATGCGACATCCTCTTTATACGTGTATATTAAATATGATTTATAAACACGTTTTGTTTATAACATTTTAAAATAAGCCTGGACTCATTTTTTCACAGTTAAATGGTCTAAAGTATTTCTATCTTACACGAACAATTTTATTTGAAATTAATCATTTGTTTTCACATAGTTAAATGGTACCAAGTATTGCTACGGATCTTTAACAATTAAATTGAAAAACAGTCATTAGTTTACACACAGTTAAATGATCAAATAGTTCTATTTCTTGCAATTCAATTTAACACAAGTCATTAGTTTGCTTTCAGTTTAAATGTCAAACAGTTCTTTTTGGCCCATTGATAGTATCCTTTCACGTACTACCACTCCGAGTCAGAGTGGACCAAAGAAAGATGGCAATGGAGGGGATACTCCATATTCGCGATAGCTCCTGGACTGGAATCTCACCATTTGATTGAGTGGGGAGGAGGTTGTATCCCTCTTCAGAGACGCAGTCGGCGTATTGCCGATTGATTGATGAATTCTATCAAAGCTGCGCAACCGGTTCTAGATATATTCAAAATGGCCATATTCTTTTTTCGACAGATCTCGTACTTTAAAGGCCAGAGTCGCAATAGAAATATTACCAGTAAATCCCAATGGTCTAAGAAAATTATGGCATCACAATAAAGATGTCTACGAAGATAAAATTTCGCACTACTTGACAAAAAAAAAAAAAAAAAAAAAAACAAAGAAAAAAAGAAAAGAAAAAGAAAAGAAAAGCAAAAAGAAAAAGATAGAAAACAAAACGGAAAAAGAAGGGAAAATTTCTAACAAAATGTATAAAAAGAATCAGAAGAAAATAAAAAAAAAATGTTTGTTGGACTAAAATAAGCCAATCAAATATTCATCGAAAATATTTGAAGGAAAATAATAAAAACAATTATAAAAAAAAAAGAAAAGAAAAACGAAGAAAGAAATGAGTTTTGTTCGTATTCCCCAAAGATTTAAATTGGATAAACATGACACGTTTGGTATTTTTTATATGTCGTTTGCCTTTTCGACTTTTAGGCTATTTGTTTCAAAATTGACGACATCGGAATTAATACGCGGACAGTTTTGTTATGAGACTGTCTTTTATGGCCAGTTGAAGAAGAATGGAATAATTACTCATTTTCGTTTCTATATCTATATCTATGTTTATCTATGTTCGTCTGTTCACATCTATCTATCTATCTATCTATCTATCTATCTATCTATCTATCTATCTATCTCTTTCAGTCTGTTAATATCTATCTATCTATCTATCTATCTATCTATCTATCTATGTTCATTATCTATCTATCTATCTATCTGAGACTGTCCTAACGTCTTTGACTGATTACAAACAAACAAACAAACAAACAAATAAAAAACCAAAACAACATCTATCTATCTATCTATCTATCTATCTATCTCTTTCAGTCTGTTAATATCTATCTATCTATCTATCTATCTATCTATCTATCTATCTATGTTCATTATCTATCTATCTATCTATCTGAGACTGTCCTAACGTCTTTGACTGATTACAAACAAACAAACAAACAAACAAACAAACAAATAAAAAACCAAAACAACATCTATCTATCTATCTGTCTATCTCTTTCAGTCTGTTAATATCTATCTATCTATCTGAGACTGTCCTAACGTCTTTGAATGATTACAAACAAACAAAAAACCAAAACAAAAAATCCCTAAAAAAACAAGACAAAACAAAACAATCCCTCCTTGAAAAAACAAACTAAGCAAAAACAAAACCGTTACCCTTAAACGTATAAGAAATAAATAGTCTTCCACTTTTGGACTTGTATTCCCCGTAGAATATTCGAAAGAAATTAGAATATTGTCACGTGATGGCTCACGAAGACGAGGAGGTGGGAATGATACCCCCCCCGTTGAACTAACATTATCTAGCAGTCAAAAAGTGACCGTTAGAAATGATTGTGGGTCACACAGATGTTTGCACTTAAGTGACCTTGGGTCGCCGGACATCGGAAGGGGAAGGAGAAAAATGAAGCCAAATGATTGGCGGGAGCCTCAAACGGAAGTGGGGTCCCCTTCCCCTCAACGGAAGAAAGACAAAAAAGGTAGTTTTTGGACAAGTCTCGTGGCAGACGGACGATAGCCATTTCACTCCGGGCTAAAGACAAAAGACTGAGACATGAGAGACCTGAGTCTCTCAAGCCAGCATTAAAAGCAATACAAAGTCTATTAGCCCGTGAAAGAAGAGAAATTCTCCAGTGGAACCCCGTCAAAAAAATAAGATAAGTAACTTTGGGACATTTTCCCTTTACACCCAAATTTTTGTTTACCACTCTCTCTCAATTTGGAAAAGGATAAAAGCCAAGAAAAGACATTTATATTCATGGACTATCCTATTACATATTTTTGACACTTTGAACATATATATGTATATAACCGTAGTAAAGAACTTATGTATTTTAATTTTACCATGTGGTCTATGTTATTATTCCATGCTTTCCTTTCAGCTTCTATTCGCCTTATATTATCTTGCTTAGAACTGTCCTCTTAATCCCTAAAGTATCACACGGGAAATTGAGTTGCCGACTGTAGCAATATTAATATTATTACAATTAAGACCTATAGGCTCACTTTCTTCCATTATCTCGGGGAAAGAAGAAAGCGACCTGGTGGGTGTGTGATAGTGTGAAATTTGGAACCCCTTGCCAGCGGTGGCCAGTCTGGCCCTATATTGTTCCCTCACGTAATATGCCAGTTCTTATCTGCCTGAGAAAAGAGCTCTGAACAGGACTTATTTCTGTGGGGGATCAAGTGCCAACCTGCCCCGTCTTCACACGTGCGAAAAATAAAGTCCCATTTTGGGATTTTTAGTTC
Organism: Sepioteuthis lessoniana; assembly: GCA_963585895.1. Taxonomy (NCBI): domain Eukaryota; kingdom Metazoa; phylum Mollusca; class Cephalopoda; order Myopsida; family Loliginidae; genus Sepioteuthis; species Sepioteuthis lessoniana. Next base: position 46,579,062 of record OY757942.1, on the reverse strand, counting down.
AATTTGCCGTCACAGACCTTTTATGGGAGCTCGTCCGGGATAGTTTAATCTTTAATTCCCGACCTCATGCAGACCTAAAATGGGGGCTCACGTCCGGGATTTAATATTATAAATAATATTTATTGCTTGTAGTCGTGTGACAATTCCTGCCGTTTAAATCTACCCTGGGAGACCGTGAAAGAAAAAAAAAAAAGGAATATTGTTGAAACAGTCAAATTACTTGTTGATATAACTGTTTGGAAAAATTAAAAAAAAAAAAATGGACAAAATAGAGAACTTTTTAAAAGAACCCTCCATGGAAAAGTTGGAGAGGCTGAGAAAAAGCGAGATAATAAAAATTGGCGAGAAGCTTGAGTTAAATGTTCAGAATTCTATGAGAAAGCATGAACTCGTGAGAGAGATAGCAAGTCACATGGTGGACGAAAATGTTTTCGAGGAAGCAGTATTAGAAGAGCTACCAACGGAAATGATAAGAATGACTCCAGAAGAAATTGAACTGGAGAAAATTAAAATACAAGCACAAATGGAACTACAGAGAAATAAAATGGAACTGGAGAAAATAAAAATTCAGCAAGAAACAAGGCTGCGAGAAGTCGACTTGGCAATAAGAGGACGCAAAGAAAGCCATGACAGTTTCGAAGTAACGAAGCAAGCGAGGCTAGTCCCAAAATTTGAAGAAGCCAACGTGGACGGGTACTTCGCACATTTTGAGCGAACTGCACTAAATCTTGGATGGCCGAAAGAATGCTGGTCGATGCTACTCCAAACTGTGCTGACAGGAAAAGCACAGAGAGCATATGCAACCCTGCCCACAGAAAGTTGCGCCGACTACGATTTGGTGAAAGCAGCGGTTCTTAAAAGCTTCGAATTGGTTCCAGAAGCTTATAGACAGAAATTCAGAACACAGAGAAAAACTGAAAACCAGTCTTATGTGGAATTTCTGAGAGAAAAAGAGAACGCGCTGGATAAGTGGTGTGACTCTAAGAGGATAGACGGAGACGCTGAGAAACTCCGGCAGCTAATATTAGCTGAAGAATTTTTAAACTGTGTGCCAGAAGAAGTCAGGGTTCACCTAAGTGAAAGAAAAACTGACGTGACCTATGAAATGGCCGCACTAGCAGACGAATACATCCTCACACACCGAAAAACAAAGGAAAAAACGTTCACGGGAAACAGAGTGAAGTTTAAAGCTGAGTTAAAACCTAAGGAAGAAAATAGAAGGACCTTCCAAAGTAGCAGCAGAACAGTGGTCTGCTTCAAATGCGGAAAGGCTGGACACATAGCCATAAGGTGTCAGCTAGGAAAAGGTCCTGAAAGAAACCAGACCCAGCCGAGAAAACCACAGGGAGCTGTCACGACCGCTAGAGTAGACAAGTCTTATCGACCTTGGACGAAAAAAGGGATGATAAGAGGCCCACACGGAGGACCAGTGGAAGTCTCAATTTTACGAGATACCGGAGCATCTCAGTCGTTACTTCTACGAAATAAATTACCTAAAAGGGTAATAGAAGCAACACGTGAGACTGTGATGATAGAGGGTATCGGCGGAAAGAGGGTAAAAATACCACTATGTAAAATAACCCTTAAGTCCCAGTGAAAAAACGGACCAATTCGAGTTGGGGTGGTAGATAAACTACCCATGAAAGGAATTTCCCTTATACTGGGAAATGAAGTAAAAACTAAAAAGTGTCACCCGGAAAAGATGGCGAAAATAAGCGCCATAAATGAATACGGAAAGATGGCGAAGATGAACGCCAAAAATGGAGAAAGCAAGTTGGCGAAAATGAGCGCCAAAAATGAAGAAAGAAAGATGGCGAGAACGAACGCCCAGCATGGAGACAAGATGGCGGCTGAGCCACGTGCGAAATATAAACGACATAGTCGCTCGCAAAGTGAGAAGGTGGATAGAAAAGAAGTGAACCTTCCACACCTCAATAAACGGAAAGAGAAAAGGACCAGTCGTCAGAGAAAAGATGAAGGTCCAACAAATATTAGGAATAAATTCCCTAATACTTATCGAGAGGATAAGAGGAAAGTAAGAGGACCCTCACAAGTGACTAAGAAGGAAGAATTTAAGAAGGGCGATGAAGTCCTGCTACTATCATCAAATAAAGGACCCCACTGTGGTGGAAGATATATAGGTCCCTACGTAATATCACAGAGAATAGACAAGAGGACATATAGAATTGATACCAACGAGGAAAAGAAGAAGACACAAGTGTGTCACACAAACAAATTGAAGAGATATGTCCGTCAAGAAGGCCAACCTCGAAAAATTGAGAACTCGGCAATGCCGAATAAATTCGAGGAAAAATTAGGCCAGTTGTCTGTTTCAGAGAGAGAGGGCTTAGAAAAATTAATAAAAAAGTACCCAGGCTTATTTCTCTAACGCCCCACGAAAATGTAGTAGCAGAATATTCTTTCATAGTTGTTGAGAGAAAGAAAGAGAGAGAGAGAAACTAAAGGAAATGAGGAATTCTCGTCCCCAATGTTGAAATATGAGATGGACGAGAAAGTGGTTCGTCAACAAGTGACGAATAGGGGAAAGAGAGGAAAGAAAAGGAAGTTTTCTCCCCAAAGCTTGACAATTAAAATTATAAAGTCGTCAAAAGTGACGAAGAAAGAAAGAGGGAGTTACCTCCTCAAGGTTTGAAATATGATACGGCCAAAAGCCGAGAGAGAAAAAGAAAGAAAGGAAAACGAGATTAAAGAAAAAGAAAAGGGAGAGAGAGAGAGAAAGAAAGAGAAGAGAAATTGTTTTCCCCCTATAGTGAAAATTAGGAAGGACGAAAAAAAAGGAAAAGGAAAGAATTCGTCAAAGCGTGAAGAAGAAAGGGGATGAAAGAAAAGTAAAGTGAGAAAAAAAAAGTGAAAGAAAAGGAGAAAGAACAGTGAATTGAATTGCCTTTTTTTTCTATGGTATTTCTATTCATCTCCCTTTCTTCTCTTAAGCGGGGAGGTGTCACGTGATGGCTCACGAAGACGAGGAGGTGGGAATGATACCCCCCCCCGTTGAACTAACATTATCTAGCAGTCAAAAAGTGACCGTTAGAAATGATTGTGGGTCACACAGATGTTTGCACTTAAGTGACCTTGGGTCGCCGGACATCGGAAGGGGAAGGAGAAAAATGAAGCCAAATGATTGGCGGGAGCCTCAAACGGAAGTGGGGTCCCCTTCCCCTCAACGGAAGAAAGACAAAAAAGGTAGTTTTTGGACAAGTCTCGTGGCAGACGGACGATAGCCATTTCACTCCGGGCTAAAGACAAAAGACTGAGACATGAGAGACCTGAGTCTCTCAAGCCAGCATTAAAAGCAATACAAAGTCTATTAGCCCGTGAAAGAAGAGAAATTCTCCAGTGGAACCCCGTCAAAAAAATAAGATAAGTAACTTTGGGACATTTTCCCTTTACACCCAAATTTTTGTTTACCACTCTCTCTCAATTTGGAAAAGGATAAAAGCCAAGAAAAGACATTTATATTCATGGACTATCCTATTACATATTTTTGACACTTTGAACATATATATGTATATAACCGTAGTAAAGAACTTATGTATTTTAATTTTACCATGTGGTCTATGTTATTATTCCATGCTTTCCTTTCAGCTTCTATTCGCCTTATATTATCTTGCTTAGAACTGTCCTCTTAATTCCTAAAGTATCACACGGGAAATTGAGTTGCCGACTGTAGCAATATTAATATTATTACAATTAAGACCTATAGGCTCACTTTCTTCCATTATCTCGGGGAAAGAAGAAAGCGACCTGGTGGGTGTGTGATAGTGTGAAATTTGGAACCCCTTGCCAGCGGTGGCCAGTCTGGCCCTATATTGTTCCCTCACGTAATATGCCAGTTCTTATCTGCCTGAGAAAAGAGCTCTGAACAGGACTTATTTCTGTGGGGGATCAAGTGCCAACCTGCCCCGTCTTCACACGTGCGAAAAATAAAGTCCCATTTTGGGATTTTTAGTTCAATTTGCCGTCACAATATTCTTTGCTTGTCTCAAACCCAATCCTAACTTTCTTTGATGCAAAACAACTACAACAACAAAAAACAAACAAAAAACAAAACAAAAACATTACCAACTCAGTGAGAATCTAAGTTTGGCCTTTAAACACAATAAACCAGCAACCTAAACTTACGGCATCTACAGCCAAGCATAAAATAGACAACATATGCATACCAAAACATAGATAATATCATAGCGGAAGTGCTCGTGGTGTAATGGTTATTGTTATCGGTAAATAGTAGGGCAGACTAGATTCTTCAGCCTTGGTGAGGCAACTAGTCTAGGAGAAGGAAAACTCTGAATTAAAACCTGTTGAACTCCGCTTAAAAATTGACCTTGTGTCATATAAAAAAATTGGAGGTGCCCGTGGTGTAATGGTTGTCGTCGTAGGAAATGGACACGGCGACACGAGTTCAAATCCTGGACCAGGCTAATTGCATTTCACATAGCAGTAATACCCTTGGGAAAGGTATGAATCCAATTATTCCCCCTCCAGCTATGGGTAAAAAGTAGGACAGACTGGGTGAGGCAACTAGTCTAGGAGAAGGCAACTAGTCTAGGAGAAGGCAACTAGTGAGGCAACTAGTCTAGGGGAAAGAAAACTCTGAATTAAAACCTGTTAAACTCCGCTTAAAAATTGACCGTGTGTCATATCCTGCTCGAGCGGGGGCGGGTGGTAAATATGATATTACCCTAGCGGATTCGAACTAAAATACCATGATTCCGACAATGGTGAGACATCCCTCTCAGAATCTGCTAAGAAAAGCTCCATCAATGGCATCATAGGAGGTGTAGAAATGCTTCTCATACCTCGGGCGTTAGAATCATTCAGCTCAGTCAGCTGGGGCTGTAGAATACAACGACTGCATCTCTGCAAAGGGGCAAGACCCAACCAACGAGTGTCCGGGGTATGACTCAAAACCATCTGTAAGTGAGGCTCTAGTAATGCTGTAGCTGTAGGGAATTCGGAGTAATCCCTTCTTTGTTTCCTGCTCCACTCTGACACGGATTGGTAGAACCTGATGAGGTTCTATTTATGGGTCAAATAGAACTGTTTGACATTTAAACTATAAGCAAACAAATGACTTATGTTAAATTGAATTGTTAGAAATAGAACTGTTCGACCATTTAACTGTGTCTAAGCAAATGACTGATTTTTAATTGTTACTGTTACATAGCAATACTTGAAACCATTTAGCTGTGTGCAAAAACAAAAAACAAAAAAATCTTGAGCTCAGACTCGTTTAAAAATGCTATTAAATGTCTACAAATATATATCTAATATATATGTATAAACAATATCTTGCATTAAATAACCAACAATGGTTGATATACCATAAAACCTTACAAAACTGAATCATATATATCAAATATATATGTATAAAGAGAATTTGGCATTAAATAACATACAATGGTTGATATGCCATAAAAGCCAACCAAACCAAATCTTATATATTTGATATATATGTAGAAAGAAGATTTGGCATTAAATAATCTACAATGGTTGATATGCCATAAAACCCAACATAGCCAAATCATATATATTTAATATTTATGTATAAAGAGGATATGGCATTAAATAACCTACAATGGTTGATATGCCAGAAAACCCAACATAGCCAAATCATATATATTTAATATTTATGTATAAAGAGGATTTGGCATTAAATAATCTGCAAACCAATAAAAATCACTAAATAGCATAGATGGAATCCAATCGAGGATGATGTGAGCTACATTTAATGGCAAACACAGTACAACAATTATCTTTTGGAACAGTCCCACCCATGTCAGTAATAAAATGGATATGACAGCTTCTATAACGAGCTATCTTCCCTAGTCCAATATATTCTCAAACACAACATTCTAATTATTGATGGAGACATGAATGATCAAATAAACAAGGATAGAAATAAGAAGTTATGTTTACACTTCACCAAACAGAAATGAGAAATATTTTGCTGATTTTCCCTTTAAAACAGACTTGAATATCAAATCATTAAATTAAAAAAAGGAGGGAAAACAATGAACTTAAACCTACCCCAAATAATGCTAAAACACAGATAGACATTATGCTCGTAAACAAATATGGATAAACAGCACTTTGAACTGTGCGGCATACTCCTCTTTAAAAAAAATATCTTCCGATTACAGAATCGTCTTAGTCTACGCAGAAATAAGAAAATCGTCTGAGTCTACGCAGAAATAAGAAAATCGTCTGAGTCTACGCAGAAATAAGAAACAAACAGTTAAATGGTTTAGTTGGTTTGTTGGGTTTTATGGCATATCAACCTTTGTAAGTTATTTAACGCCAAATCAATTCTTATGTAAATAATCTGTTCTATTTAAAACAATTCAGTTATGTGTAAATACAGTTTTAATGTCGAAAAACAGTTCTATTTCAAATAATTCAGTTAAGCATAAGCACACAGTTTAAATGTAAGTAAAGTTTAATTGTCAAAAACATTTCTATTTGAAGCTATTCACTTATCTCAAACAATTCAATTTAGCATAAGTATCCTGTTAGTTCTATTTAACCCATAGATAGGGCCCTATCAGGTGCTAACATTCCAGACCAGAGTGGACCAGGGAGCGATGGCAATGAAGGGGTACTCCACATTCCCCAAAGCTCCAGCACTGCTGGAACCTCACCATCAGATTGTTTAGTGTCATATCAGGACACTCGTTGGGGGGGGTCTTACCCCTCTGCAGAGGTGCAGTCAGTGTATTCTACAGCCCCAGCCGACTGGGCAGCAAACAGTTAAAGTTATGACTAGCCTTCACTTACAAATAAGCGATCAATATACGGTAACGATAAGAAACAAGATGGTTTCTCTTCAGGAGATATCTGAAACACATACTGCGATTGACGAATACCTTGTTACCACCTATGTAGAAGCAGCAGTAGAGTGCATACCAACCAAACCAAGAGTCAAATCAAATGTTCCATGAGAGTCAGTAATAATTAGGGATAACGAGATAACCTAAAAATAGTATCCTATATTGATAAAAGAAATCAATCAAATACCAACGGCTCAGTCGGTTATGGTTGTTGAATCCGAGGGGTAAGAGTCCCCCAACGAGTGTCCCGATATAACACTAAACAATCTGATAGTGAGGCTAGAGAAATGCTGGCGCTTTGGGGGGATACGGAGTATCCCTTTTATTGCCATTGCTCCCAGGTCCACTCTGACCCGCAGTAGTAGCACCTAATAGGGTCCTATCAATGGGTCAATAAAACTAAACTATGTGCTTATACTAAACTAAATTGTTAGAAATAGAACTGTTTTGATATTCAAACTGCGTACTTAAGCTAAACTGTTTGAAATAGAAATGTTTAATTGTATAAAAATGGATTTGGCATTAAATAACCTATAATGGTTGATATGCTATAAAACCAAACCAAACCAAACCATACCATACCAAACCAAATACCAATCAGTAGAAACTTAAGAAAGTCCAGAGAGAACTAACACATACCAAAAAGAACAATTAAAATACCTTCAAGGCCAAATCAATGAAATTCAGCTGAAGATAGACAATCACGAATAGCATGGCTGACAGTAAATGAAGTGTGCGGAAGGAAGAGCACTTCGAGATCAAAAGTAAAAGCATTCAGCCAAGAAGAAAGAATACAGAAGTGGAAAGAACATTTCAAGAATCTGTTTTGAAACCGTCCTGAAGTCACAGAAAAAACTATCGAAAAATCAAAAGCTAACTCGACACCAAACTAGGACAGTTTATGGAGGAAGAACTTGACGCACTACTGGAAAAAAGTAAAAGCAGAAATAATACCCGCTGAAGTATGGAAGACAAGGGAATTTGACGACATACTGCTTCGATAATGCTACACTGTATATAAAGAAAACAAAATAGGGAAATGGACAAAAAGCTGCCTCACCCTCTTCTCCTTAAAAGCGACATCGGAATCACTTAGGTCTACAGAGGTATAATTCTTACTTCTATAGTTGTCGAATCACCGAAGGAGTACGTGCAAAAAATCTCAAGGCAGCACGATTGTTTGTATATCTATCTATGAAATTTAATTTTATATAGAGAAGAAAGATAGAATAAACAAGTCGGACCTATCCGATAAAATAAAACACAGTTTTTTCCAAGCAGTGGTCGTGTCACCACTACTATATGGATGCACCACATGGACGCTGACTAGACGTATGAATAAAAACCTTGATGGCAATTACACAAGAATGCTGCAAGCTATATTGAACAAGTCCTGGAGGCAACATCCCACAAAACAGCAGCTGTACGGCCACCTACCTCCCATCTTGAAAACTACTCAAATAAGACGAACAGGACTTGCGGGACACTGCTGGAGAAGTAAGGACAAGCTCATAAGCGATGTACTCCCGTGGGCCACTTCACACGGACGAGCAAAGTTTGGGCGACCAGCTGGAACCTATCTACAACAGCTCTGTACGAACACAAGGTGTAGTCTGGAAGACCTACCGATAGAGACGAGTAGTCGGATAGGGTCAGGGAAATCCTTGCTAGCGGTACGCCATGATGATGATGATGACGGCCTCTCCAAAGATGAGAATGCTTTACAAAGACACAAAATCAATGGTTCGCTCTCTCAATGCTGATATAGACTTCTGCGATATTATTGCTGGTGTCTTGTAAGGAGGTATAATAGTACCATATATTGTTATAATATGCCTAAATTGCATACTCCGAACGTCTATAGATATACAAAGAAGAAAATAATTTGACATTAAAAAAGGGAAAAAGCTGAAGATATCCAACAGAAACTATGACTGACGTAGACAACACAGATGATCTAGCGCTTCTTGCAAATACTCCTGCCCAAGCCAAATCCTTACTCCATAGCCTAAAGGAAGAAGCAGGAGGCATAAGTCTTTACATGAACACAAATAAAAGTTCATGTATTTCAAATAAGAAGGATCCATCTCCACACTAAATGGTAGGCCTCTACAATTAGTAGACCAGTTCCCATACCTCAGCAGCAATATCTCATCTACAGAGAATGTTGTCAACATACGCCTAGGGATGAACTGCTGTTGACATTTGGAAATCCACTCTCTCAAAAAATAAAACGTGATCTCTTCTAAGCTGTGGTGGTGTCAATCCTACTGTATGGATGGACCATCTGAAGTTTCATGATAACCATGAAGAAAAGGAGGGGCCCGTGGTGTATCAGGAGGTGCCCGTGGTGTAGTTTAGGAAGTGCCCGTGGTGTAGTCGTTATCGTCGTAGGAAATGGACACGGCGACACGAGTTCAAATCCTGAACGAGACTGATTGCATTTCACATAGCACTAATACCTGAATTCAAACCTGTTAAAACCCCGCTTAAAAATTGACCTTGTGTCATATCCTGCCCGAGCGGAGGGGTTGGTAAATAGTACCATGAAGAAAAGACTTGATGAGAACTGCACAAGAATGCTACGTCAATTGTTGTTTAATTTACATATTTTTTCCAATTCGTTGAAATGAAAACTTTTCAAAGAATAAAAGGAGAAAAAAGTGGGCAATATCAAATTCAGTTATAATAATGATTTTCAATAATTGATGCTACAAATCCTGGAAGTAACACCCCACAAAACAGCTGTTGTACGGCCATCTTTCTCCCATCTCACAAACCCTTCAATTTAGACGAACAAAACAAGTGGGACACTGCTAGAGAAGAAAGGACGAACTCATTCCTAGTTTTATTGTAAACTTCTACACATTGGCACGCCGGTATAGGTAGACCAGAAAAAAATTTACAACCAACAGTTGTGTTCGGACACTGGATGCAGTCTGGATGACCTGCAAGGAAGATGGATAATAGAGACGGTTGGCAAGAGTTAGGGAAATCTGCGCTGTCAGCGCGACTTGATGAAATCTATCTATCTATCTATCAGCCTGGAGTGGTAGTACCTGATAGGGTCCTATTTATGGGTCAAATAGAACTGTTTGACATTTAAACAGTATGCAAACGAATGACTTATGTTAAATCGAATTGTTAAAAATAGAACTGTTTGATCATTGAACAGTGTGTATCTACGGCTGGGGCTGTAGAATACACCGACTGCTTCTCTACAGAGGGGTAAGCCCACCCGCCAAAGAGTGTCCTGCATATGACACAAAACAATCTGATGGTGAGGTTCCAGTAGTGCTGGAGATTTGGGGAATACGGAGTACTCCTTCATTGCCATCGCTCCCAGGTCCACTCTGGCCCGGAGTGGTAGCACCTAATAAGGGTCCTATCTATGGGTTAAATAGAACTAACAGGATACTTATGCTAAACTGAATTGTTTGAGTAAAGTGAATAGCTTCAAATAGAAATGTTTTTGACGATTAAACCGTACTTAGATTTAAAGTGCGTGCTTATGCTTAACTGAATTATTTGAAATAGAACTGTTTTTCGACATTAAAACTGTATTTACACTTAACTGAATTGTTATATATAACTGCTTGAATAGTTTGAAATAGAAATGTTTTTGACAATTAAACTGTGTACTTATGCTAAACTGAATTGTTTTAAATAGAACAAATTATTTACATAAAAATGGATTTGGCGTTAAATAACCTACAAAGATTGATATGTCCTAAAACTCACCAAACCAAACCAAACCAAACTAAGATATATGTAAAAACAGGATTTGGCATTAAATAACCAACAACAGTTGATTTGCCATAAAAACAAACTAGACCAAAACTATCTATCTATGTATTTATCTATCTATGTAGCAATTCCACTTATATTTCCTTTATTCAAAAATTATTTTCAACTAAGCAGTTGAAATAACATGATGGCGCTTTCTATGATTCACTCGACAAACAAGAGTCGTACTTATCTTTCAATTTCAAACGCCTTCAGGATTTGTCAGGTGTCGTCAATTGTTTAATTTAAATATCTTTTCCAATTCGTTGAAATGAAAACTTTTCAAAGAATAAAACGAGAAAAAAGTGGACAATATCAAATTCAGTGATAATAATGATATCGATAATTATTTTACCATGATAGTTCTTCATTTTTATTATATCTGCTTCTTTTGTATTCGTCGTCTGCGCAACCAGCTGCGCAACCAGCTGCGCACAACGGCCGAAATTTAATTGTTGCCGACATTTTTTTTTTTATTGTTTGCTTCTCATCATTCGTCTTTATTTTTTGTTTTTTTTTATTTCTTAGATTATTTTTATTTAATTTTTTTGTTCTTTTTTTTGCCTTTTATGCAGTTTTTCATTTGAGAATTTTTGTCTCTTTCTTTTGGAATTTTCGTTACTGATTGTTAAAAATCTTTCCTTCCTCTTTCTTTCTTTTTTTTTCAAGTGTTTTCTTTCAGTTCACACTTTAAAAAAAGGTCAAATATTTTTGCGTTTCTTTATCTTCTTAGTTGCTTTATCAGAAAAAAACAAAAACAAAACAGAACAAAACAAAAACACAATTACTTTGTTTGGTTCTTTCTTTCTATCACTATTTCTTTTCTTTCTTTCTTTCTTTCTTTCTTTCTACGCATACCGTCTTTACTTTTATTTTCCCATCTATCTTTTCGACACTTCTATTTTTTTCGACACTTTCTTTCTTTCTTTCTTTCTTTCTTTCAACACTTACCTTTATCTTTATTTTTCCATCTTTCTTTCTTTTCGACACTTTCATTTTTTTCGACACTTTCTTTCTTTCTTTCTTTCTTTCTTTCTTTTTTTCTTTTCCTCCCTTTCCTTTTTTTCTTTTTATTCTTTCACCCTTTTTTTCTTTCGACACTTTCTTTCTTTCTTTCTTTCTTTCTTTCTTTCTTCTCTTATCTTCTCTATTTTTATTCTTCTACCTTTCTTTCTTTTCGACACTTTGTTTCTTTCTTTGTTTCTTTCTTTCACTCCGAATGTAAGGACCAGCTTTGTTTCGTTCAACAAAAACTCCTTAAATATTTTCAATAGACCACTTCCACGTTACCATCACCGCTTACTTCATCGGTCGGTGGGAGACATTATTTTTCATCATCGTTTTCTCGTCTTTTTCTAGTAGTCGTCGTAGTCATAGTAATGCAAGCAGCAGCAGCAGCAGCAGCCCAATTTAAGGTTGTAGTGGTTGCCTTGTAGAAGGCAAATGATTTAATGATGGCAAAACAACAGAAAAAGAAACAAAGAAAGAACAAAAACAAAGAAAAAAAAAAGAAAACAAGCGAAGGAGGAGGAGAAGAAGGAAGAAATGACGGAGAGAAGATAAAGAGAAAGAAGACAATGGAAAAGAGAAAGACAGGGAAGACGAGAAAGAAAAAGGGAAGGGAAGTAGGAGAGGGACACAGGAAGAAATTGAAGGCTAGGATAACTTATCTTGTTTAATGGCATATCAACCCTTGATGGTTATTTAATGCCAAATACTGGTAATTTCTCTACAATCATGTCGTTTAAAAAACTATTTCTATTTAATAAAAACCATTTGTTTGCACAATAATAATGATAATAATAGAAGTGTTGGTTATTGGCCGAGTGGGTAGAGAGTCCGCCAATGGTCCGGGAGGCCGGGGTTCAATCCCAGGTCGAGTCATACCAAAGACTTTAAAAATGGTACTTGATACCTCCTTGCTTAACACACAGCATTATAAGGTACGTATCAAGAGTAAAGTGGAGCAATCCAGGGAAAGGAGTAGCGCCCTCCCCAACACCTTGGTGTAGTAGCTATTAAAAAGGGAGCCTTCAGGTCGCCCTCGACTATGATTGCCAACAACTTTTAGGTTATGTGATAATAGAGAAAAAACGATTAATGATATAAGCGAATGCAGCAAATTAGCGCAAAAAAGTAAAAGATTAAACACGACTGGGTGGAAGGGTGAGTTACTGGGAATTGGACAAGAATTATAATATAATATACCATTTGTTCGCATGATCAAATTTAAATTTGACTACGCCAACATATGGTATATGCACAATCCAAAATCTGTCCTTGAGAACAACGGATCATCTAATCTCAGCCAGACTATCAAGTGATAGTCAACAAAAATAATAAAAAAAGAGTATCTGCCTTTCCGGCTGACCACAGGGTAAAATTTAAAGAAAGAGAGAAGAGAGATGAATACCTGGACCTTGCTAGAGAACTGAAAAAAACTATGGAAAATGAAAGTGAGGGTGATACCAATTGTAATTGGCGCGCTAGGTACAACCACCAGAGTATTGGAATAGGGACTAGAGGACTTGGACATTAGAGGACGAGTGGAGACTATCCAAACGACTACATTGTTGAAATCGGCCAGAATACTCAGAAGAGTCCTGGAGATTTGAGGAGACTTGCTGTCACTCAGACCCTAGTGGAAAACCATCAGCTAACGTTAGCATGAAGAAATGCCAAAGGAATAAAATAATAATAATAATAATAATAGCAAGAGTAGGTCATGTGGTGATTGAGACGAAACGATCAATCATGTACGTAATAAGCATCATCATCATCATCATGTCATGCCACTAGCACGGATATCCCTGACCCTCTCTCGCCACCTCTCCCTATTGTTCATCGCATCAGGCTGGTCCTCAGAGCTACACCCCGTATCCTCACGGAGCTGCTGTATGTAGGTTCGAGTTGGTCACCCTGCTTTTGCTCGGCCACGTGAAGGGGTCCATAGGAGTACATCACTTATGAGCTCCGTCCCTATTTCTCCAGCAGTGTCCTGCATGTCTGGTTCGTCTAACATTGATAGTTTTCGTGATGGGTGGTAGGTGGCCGTACAGCTGCTGCTTTGTGGGGTGTTGCCTCCAGGGCCTGTTCAATATTGCTCGCAGCATTCTTGTGTAGTTGCCATCAAGTTTTTTTTCCCGCTGTTTAGTTAGCGTCCATGTAGTGCATCCATATAGCAGTATCGACACGATCGCTGCTTGGAAGAAACTGCGTTTCATTTTATCGGTCAGGTCTGACTTCCATATGACCAATAGCCATTTGATAGCAGTCCATGCTTTTCTTAGTCGCGTGTTGATGTCTGTCTCGGTCGATGAGACACTGCTTCCTAAGTAGGTGAACTTGTCTAACTGCAAATTAGCGCAAAAGAGTATAAGACAAGACACGTTTGGGTGGGAAAGGTGATCAGCAGGGAATTGTGCTAGAAATTTAAAATTGGCTATACGAAGAAGTGGTTTATGCACAACCTAGAATCTGTCCTGGAGAATGAGGTGCACAAACTCCTCTGGGATTTTGAAATATAAGCAGATCACCTAATCTCGGCCAGACGACAAAACGTAATGTGTAACCCTGTGTAGGGTTCAGAGATCGATCAGAAGGTGTTTATTAACCAGAGGAAAATGAATCGATTGGCATTTTAGAAGAATGGAAAAATATATTATGAATGTCTATTGGTGTAATAAATTTTTGAAGGGTAGTGTCGAAAAAACAAACAAACTAATGTTTTGTTTTTATGAAAGGGAATTCTATCGCAAAAGTTAGATTATTTTGATGGGAAAGGAATTCACGAATTTATTTTGATGAAAAGGCAAATTGTCAAAGGAACTGGGTAATTTTGATGACAAAGGGATTTATGAAAATAAAGAGTGACACGTCAAGGTCATTCTTCATGCGTTCAAAAAAAACAACTTTTATTTAAATTTAGAATAAGGAATTCGTTTGGAATTTACCCGTTACCAAAGAATTCAATCGGTGGAGGATTGGCATTTCTTTTGAATTGAATCCATCCCCTCCCAGACCCAGTTGAGAATATATATAAATAGACCAGGTTGGTTGTAAGCCAAAGTAAGCAGAAAGGCAGAGAGAAGTAAGCGAGGCGGTGAAGAAGCTCCCCAAAGCCCTGAGTTTTCTTGACTTTGTACCAAAATGCCCTGATTATCGAAAGTGAGAAAGCTGTCCAAAATACGACGCTCTGAAAAAACAAAAATAATCACCATTTAGGATTGCCTTGAACCAAACTGCCCAAAGAAGAGAAAATGGAAGATAGACTAAGTTTGAACGAGTAACTGACGGTCTCTGGCGAAAACTTGCCACTTATGTAACATCTTTGAAAGAAATTTTTATACATTCTAAATATTGTTTTTTTTTTTGCACAGCCGTGTTTATTCTCCGTTTCTTGGCGTCGACTTTCTATTTAGTTCCTTAATTGTGCTGTATCTTTCGTCTACTTGCTGACCGGCAACTTCGATTGGCGTTTGATTCGTAGTCTGGATCTCAAAAAAACATAACGTGGGCGGATTAGGAATAATTGGGTTATCCAAAGATATTTCCGACCAGCAGAACGTTCAGCAAATGGAAGGTGGGATCACCCACATATTTGGCGAGAGGCAACAGCACCGCAACTGCAAAAAAAAAAAAAAAAAGAAAAAAAAAAAAAGAAAAAAAAAGAAGAAAAACCTGCTGATAAATGGAGTTTGCCATACTGATTGACCATTAAGTAAAACTGAAAGAAGGCGAAAAGAGAGATAAGTATCTAAACCTTGCTAGAGAGCTAAAAAACAAACAAACAAGCAAAGTGACATTACATCAATTGTACTTGGTGCACTTGGTGTTGTATTGTCATCTACATGTTCATGCAGCATCATAACGACACAATAATAAAGACGCAGGAAGACTTCTTTAACAAATATATTTACCTCTCACTTTATTGCAAGGGTTCGAAAAGGGTTACTCAGGGTTTGCGTGTGAGAGGGAGCTGGAGACCGAACATAAACTGTAATATTTTGACCCCCAAACTTACGGCCGTCACGTTGTGTCTTTCTCGTTCTCCTGATGCTCAACCGGAGGTCCAGAGGCCCACTCTGCTGGGTGATGGCTTCCTTTACTGCATCTTATCAGCAACTTCTTTGGTCCCCAAACTCCATCGGGGTTCCCGAGGGCCCACTCGGCCGGGTGTGGTTTTACCTACCACATCTCGTCTATAACTCCGTCTACAACTCTACTGCAACTGGCCGGCGAACTCAACTCAACTGTAAATGGCCGTGATATATAGTTCAACGCCCACTTGATCTTTGAAATCGCGTGTTTAATCGTCATCAAGCGGAAATAACTGTCATGCAGTTCACAGGTCACTCTCTTCCGGTGCATCAGTCTATGAGTGTACCATGGGAATTTTTTTTAGCTCGTCCCATTTCATCAGTCAATTTCTGCCCACGCGATTTCCTCTCATAACTGCCACTAGAATGTGTCACTTCCTTCCGGTGCATAACTTTGACTGGCATTTTTGGCTGGGTCGAAGGTCAAAATATAACATTGGAACAATCTCCAAAAGCTTAGTAAACGGACTAGAAGACTTAGAAATCAGATGACAAGTGATGACTATCCAGACTTCATGCACTTTTTAGATCGGCCAGAATACTGAGGAGAGTCCCGGAGCCTTGGGATTGTAGAGAAAAATACTGAACACTAAGAGACCAACAGGAGACAACCTTGCTACCGATGTGCCAACACCAGCACGGCCTTTGACATACTTCTTTTATTATATATGACTCAGCATTATTCTTACGAAAGGCATTCTGGAAAGCCGAATCAAAGATTATAAGAGATAGAGAGAAAAAAAACTATGTTTTTCTTATATTAAGTAAGTCTTAAGAAGAAATGTCATTGTGATTCCATCATGTATGACCTCTTTTAGTTGACGTTTCTTCCTTGCAAAGGCGATGAATAAATGCATCGAAGATCAGAATACAAAATCATAAAATCTATAACATATTTTGTTGTTCTCAGGCTACTCATATCTATCTATCTATCTATCTATCTATCTATCTATCTAAATCATTCTACTCCTATCTATCTATCTATCTTGGTCTCTTCATCTATTTATCTATCTATCTATCTGATTCCGTTCATCTATCTATCTATTAGAATTTTCTTCTTGAGGAATAACTTTCTTTTGTAGCTTTTGTGAATTTTCGTATCTATCTATCTATCTATCTATCTATCTATCTATCTATCTATCTATCTATCTATCTCGATTCAAAGCCATAATGAGCTTTACTGACCCTGCCAAACAGAAGGCTAATAGCAACCCGTTTGTGCTCGAGATTGTTATCATGTCTTGTGAGAAGATAGCCGACAGGAAGGTCTGGTTGTGTTGGTAATATAAACAAGATGTCAGCAAGTGAAATCCACGGAAATCCACGCCTGCGTCCGTCAAGGAACAAGTAAGAGTTTTAAAAATTTAAACATGTTCGTACACAAATCACTAGTAAACAATCGGTCTTCCAAAGAAATAGCTAGTTCACAAATACGATAAAAAGAGTTCATTTAATTCGTATGTGTGATCAATATATATATATATATATATATATTGGAGTTATAGTAATCTTACGGTGGCTGTTTAATCTCATCAATGGACGCCATCCTTCTAGATGAGTGGCAGTCATTTCCTCACGACTATTTAATCCTGGGGAGTTGACCTACGAGGTCCATCCGCTCTGCTTCCGATGAAGTGCGCTGTTGACCCGCTTTTGGATTCTTCCATCTTGTTTATCAGAAGATTTTTCGGCGCCTCTTTTTTGGCATATAACATTTAAAAAAAACTTAAAAACTTAAAAAAAAGTTCTTCAGAAAAACTTTTCTGCAGAAAATGATCAAAGTATGAAACTAGTGGAGAACAATAAAAAAAAAAAACTTCAAAGAAATTTTACATCACTTCCTTTTCCCCCTCTCTCTTTCTCTCTCTCTTTATCTCATTGTTTTCATATCTATCTATCTATCTATCTATCTATCTATCTATCTATCTCAGAGTGGGCTGAAAAGTTAATAGGCTGAAATTTCATATGATGACGACACATCTGCTGCTGATGAAATTTTTGACCAATGGGTTCCAAACTCTGCAACACCAATCGTAGAAATATATGGAGGGCAAAAGGCAAGAATATTAAAAAATAAACCTCATATGGTCACATTCCATGAGAGTATCTCAGTCATGAACTTTTCAGCCGACCCTTATATATATATATATATAAATTGAATTACCATGATTAGAAAATCCGGCAAGCACCTACATGCGACATACGGAAAAGCTGTTTCGACCTTATTGGGTCTCATCAGCAGTGCATACAGTGATCTCCACCTCTAGAGATCGAACCAACAACCACAGAACCCAGAAGCCGAAAATCTACCACTGGGCAACCGGTCCATATCACACATAAGTGATGCCAAATCAACTAGTCATGGTGAAGTGAGCGACAACTTAACCTATATAAACAGGCATATATATATATATATATATATATATATATATATATATATCGTTGTATACGGTAGGTGACTCAGAAATTGATCATCTCAGAGGGGGTCGTTCTGGTGAGGGGAGTATGATGTTGAAAGACCCGAAACTCCCTAATGACCCAGAAGATTAAAATATCACTGACGACACCTACTGGCACTGGTTTAAGCCCGTGTATTCAAGGTATATATATATATATATATATATATATATATATATATATATATATATATATATATATATATGCCTCTGTGTGTGTCTATGTGTGAATCTATCACATCCTGTATAATAATCATTTAGAGTCAAGCAAGATTTTCGAGAGAAAGAGAGAAATGAATTGACTGAGATGGATATGGATAGATCGATAGAATGAATTGATTGGTTGGTTGGTTGGTTGGTTGGTGTTTTTTTTACATATCAGCCTTTGTAAGTTATTTAACTCCAAATCATGTTTATGCAGATATTAAGTATATAGGATTTGTAAGCGAGTAGATTGTGGGTAACATTTTAAACGAGTCAGAAACCTTTTGTTTGCCATGCTGAAATGAGCTTTTCTGTTGTAGGGGAGGTCCACAGACCTATATCTTTGATAGCAGGCCGATTTTTCTCACGTAGTTGATTATGTAAGTATAATAGGTTAATTCAAATAAGTCTTTCATGTTTGTGATATTGTGGAAAGCTCTTCAGATTTAGGAGAGGTCGTTTCATTCTATCAACATTTGCTTCGCTGTGTCTGGTTTTTCCACATGAACATTTTGGTGGCGGTACCTGTTTCAGTATAAAGGGTTGAGTCAATTTAGAGTGGCCAATGCGTTGTCTGTTTACAGTGGTTTCCTCTCTTCAAGTTTTGTGGTATATCCATAACACAAATGCACGTATACATATACAATTATATGCAGACATAATCAAACATAATGACGAACTTCAATGAACGAACGAATACACTTCTTAATAAAAATATAATCTCTCACATTTTATTCTTGAAAGGGTGATGTTGGTTGTGTGTGAGAGATGAGTTGGAGACGGGGACAGACTTCTATATTGACCCAACAATACTTCTTTCTCATATTGGCTGGGCTGCTCAATCATGGGTCACTGAAGGCCGCAAGCTGATTCTCACGCTGGCATCCTATCTCCAACTGACTCAAACCGTCTGGTTATATTATTGTTTACCGTCCACCTCCTTCCGCTGTTCTTCCGCTTATTTACATGGGTGCATCTCTTGATTGACGGCTCGGTCGAGAGTCAATATATAATAGTTTTACTTGGATCAGGTTTCCTCTCTTTTAACAAAGGAAAGAAGCAGAGGGTACCTCGCACAAACAATCACGGACACAGAATACGCCGATGACATAGCGCTACTGGCAAATGCACCCGTTCAACCCAAAACCCTGCTACATAGTCTGTATCGAGCAGATGCCGGTATAGACCTCCATGTCAATGCACACAAGACGGAATATATGTACTTTAATTAAAGAGGCGACATCTCTACACTAAACGGTAGCCCTCTGAAACAAGTAGACAAGTTCACCTACTTAGGAAGCAGTATCTCATCAACCGTGACAGGCATCAACACGCAACTAGCAAAGGCATGGGCAGCTAACGATAGGCTATCGGTCATATGGAAGTCAGACCTGACCGATAAAATGAAACGCAATTTCTTCCAAGCAACGGTCGTGTCGATACTGCTGTATGGATGCATTACATGGATGCTAACAAAACGTATGGAGAAAAAGCTTGACGACTACACAAGAACTCTGCGAGAAATATTGAACAAGTCTTAGAGACAGCACCCCACAAAGCAGCAGCTGTACGGCTACTTACTACCCATCATGAAAACTATCCAAGTTAGACGAACAAGACATGCGGGACACAGTAGGGACGAGCTCTTGTGACGTACTCCTGTGAACCCCCTCACTTGGACGAGCAAAGGCAGGACGACCAGCTAGAACCTACACGCAACAACTCTGTGCCGATACAGGATGTAGCCCTGAAGACCTGCTGGAAGCAATGGACGATAGAGAAGGGTGGCGAGAAAGGGTCAGGGATATCTGCGCTGATGGCAAGACATGATGATGATGATGGATCTGGTAGAATTTATTGGGGGTTTCATTTCACTGCAGTTACTATTTGTTGATCAGAATTTACCTGATTTGTGGTTTTAGAGCGGTGTATGGTATTTTGGAGGGTTTTTCTACCATGTCGAGAGCAGATTTGGCAACTGAGTCAGCTTTATTGTTTTCTTGGATTCCTGTATGATTCGGGGTCCAGCAGAATAGCACTTTTTTTTATAAGAGTTATGGAGGTTAGGGAGGTAAGCGGATTAGTGATGAGAGGGTTATTCACTGTTTGGATTTTGATTGATGACATTATGAAGAGGGAATCGGAGAGGGGGATAAATCTTTTGGAGTTGCTTATCGATACAATATTAAGAGTCAATTGTATGACACGGGTTTCGGCAGTAAAGACGGAAGTTTCTTTGGGAAGGCATTTTTTGGATGTTTTACTTTTGTATACTGCTCCGTATCCAGTTTTATCACTGTCTTTGGGGTCATATGAAATACATGGTGTATTCAATAAGTTTCCAGCCTTTTTTTGTACAGGCATTTAAAATTGTCATAGACTATTGAAAATTCAGTGTTATTTCTATACATCTTATAAGATAATGGACCAATTTTTATGATTTCAGCTTCAAAGGAACAGCTACAGCAGCAATTGGAATACACCCCACTAAATCCTGATTGTCATAGTTGGTGAATTTCAAAAATGCAATCTGACTCTTGAGGACACTTTAGAAGAACGATATGCAATAAAATTCTGTTTCAAACTTGGAAAAAATGCCACAAAACGTATGGAATGCTTCCGACTGCTTTTCGACCATCTTACATGAGTCTAGCATCAGTTTTTCAGTGGCAGAAGAGATTCAAGGAAGGCAGGGAGTCTGTGAGGGATGATGAGGGGTGTGGGAGGAGCAAAGAAGTCAATACACCAGAGTTGATTGGCCAAAGGGTTAGGGTTAGGGTTGCTATGTTGAGCTTTTAAGGGAGTTCAGCAAGAGATTCCTTGGGAAGAGGCCAGCACTCTTCAAATCGGGTCAGTGGCATTTCCACCCTGACAATGCACCAGTCTACAACTCCATCCTTGTCACAGACTATTTGACCAAGATGGGCGTCAAGACAGTTCGTCACCCTCCCTATAGTCCAGACCTTGCTCCCTGTGACTTTTGGCTATTCCCTAAGCTCAGTGGCGGTCGTTATGAGACAATTGAGGAGATGTAAGAGGCTGTGACGAAGGTCATTGAGACGCTCACACAAGAGGCCTTCCAGAAGTTGTTGGAACGGTACAAGTGGATTGCAGCCGGAGGAGATTACTCCGAAGGGGGCTAGAGTTTCATGTGTGTACTATTAATAAAAGTGCCCATACGAAAAAAGTCTGAAAACTTATTAAATGATCCTCGTCGATCGAGTACCTTTCGTGAATGTTTAGTTTCTCTTTATAGATTAAGAAGTGAAATTTCTTATCAGTGGGTTTCGTTAGGTCAAGATGTTTAAGTAGCCAGGAAAAAAGCTGAGTTATATGGAATAATGGAAGTTCTGCTTCCTTCAGTAGAATTTTCATGCAGAGAACAAAAGGTTTTATTGCCTTTTATTTTTGATTAAAGAAGGGTTCATATTTTGGATTGAAAAAGCAGTTATAATCCGTATTTGATGGAAGAGACTTTATTTTATTTTAGTACTAAAGAATCGGGCTTGTGACCTAATGAGTACAGTGTTCGCTATTGGTCCGAGAGACAGAGGTTCAATCCCAGGTCGAGTCATACCAAAGACTCAAAAAATGATACTTGATTCCGCTTTGCTTAACACTCAGCATTATAAGGTAAGGATCAAGGGTGAATTGGAGCAATCCTGGGAATGGAGTAGCACCCTCCCCTACACTTCGGTTTTGTAGTTATTGAAAAGGGAGCCTTCGTGTCCCCCTCGACTAAGGTCGCGGACTTTACTTACTTTACTGAAGAACACTCCATTGGCCTAATGAGCAGGGTATTCGCTAATGGTCTGGGAGACTGAGGTTCGATCCCAGGTCGAGTTATACCAAAGACTCAAAAATGGTACTTGATGCTGCCTTGCTTAACACTCAGAATTACAAGGTAAGAATCAAGAGTAAAGTGGAGCAATCAAGGGAACTGATTAGCACCCTGCCATACACCTTGGTGTTGTAGCTATTGAAAAAGAAGCCTCCGGGTCACCCTTGATTAAGGTCGTCAACTTTATTTACTGGGGGCCTAATTTTTGTAATCTGAGGAGGAGAGTTGCTTTGGTTTGATTTCTTTGTTTAATGGCATATCAACTCTTTTTAGGTTATTTAATGCCAAAGCCATCCTCCTAGAAGAACAGTAGAGGTACTATTTAACGCATAGCTGGGAGGATAAGGGGGTTCATACCTTTCCCAAGTGTATTTGCCCGAAAGTGAACGTAATAGCGCAACTGGAGTACGAACTCGCGTACTACGATTCTGAAGTCCATCGCTTTAACCATTACACCCTGGAGGAGAGTTAGTTCACGGAACTCTATGTATAGGCCATCCACTGATAATATTCTGAAGGCGCCCGGGACGAATCTTAGACTTTAGTGGTGGTTTGCATTGAGAGTTTTGTTGTACGAAGTCCTGGAAGATTCCTACACAAAACAGCTGGAACCGATCATATATCGAATCAAGGTTTTGTCAGTTTTAGGAGAGTTTGTTAGTGCCCCACCCAGTAGCAGCTATTATACGGAGGAGATTTACAGCTTTATGGCATCTTTCCGGTACTGCAAGTAGGGGATGAATGTTACTCCGAGGAATTTAAATTGATCGGTAACAGGAATTTCTCTACCTTCTGTCTTGAGTGTAGGATCCTTATGAATTTTTCTCAAGTGACAAAAACGCATGTACCAAATTTTGCTTTTTGAGATCCTGAAAGCGTTTAGGTTTTCCGATTGACTGATTTTCTGAATGCATTGTTGCAGTTAACGCTCGGCAGTGCACATGTAATTTGACCTAGAATTGATACATAAGTCATCAGTAAAAAGTAAAGTTAGCGACCATTGTCGAGGGTGATCCGAAGGATCCCTTTTCGATAGCTACTACACCAAAGTGTAGGGAAGGGCGCTACTCCTTCCCCTGGATTTCTCCACTTTACCCTTGATTCGTACCTTATAATGCTGAGTGTTAAGCAGGGAGGCATCAAGTACCATTTTTTGAGTTTTTGGTATGACTCGATCTGGAGATTGAACCCAGGTCTCCAGGGCCACTGGTGAACCCTCTAACCATTATGCTAATGTCCGGTATAAAATTAACATCAACTTAGAGGTAGTCATAAAAATTAACATCAACAGACAGGTAGTCATTAATTACAGGATTGAGGTACTTTGTAATGTTAATTTTCAAACTGAATAGGGTCACTGATAGAATACCCCCTTTGAGAGACTCCCCCTTCTCGCTGGTGGAAGTTAGAAAGAGTTGATCCGATTTGAGCTTGGTGTACAATAATTAGGGTGATTAACTAATTATATCAATCATTTTATCTAAGATTGTAAAGTGGCAGAGGACTTTGAATGTAAGATTAGTTCCTCGCAAAGGTCAAACGCATACTCAGGTGGCGACCAGGTTTTACACCTTACGTCAAAATAACGTTGAAGAAGACAGGATATAGATGATAAACAAATCAAAGCTTGTCGACAGGCGTGAGGAAATAAAGGTTTGTGACATGTGATGATTCTTGAATGTAATATGCTATCAGCAATTAAAACAGAGGATATAAAAAAATCAGATGATTTGAAAATTAAGTTTCGAAACCCAAAGAGGGAAGTTGGGCTAGACGTTGGTACGAATCGGTGAGAGACGGGGTGATGGGGTAGAGGCAAAGGATAAACCCTTACAAGGTATTCCTTTCTCCCTCATGTTTGTGTCGGACTGCTATGAAATTTTATCTGTGAATAAAGACATTTCGTGTCTGAATAACAGAGTCGCCAATTATTTTTGAGTTTTGATATTCAAGATGATACCAGAAACGTAATTCTCGGAATTTCCTGTCCGAAAGAAAACTCTCGATGAACTTGAGCAATCTGCCTCGTAGCCAAAGGCTGACCGGTCAAAAGATGTAATTCTTCGTAATAGTCTTGGATTTCTTTGCAATTCCACTGTATAAAGGTTGAGCTGCGAGTTTTCCTTGAATCAGTAGAATTGATTGACAAGAATTTGGATTATTTTTCTTAGCTTAGTTTTTGTTGCTGTTAGACTCTTCTATCTTCATTCTGTTTTAAAATCTTTTTTTAAATATCTGTTTTTTGTTGTTGGTTGGTAGTTTTGTTTTACGGCGTATCAACCCTTTTCGAGTCATTTGACACCGAATTGAATTTCAAACACTTCAGTTTAGTATAAGATTAGTTTTTGTTAACAAACAGTTGAATGTGAAAACAGTTCTATTTCAAACAATTCAGTTTTGTATAAGTACGCAGTTTAAATGTTAAAACAGTCCTATTTCAAGCAATTCAGTTTAACATGAATACACAGTTTAGTTCTATTTGACCCATAGAGAGGATTCTATCAAGTGCTACCACTTCGGGTCAGAGTGGACCTGGAAACGATAGGAACAAAGGGGTACTCCGCATTCCCCAAAACTCCAGTATTACAAAAGCCTCACCATTAGATCGTTTAGGGTCATATCTAGGACACTCGTTGGGAGAGTCTTACCTCTCTGCAGAAATGCAGTTGGTGTATTCTGCAGCCCCAGCCGGCTGAGCCATTATTGCTGGGGAATCTGAGGTTTGATTTGGGATAGTCAGCACCTTCATTCATTCATATCCAGATGAAAATAGGGTCTGATCCATTTTCATTATTCGCCCCGCGGTTGTCCTGTTTAGAAGTAAGAGGACGGATTGGAGATCTGTGTGAGCTTTGTTTTGAGGGTGGTTTTCTGTTTCTTGGAAGAGTGGTTGGAATTTGAGCGGTAGGTATTGCATGTGCTTTTCTTTTGTTTGATGTGACTGCCTATACCTGAGTTTGTGCGTCTGTTTGGCCGAATGTAGATTTTTTGGGTACTCCTGAAATTTCGGTCAATCATTTGGATTCAATTGGATCAGCTTCTTCACAAGAGTTAAGTACTTGTTGCATTGAGTGTTTGTCTGATTGGATCCACCCTCCGTGCAACAGAAGCGTAAGCATTCTCTCCCATATAGGATCCAACTATTTTTCTAACTTCCAAAAAGGTCACATTTCTCTTTTGCTTCATGTCTCATATTTCTTACTCCTTTTTATAAACGTCACAATACTTTCTGTAACCCGGAGGGTTTTGTCAGCAGTTTGGACATTTAATTTTCTTTGAGCAATCTTCTTCTATGTGGTCCGGGTCCTTTTCGCCGCACTTTGCACATGTCTGTCGTCCTCTGCCAGCTTCCCTGTGGTGTACATATTTTTGACATTTGAAGCACCTCAGGGTTCCTGAGATATATTATTCAACCCACTCGAGACAATACTCGATTTTCACTTCCTAGGGAATTTGGGGCTGATTGAATGTTAGGAGGGAGGTATTGGTCTGGATTTGCTCTTTGTCCTTTCTAAAAGTAATTATTCTGATTTTTATCACTCCCTTTGCTGTCATCTCCTCTGCTGTAGCCAACTCCCTACTGCTGATAAATCCTTTAGACGTGTTCAGTCTTTCATGAGGATATGCTTTGCAGTTGATCATATAGAAGGTCTTCATGTTGTAGATGTTTTCAGCCTGCTTCCGGCTGTCGCCCGTGATAACGAAGTTTCCATTCCGTGTTTTTATTACGTTTTTGGGTAGCTCTCGTTGCAATAAATTTTTCTTTTAAAAAAGAGGAGAATTTAGCCAGGCAGATCTCCTTCAAAAAATTCTATGACAATGAATCTGCGAAAATCTGCTGCCTCATTCTATGAATCAGATTCTGATTAATTTCTTTTATTTTTTTTTGTTAAAAGACGCTATAAATAATGTTTATTTTTCCACTGGTCCTGTGCTCTACCACCTGGCTCAGAGTCCAACTTGTATGGGGAATTTATCAAGGGGGAAACCCATTTCCCTTGGCTGAGACGGAGATACACTACCAGCATACTCGGGGAGGGAATAGGCTTTCGAGCCCTACCAATTTCAGGTTTTCTGTAAACGTTACTTATTACCGTGTAATTTAGTAGTGGTGAAATTCCTATTCTCTCAACGCAACTGACTCTCAGCCACCTCTTTTTGGCACCTAAAAGATAAGGGTTGGGAGTATGCTGCTGGTGCCGATTGAAAAATACGGTCGGGACAAAATATATAGGTGCTAAGGCTTGATACGACTAGCCGATTGATCGCATCGGGCCCGTCAGACCATCCGTCTAGCCAAAGTTGTGTGTTGCTTGTTACTTGACCAATCAGTTGCCAGGCCAAGTACTGTTCAACCACCAGGATCCCGTCCTTAATACTCACTAGTCGCTTCCGACAGCCAAAAGGTTGACTCGTTGGAGTCGGCGTATTCTAGCAGCCATACCGATAGGGCGGAGAAATGGACTGAGTGAGATAGATATGAATTGACTGTGAGATAAATACATAGACAGATCGAACAGATTGTGAGCGATAGATAGAAAATTACTGATATATATATATATATATATATATATATTTAGACAGCATTTCTTCGTTAATGGAAATTTCATTAAACATAATAGACATTTTATGCCTACATATTTTTTCTGGATCCGTTCGAATTCCCGTATTACTTTTATCTTATTCGGGGGGAATTGATTTAGGTATTGTCCATAGTTGTATGTATCCCTAGTACTATATATTAGAAACCTGCAACCAGCACTTAATGGAATTATTTTTCAAACCAGTGCTAATGTACTTAAATGTCTTTAGCTACTGGCACTATATACAGAATTACATTTAAAAGCAAACGCCATAATCATCAACGGCAAAGACGTCCTTACACAATAGTAATTTGCTAAAATAAAAGTCACATTACTTTTGCAATAGATTCTCCCCTGATGATGGCCCAAATTCGGGCAGAAAGTACTAGGGATAAATACAACTATAGACAATACATAAATCAATTCCCCCCCCCCCCCCCGAATACGATAAAAGTAATACGGGAATTCGAACGGATCCAGAAGAAAATATGTAGGCATAAAATATCTACTATGTTTAATGAAATTTCCACACACACACACACACACACACACACACACACACACACACACACATATATATATATATATATATATATATATATATAAATCATATACATATATATAAATATATATATAAATATATATATATAAATATATATATAAATGTATATAAATATCAATATATATATATAAATCATATACATATATATATATAAATCATATAAATATATATATATATATATATAAATCATATATAAATATAGAACTAAATAAATATATATATATATATATATATATATATATATATATATGAATCATATATAAATATATAAATCATATATAAATATATAAATATATATATATATATATATATATATATATATATAGCCTTGAGCTACTGAAACTGTGTTATCACCCCTGGATGGCGGCTGATGAGGATATGGTATAGCACGTGCTTTCACACGTTGTATGATGAAAATTTAAAATATATATATATATATATATATATATATATATATATATATATATATATATATAAATCGTATATAAATATAGAACTAAATAAATAAATATATATATATAAATCATATATAAATATATAAATCATATATAAATATATATATATATATATATAAATCATATATAAATATAGAACTAAATAAATATAAATATATATAAATATTTATATATATATATATATAAATCATATATAAATATATAAATCATATATATATATATATATATATATATATATATATATATATATATATAAATATGCATGAGGTTTCCCTCTATTGATGAGGAAAAACAGCCAACAAAAAATTACCATGACTCCAATTCAAACAGTATGTTCAAACCGCACCACCATTTGCACGGGTAAAACTAGCAGTGCGTTCAGCTCTGGCCCCAGTGTTCGAAAAATCAGATACAGAGCTCAAACCCAAACCAAAATTACTTAGATGGATGTATCCAAAATTGGGTTTCACCAGATGCTGGGCAGAAGAACCTCATCGTTCAACAGCCAGGATTTAAATAGTTCCGTCAGGAAATTACTTCTACTCATTTATAAGAGTGGCATCTAGTGATGAGGAGAAAATAGCCGACAACAGATTACCCAGACTAATTCAAACTCGGTGTCCAAACCACAATGCCTTTTATGGGGGTAAAAAAGGGGTGTGTTCTGCTGAGATTGAACCTCTGAACCCAGTGTTAAAAAATCAGCTGCATAATTCAAACCAAAAATAATTAGATGCTAAAACAATAACATAGCAATATTTAACGTTAGGAATTTAAATGCATTAAACCAATTTCCTGAGCTGACAGCATCCGTAGCAGATCTTGATATAGATATCATATACATACAAGAACATAGGTACTACCAAAGTGAATTGGAAATAAAATGTCACGATAATGGTAAAGGATGGACATTTCTCTCTGAAAAAACTCCGTCAATAACGCCATATATTGAGATAAACCAATACATAGATATTAACAGGTCGAGATAGATAGATATTGATAGATAGACTGATCGATCGACAGGTAGATAGATATTAACAGATCGAGATAGATAGATATTGATAGATAGACTGATCGATCGACAGGTAGATAGATATTAACAGATCGAGATAGATAGATAGATAGATAGACTGATCGATCGACAGGTAGATAGATATTAACAGGTCGAGATAGATAGATATTGATAGATAGACTGATCGATCGACAGGGAGATAGATATTAACAGATCGAGATAGATAGATAGATAGATAGACTGATCGATCGACAGGTAGATAGATAATAACAGGTCGAGATAGATAGATATTGATAGATAGACTGATCGATCGACAGGGAGATAGATATTAACAGATCGAGATAGAACGATCGATAGATTGATCGATTGACAGGTAGATAGATATTAACGGATCGAGATAGATAGATAGCTAGATAGATAGAAAGATGGTCAAACCAAGTCAAACAATGGAAAAAATCATAACTTACACTCGGAAACCAACAAATTCGTATTAAAATATTCCAATTTATAAAAATTTCGTCAAAATGGAGAGAATTAAATTTGAAGTGTTTTTTTCTACAAGAGATCGACTTGTAATTGTTCGTTGCTTTTCACCTTCAGCCATTTTCCAATGAGAGTTTCAAGAAAGAAAAAAATGCTTGAATAAAGACATCGAAAGAGAAATGGATACTGGGATTGAAAAACATGGACGACAAAGCCGTTTTGTTTTATAAACATATTAAATGTACTGGTGGATGTTTCAGGGAATAATAACTGCAACATCTTAACAGATGCTAATGACGACTGCCACATCTTGATAAGGGGATAATGATGATGATTGCACATCTTGACAGATGATGATGATGGCTGCAACATCTTGGCAGATGATGACTTCAACATCTTCACAGATGCTAATAATGATGATGATTGCCATATCTTAACAGATAATGATGATGACTTCAACATCTTGACAAATGATGACTGCCACTTCTTGACATATGCTTACTACGACTGCCACATCTTCATAGGGGGATGAGGATGATGATGATTGCCAAATCTTGACAGATAATGATGATGACTTCAACATCTTGACAGATGCTTATGACGACTGCCACATCTTGGTAGGGGGATGAGGAAGATGATGATTGCCACATCTTGACAGATAGTGACTGCCACACCTTGACAGATGCTTACGGCGACTGCCCATCTTGATAGGAGGATGAAGATGATTGCCACATCTCAACAAGGGAAAGATGATGATGATTGCTATATCTTGACAGATAATGATGATGACTGCAAAATCCTGACTGATGATGACTGCCACATCTTGACATGATGACTGCTACATCTTGACAGGATGATGATGATGATGATAATTACATTTTGACAGGGGGAAGATGATGATGATTGCCGCATCTTGACGGAGGATAATCGTTTTCATCACCGAAATTTCAACTCAAACATCCTGATCAATAGATAATTCATCTCATGAAAAAATAAACAAGATGCCTAAGATGGTAAGTTTTGTTTTGTTTTATGGTATATCAATCATTGAAGGTTATTTCATGCCAAATCCTATTTATACATATGTACTAAATACAAAGGATTTGGTTTGGTTGGGTTTTATGGCATATCAACCGTTGTTAGTTATTTAATGCCAAATCCTCTTTTTACATATACATTAAGTATATGATTCGTAAATACATTTTATAGGTATAAGTAAGTTAGGGACCTTACTCGAGGTGGACCCGAAGGCTTCCTTTTCAATAGCTACTACACCAAGGTGCAGGGGAGCGTGCAACTCCATTCCCTCGTTTTTATTATTAACATATTTTCCACTATTAAAATGATTTTCTGGTGTATTTTTGATATTAAAATAATTTTTCAAAGCATTTTTCCATTCCACGGCATCATAGAGGTTGTTTTTTTAACACAATGTTTTCATGTTATTTGGAGATAAAAATAGCTTTGACGAATCGACTAAACTATAGTTTTATTTTCATCTGCAAAATAAAGATTTTAACAAACCCTATTCAATGATATTGGTTTAAACTAGCAGGAAAAATTTACTGAATTAAACGTAAAATAGGCTTTAACGGTGTCGCTGACTGCAAATAAAGTTGGCAACCTTTATCAAGAGTGACCCGAAGGCTCCCTTTTCGATAGCTACTACACCGAGGTGTAGCGGAGGGCGCTACTCCATTCCCTGGATTGCTCCACTTTACTCCTGATCCTTATCTTATAATGCAGAGTGCTAAGTAAGGTGGCATCGAGTAACATATTTTGAGTCTTTGGTATGACTAGACCAGGGATTGAACCCCGGTCTTCCGAACACTCTACTCGTGGCGAACACTCTACTCGTTAGGCCAATGTCCGGTATACATAATTAAATGATCAAAAAATTCTATTTCTAACAAGTCAATTTAGCCTAAGTCAACAAAGTTAAATAGTTCCAAGTATTGCTAGGTATTGCTAACAATTCAATTAAACATAACGTCTTCTCTATGAGCCAAATAAAACAAACAATGGGGGAAAATAAATGACTGATGTTAAATTATGATTGTTATGTAGCAATGCTTGAAACTATTTAACTGTGTACAAAAACAGACTGAATATCGTTTAAGAATATTATCAACAAAATGTGTTTACAAATCATATATATGTTTAATATATATGTATAAAAGGGATTAGGCATTAAATAACCAACAATGGTTGATATGCCATAAAAGCCAACCAAACCAAATCATATATATTTAATATATATGTATAAAGAGGATTTAGCATTAAATAATCTTCAATGGTTGATATGCCATAAAAGCCAACCAAACCAAATCATATATATTTAATATATATGTGTAAAGATGATTTGGCATTAAATAACCTACAATGGTTAATATGCCATAAAACCCAACCAAACCAAATTATATATATGTATAAAGAGGATTTGGCATTAAACAACTTACAATGGTTAATATGCCATAAAACCCAACCGAACCGAATCATATATATTTAATATATATTTATAAAGAGGATTCGGCATTAAACAACATACAATGGTTGATATGTCATAAAACCCAACCCAGCCAAACCAAACCAAAGAATTACAAAGCAAAACAAAAATATTCATCCATACTCTGGTTGTTTTTTTTTGTTTTTTTTTGTTTTACGGCGTATCAACTCTTTTCTGTTCACTTAACGCCGATTTAAAATTCAAACAATTCAATTTAGTATAAGTATAGTTTTTGTTTAAAACAGTTCAGTTAAATGGACAAGCAGATCAGTTTAGCATATTTAGTTCTATTTGACCCATAGATAGGAGTCTATCATGTGCTACCACTCTAGGACCAGATTGGACCTGGAAGTGGTCCTGGAAGTGGTGGCAATGAAGGGGTACACCGAATTCCGCATAGCTCGAACATTACTGGAATTTTCCCATCAGATTGCTTAGTGTCATATGTAGGACACTCGTTGGGAGAGTCTTATTCCTCTGCAGTGAAGCAATCGGTGTATTCTATAGCGCCAGCCGACAGGGCAACAATTATTTATTAAGCTTTTTTCAAAGTGTAATGGTTGATGGTTTGGTTTGGTTTCTTTGTTTAATGGCATATCAACCTTTGTAGGTTATTTAATGCCAAAGCCATTCTCCTAAAAGAACAGTTGTGGTATTATTTAATCCATAGCTGGGCGATAAGGGGGTTCATACCTTTCGCAAGTGTGACTGTAGTCGTAGTCGAGGGTGACCCAAGGGCCCCCTTTTTGGTAGCTACTACACCAAGGTGTAGGGAAAGGCGCTACTCCTTTCCCTGGATTGCTCCACGCTACCCTTGATCCTTACCTTATAATGCTGAGTGTTAAGCAAGGTAGCATCAAGTAACATTTTTTGAGTCTTTGGCACTCTAACCATTATGCCAACTTGCCCGAAAGTGAACGTAATAGCGCGACTGGAGTACGAACTCGCTTACTATGATTCCGCAATCCATCGCTTTAACCATTACACCACGAGGAACCATCCGTTGATAGTTTGATTGATTTTAACGGCATCACCATCTGCCCTGAGATATTTTATGTCTTGTTGTTTACGACTTCAAACTCAAGAGTCTACAATAAAAATATTACCACAAAAGAAGTGAGCAGCACAGTTTTTATCCAGATTTTTCGGGCCTAGCAGACAAACGTTCCCCAGTATCTTTATCATATTTACCAACCCCTCCGCTCGGGCAGGATATGACACAAGGTCAATTTTTAAGCAGAGTTTAACAGGTTTGAATTCTGAGTTTTCCTTCTAGACTAGTTGCCTCACCAAGGCTGAAGAACCTAGTCTGTCCTACTATTTACCCATAGCTGGAGGGAGAATAATTGGATTCATACCTTTCCCAAGGGTATTAGTGCTATGTGAAATGCAATCAGTCAGGTCCAGGATTTGAACTCGTGTCGCCGTGTCCATTTCCTACAACGATAACCATTACACCATGGGCCACCTCAGAGTTTTTATGCGTAGTCTACTTATGTGGGCACATGTCATAATAAAAGTCTGCAATATCTATGTTGATCCAAATTTTCTATACAGATATTCCTCCCTCTCTCTATGTCCGTAATCTCATATCAAATGTACAGTCCGTATTCGCAACGTTCATTCGAACTAACCGACAAATATTCTTGTCTCCTTCCGTGAGCGGTGAGATGTCAAATAAACTGTTCTCATTTTCTATGTTCATCCCATCTTGGCAGATGGATATTCCCCTCTCTTTTTCCGAGTGTTATCTCATATCAAATGAACTGTCCCCATTCGCCACGTTTCATCCGAATACATGGATATTCCTCAGAGTGTTTATAATCGTGTAGTCTCATATCAAATGAACTATCCTGATGTGGACCCAATTTGGGACCACGAAAAGATAACTCGGAACACAGTTTAAGCTTAAGGATATATTGAAGTAACAAGATACAGAGAAAAGTGGTGGCGTAAGTTAGGCTTATTTGTCAGTCGAATATCCAGTCTCTACGACCGGCTGACCATTCACCCCAACGACGAGAGTACTTGGCTCTCGATTAATATAGGATGTAGAAGAGTCTATCAATGGGTAGGTAACGGTCCCATAACATATCCTTATTTTCTACGTTTATTCTAGCGTGTGGTACTATGCTTATTATTATTATTATTATTATTAAACATATTGTTTGTTACCAATAACTGGACCAAACTATAATGTTATATTTCCTGGTAACGGCACCAGATGTGGTACTATGCTTGTCACGGGACTTATTTATGGTCTTGGTTCCGTGACTACCACATGTGTTTCCAGGTAGTTTGTTCATTAATCTCCACTGTGCCCACGTTGTGTTTGAAAGACTCACAGATGGAGGATGACATAGTCTATCCAGAACTTCTTCTGACGGTTGGCGTGATTCGGTGGAACAAGTTGCCTGAATGTTGGCAACTCAAAGACAAGAAAAATTTTCAGTTAACAATTAACAATCATTTATTGTTCGATGTTCCGACTGCATACAGTAGCAGAGAGAGAGAGAGAGAGACAGAGAGAGGAGACAGAGAGACAGAAAGAGAGAGAAAGAGAGAGAGAGAGAAAGAGAGGGAGAGAGAGAAAGAGAGAAAGAAAGAGAGAGAGAGAGGGAGTGAGATAGAGAGGAAGAGAAAGAGAGAGAAAGAGAAAGAGAGAAAGAGAAAGAGAGAAAAAGAGAGAAAGAGAGAGACAGAGATAGATAGACAGAGAGAGAGAGAGAGAGAGAGAGACAGACAGACAGACAGACAGAGAAAGAGAGGGATTAAGAGAGAAAGAGAGAGAGAGACAGACAGAGAGAAAAATAGAGAGAGAGAGAGAGAAAGAGAGACAGACAGACAGAGAGAGAAAGAGAGAGAAAGAGAGAGAGAGAGAGTGACAGACAGAGAGAGACTGACAGACAGACAGATAGAGAGAGTCTGTAAGGGTCTATAAACAGACACAAAGAGACACCCCCCACCAGATCGAAGTCTCTGAACGCTAACTTCTAACAACTTTTTTTAAAATCCACTAATTTTCATATATCTAAATTAAGGATATAGGTAGGGTGATGTCATCTCGCTAAGTTATTGCGTTACTCACACGTGTCCAAATTTACTGTTTTCATTTACTCAATCAAACTTGTGACAAGACATGAATCTATTTTGTTTACATTTGGGTCTTCCTGTATTGGTGGTCGGTGCACTCGCTTGAACTTTCCAATTTGACTTACATTTTTTGCACAAAGATTTCAGCTAACTTAACAGCTAACTGAAAGACTCGCGGTCCAATCAAACCAAGTAATAAAATAATCAACCTTTGTTTATCAATCTGGGTTACAAGCGCATGGATATTCTTCGATATCTCTTTACATGTGTATGTAACATATTGACCTTCGGCCAAGCCGTCAATCGAGAAACAGGTGCATCCGGTCGAAGACATCAAGATATAGCCTTGACCGTGGACGGGTTGAATTGGGTGCAAATGCGACGCTCATAGGAAGCAGGTGGATGTCAAACAATGATATAACCTGGTGCGACAGGAAGTTCAGTGAGTTTAGAGTCAGTTCGTGGGCGATAAGATGCTGTAGAGAGAACCAGCACCCAGTAGAGGGGTATGGGCCCTCAGGACCCCCGATTGAGCTGCCCAGCAGAACGAGAAAGAAGTGCTGCTAAAGACAGAGGAATTTGGGGGTCTATATGTTGCAGTTTGTTCAGTCTCCAACTCACCTCTCACACATAACCCTTTCGTAACCCTTTCGCAACCATTTCGAATAAAGGACTGTGTCCGTTCGTCATTATTGTGTTGACTATGTTTCCGCATGTATATGTATATGTGTATAGTTGTATATGTATCATGGTTGTGACTATGCAACATGTAGTCTCATATCAAATAAACTGTACTTATTCGCTACGTTCACCCAAGCGTGACAAACTGATATTCATTCAATCATTTTTCATCTTTACTTACCTCCATCCATACCAGCCAATTGAATCTCGTCTGCGTTCTTATTTGCTCTTTGTGAATAAAACTTTTTCTCGATATTTTCAAGTACATTTCTCTTTTTTTAACAATTAAAAACCGTATTTGCTAATATTATCTCTCAATCCCGTATCCTCACAGAGCTGCTATATGTAGGTCCGAGCTTGTCGCCCTGCTTTAGCTCGAGTATATGCGGGGGTCCATAGGAGAACATCACTTATGAGCTCGTCCCTGCTTCTCTGGCTGTGTCCTGTATGTCTGGTTCATCTAACTTTGATATTTTTCGTGAGAATACGTTATATAGCCATAAGGACCTGCCAGAAGCGATGAACGATAGGGAGGAGTGGTGAGAGAGGGTCAGGGATATCCATGCTGGTGGCATGACATGATGATGATGATGATGATCTTTCAATGATTTTTAAAAGTATTTCGTAATTAATTTTTTATACAAATTAATTAAGATAGCTTTATATTTAAATTTCTCGACTCATTTTTTATTTTTTCTTGGGACTAGTCCTACATTTCATATTAAATAACGAAATAGGCATACGATTAATTTCAATGGCACTAATAATTAAATAGAATTTGTTTATTAATTACCCTCCAAAAATCATATTTTCTTGTCTTGGTACGTGGACTAAATTGTCTAATATCGTGATGTCAACCATTATATAGAAGGTTAGCGCCTCCTGTCGGCAAGGTATAGTCGCCATGATGGCTGATGATCTGGGCAAGGTTGGTGTGTATGAATTATTGTCTCAGATTTTGTTAATTAAAGGCTGAAATCAATAATTAGGATGACGTTGATAAAAAAATTCTTTTCATTTTATTTTTCTGTAACGAAAGATTAAGGAAGGAAATAGAAGGATCACATGAAGGAATTAAAGAAAAAAGTTCTAGGCAACCCCCCCCAAAAAAACCCAAAAAAAGAAAAAAAAAAAAACGACAGAAAAGGAATTAAGTAAAATGTTCTAAGAATAATTACGTTCTGTTATGTTTGCTGTTTACCGGACATTGGCATAATGGTTAGAATGTTCGTCAATGGCCCTGGAGACCTGGTTTCAATCCCAGGTCGAGTCATACCAAAGACT
Organism: Sepioteuthis lessoniana; assembly: GCA_963585895.1. Taxonomy (NCBI): domain Eukaryota; kingdom Metazoa; phylum Mollusca; class Cephalopoda; order Myopsida; family Loliginidae; genus Sepioteuthis; species Sepioteuthis lessoniana. The sequence goes on along the minus strand of OY757942.1, from coordinate 46,542,166 downwards.
CAAAAATGGTACTTGATGCCTCCTTGCTTAACACTCAGTATTATAAGGTACGAATCAAGAGTAAAATGGGTCATCCAGGGAAAGGAGTAGCGTCCTCCCCTACACCTTGGTGTAGTAGCTATCGAAAAGGGAGCCTTCGGGTCACCCTCGACTATGGTCGCCAACTTTACCTTATGTTTGCTTTTGAAGAAAATTAACTTTTTAAAAGAAAACGACGAAAATTTATTTATCACACACACACACACACACTCTTATATATATATATATATATAAAACCCACAATAAATAAAAGTATTTAACAACTAACCACCCATCCTAACAGAATAAACCAACCCCATTTAGAATTTATGTAAAAAAAAAAAAAAAAAAAGCCCCCCCGAAAGAATATAAAGCCCACCCCCGAAGAATAGTAAGAAGACTTGAACGTTTTCACTTGAAGATCATAAAAAAGAAGCAGACCGTGATATCTAACAGAACCTGTCTATATGTACAGGGTGAAACGATAAAATTGTCGTCCTAAAGAAAACAACACTGCAGCTTTATTTTAAAACTTTCATTGAAAATATCAATTCAGGTAACTTGATTATGTAGTAGAGCTGACATCTATTCAATGTAGCCGCCTTCAGCCTCAATCACCGCCTTGATACGGATCCGGAACTGGGAGCATGCCTTTTTTACAAGCGCCAGCGGGAGCTCGGCGAATACTCGGCGGATGGCGGCGATCAGGCTGGCTTTGGTGTTGTGGGAGGTCATGTTGGTGATGTTCTCGACGTATGACCAAACGAAATAGTCCAGCGGGTTCAGGTCGGGGGAGGAGGGGGCCAGTGAGAGAAGGGTACAAAGTCGTAGCACTCCTTCTGAAGCCAAGCCTGGGTTTCTTTGGACTTGTGGACCGGCGCCGAGTCCTGCTGCCACACCCAGGGACTGCCACGGGGCACCTGATTGCACCAGGGGATCACCACACTCTTCAGCACATCCAGGTACACTTTGATGTTGACTTTCAAGCCGACTTCGAAGATGTGAGGTGGCATGATGTGGCCCTCACTGGAAACCACACCAAAGACCATAACCGTAGCTGGAAACTTTGTTTTCATCACCCTGGATACGTCCCTGTTATTCGTGACAATTCAAATTTGCATTTTGGGGATGCTGGCAATGGTCCTGTTGTCATAACTTGGATTGGTAGAGAGCATGAGTACAGCGGCACATCTCCGATCTCGCTCGTTGAACATTGTGTCACTTTCAGACATGATAGAAGGCTTTTATCGCTCTTGGGATTTGTACACAACTGGCCAACTAGTAGATGGTCTGCAACAAAAAAAGAAAACTGGTTTTCATTAAACGGAAATGGAATCATGTCGTCTTTTCTAGGGCAACAATTTTATCGTTCCACCCTGTATATATGTATATGTTTAATAGTTGTTTAATGTCATATACAGGACCCTCGTTGGAGGAGTCTTACCCCTCTGCTGAGAGGTAGTCAGTGTATTCTACAGCCCCAGCCGAGTGGGCCAATACCTATATTCCGTTTCGTTGCATTTTTAAAAAATTCATTTTTTTATTAACTTATAATTTGTTTGCACACAGTTTTATGATATCAAGTATTCCTATCTATTACAAATAATTTGCCCATTGTTGTTTGGTTTTAAGTTTTCGTATTTGATATCAATTCAACCGGGCCTTTGGCCTAATGAGTCGTGTTCCGGGAGACCGAGGTTCAATCCCAGGTCGAGTCATACCAAAAACTCAAAAATAGTACTTGATACCGCCTTGTTAAGCACTCAGCACTATAAGATTAAGATCAAGGGTAAAGAGGAGCAATCCAAGGAATAGAGTATCGCCCTCCCCTACAATCCAGTGTAGTAGCTTTGAAACGGGAGCCTTCGAGTCACTCTCGACTAAGGTTGCCAACTTTACTTACAGTCTGCGACACCGTTAAAGCCTATTTTACGTTTTATTCGGTAAATTTTTACGACTAGTTTAAACCAATCTCATGGAATAGGGTTTGTTAAAATCTTTATTTTGCAGATGAAAATAAAACTATAGTTTAGTCGATTCGTCAAAGCTATTTTTATCTCTAAATAACATGAAAACATTGTGCTAAAAAACCGACCTCTATGATGCCGTGGAATGGAAAAATGCATTGGAAAGCATTTTGATATTAAAAATGCATCGGAAAATTTTAAATGTAAAATGCATCGGAAAATCAATTTAATATTGGAAATTCATTGGAAAATCCTTTTAATATTAAAAAATTATTAAAAAATTATTTTAATTTCAAAATTGCATCAGAAAATCATTTTAATAGTGGAAAATGTGTTAATAATCAAAATGAATTGGAAAACCGTTTAAATATTGAAAATAAAGTGGAAAATCCTTTTAAAATTGAAAATTCATTGGAAAGTTACTTGATATTAAAAATGCCCTGGAAAATCATTTTGATAATGAAAAGTCATTGGAAAATCATTTCAATATTAAAATGCATTGGAAAATCCTTTTAAAATTTAAAATGCTTGGAAAATCATTTTAATATTTAAAATTCATCGGAAAATTATTTCAATATTCACTCTCCCCCGCCACCACTTTGGCCGATTTTGTATATTTTAACCAGTGAGTTTTTTTACTGCTAGTTTAAAACAATTTAGAGTGTTCGCCAATGGCCCGGGAGACTGGGGTTCAATCCCAGGTCGAGTCATACCAAAGACTAAAAAAAATGGTACTTGATGCCTCCTTGCTTAACACTCAGAATTTAAGGTACGGATCAAGAGAAAAGTGAAGCAATCCGGGGAAAGGAGTAGCGCCCTCCCCAACACCTCGGTGTAGTAGCTATCGAAAAGGGAGCCTTCGGGGTTACCCTCGACTAAAGGGAGACAACTTTTACATTACTGGAAAGAACCCAATGAAAATTTTAATTTGTCCATGAAAATGAAACAATAGTAAAAGCTATATTTATCACGTCGTGTTAAAAACCCTGCGTCAATGTTGCCGACTGTAAATTATTATTTTTTGTTTGCACACAGTTATATGCAATCAAGTATTCCTATCTAATACAAATAATTTGTACAGAATTATATGGTTTCAAGTATTCCTATCTAATACAGTCCAGTCCAGCCCAGTCGGCTGGGGCTATAGAATACACCGGCTTCATCTCTGTTTTGGATATGACACCAAACAATCTGATGTTGAGGCTCCAGTAATGCTGGAGCTTTGGGAAATGCGGAGTACCTCTTTCATTGCCATCGCTCCCCGGTCTACTCTGTTCTGGATTGGTAGCACCTGATAGGGTCCGATCAATAGGTCAAATAGAATTGTTTGACATTTAAACTAAGTGTAAACAAATGACTTATGCTAAATTGAATTGATTGAAATAGAACTGTTTGATCATTTAATCGTGTGTAAATAAACGATTTTGAACCATTCAACTTAGTTGACTTAAATTAAATTGAATTGTTAGAAATAGAACTGTTTGTAAATGAATGTATCTACAAAATGTGCTTACAAATCCTGTTTTTAATATATATGTAAAAACAGAATTTGGTATTAAATAACCAACAATGGTTGATATGTCATAACACACAACCCGACCAAACCAATACAATCTTCTGTGATCAATTATACTTACATATCACTATAATTAATGCTAATAATTTACTCACAATGATTTGGCATCAAGTATTCCTATGTAATACAAATAATTCATGAATAAATATATGGTATCAAGTATTCCTTTCTAATCCAAATAATTTATAAGTAATTATATGGTTTCAAGTATTTCTATCTAATACAAATTTTCTATAAATCATTATATGGTATCAAGTATTCCTATCTAATACAAATAATTTATAAATAATTATATGGTTTCAAGTATTTCTATATAATACAAATAATCTATAAATAATTATATGGTATCAAGTATTCCTCTCTAATACAAATAATTTGAACAAAATTATATGGTTTCAAGTATTCCTATCAAATACAAATAACTTGCACAGTTATATGTTTTCAATTATTCTTTTGAAGTACAAATAATTTTCAAACAGATCTATTTGACTAATAAGTTTGGTTTCTTTGACATATCAACCGTCGGGCATAAGATCCGTAGTGATACTATATAACCTATAACTCGAGAGACAATGCGGTTCATGCCTTTCCCAAAAGTATCAGTCCAAAATCGAACATAATAGCACGAATAGAGTTCGAACTCATTTTCTTCGAGGTTACAATCCAGCACAGTACTATCACTATTGGTCAGAGATGACCTGGGAGTAATGGAAATTAAAGGGTACAAGATACTTCTCAGATCTCAAGAACAGAAGCCTTATTACCAGATACAGTTTAGTGTCATAACCAGGACTCAGAGATAGGACGAGAAATTTTCACGTTAACAATTGTGGGGCACTCAGTGAAAATTCACTTCACTCTAAGTGCGAATATATCCATGAGGCAGGATCCGTAATAATGATCCTACAGAATACTCCTGTCTCCTTCATCTATTTTATCATCCACTGAAACGATATAAGTACACGTCCTCCCATTACTACTGGGACTACTCTAAACATCAACACCCTTTCCTCATTCCATCTTATTTCTAAAAGCTACATACAATAGAAAAGTATAACCTCTGACGTCGTTGACTGCCCTCCCCATTGTCGTTCTCTCGAATCGACCCCTGGGGGTTCTCATCTCTGGTCAACTGATATGGAGCGGTTGAGAAGTATGCAAATTGTCGTTTGTTGTAAGATGGGGCTGCCTTAGGTTCAAGAGGAAAGAGGTGATGGAAAGAGAATGAGAGGATTTCTTTTTTGGAAGAGAAGGAAGAAGAGAAATTTGGGGAGGCAAGGGGTTAGATCAGTCCAAGAAGAAGAAGAAGAAGAAGAAGAATTCTTAGATAAGAAGGAAAAGGAAAAGGAAAAGAGAGACAGAGAAATAGAGAAAGAAGAGAAAGATAAAGACAGTAAGAAAATTAATTGGAAGGAAATGGTAGAGTAGGAGGGAAAGATGTGGGGAAGAGGAGGGTTGTTTGAAAAGAAAAGAAAAGAGAGAGAGAGAGAAAGAAAGAGAGAGGAATATATATATATATATATATATATATGGAGAGAGGGCGAGAGAGAGAGAAAGAAAGAAAGAAAGAGAGAGGGATATATTTCAATCATACATCTTAGATGCATCAGGGAGGTCTTCAGTGATGCGCTGTCTTCATTGCCGATTTCGGGTTATTTCTGCATCATATCAGCTCCAACAGTAACCCTGGTATGACTCTGGAAGAGCCAAGCCGCCTCCGTGATCGCGACGTGCTACGCTCGTGCCTCTACCAAAGCAAAAAAAAAAAAAAAATTAATAAGGCCGGCCTTCGGTCGTTCTTATAGATATCTGTCTTTTAGTATATATATATATATATATATGGTGAGAGAGAGAGAGAGAGAGAGAGAGAGAGAGAGAGAGAGAGAGAGAGAGAGTGTGTGTATGTGTGTGGGTGAAAAAAAAAAGAAAAAAAGATAAAGGAATTGAAAGAAGAAGGAGCTTGAGAAGTAAAATAAGACGAAGGGGGAGACGAACAAGGAAGGGATTAGTTGAAGAAGAAGAAGAAGAGCGAAAAAAGAAAGAAATAAAGAGAGAGAGAGAGAGAGAGAGAGAGAAGAAAAACGAAGAGGGTTAGAAGTTTAAGAGAAAGAAAATAAAGGAGTAGAAGGTAATAATGTAGAAAAGATGTGTAGTAGTTTTAAAAAGAAAATAGGGAGAGGGCGAAAAAAAGAATTAAAAGGAGGAGTTGGTAGGGACTGAAAATAGTTGAGTAGTACAAGGAAAGGAAAAGGAAGAGAGAGTGAGATGAATTGAATAATAATAATAATAATAATAATAATAATAATAATAATAATGACTTTGACATACAAACGGATCACCTAATCTCGGCCAGAAGACCAGACCTAAAAATAATCAAAAAAAAAAAAAATTGCAAAATTGTCGACTTTGCTGTCCTGGCTGACCACAGAATAAAACTGAAAGAATTTGAAAAGAAGGATAAGTACCTCGACCTTGCTAGGGAATTGAAAAAAACTGTGGAACATGCAGGTGACAATTATACTAATTGTAATTGATGCTTTTGGTACAGTAACTAAAGGATTATTAAAGGGACTGGAAGACTTGGAAGTTGACAGTTGAATGGAGACCATCCAAACTACTACATTATTGCGAACGGCCAGAATACTGAGAAAAGTCCTGGATACTTGAGGAGACTTGCTGTCACTCAAACTCCAGTGAAAGACCATCAGCTAACGCTGATGTGAAAAACTCTAATAATAATAATGATAATAATAATAGTAATAATAAAATGATATATTCACAAACCAGAATTTGTCCAAGAATATAAGATGCATGAAAATCTCTGGCTTTGAGATATCAACGAATCTCCTCATTCCTGCAGAAAGGCCAAACCTCCTGTTTATTAACAAGAACTTGTTCTTTAGGGGATTTTGTCATTCCAGTGGACCACAGGGTATCATTAAAAAAAAAAAAAAAAAAAAAAAAAAAAAAGCGAAAAGAGAGACAAATTCCTTGATCTTAACAGAGAAGTAAGTACCCAACCTAAAAAAAAAAAAAAAAGCAGGAAACGAAAATCAGAGCAAATTAGAGTGCGACAATTATACAAATTGTTGTTGGTGTGCTTAGAACAGTCTTCAAGTGGTTGGAAAAAATGAAGGAGCTCGAGATTAGACGAAGAGTCGAAACTATACAGACCACAACATTGCTAAGAATACTGAGAAGAGTCCTGGTAACCAGAGAAGACTTGATGTCGATGGGACTCCATTGAAAGTCTACCAGCAAACGCTTGTGTAAAAAAAAAACTTATAAGGGGTGAAATAATAATAATAATAATAATAATAGACCTAGTCAGAGAACAACCCCACCAAAAAACCCTGTGGAACATGAGGATGACAGTAATACCACTTGTCGTTGGTGCACTTGGAACGGATGGATTGGAAAATTGTGGAAGAATGAAGACCTTCCAAACTACTGCATTCTTGAGATCGGCCAGAGTACTTAGAGGAGATCTGAATATCGGAGGAGGCTGGTTGTCTCCCAGGCTCTAGTAAAAGAGCACCAAACAACGCTGGTATGGGCTATGAAGATGACGGTGATACCAATTGTAATTGGAGCACTCGGTATAGTTACTAAAGGATTGGTACAGCGACTAGAGGACTTGAAGGTAAGAGGACGAGCGGAGTCCATCCACTACAGCATTATTGAGATTGACCAGAATACTAAGAAGAGTCCTGGAGACTTGCTATCACAGAAACTCCGGTGAGAAACCATCGGCTAACGCTGGTGTAAAAAACTCATAATGATAATAATCTCTTTTAATAGCAACATAAAACGACGCCATAAAGACTAGCAATATTAAAGCAAAAATAAATTAGACACAGCAAAATAGCAAAACAGTAAATGTAGTTGTCTGAGTTTCTGAGACGAAGCTTGATTACACATAGCGTAACGGTTATCATCTAGAGGTTGCAGGTTCAATCCTGACTGCAGGCGAGTAACAATACAGGAATACTTAACACTTGTACCCGGTTATGGCTGACGAAATCAGAACAGGCGGCCCCTGTGGATTCAATAAAGGACGTAGTTCGAAGTTCCGTGTAGGTTCCCGAGTTCGACAAACACCTGAAGAAGGCCGGAGGACATATCGACCGAAACGTTGTGGAAATAACAATAAAGATGAAGATAATAGTCCGAATGTGGTTAAAGAGACGAAACGATCGATCACAAAAGCGAGTGAAGCAAATTAATGCAAAGAGAATATTAGACTAGACACGGCTGGGTGGGGAAGGTGATCCATGGGGAATTGAGTTGGACGTGTACATTTGACCTGACGAAAAAGTCGATTATGCACAACCCAGAATCCGTCGTGGAGAATGAGACGCACAAAATTCTCTGGGATTTTGAGATACAAACAGATCCCCTAATCTCGGCCAGACAACCAGACCTAGTGATACTATTTACCAACCCCTCCGCTCGGGCAGGATATGACACAAGGTCAATTTTTAAGCGGAGTTTAACAGGTTTGAATTCAGAGTTTTCCTTCTCCTAGACTAGTTGCCTCACCAAGACTGAAGAACCTAGTCTGTCCTACTATTTACCCATAGCTGGAGGGAGAATATTTGGATTCATACCTTTCCCAAGGGTATCAGTGCTATGTGAAAGGTAATCAGGCTCGCCCAGGATTTGAACTCGTGTCGCCGTGTCCATTTCCTACGACGATAACGACTACACCACGGGCACCTCCAGACCTAGTGATAGTCAATGAAAAAAAAAAAAAAGAGAACGTGCCAAATAGGGTACTTTGCCATTCTGTCAAACCACAAAGTAAAATTGAAAGAAAGCGAAAATTACTTATCGGGTCAGAGTAAAGTAATCACGTGACCTGCAACACTCCACTGTGGCCCTGAATGAGCAAGACACGCGGTTGGAGAGGTCCAATCCGATCACACAGCCGGCCATGTCAAGCCCTTGCACTAATATGATTGTCCCGACCGTATTCTTTGAATTGCTCAAGTGACTAACAAACATCCAATCCAGAGGTGTTAGAAGGCAGTGGCTGAGGGTCAACCGGTCGGTCTTGGAGAGGTTGGGTAAATATGAAAATAATAAGTTGTAATTACAGGAACTGGATCGAACTGCTGCCCCAGTCATCGTCGTATTCGTCGTTAACGTGATTGATGGCACGACACGTGACAAGAGAAGAAGAGAACGCCATTTCAAGACTGACTTTGCTTGATTTTGTATCTTACTGATTGTCTCCGTCTGTCTTCCAAAATATAAAAATCTTTCTTTATTTAGCTTGGTTTGGTTTGGTTTTAATGGCATATCAACCATTATTGGTTATTTAATGTCAAAACCTCTGTATGCATATATATTAAATATATATGATTTGATTTGGTTGGGTTTTATGGCATATCAATCATTATCGGTTATGTAATGCCAAATTCTCTTTATCCATATATATTAAATATATATGATTTGGTTTGGTTGCAATTTATGGCATATCAACCCTTGTCGGTTATTTAATTCCAAATCCGGTTTATTCATATGTATTAGATATACATGATTTGTTAACATAAACCAACAAAGTTAAACGGTTTCAAGTATTGCTATGTATCACAAACAATTCAATCAAACATCAGTCATTTGTTTACACACAGTTAAATGACCAAAGAATTTTATTTCTAACAATACAATTTAGCATAAGTCATTTGTTTGCACTCAGTTAAGATATCAACCAGTTCTATTTACTTCGTAGACAGAACCCTATCAGGTCCTACCACTCCAAGCCAGAGTGAACCTGGGAGCAATGACGATGATGAGGTATTCCGCATTCCCTAAAGTTCCAGCATTACTGAAGCCTCATTATCAGATTGTTTAGTGTCATATCCAGGACAGTCATTGGGCGGAGGTTTATCTTACCCCTCTGCAGAGATGTAGTGGTGAGTATAATACAGCCTCAAGCGACTGGGCTATTCTTCAAGAAATTGAGGAGAGGCTCAGGAGTCCAAAAGTGACTGGGAGTCTGACTACGACCAGATATAAGGCTGACTGGTTGTCATTTATTTTTTTATTCATTAAAGCGAATACGCATACGATTGTAAGTGTAAAATATGAATTACTACAAAGTTTGGAGGAAAATATTTTCAATAAAATTTTCCTTCATTCCGTATACGTATTTTCCATTTTATTGTATTTCATGTCCACTTTCAATTTCAGTTTCTTTATTTAATAACGTATCAACCTTTGTGGGTTATTTAATGCCAAAGCTGTCCTTGTAGAAGTTCAGTAGTGGTAATATTTAACCCATAGTTGGTGGGGGTGGGGTAAGGGGGTTCATTGTAACCCTAGTTTAATCATTCATGGGATTAAAAAAGGTTCGGTTTGGTTTCTTTGTTTAATGGCATATCAAACTTCATGGTTTATTTAATGTCAAACTCACCCTTGTATTATTTAACCCATAGCTAGGGGGGATAAGGGGGTCGATTGTAACCCTAGTTTCATCATACTTGGGATTAAAAAAGGGTCGGTTTGATTTCTTTGTTTGATGGCATATCAAACTTCATGGTTTATTTAATGCCAAAGCCACCCTTGTATTATTTAACCCATAGCTAGGGGGGATAAGGGGGTTGATTGTAACCCTAGTTTCATCATACTTGGGATTAAAAAAGGGTCGGTTTGATTTCTTTGTTTGATGGCATATCAAACTTCATGGGTTATTTAATGCCAAAGCCACTCTTGTTTAAGTACAGCTGTGGTATTATTTAACCCATAGCTAGGAGGATAAGGGGGTTGATTGTCAGCCTAGTTTCATCATTCTTGGGATTAAAAAAGGTTCGATTTGATTTCTTTGTTTAATGGCATATCAAACTTCATGGGTTATTTAATGCCAAAGCCATCCTTGTAGAAGAACAGCAGTGGTATTATTTAACCCACAGCTGAGGAAATTAAGGGTTTCATGCCTTTTCCAAGAGCATGAACCCGAAAGTAAACATTATATCGCGACTAGAGTTCGAACTCACTTACTTCGAGACTTTAATTATTCGGTAAAAAAGGACGGAAGCTTTTATCTGGATGGTAAATGTAAATATTACATTTCTTTATAATTTGTGATTTAATTATTTAGTAAAAAAGAAAAAAAGAAAAAGATTAAACAAATGATTGAAACTTACTCTCGTCTGAATTGTGAATATAAGGGTGACATTTCCATTTTTGAAAAATTAAGGTAACATTTTAATCTCCAAAATTATATATCGGCAATTACTATATTTTTATTAATTTGAAATGGTTTGGTTTTATGGCACATCAACCATTGTAGGTTATCTAATACCAAATCCTTTTTATACATATATATTAAATATATATGATTTGGTTTGGTTGGGTTTTATGGCATATCAACCATTGGGGGTTATTTAATTCCAAATCATCTTTATACATATATATTAAATATATATGATTTGGTTTGGTTGGGTTTTATGGCATGTCAACCATTGTAGGTTATCTAATACCAAATCCTTTTTATACATATATATTAAATATATATGATTTGGTTTGGTAAGGTTTTATGGCATATCAACCATTGTGGGTTATTTAATTCCAAATCATCTTTATACATATATATTAAATATATATGATTTGGTTTGGTCCGGTTTTATGGCACATCAACCATTTTAAGTTATTTAATGCCAAATACTCTTTATACATATGATTTGGTTTGATTGGGTTTATGACATACCAACTATTGTAGGTTATTTAATGCTTAATCCTTTTTATACATATATATTAGATATATATGATTTGGTTTGGTAGGGTTTATGGCATTTCAACCTTTGTTGGTTATTTGATGCCAAATCCCCTTTATACATATATATTAAATATATACGATTTGGTTTGGTTGGGTTTTATGGCATATCAACCATTGTAGGTTATTAAATGCCAAATCCTTTTTATACATAGATATTAAATATATATGATTTGGTTTGGTTGGGTTTTATGGCACATCAACGATTTTAAGTTATTTAATGCCAAATACTCTTTATACATATATATTAGATATATATGATTTGATTTGATTGGGTTTAATGGCATATCAACCATTGAAGGTTATTTAATGCCAAATCCTCTTTATACGTATACATTTTTGGTTTTTATAACATAACGAAAATATGCAAACGCAGAGTTGTTGGATCAATCTTAGTTGCTGTTATGTTATAAAACACCCCAAAACTTAAAAAAAACAAACATTCAAAACTCATCTTAAAAAACAACACTCTTTACACATGCAAGCAACCCTTGATGATGGCCTATGAATGGTCTGAAAGCGTTCGGGAAAACTTTTCTAAATTCATCCACCAATTCCAACCTGTAAACCCAAGATACTTATCAGGAAACTCGAAAGTATCTTAATTAAATTATAGTGACAAATGTCTTTACTATTTAATGAAACATGCATATATATATATATATATATATATATATATATATATACATGTGTGTGTGTGTGTGTGTGTGTGTGAGCGTATGTGACTGAATGAAGGTTGAGCTTCCAAAGGTTGTAATGGTCAGCGAGATGTGCTTACTAATAGTGGTGAGGCCCTGATTTCTTCAGGAAAGTTTCTCCTCCCAACCACTTAATGATTTAGAAAAGGCAAACTTAGACGTCGAACGACAGTCACGAAAAGCTGTTTACCTTTCGGGCGACACCATATCAGCACGCCGTTCTCGTAACAGACAAATAACTTTCAGATGACACCTTTCTTGCGCGCCGACAATTTCGAACAAAATGCCGGGCCAGATATTCGCCGTATGGTAGGCGAACAGATTTTTAAAGATAAGTCCGATGAATTAGTGGTGGGTGGAGGCGTGAAATTAGTCACTTTGTCCTTGTGGGAACAAGATCCATCCGCTGCGTTTTGTTGACACGCGATTCAAATCTATTCACGCAAAGACTGAACAAAGAACCTGAGGAGAGAGAGAGAGAGAGAGAGAGAGAGAGAGAGAGAGAGAGAGAGAGAGAGAGAGAGAGAAGAGAGAGAGTAAGAGAGAATGAGATGTATATAGAGAGAAAGAATTCGAGATAGAGAGAAAAAGAGAGTGAGTGAGAGAGAATTCGAGATAGATAGATAAAGAAAGAAAGAAAGAAAGAAAAAGAAAGAAAGAAAGAGAATTCGAGATTGATAGATAGAGAGAGAGAGAGAGAGAAAGAGAGAGAGAAAGAGAGAGAGAGAATTCGAGAGAGATAGAGAGAGAAATGGAGAGAGTGAGAGAGAATTTGAGAGAGAGAGGAAGAGAGAGAATTCGAGATAGAGAGAGAAATAGAGTAAGAGAGAGAGAGAGAGAGAGAGAGAGAGAGAGAGAGAGAGAGAGAGAGAGAGAGAGAGAGAGTTCATAAAGATGGACAGATCATTTGAACTGGCAACTGGAGGGCATAGTGGATAAGTGACAAAAATGACAAGAACGCTACGTAATTTTGTTGAAAAGAACAAAAGTTGTCTTCCCTGACAATAATAATAGCGATGGTGATACTAAGTGTAATTGGGGCGTTCGAAACGATCCCCAAAAGCTTGATGAGGGGAGATGGAAGAGTTGGAAATCAGAGGATGAGCCGAGACCATCAAAACTACTGTATTATTGAAATCAATCAGAATACTGAGAAGAGTCCTGGAGACACGAGGAGAATTGCTGTCGCTCAGCCTCCAGTGAAAGACCATCAGCTAACGCTAGTGGGAAAAATTCGCAAATAATAATAATGATAATAATAACAATACCTGAAAGAACAGCAAGTGTACGTTATGTGGGGAAAGAGATGAAAATATCAATCATATGTAACTGAACATGAAAGGAGAGGAAGACTAGACATGGCTGGGTAGGAAAAATGATCCACTAAGAAGTGTGCAAAAGATTGAAATTTGACCATACCACCAAAGACGCATAAATATCTCTGGAGTTTTGAGATACAAACGAATTACTTAATGCTGGTCTGAAGACCAAACTTATCAAAAATGGTTTAATAATAGTTTAAGATAGAAATATTTAAAATATTGTTTATTAATTAAAAACAATGACATTAGGAAAAGAGAAGTTACCGTCTTGTAGATTTGTCCATTCCAGTGGACCATAGATAAAAATAAAAGCAAGCGAAGTGATAGACCTTTCCAGAGAATTAAAAAAGCTGTGGAGCAGAAGCATGATGATGATACCAATGATAGTTGGTGTACTTGGAACGGTCCCAAAAGGCTTGACAGAAAGACTGTTAGGAATTGGATATCAGTGAAAGAATTGAGACCATCCAGACTATAGCATTACTGACATTGGCCTGAATACTCAGAGGAGTCCTGGAAACTTAAGGGGACTTGCTGTTACTAAGACTCCAGTGAAATCCCACCCGTTAAGGCTGATATGAAAAACACGCATAAAACCAAATGGTATATGCAGAAATCAGAATATGAGACCCATAAGTTTTTCAAGGGTTTCGAGATTCAAAGAGATCACACAATCACCGTTAAAAGAACAGACGTTTGCAAGAAAAAAAGAACCTGCCAAAGAAAAAGAGAACTTGCCAGCGGATCACAGAGTGAAAATAGATACAAATGAATAGATAAACAAAGACTTGGACCTTGCTTGAGAGCTGATTGGTTTTCATTTGGTTGGGTTTTATGGTATATCATCTATTGTAAGTTATTTAATGCCAAATCCTTTTTATCCATATATATGAAATATATATGATTTGGTTGGGTTGGGTTTTATGGTATATCAACCATTGTAGGTTATTTAATGACAAACCCTCTTTATAGATATATATTAAATATATATGATTTGATTTGATTGTGTTTTATGGCATATCAACCATTGTAGGTTATTTAATGCCAAATTCTTTTTATACATATTTATCAAATATAAATGATCAATATTTTTAAAGAAGCTCATTTTTTCACACAGTTAAATGGTTTCACTTCTTTCTATCTAATACAAATACATAGTTAAATGTAAAACCAGTTCTATTTCAAACAATTCAGTTAAGGATAAGTACACAGTTTCTTGTCTACACACAGTCATTTGTTTAATACAGTTTTTTTTTATTTACGCACAGTTAAATGTAAAAACCGTTTAATTTTAAACAATCCAGTTTAGCAAAAATACACAGTTTTTTCCACACACAGTTGAATTTAAAAAAAAGCTCCATTCCAAATAAATCACTTTAGTATAAGGTTTGTTTTTTTTTGTTTAATGGCAGATCAACCTTTGTAGGTTATTTAATGCCAAAGCCATCGTTCTAGAAGAACAGTAGTGGTAGGATAAGCTGGGAGGATAAGGGGGGTTCATACCTTTCCCAAGGGTATTTGCCCGAAAGGGAACGTAATAGCACGACTGGGGTACGAACTCGCTTACTACGTTTCCGTAGTCCATCGCTTTAACCTTTACACCACGAGGACATCCCCACTTTAGCATAAGTACACAGTTTAAATGTCAAACAGTTCTATTTGACCTATTTTAGTTATCCACTGTGTTAAGTAATATCGTGGTTGTTGGTTTCTTCAATTTATGTGTGATTTGAAAGCTGTACAGATAAATGTGCGACGTGGTCTAATTCGAGAACTTCTGCTTTACGAGTTCGAATTCGCTACAGATGCAACGAAAAACATTTGTTGAACGAGAGGTGAAGGCGGAGTTGATTACAGAACAGTAACCAAATTTTTGAAGGAATTTTACACGGGTTACAAGCATCTCGATGATCAGTCAAGATCAGGCAAGTCTAAAAGCGTTGATTCCGAGGCTGTGCTGCTAACCATAGAGGCAAATCTGGTGTGTGCTCTCAGAGAGTATCAGGCGTGCTTGGTATCTTAGAGTCCAGTGTGATTCATCCCTTTCACAACCTCGGAGCTGCCGAATGATGCCTAACATTATTGCAAAACATTTGACTCACCCTAGTATGATAACCTACAAAATCAGCTGGAATATTCAGAAGAAATCCGATGAGCAAAACTAAATCTATTTTAATGACAAGAGAAAATGGTTCCATCAGAATTAATTATCTCAAAGCAAAAAAAAAAAAAAAAAAAAAGAAAAAAAAAAAGAAAGGAAAAATGATAATAGGCTGAAGACTAAAAAGTATAGATGAAACGATTAATCACATAATAAGAAATTTCAGTCGACTGGCACAAAAAGAATACAAGAGTAGGCAAGACTGGGTGGGAACGGCGGTCCACAGGGAAGAATGCAAGAGATTAAAACTTGACGCTGAGAGAAAAGAAAATTTACATGTACTCTGGAATATTGGAAGCGGACACAATCAAACAAGGGGCGATGAAAGAAAAAAAAAAACAAAAAAAAAAAACTCAGGCTAACGAGAAAATTTCTCGAAACCAAGCCCTGTTGCAAAAATCTCATCAAAAGGATAAACACCTCGGCTGTTGTAAGATACACTGGGTCATTCTTGAAATGGATGTGGGAAAAACTTCAAGAAATAGACCAGAAGACAAGGAATCTAATGACGATTCACAAGGCCTTACATGCGAAAGATGACATATACAGACTATATGTGTCAAGGAAAGAAGCAGGGAGAAGATTTGCTAGCATTCAAAATAGCATGAATGCATCCATACGAAAATTCGAAGAGTAAATTAAAAAAGTACAAGGAGAAAGACTAATTGCAGCGACCAGAAACAGCAAACATAATAATCAACTAGGAAACAGAAATGGATAGAAAAAACAACTGTACGGATATTTCAAGCGACAAACTGACGAAATCTTTTCGCGTGAGATTTCGTCAGTGAATTATGAGGAAGAAGTTTATAGGGAAATAAAGAAGATTAAAAGAAGAAAGAAAGAAAGAAAGAAAGAAAGAAAGAAAGAAAAAGGAAGGAGGTGAATTATGAGAAGGAAGTTTATAGGGAAATAAAGAAGATTAAAAGAAGAAAGAAAGAAAGAAAAAGGAAGGAGGTGAATCATGAGAAGGAAGTTTATAGGGAAATAAAGAAGATTAAAAGAAGAAAGAAAGAAAGAAAGAAAGAAAAAGGAAGGAGGAGAATTATGAGAAGGAAGTTTATAGGGAAATAAAGAAAATTATAAGACGAAAAAGAGAAATAATGAAAAGAGGAAGAAGAAGAAGAAAGGAAGTAGATTATGAGAAGGAAGTTTATGGGTAAATAAAGATGATTATAAGAAGTTGAAAGAGAGAAATAATGAAAAGAAGAAGAAGGAGAAGAAGAAGAAAGGAAGTGAATTATGAGAAAGAAGTTTATAGGGTAATAGTACATTAAAAAAGTGCAAGGAGAAAGACTAATTGCAGCAACCAGAAACAGCAATCATAAAAATCAACTAGGAAACAGAAATGGATAGAAAAAACAACCGTACGGATATTTCAAGCGGCAAACTGACGAAATCTCCCTCGAGAAGACCTGGGCTTGGCTAAGAAAGGTAACCCTTAAGAGAGAAACGGAATATCTTCAAATAGCAGCATAAAACAACACCATAAGAACCAAATACGCTTTGCAGGTGTGCTGCAAAGAGATTAATTAGCCCCATACCTCTACATCATATGTCTAGACTACGTGCTTAGAACATCTATTGATAAAATCATAGAAAACGGTTCCAAGCAACAAAAGAAAGGAGGCAGAAGGTTCCCCGCTAAAACAATTACCAACGCCGACAACGCCGATGATATAGCACTTCTGACAAATGCAACCGCACAAGCCGAAACACAACGTACACAAGAAGGAATATATGTGCCTCAATTAAAGAGGTGACATCTCCTCACTAAACGGTAGTGCACTTCGGCTGGTTGACAAGTTCACCTACCAAGGAAACAGTGTCTCATCAACCGGGACAGACATCGACACACGACTAGCAAAGGCATGGACAGCTATCGATAGGCTATCGGTCGTATGGAAGTCAGACCTGACCGATAAAATAAAGCGTAGTTTCTTCCAAGCAGCAGTAGTATCGATACTGTTATATGGATGCACCACATGGACACAAACAAAACGTATGGAGAAGAAACTTGACGAGGAGGTGCCCGTGGTGTAATGGTTATCGTCGTAGGAAATGGACACGGCGACACGAGTTCAAATCTTGGACGAGACTGATTGCATTTCACATAGCACTAATACCCTTGGGAAATGTATGAATCCGATTATTCTCCCTCCAGCTATGGGTAAATAGTAGGGCAGACTAGGTTCTTCAGCCTTGGTGAGGCAACTGGTTTAGGAGAAGGAAAACTCTGAATTCAAACCTGTTAAACTCCGCTTAAAAATTGACCTTGGGTCATATCCTGCCCGATCGGAGGGGTTGGTAAATATAATTACACGAGAATGCTGTGAGCAATATTGAACAAGTCCTGGAGACAGCACCCCAAAAAACAGCAACTGTACGGCCACCTACCACCCGTAACGAAAACTATCAAAGTTAGACGAACCAGACATGCAGGACACTGCTGGAGAAGTAGGGATGAGTTCATAAGTGATGTACTCCTATGGACCCCCACACATGGCCGTGCAAAAGCAAGACGACCAGCTCGAACATACATACAGCAGCTCTGTGCCGATACTGGATGTAGCCTGGAAGACCTGCCAATGGACGATAGGGAAGGGTAGCGAGAGAGGGTCAGAAATATCCGTGCTGATGGCGTGACATGATGATGAGGATAATGATGACGCTTAAGCAAATTTAGATAAAACGCAACAAAATTGCAATTGTAGGTTATGTGGTGATAGAGACGAAACGATAAATCAGATAATAAGCGAATTCAGCAAACTAGCGCAAAAAGAGTACTACTCTAGACATGAATGAGTGGGAAAGGTGATCCAGTGGGAACTGTGCAAGAAATTAGAAATTTGACCATACTACTAAATGATATCTGCCCAAACCAGAATCTACCCATGAGAATGCGATACACATTTTGAGATGTAATCACTTATGACCAGACTTGGTGATAATTGACAAAAAAAAAAAAGAAAAAAAAAAAGAAAAAAGAAAAAAATGAACTTGTCAAATAGCGGACTAGAGAGTGAAAATCAAAGAGAACAGAAAGAGAGGCAAGTACATAGACTATAGAGAGAACTAAAATTCATGAAACACGAACATGACAGTGATACCATTTATAATTGGCGCACTCGGAACGGTCCCCAAAAGCTTGGTAAGGGGACTGGAAGAGCTTGAGGAGATTGCTGTCACTCAGCCTCCAGTGAAAGACCATCGGCTAAAGCTGTTGCCAAAAATATATAAGAAATAGATAAAGAAGAAAAAGGAGGAATAGAAAGGAAGGGAACTATGAGGAAGAAGTTTATAGGGAAATAAAGACGATTAAAAGAAGAAAGAAAGAAAGAAAGAAAAAGGAAGGAGGTGAATTATGAGAAGGAAGTTTATAGGTAAATAAAGAAAATTATAAGAAGATGAAAGAGAGAAATAATGAGAAGAAGAAGAAGAAGAAGAAGAAGAAGAAGAAGAAGAAGTGAATTATGAGAAGGAAGTCGTAACTATATTCTAACTGCGTGAATTAGAGTTTCCAGTTCTTTTTCATTTTTTGCTAATAGTTTGTTGTCATCCATATACGTTTGGTGATTGATCTTTTCTTGCGATCCACTAACTTTGTATCCGGCTGTGCATTTTTTGAGTATGTGGTTAAGTGGCATCATGGCAATTATGAACAGTAACGCTGATAACAGAATCTCTCCAAATAGCAGCACAAAACAATGCCATAAGAACCAATCAAATCAAAGCGAGAATAGATAAGATAGCAAATGTGTATGTGGTGATAAAGACGAAACCATCAATCACATAATAAGCGAATGCAGCAAATTAGCACAGAAGGAGTATAAACTAAACACGATTGGATGGGCAAGGTGATCCACTGGGAGATGTGCAAGAAATTTAAATGTGATCATACGAGCAAATGGTATATGCACAAGCCAGCAGCAGTCCTGGAGAATGACACACATAAATTCCTATCGGACTTTGACATACAAATGAATTACCTCATCTCAGCCAGAATACCAGACCTTATAGTAACCAGCAAAAAAAAAAAAAAAAAAAAAAAAAAAAAAAATAGACAACTTGCAAAATTGTTGACTTTGCTGTCCCGGCTGACCACAGAATAAAACTGAAAGAAAGTGAAGAGAAGGATAAGTACCTAGACATTGCTAGAGAATTGAAAAAACTATGGAACATGAAGGTGACGATTATACCAATCGTGATTGGTGCATTCGGTACAGTAACTTAAGGACTATTAAAGGGACTGGAGGACTTGGAAGTTAGAGGACGGGTGGAAACCACCCAGACTACATAATTGTTGAGAACAGCCAGAATACTGAGAAGAGTCCTGGAAACTTGAGGAAACTTGTTGTCATTCAAACTCTAGTGAAAGACCATCAGCTACTGCAGATGTGAAAAACTCAGAAGAGTAAATAATAATAATATTTATAAATAGAAGAAGAAGAAGAAGAAGAAGAAGAAGAAGAAGAAGAAGAAGAAGAAAGTTAATTATAAGAAAGAAGGCAAATAAAGAAAATTATTAGAAGAGGAAAGAAAGAAAGAAAGAAAGAAGAAGAAGAAGAAGAAGAAGAAGAAGAAGAAGAAGAAAAGTCGGATGGAAGCAAATAAAATTGTTCCCCCCACTCAACACTTTTTGCATGCTAAAAGGCCATTTCCTTAGCCTAGAAGAAGGACCGGGGATAATTTGCCTGTCCGCGTGGGTCATTAAAAGATGTCAGGGTTTTCTAACAGCCCCTTTCGGCAACAGATTTACTGGCTCCCTTCTGAGAGGCCCCCATATCGCATTGCAAAGGAATGTCTGCTATTTAAATCAGTAAAAGACACCATTTGATATTATATCCTTTAAGCCGATGGCAGAATAATCGACGCTGATAAGCGATCAGACGACAGGGTCTCTCTGCTCGTGCGCACTAAAATATGGGCGGGAAAAGGTGCATTGTTGAACAGTTAGTGGCGTATCAATTGAACGCTCGTGTTATTGCTGGTCCTTGTCATGGTTGTCAATAGTTGTAACAGTATTTAGGTTGTTATTTACTTAGTTTTGCTTAGATATGGCTTGCCCAGTCAGCTCTTGCCGCAGAATACACCGACTGCTTCTCTGCAGAGGGGCGAGGCCCCTACAACAAGTGTTCTGGATATGACACTAAACAATCTGATGCTGAGGTTTCAGTAATGCAGGAGCTTTGGGGAATGCGGAGTATCCCTTCATTGCCATTGCTCCCAAGTCCACTCTGGCTCAGAGTGGTAGCCCCTGATTGGGTCCCATCTATGGGTCAAATAGAACTAAATTGTTTATTTATGCTAAACTGAATTGTTTGAAATAGAAGTGTTTTTACATGTAAACTGTATACTTATGCTTAAGTGGATGGTTTGAAATGTAATATAATGGCCAAGGGATTTCGTTTTATGTCTTTGGGTTTAGTTAGGCTGAGAACTTTTCGGCTCAGTGCATGGGTTACTTAGGTGCAACATTAAAGCAGGTGTTCACGCGCGCGCACGGGCGGAGCGGACGTGTCACTCAGAGATGTCACAATAGAAACCCGAGATGGGAAACGGGGCTAGCAAGTGCGAATGACGTCACGCACCGGAAGTGCACGGAGGATTTTGGGAATTTAGAGAAAAGTTAGTAGAGTTGAGACTAGACACTGAACGAGAAGGTTTGACTTTCGCTTGCTCTCAGAGGCCTTAGGCAGGTGTCGCACGAGATGGGGAGTGGGGCAGATGAAAAAGCCAGCATAGAAAGATTGTGCCTCTTTCTCCTTATGTCGAAGAACCTTTAAACTCAAAGGTAATAAAAAGTTTCGTACCTGAACAAAGAAGTCGTAAGTGTTTTTCGAATTTCGAGATTCCTATGTTCTATGTTATATATATATATATATATATATGAACATTATATGTCCAAGAATTAATTTTTTATTTATTGCGGACTTTTTGTCCTCATCTTGGTAGTTTTTTTGTGTTGTTTCTTCTTTCACAACGTTTCGGCCAAATTTCACCTCTGGCCTTCTTCAGGTGATTTACCGCGACCCGACTATGGAAGACCAGATAAGGAGAACAAATAATTGGATTTATAAGACCAAAGAATCCATCCTTGATCGCCCTTTGGGGCCAGTGGTGCAGCGGATAGAGGCGTTGAGTCTCTACGGTTCCATGTGAGCATTGTCCGAATATAGCGGTTTCAAATCCTATCCATGCCGGCCAGAGGTTTACTTGGTCAAAAACGTGGTGCGATAGACAACAACTATGGAAGGTAGTAATTACTGGGGATACGGTTACAAGATTCAGCATTCCTATCCGAGGTCGCGGTAAATCACCTGAAGATGGCCAGAAGTGAAATTTGGCCGAAACGTTGTGAAAGAAGAAACAACACACACACACACACACACAAACCAAAAAAAAAAAAAAACCCTACCAAGATGAGGACAAAAAGCCCGCAATAAATAAAAAAATTAATTCTCAGATTAAGAAGCCTCATCTCAAAAATGATTCCAATTAAAGACAATTATATTTCCAATTCACACATAGCCGTATCTGGCTATGGTACAGAAATAGAACTGTTTTTAAATAGAACTAAACTGTATACTTATGCTAAACTGAATGGTTTGAAATATAACTGTTTTAACATTTAACTGTTTGTAAACAAAATCTCTACTTATACTAAACTGATTTTGTATAAAACTTAATTCGGCGTTAACTAACCCGGAAAGGGTTGATACGCCATTAAAAAAATAACCAACCAATTTAGATATCGCACACAGACCTAAGGTTGCTTACAGTACATGCTATTGCTTAAGTGGTCACTGAACTGGCTCATCGGTTAATGAATTGATTTACCGAAGTTAAGCAACGATGATCCTATTCAATATTTAGATGAGTGACCAACCTGTGTACCAGATCTAAGCGAAGCTTAGTAAATGATGATCTAGTGGAAACTAATGTTTTCGGCCTGACTTGAGCGTAACAGTGTTTATGCTTGTACTGACTAATCAGGTCAGATCGTTAGAGGAGAATGGTTTCCTAAAGTGACCAATCACGAATTTAGTATATCTTTACCCAACCCCTCCGTCACAGACAGATGCGACACATGGTCGGTTTCTAAACAGAGTCCAGCCTGTTTACTATCTCCAAGACTGGTGACTCTAACAAAGCTCAAGAAAATAGTCTGCCCTACTATTTAAACAAAGCTGGCTGGAGAACAGGTGGATTCATTCGATTCCCAAGGGAATTAGAGCGAAGTGAAACTCAGTCTCATCCGTGATTTGAATTCGGGTTGCCGACTTCATTTCCTATGACGATAAGCATTAAGTTTAGATCAACACTAAATCAGTTGTCTAAATTTCTGAGACGAAGCTTGTTGATTTTTATCATTAAGGTTTTTCGGACTATTGTGTTCACCTTTATTGTTATTTCCACAACGTTTCGGCTGATATGTCCTCCGGCCTTCTTCAGGTGTTTGTCGAACTCGGGAACCTTCACGGAACTTCGAACTACGTTCTTTATTGAAACCACGGGGGTCACCTATTCTGATTCCGTTAGCCATAACCGGGTACAAGTGTTAAGTATTCCTGTATATTACTCGCCTATAGTGAGGATTGAACCTGATTGTCTCCTTAGAAGCTCAGGGAACCAACGCCTATAACCGTTATGCCATGTGTCCTGCTGGACAATTCAGAGTGAATTTTTGGGTATTATAAACTTAATGTTCTTACTTTGGCTAGAATTACTACTATTATTTATGATTTTTTACCTGTGCTCATATTCAAACACCTGAAGAAGGCCGGAGGACATATCGGCCGAAACGTTGTGGAAATAACAATAAAGATGAAGACCTTAATGATAAAAACCTTAATGATAAAAACCCCGCTAAATTAGTAATTCATTCTTATCTACCTCGAAAACAGTATAATACTGGTGAGTTTTATTAAGAAGAGTTAGTTCTCTTCAAACTAATTCTCTCCTTTAACGAAACAGGTTTTATTTGCTGGTCACCTGGTCATATTTTCCAATAAATACGAAAGTCAATTCCTGTAGATTCCATTTTCCCCAGTGAAACTAAGAGTAGCGGAAGGAGTGATCTTAATCATTTCCGGCTATAAAACATAATAAAGACTCACGACTTTCATGTCTCCGATCTTCAGGCGAGAAAGTATCTGCACGTCTAAAGGCTGTCGAATTTAACTGAATATATATGTAATCTTTAATTACATGACAATTACGGGGCTGATATAGTAATTATAGAGGTCCGTTCTAGTACGGAATTACAAAGTAAATATTTGCTTTGTGGCGACATTTAGCGACCAACTCTTATCCATTATTTAGCCGAATATTCGAATAGGGAAAACTTATCCGGTGGTGGTTTTAATCCGGCTTAAAAATTAATGAATAAAAGGAATGAATTGTAAAAAGTTGTAAAAGAGGGGATATGGCATATTACCGTATTTGACAGCATAAAAGACGGGTGTATAAGACGCACCCCAATTTCAGCAGAGCCAATCAAGAAAAAAAAGAAAGTACTAATATTAAATGTGATGAAATTAATATAATGAATATTATCAATGATAACACTTTTAACCTGCATAATTGCCTTTTAACTAATAACAATAGGTATGCGAAAATTACTCCAAATTCTAAGCTAATAGGAGTCGCCTGGTGGTTAATTTCTGCCGGCAATTATACAAGAATGTTGAGAGCAATATTGAACAAGTCCTGGCAGCAACACCCCACAAGGCACCATCTATACTGTCACCTACCACATATCACGTGTCCTCGTGGTGTAATGGTTAAAGCGATGAACTACGGAATCGTAGTACGCGAGTTCGTACTCCAGTCACGCTATTACGTTCACTTTCGGGCAAATACCCTTGGGAAAGGTATGAACCCCCTTATTCTCCCTCCAGCTATGGGTAAATAGTAGGACAGACTAGGTTCTTCAGCCTTGGTGAGGCAACTAGTCTAGGAGAAGGAAAACTCTGAATTCAAAACCTGTTAAACTCCGCTTAAAAATTGACCTTGTGTCATATCCTGCCCGAGCGGAGGGGTTGGTAAATAGTACCTACCACATATCACGAAAACTATCCAAGCTCGACGAACTAGACATGCAGGACACTGCTGGAGAAGCAAGGACGAGCTCGTAAGTGATGTACTCCTGTGGACCCAAGCATATGGCCAATCAAAAGCAGGACGACCAGCTCGAACATACATACAGCAGCTATGTGGTCATACGGGATGTAACCCTGAAGACCTGCCAGAGGCGATGAATGATAGGAAGACGCGGAGAGAGAGAGAGGGGGTCAGGGATATCCAAGCTGGCCGCACGACATGATGATGATGATGACATATAAGACGCTGGAGAATTCTAAAGGATATTTTAAGGAAAAAAAGCACGCCTTATATGCCGTCAAATACGGTAAATTCCGTGGATCATTTAATACTAAGACTCACCTGGGAGAAGGACAGTATGCGTACTATCTAACCAACATATGTTGGCATTGGGGGGGGGGGTTATACCATTCTTAAGTGTATTAACCCAAAAGTGAAGGTTATATCAGGACCAGAGTTCGAACGCATTTACCCCGATGTCACAGCTAGACATAATAGTCACAAGGCAACTGGGTCGCAAAAAAATTTCCAAAACACACAAAATCCAACATATGGAACAAGTTGAGTTCGACACCCTGGAATATATACCAAAGGGAACGCCAGGGCAACACCCTAACATCCAGGCTATCGATTTTTCGCAGCCGTAGGTGGTGCAAGCCTCACCAGAAGGCAAGAGAAACGAAAAAAAGACAGGAGTCGAAGCCAGAAAATATTTGTCAAGTGGCATTAAATGCAGAATAAATACGGTTTATTTAAGCTTTTGAAAAATACAATAATAACAAAATACGACAGGATGACTGGTTAAAGTAACTGACAAAAAAAAATGATTACAAAAAAAAAAAAGAAGAAAATTTAGCTATGTTGGGAGACTTAAGTACCGATGAAAAAATGCCAGTGTGTCTTCAAATTCGAAATTTACTAAGAGTTGACGTATTTCTATTCCCCAAAGTTTTAAAATATCGCATGTCAAAGCATAGTAACATACTATTTAAGACATTGAAATAAAATTCGGATGTCAAACTTGGTTCGAGCCCCACTCGTGTTATATTCGTATTTTTTAGCTCTCATCAGAAGGTGAAATAATAACTGAACGTTGTTCAGGTGTGAAACATTAATTCCACAAGACAAATGTTTATCAGTGTTTGATTGCAACATGTACAAAGTCTTTCTGTTTTCTGTATTCTTGGAAATACTTCAAATAGCCGATTAGAGTTGAAAGACGGTGGCCGGGTGGTAAAGGCGTTTAACTTAAATTCCGATAGTTACATATACGCACGTGTTCGAAACCTCCTTCGAACAACTTTATTTTTGTTTTTAGCATTCGTGAAAATATGAAATAAGTGATCAGTGTTAAGGCGAGAAACTTTAATTCCACTTGACAAGTGTTTGTCAGTGTTCGATGTCTACTTGCACGTAATGTTTCTTTTTTTTTTCCAGCATTCTTAATAATCCTTCAAAAATCAAAAGTTGGAGACACAGGATGGCCGAGAGTTTAAGACATTAAACTTAAATTTCAATGGAAAAATGTCCGCGTCTGTCCGAACCCTGCTCATACTACTTCTGTTTTTTTTTTAGCATTCATCAAAAGATGAAATTACAATTTAACTTCAAGGTGGAACATCAATTCCACTAGATAAGTGTTCATCTGTGTTCGATCGTTACTAGTACGAATTCTATCTCTTTTCAGCATTCTTAATAAAGCTTCGAAGATCATATGGAAAGCACATTGGTCGACTGGTGAGGGAGTGGGATTTAAGTTATACAGAACAGATTCCTGCGTTGGTTCAAAAACGAGTCATGTTAGCTTTTTATTTTTTAGCATTCATCAAAAAATGAAATTACAAGTGAACTGTTACAGTGTGAAAAAATTCCACAAGACAAGAATTCAAAAGTATTCTATTTCTACTTCTACAAAGTCTTTCTCTTTTCTACAATCTTTAAAATGTTTCAAAGAACCGGTTTCGTATAATGCACCATTGCTGAGTGGTTAAAGCGTAGGACTTGAGTTTAAATGGAGAGATAGTCCGTACGCCACCCGTGCTGTTTTTATTTTACATTCATTGACTTTAATTCATCCAAACAAATGTTTATCAGTATTCGTGTGCTACTTCAACGTAGCCTTTCTGTTTTCTGCTTTAAAAAATTCGAGAAAATTGAAGCACGATGGCCGAGTGGTTAAGGCGTTGGACTTAAGTTCCAATAGACAAATGTCCGCGTGGGTTCGAACCCCACTCGTGCTAGTTTTGTAAATATTTTTTTAGCATTGATAAAAAGTTTAAAAAACAACTGAACTTTGTTAAAGTGTGAAAATTTAATTCCACTAGACAAGTGTTCGTCGGTATTCGATTACTACTTGAACGTAGTCTTTCTGTTTTCTGAATTCTTCCAAATACTTCATTGTAGTCGCTCCGCATAAAACATGATGGTCATCTGGATACGGCGTAGTTCTTAGTACCAAATAACAGGTGTTTGCATGTGTTCGAACCACGCTCATGCTAGCTTCTATTTTTTTTTTGGCATCCATCAACTTTAATTCCTCCAGGCAAGTGATGCTCAGTATTCGATTGCTTTTCTACGAAGTCTTTCTTTGTGCTGTATTGTTTAAAATGCTTTAAAAAATAAACTGTCTCTGAAGCCCGATGGCCGAGTAACATAAGTTACTATGAATAGATGTCGGCGTGGGTTCAAACACACGCTGATATCTGTTTTTCTGCACTCTTTCCAATGATAAAAAAAAAACTATTGGTTGAGGCCTTCAATTTAAATTCCAGTGGGCAGATATTCCCATTGGTTGAAATTGCAATTATACAACGTCTGTATTTACTTAGCATTCATGAAAACGTGAAATAACAAGTGAACGTTGATAATGTGTAAAACTTTAATTTATCGGAAAAGTGTTCGTCAGTGTTCTATTAATATTGGTATTAAATCTGTTTTATTTTTCGCATTTTACGGAATACCTTAAAAATCGAACTGTTAAGACGCGAGATGGCTGGGTGGCAAATGCATTGTTCTTAAGCTCTAATGGACAGAAGATTGCATAGGTCGAAACCCTGCTTGGGCTTTGTTTTAATTTTTTAACCGAGTGGTTAAGGCATAGGACTTTATATTTTTTAGCAATTATCAAAAGGTGAAATTTCAAGTGAACTTTGTTTAAGAGTGACAATTTAATTCCAGTAGACAGGTGTTCGTCTCAGTATTTGATTACTGCTTCTATGAAGTCTTTCTGATTTCTGCATTCTTCTTCGCTCATATTAGGTTTAATCATTTTTTAATCGAAAAAATCGAAAGGTGAAATTATAAATGAACTTTGTTACAGTTTAAAATTTTGATTTCACTGGATAAATATTGATCCATATACGATTGCTACTAGTACAAAGTCTTTTTGTTTTCTGCGTTTGTTGAAATACCTCAAAAAGGTGATGGCTGAAGCTGAAGTACGACAGCCTTGTGTTTAAGGTATTGGACGTAAGTTTAAAAGATCAGATGTCCGTCTGGCTTCGAACCTTATACATACTAGCGTTTTATATTATTTTTAGCATTCATTAAAAGTTGAAATTACAAGTAAACTTTGTTTAGGTGTGAAGATTTAATTTCACTAGAAAAGTGTTCGTCGGTATTCGATTGCTACTTATACAAAGACTTTCTGTTTTCAACATTCTTCCAAATGCTTCAAAGTACCGGCTTTGCATAAAGCACGATCAACGAGTGTTTAAAAGGTAGGACTTTAAGTTCCAATGGACAGATGGCCGCCTACCTTCTTACCCAACATGTGATAGCTTCTTTTTTGGTTTTTTTATCATTCATTAAGTTTAATTTCTTCTCAATAAACAATTAAAAGTTATATTCTAATGTAAGCATTAAAATATCTGTCAATAAATTTTACGTAAAAACTATCATTTTAGACGCTTTAAAAATAATGCTCTCAGGTAAGCACGATGGCCGAGTGGTTAAGGCGTTGGACTTAAGTTCCAATGGACAGATGTCCGCGTGGGTTCGAACCCCACTCGTGCTAACAATTTCTTTTTAATCTTAATGTGAAAAGACAAGCAAAATTTTGATTAGGTGTGAAACATTAATTACATTAAACTATTGTTAGTCACTGTTCAATTGGTACAAATACAAAATTTTGTGCTTTCTACATTCTTCCCAAGGATAGAAAAAATCTATTAGATATGAAATATGTGAAATCGTTTGATATTTTGTCTGAGGGCAAAGACGACCCACGCTAAATCGAACTGTAAAGAATAGAACTGTTTGATCATTTAACTGTGTGTAAAAAATGATTGATTTTTAATTGAATTATTTCTAATACACAGCAGTACTTGGAACCATTTAAGTTTGTTGAATTATGCTAAAGTGAATGGTTGGAAATAGAGCTGTTTGATATTTTAGCTGCGTGTATCAACAAAATAGGTTCAAAAATCGTATATCTAATATATATGTAAAAAGAGGATGTGACATTAAATAACCAAAAATGGTTTATCTAGTATAAATAAAACTAAAGACAACACGAAAGTAAGAAATTTACCACTAGCATAGAACAACCCCTCAAAACTTTGATTTGAATATAAAAAATAGCCATAATGACCTTTCCAGAATAGGAGAAACCTCTCAATTAACTATGGGAATATATATTCTAATGAAAGTATTAAAATATCTTTCAATAAAATTACCTGAAAACTAACGATACGAGGAGAAAGTACTAGTGAACTTTGTTGCGAGAGAGGGTCAGGGATATCCGTGCCTGCGGCCCGACATGATGATGATGATGATGATGATGATAAAGCTTAATTTCTTCTCAATATACAATTACAACTTATTGCCTAATGTAAGCATTAAAATATCTTTCCGTAAAATTACCTGAAAACTATTTCCATATATACAAGGAGAAATTACGAGTGAACTTTGTTAAACGTTTGAAACTTTAATTCCTGTAGACAAGCGTTCATCATTGTTCATTTGCTACATGTACGAAGCCTTTCTGTTTTCTCAATTGTTTTAAATGCTTCAAAGGAAAATCGTTCGTTGTAGCACGATGGCCGAGTGGTTAAGGCGTTGGACTTAAGTTCCAATCGACAGATGTCCGCGTGGGTTCGAACCCCACTCGTGTTATCTATTACTTCTTACCATTAATCAAAATGGAAAATGACAAGCGAAATTTTGGTAAGGTGTGAAACATAAATTACACTTAACTATTGTTAGTCACATTTCGATTGGTACAGGTACAAAATTTTTGTGTTTTCTACATTCTTCCCAAGGATAGAAAAAAATCCATTAGAGATGAGACATGATTGCCAAGTGGTTAAGGCGTCGGATATAATTTCCAATAGACATATGTCCCCGTTGTTTCAAATTCCAATTATAAAATGTTTGATTTGAATAAAAAGTAGCCATAATAACCTTTCCAGAATAGGAGAAACGTCTCAATTAACAAATGGGAACATATATTCTTATGTAAGCATTCACATATCTTTCAATAAAGTTACCTGAAAACTAACGATACAAGAAAAAATTACCGGTGAACTTAAAGATGTTAAACTATAATTCCTCTAGACAAGTGTTCATCAATTTTCATTTGCTACTTGTACGAAGCCGTTTTGTTTTCTGAATGGTTAGAAAAGCTTTAAAATTGAAAGCGCTTTGGTAGCAGGATGGCCGAGTGGTTAACGTGTTGGACATGAGTTTCAATGGGCAGATGGCCGCGTGGGTTCGAACCCCGCTGTTGATACTTTTACTTTTTACCATCACAGTGTGAAAGGACAAGCGAAATTTCGATAACGTGTGAAACATTAATTACACTCAACTACTGTTAGTCACTGTTCAGTTGGTACACTTACAAAATTCTTGTGTTTTCTACACTCTTCCCTATGATAGAAAGGAATCGATTAGAGACGAGGCATGATTGCCAAGTGATTAAGGTGTAAAAATAAGTTCCAATGGATAGATGTCAATGTTGGTTCGAATCCCACCTTGATTTCTCCTCTTTTCCTTTTTTTTTATTGTTTTGATTATAGACTGCGTTACAGTGTCGGAGCAGTATGTCGTCGAATTGTCTAGTCTTCCATACTTCCATACTTCTGCGGCTTTCCTAATATAATTTTTCTGAGAACTGAGTCGAGTTCTTCTTGAGCGAACAGTCCTAGTTTAATGTCAAATTGCTTACGAATAATTCTGGTGATTGGTTCATGTGTAACTTTCGATGGGTTTTCTAGAAGATTTTCAAAATGCTGTTTCCACAGTTTTATTCTTTCTTGTTGGTTTGTAGCTTTCAATTTAGCTTTGGTTGTGCTCTTGCTTCTACTCACTTCGTTTATCGTTTGCGAGATTATCCTTGATTGCCTAGCTTCCAATGAGTCTCTAATCTTATCTATCTGATTTTGTATGTATTCTGTCTGTTCTTTTAGATATATGTTTAATAATTGATTTTGTGTCTTTTTAGTTGTCGGGCATTTGCGTTTGTTGGGTCCGTCTAATAGCATTTGTTGGCAGTTTTCACATCAGCACGTTTTTCTCTAACCGCTAACGTTTCCTATGGGACTCTATATTTCGTTCTAGGTTTTGTTGGAATAAAATTTACTGCTGCCTCGAGGTGTGAGTTAACGAAATTCTCATATTCGTCATTTAGGGTACCTTTTTCTGTCTTTTTTCGTAGTGTCTCGAATCTGTTTCTCAATTCTAATACATATCCATCTCTAATATCTCTGTTGTTAAGAAGGGCACAGTCATAGTGTTTGGTGGTTGCTGTTCGTGTAATCGGTGGACATACCCTCAAAAGAGGAGTATTCCTCGCAATTCATTGTGAACGAAAGCAAATTATATATATTTGATATATATGTACAAAGTAGATTTGGCATTAAATAACCTACAGTGGTTTATATGTCATAAAACACAACCAAACCAAATTATGCATATTTGATATATATGTATAAAGAGGATTTGGCATTAAATAACCTAGAGTGGTTTATTTGTCATTAAAAACAACCAAACCAAATTATTTATATTTGATAGATATGTATAAAGAGGATTTGGCATTAAATAACCACCCCTGGTTGATATAACCGACAATGGTTGATATAGCATATAACCCAACTAAACCAAATCGTATATATTTAATATATATGTATAAAGTGGATTTGGCATTAAATAGCCAATAATGGTTGATATGCCATGAAACACAAACAAACCAA
The DNA here is from genome assembly GCA_963585895.1 of Sepioteuthis lessoniana. Taxonomy (NCBI): domain Eukaryota; kingdom Metazoa; phylum Mollusca; class Cephalopoda; order Myopsida; family Loliginidae; genus Sepioteuthis; species Sepioteuthis lessoniana. The sequence continues at coordinate 46,510,349 of OY757942.1, read as the reverse complement.
ATCATATATTTGATAAATATGTATGAAGTGGATTTGGCATTAAGTAACCTTCAATGTTTAATATGCCATTGAACCCAAGCCACACATTTTCGTGGTCGGATGCATGGGTAAGCTTTAATCGTACTTTTGTTAGATCTTATTTCTCTCCATTCCACAAATATTCCAGTCGGCTGAGGCTGCAGAATACACGGCCTGCCTCTCTGCAGACGGATAAGACTCCCACCAACGAGCATTTTGGAAATGACACTAAACAATCTGATGGTGAGAATCCAGTAATGAAGGACCTTTGGGGAAGGCAGAGTACCTCTTTATTTCCATTGTTTTAAATGCTTAAAAAAGAAAAGCGATAATAATTCAGGCCCGATGGACGGGTTGTTAAGACGTTGCACTTAAATTCCAAAGGACATATATCCGGGTGGGTTTAAACCCCACTTGTGCAAAATCTTTATATATTTTTAGCATTAAGGTGAAAAAACAAGTGAACTTTTTGAAGGTGTGAGAATTCAATTTCAATGGACAAGTTTTCATTAACTTGGATTTTTTTAGCATTCATCAACTTTAATACCTCCAGGCAAGTGATGCTCAGTATTCGATTGCTTTTCTACGAAGTCTTTCTGTTTGCTGTATTATTTAAAATGCTTTAAAAAATAAACTGTCTCTGAAGCCCGATTGTCGAGTAACATAAGTTACGATGAACAGATATCAGCGTGGGTTCAAACCCACGCGGATATCTGTTTTTCTGCATTCTTTAAAATGATAAAGAAAAACTATGTGAGAGAAGGAAGGATTGCTGAGTGGTTTAGGGTTTAAATGTAAGTTTCAATGGGCAGATGTCCCCGTTGTTGAAATTCCAATTATAAAACGTCTGTATATATTTAGCATTCATGAAAAAGTGAAATTACAAGTGAACGTTGATAAAGTGTAAAACTTTAATTCCAACAGACAATTATTCGTTAGTGTTCTATTAATTTTGGTTCGAAATCTATTTTATTTTCTGCATTTTACGGAATACTAAAAAAAACAATTGTTGAGATGCAAGATGGCCTGGATGGTAAATGTAGTGTTCTTAAGTTCTAATGGAGAGAAGATTGCATAGGTCGAAACCCCGCTTGGGCTTTGTTTTAACTTTCTTTGCGTTAAAAGAAAAGTGAAATTCCAGGTGAACTTTATTACGGTGTAAAATTCGAATTCTTCTAGTCGAGTATTTATCAGTATTCGATTGCTACTCGTATGAAGTATTTCTGTTTTCTGCATTGTTTGAAATGCTTCAAAAAAGGTTGAAGTATTGAAGCACGACGGCCGAGTGGTTAAGACATAGGACTTTATATTTTTTAGCATTTATTAAAAGATGAAATTACAAGTGAACTTTGTTTAAGAGTGACAATTTAATTCCAGTAGATAGGTGTTCGTCTCAGTATTCGATTACTGCTTCTACGAAGTCTCTCTGCTTTCTGCATTCTTCTTCGCTCGTGTTAGGTTTAATCTTTTTTTAATGGAAAAAATCGAAAGGTGAAATTAAAAACGAAGTTTGTTACGGTGTAAAATTTAGATTTTACAAGACAAGAATTCATCAGTATTCGATTGCAACGCGTACAATGTCTTTTTGTTTTCTCCGTTTGCTGAAATACCTTAAAAAGGTGATGGCTGAAGCTGAAATCCGACAGCCTTCTGTTTAAGGAATTGTACTTAAGTTGAAATGAGCAGATGTTCGCCTGGCTTGGAACCTGATACATGCTAGCGTTTGATATTATTTTCTAGCATTCATCAAAAGTTGAAATTACAAGTAATCTCTGCTAAAATTGTTATATAGTCATCTACATCATCATTCAGCATCACAACGACACAACATCAAAGACAGACGCATGAATAAAGGACGCAGGAAGGAAAACGCAGGAAGGAAGACGCAAGAAGACTTCTTTACAATTATATTCACCTCTCAATTTATTGCAAAGGTTCGAAAGGGTTGTTCAAGGTTTGCATGTGAGAGGGTGCTGGAGACCAAACATAAACTTCATATTTTAACCTCCACTACTTATGACCGTCACGTTGTGTCGTTCTTGTTCTCTTGATGTTCAACCGGAGGCCTAGGGCTCACTCTAACGGGCGTTTCCGAGGATCCCCTCGGTCGGGTGTGGCTTCCCTACAACATCTGTCTCTATCTGTCTGGAATTCTCCTGGCAACTGCTCTGGGACCCAACTCAAAATGTGAAAACTTAATTTCACTTGGAAAGTGTTCGTTAGTATTTGATTGCTACTTGTACGAAGTCTTTTTGTTTTCAACATTCTTCCAGATGCTTCAAATACCGGCTTTGCATAAAGCACGATTGCCGAGTGTTTAAAAGGTAGGACTTTAAGTTCCAATGGACAGATGGCCGCCTGCCTTCCTACCCGAAATGTGATAGCTTTTTATTTTTATTTTTAGCATTCATTAAGTTTAATTTCTCAATAAAACATTAGAACTTATATTCTAATGGAAGCATTGAAATATCTGTCCGTAAATTTACGTGAAAACTAACGATTTCCATATATAAAGAGAAATTACCATCAAATTTTGTTAAAGATGTGAAACTATAATTCCTGTAGACAAGTGTTCATCAATTTTCATTTGCTACTTGTACGAAGCCTTTCTGTTTTTGAATTGTTTCAAAAGACCAAAAATTGGTTTTCCCAGCGGAGCACGATGGCCGAGTGGTTAAGGCGTTGGACTTAAGATCCAATGGACAGATGTCCGCGTGGGTTCGAACCCCACTCGTGCTAACTATTATATTTTAATAATAATGTGAAAAGACAAGAGAAACTTTGATAAGGTGTGAAACACTAATTACACTAAACTATTGTTAGTCACTGCTCAATTGTTGCACTTACAAAATATTTGTGTTTTCTTCATTCTTTCCTATGATAGAAAGAATCCATTTTAGACGGGGCATGTTTACCAAGTGGTTAAGCAGTTGGATATAAGTTACGATGGATAGATGTCAGCGTGGGTTCGAACCTAACCTTGATCTATCCTCTTTTCTTTTATAGCATTCATTAATTTTAATTCATCCATAAAAGTTGTTGGTTGCTTGGTTGTGTTTTATGGCTTATCAACCTTTGTAGAACATTAATCACTTAGTCCATTGTTATGTAAATAATCAGTTGTATTTCGTTTTTAGTTTTAGGGCATTTGTGTTTTTCGGGTTCTTCTTATTGCATTTGGAGGCAGTTCTCACCTCTGAACGTTATTCTCTAACTGCTAACCTTTCTCATGGGACTCTATATTAAGTTCTAGGTTTTGTTGGAATAAAATTCGCTGCTGGCTCGAGGTGTGCGTTGACGAAATTCTCATATTCTTCATTTGAGGTACCCTTTTCTGTCTTCTCCTGTAGTGTCTCGAATCTTTTTCTCAATTCTAATACATATTCATCTCTAATATCTCTGTTGTTAAGAAGGGCCCACTCATAGTGTTTGGTGGTCGCTGTTCGTGTGGCGTTTTTCGTAGGTTAAGTCGTATTTTTGCCGTGACTATTCGGTGATCGGAGGACACACACTCGAAAGAGGAGTATGCTTTGCAATTCATTGCGAACCAAAGGAAATTATATATTTTTAATATATATGTATAGAGTGGATTTGGAATTAAAAATCCAACAATGGTTGATATGCAATAAAACCCAAACAAACCAAACGTTATATATTTTAAAAATATGTATAAAGTGGATTTGGCATTAAGTAACCTTCAATGTTTGATATGCCATAGAACCCAACCCATATATTTTTGTGGTAAGATGCATGGGTAAATTTTAATCGTACTTGTGTTAGATTTTATTTCTTTCCATTTCACAAATACATCTGTCGGCTGGGGCTGCAGAATACACGGCCTGCCTCTCTGCAGACGGATAAGACTCCCACCAATGAGCATTTTGGAAATGACACTAAACAATCTGATGGTGAGAATCCAGTAATGAAGGACCTTTAGGGAAGGCAGAGTACCATTTCATTTCCATTGTTTCAAATGCTTAAAAAAGAAAAGCGATAATAATTGAGGCCCGATGGACGGGTTGTTAAGACGTTGCACTTAAATTCTAAAGGACTTATATCCGGGTGGGTTTAAACCCCACTTGTGCAAAATCTTTATATATTTTTAGCATTAAGGTGAAAAAACAAGTGAACTTTTTGAAGGTGTGAGAATTCAATTTCAATGGACAAGTTTTCGTCGGTATTCGATTGTTACTTGAACGAAGTTTGGCTGTTTTCTGCATTCTTTCAAATGTTTCAAAGTAGGGGCTACAAATAAAGTATGAGAGCCAAGTGGTTACAACGTAGGCCTTAGTTCCAATAGACTGATGTCTGTTTCCTTTCGAACCCCACTTGTGCTTGCATTTTTTTTTTAACATTCATTAACTTTAATTCCCTCAGGCAAGTGATGCTCAGTATTCGATTGCTTTTCTACGAAGTCTTTCTGTTTGCTGTATTATTTAAAATGCTTTTAAAATAAACTGTCTCTGAAGCCCGATGGCCGAGTAAAATAAGTTACGATGAACAGATGTCAGCGTGGGTTCAAACCTGCACGGATGTCTGTTTTTTTGCATTTTTTAAAATGATTAAAAAAAAGTATGTCAGATAAGGCATGATTGCCGAGTGGTTAAGGGTTTAGATGTAAGTTTCAATGGGCAGATGTCCCTGTTGTTGAAATTCCAATTATACAACGTCAAAAAGGTGATAGTTGAAGCTGAAGTTCGACAGCTTTGTGTTTAAGGTATTGAACTTAAGTTTAAATGAAATGTGAAATAACAAACGAAATTTTGATAAATTTTGAAACATTACTTGCACTTAACTATTGTTTATCACATTTCGATTGGTACACGTACAAAATTTTTGTGTTTTCTACACTCTTCCCAAGGATAGAAAAAATCCATTCGAGATGAGACATGATTGCCATGTGGTTAAGGCGTCGGATATAATTTCCAATTGACATATGTCCCCGTTGGTTCAAATTCCAATTATAAAATGTTTGTATTTTTTTATCTTTGATGAAGATGTGAAATAACATGTGAACTTTAAGGTGTGAAAATTCAATTCCACTAGACAAGTTTTAGTCAGTATTTGATTGCTACTTATTCGAAGTCTTTCTGCTTTCTGCATTCTTCTAAATGTTTCAAAATATCGTCTTCGCATAAAGCACGATTCCCGAGTGTTGAAGGCGTAGGAATTACGTTCCCATGGACAGATATGTGCGTACGTTTGAATGTCACTTGTGCTAGCACCTTTGCCTTTTTTTAGCATTCATTAACTTTAAATTGTCAAGAGAAAGTTCATCTACAAAATGTGTTTACAAAACCGGACCGACATTAAGAAACCAACATTGGCTTATCTACCATAAACTAAACACAACACGAATCTTTCTAGATTATTGGACTTAAAAATGATAGTAAGCAATCTAAAGGTGAATCTTCTGTGATATAGAATCTTTGGGGAATAGAGAGTACCTCTTTATTGCCATTGCTTCCATGTCCACTCAGTTTCAGACGTCTAGCATCTGATAGTATTCTATCTCTGGGTCAAATTGAAATGTTTGACATTTCACTAATGCTTAATTGAATTGTTAAAAATAGAACAGATTGCTCATTTAACAGTGTGTAAAGAAATGACTGATTTTTAATAGAATTAGTAGTGTTACATAGCAGTACTCGGAACCATTTAATTTTGAGGACTTCTGGGAAATTGAAATATTACAAATGGAGCTGTTTGATCCTTTTGCTGCGTGTGTCTACAAAATATATTTACAAAGAAGAACGGTTTATCTGAAAGGAACAAAACTAAACACAACATTAATCTTTCTAGATTATTGGACTTAAAATCACATAAAATGTACCAAATATAACGTGGAAAGTAAGAAATTTACCACCAGCATACAACAACACCTCAAAACTTTGATTTGAATAAAAAAAATAGCCCTAATAACCTTTCTAGAACAGTACAAACCTCTCAATAAACAATCAATATATATATTCTAATGTAAGCTTTAAAATACCTTTCTATAAAGTTACCTTAAAACTAACGATTCCCATATATATAAGGAGAAATTACCAGTAAACTTTTTATTTAAGTTGTAGACAAATGATCGACAATGTTCATTTGCTACCTGTACGAAGCCTTTCTGTTGTCTGCATTGTTTGAAATGATTCAAAAAGTAAAACGTCAATGAAGCACAATGGCCGTTGGGTTAAGGCGTTGGACTTAAGTTCAGATGTCCCCGTCGTTTCGAACCCCACTTGTGCTAACATTTACATTTCAATAATAATCAAAATGTGAAATTTGTTAATGTGTGAAACTTTAATTCAAGCAGACAAGTGTTCGTTAGTGTTCTATTGTTACGTGTAGGGAATATTTCAAAAAACCAACTGTTGAGAGACAAGATGGTTTGATAGCTAATACATCGTCCTTAAGTTCCAATGGACATAAGATTGTCTCGGCCAAATCCCGCTTGTGGTAGGTTTTAATCAAAATGTGAAATTATAAAAGAACTTTTTTACGGTTTAAAATGTTAATTTTACTAGACAAGTATTCATCAGTATTCGTTTGCGACGCGTACAAAGTCTTTTTGCTTTTATGCGTCAGTTGAAATACCTCAAAAAGGTGTTGGTAGGTCTTGAAGGTATTGGACTTAAGTTTCAATGATCAGATGTCCGCCTGGCTTTAAACATCATACGTGCTAGCGTTTTATATTTTTTAGCATTCATGAAAAGTTGAAATTACAAGTAAACTTTGTTAAGGTGTGAAAACTTAATTTCACTAGACAAGTACTCGTCGGTATTCGATCACTACTTGTACGAAGTCTTTCTGTTTTTAGCATTCTTCCAAATGCTTCAAAGTAATGGCTTCGCATAAAGCACGATTGCCGAGTGTTTAAAAGGTAGGACTTTAAGTTCCAATGGACAGATGGCCGCCTGTCTTCCTAACCGAGATATGGTAGCTACTTTTTTGTTTTTTTAGCATTCATTAAGTTTAATTTCTTCTCAATAAACAATTAGAACTGATATTCCAATGTATGGATTATAATATCTGTCAACAAAATTCCCTAAAAACCAACGATATCCATATATACAAGGAGAAATTACCCGCAGATTTTGTTAAAGGTGTGAAACTTTAATTCCTGTAAGTAGATGTTCGTCATTGTTCATTTGCTACTTGTACTCACCCTTTCTGTTTTTTAAATTGTTTCAAATTATTCAAAAGGCACCAACCAAGACGAGCACGATGGCCGAGTGGTTAAGGCGTTGGATTTAAGTTCCAATGGACAAATGTCCGCGTGGGTTCGAACCCCACTCGTGCTAACTTTTACATTTTACCATTAATCAAAATGGGAAATAACATGCGAAGGTTTGATAAGATGTGAAAATTAATTACACTTACAATAACAAAATTATAGTGTCTTTTACATTATTCCCAATGATAGAAAAATCTATTTGATATGAAAAATGTAAAATCTTTTGATATTTAACCTGAGGGCAAAATTGAATCATGATTAATCGAATTCTTAAGAATAGAACGGTTTGATCATTCAACAAGGTGTAAACAAACGATTAATTTTTATTTAATTTTTAGGGATACATAGCAGTACTTGGAACCATTTAACTTTGTTGAATTATGCAAAATTGAATAGTTAGAAATAGAACTGTTTGATCATTTAACTGTGAGTAAAGAAATGGCTGATGTTAAATTGAATTGTTAATCATGCATAGCAGTACTTGGAACCATTTAACTTTGTTGAATTATGCTAAACTGAATTGTTAGAAATAGATCTGTTTGATCATTTAGGAGCGTGTATCTATATATAATAAAAATTAGCCATAATAATCTTTCCAGAAAAGGAGAAACCTCTCAATTAACGATGGGAACATATACTCTAATGTAATCATTCACATATATTTCAATAAAATTACCTGAAAACTAAAGATACAAGGAGAAATTACAAGTGAACTTTGTTAAAGATGTGAAACTTTAATTTCTGTAGAGAAGTGTTCATCAATTTTCATTTGCTACTTGTACGAAGCGGTTTTGTTTTCTAAATTATCTCAAAAGCTTTAAAAGTGAAACTGCCGTGATCGCACGATGACCGAGTGGTTAAGGCGTTGGACTTTACTTTTTATGGACTGATATCCGCGTGGGTTCGAACCCCACTCGCGCAAACTTTTCCTTTTTACCGTTAATCATAGTGTGAAAGGAGAAGCGAAATGTTGATGATTAAAACTAAACTAATGTTAATCACTGTTCAATTGGTACACTTGCAAAATGTTTGTTTTCTACATTCTTCCTAATGATAGAAAAAATCTATTAGAGACGAGGTATGATTGACAAATGATTTAGCCGAAGGATATAAGTTCCAATGGGTAGATATCATCGTAGGTTCGAACGTCCCTTTGATCTATCCTCTTTTCTTTTTTAGCATTTATTAACTTTAATTCATCCAGAAAAGTTGTTGGTTGGTTGGTTTGGTTTTATGGCAGATCAACCTTTGTAGTTCATTTAACACCAAGTCCATTTTTATGTAAATAATCAGTTCTATTTTAAACAACTCAGTTTTGCATGAGTACACATTTTAGTTGTCAAAAACATTTCTATTTCATATTATTCATTTTAATCAAGCATCTCTAATTCCGATAATTCAGTTTTATATAAGTACAGATTTTGTTTACACACAGTTAAATGTCAAAGCTTTTCTATGTTAAATAATTCAGTTTAGTGTATCTAGAGTTTCAATGCCAAAAAAATTGTTCGATTTCAAATAATTCAGTTGAGCATAAGCATGCAGTTTCAATGTAAGTACGGTTCAACTGTCAAAAACATTTCTATTTCTAGCTATCCAGTTTAGTTAAACTATTCAGTTTAGCATAAGTATGCCATTAGTTCAAACATTTCAAACGTTACAAATTACCGTGTCCGCATAAAGCACGTTTGCGGAATGTTTAGGATTCAATGGACAGATATAAACGTGGGTTCGAATTCAACTTGCGGAAAATTTTACTTTTTAGCATTCATCAAAAGATGAAATTACAAGTGAATTTTGTGTTGCATATTGATCTACGACTCGACCGGACTGTCAAAATAGGAAATTCACCTGTGTAAATAACAGGTGCATCCGGTCGAGGAATATCAGGGTATTAATACCTTGACCGTGGACGGGTTGAATGAGTGCGATTGTGACGCTCGCAGGAAGAAGAGTGGACGTGAAATGATTATATAACCAAGGTGAAGACAGTAAGTCAGTAGTTGGGGATCAGACGAGTTGGAGATAAGATGCGGTAGGGAAAACCAGCACCCAGAGAGGCTGGGCCCCCGGTTGAGCAGCACAGGAGAGCGGGAAAGAAACGCTGTTGTGGCTATAGGAGTAGAGGTCAATATGTTGCAGTTCTGTTCAGTCTCCAACTCCGCCATAATGACCTTTCCAGAATAGCACAAACCTCTCAACAATCGGAATATATATCCTAATGTTCATTAAAGTTCATTTGCGACTTGTACGAAGCCTTTTTGTTTTCTGAATTGTTTCAAATGCTTCAAAGGCGATACGGTCACGGAAGCACGATAGCCGAGTGGTTAAGGCGTTGGATTTAAGTTCCAATGGACAGATGTCGGCGTGTGTTCGAACCCCACTCGTGCTTGTGCTTACTCTTTACCATTAATCAAAATGGGAAATAGCAAGTGAAATTTTGATAAGGTGTGAAACATTAATTACACTTAACTATTGTTAGTCACATTTTGATTGGTACACGTACAAAATTTTTGTGTTTTCTACATTCTTCCCAAGGATAGAAAAAAATCCATTAGAGATGAGAATTGATTGCCAAGTGGTTAAGTCGTAGGATATAATTTCCAATGGACATATGTCCCCGTTAGTTCAAATTCCAATTATAAAATGTTTGTATGTTTTTAGCATTGATGAAAATGTGAAAAAACGAGTGAACGTTTCGACGGTGTGAAACTTTAATTCCACCAGACAACTGTTCATTAGTGTTCTGCTGTTACGTGTACGTAATATTTGGATAAACTAGTACGGAATACTTCAAAAGACGAACAGTTGAGATGCGCGATGTCTGGATGGTAAATACCGAAACCTTGCTTGTGCTAGGTTTTAATATTATTTTCTTTAATCGATTGGTGAAATTAAATGTGAACTTTATTAGTGTGTGAAATTTTAATTCTACAAGAGAAGAATTCATCATTATTGGACGGCTTGTTGTACGAATTCTTTCTGCTTTCTGCATTGTTTGAAATGCTTCAAAAAGGGGTAGGTACTAAATCAGGATTTGCTTTGTCGTTAAGGTTTGGGTTAGAACCTCATTTGTGAATACATTTTATATTATTTTTAGTATTCATTAAATGTGAAAAAAACAATTGAACTTTAAGGCGTGAAAATTCAATCCCACTTACCCGATTACCGAGTGTTTAAGGTGTAGGACTTAATTTCCAGTGGACATATATCCGACTGCCTTAAAACCCCACTTGTACTAGCTCTTTTTTTAAGCATTCATGAAATTCTTTTTTAGCATTCATTAATCTTTAATTCGTCAAGAAATGTGCTCGTCAGTATTAGAGTATTACTTCTATGATGTTTTACTGTTTTCTGCTTCAAAAGTGATACTGCCGCAAAAGCAAGATGGCCGAGTGTTTAAAAGGTCGTGTGCGAAAGTGTTAAAAGCCTTTGAGTTCCAATGGACAGATGGCCGCCTGCCTTCCTATCCGACATGTGATAGCTTCTTTTTTGTTTTTTAACATTCATTAAGTTTAATTTCTTCTCAAGAAAAAATTAGAACTTATATTCTAATGTAAGCATTAAAATATCTGTCAATAAATTTACCTGAAAACTAACGATGTCCATAAATACAAGGAGAAATTACCCGCAGATTCTGTTAAAGGTGTGAAACTTTAATTCCCGTAGACAAGTGTTCATCAATTTTCATTTGCTACGTGTACGAAGCCCTTCCGTTTTCTAAATTGTTTCAAATACTTCAAAAGACAGAATACGAGGGGAGCACGAATGCCGAGTGGTTAAGTCGTTGGACTTAAGTTCCCATGGACATATGTCCGCGTTTGTTCGAACCCCACTCGTGCTAGTTTCTGCTTTTTAGCATTATTATAAACGTGAAAGACACGCGAAATCTTGATAAAGTGTGAAACCTTAATTTTACATAAAGCATGATAGCCGATTGTTTAAGACGTAGGACTTAATTTCCAGTGAAATTAAAAGTGAACTTTATTACGATGTGAAATTTTAAATCCACCATTCGATTCGGTATTCGAATGCTACAGTCCTGGACATATCATTGAACAATCAGATGGTGAAGTTTAAGTGATGCTGGAGCTTTAGGGAATGAAGAGTACCCATTCATTGCTATCACTCCCAGGTCCACTCTGGCCCGTAGTGGTAGCACTTGAAAGGGGACTTATCTATGGGTTAAACTGAACAACTCTACTTACTTATATTTCACTTAATAACTTGAAATAGAACAGTTTTGACATGTAATCTGCGTCCTTATGCTAAATTGAATTGTTTAAAATAGAACTGTTTTAATATTTAACTATGTCTAAACAAAACTATACCGATATTAAACCAGGTTAGAATTTAAACTGTATGACTAAACTGAATAGCTTAGAATAGAAATGTTTTCGACGATTAAACTTTGCACTGATGCTAAACTGAATTGTTTTAAAAAGAACTGTAAAATTGATTTAAAATGAATTTGGTATAAAATAACATACAAGGGTTGTTATGCCATAAAACCAGAACAAACAATCATAGCAAGAAATATTTCAACCGTGGTTGTGGGGTAGAAGCCTGATGGTCGAGTGGTTAAGGCGTTGGATCTTAAATTACAATGCAGAGGTATCCGCGTAGGTTCGAACCTCACTCGTGTTAAATTTATGTATATTCTTAGCATTCCTCAAAAGTGAAAATAACAAGTAATCTTTTATAAGGTGTAAAAATTTCATTCCGTTAGACAAATATTCGTCCGTGTTCGATTGCTACTTGTACAAAATCTTTCTTTTTTCTTCATTCTTTCAAATGCATTTGAAAAATATTTCGAAATGTTAAGGCATCGGACCAACCCTATAATGAAGAGATATTAGTATGTTTCGGAGCCCGTTTTGCTAGTTTTGTATATTTCTAGCATTCATTAACAAGTAAAATAAGAAGTGATCTTTATTAATTTCACTAGATACGGGTTTGTCAGTATTCGATTGCTACTTGTACGAAGTCTTTCTGTTTTTGTGCATTTTCCCAAACGCTTCAAAAGACCGTCTTCACATAAAGCACGATTGCCGAGTGTTTAAGACGTAGGATTTAAGTTCCAATGTACCGTTGCCCGGCTGCCTTCCTACTCGACTTGTGCTAGATTCTATATTTTAGCATTCAATAAGTTTAACTGCTTTTTAGCTTTCGTTAACTTTAATATCTCTAGAAATGTGTTCATCGGTAGTCGATCGCTTCTTCTACGAGGTCTTTCTGTTTTCTGCATTGTTTCAAATGCTTGAAAAAACAAATAATCGCTGAGGCACGATGTGGGAGAGGTTAAGGCTTTGCACATATGATTATATAGACAGATGTCGGCGTCGATTCGAATCCATCTCGCAATTATTTTACTTTTTAGCATTCATCAAAAGGTGAAATAACAAGTGCACTTTGTTAAGGTTTGAAACTTTAATTTTACCATACAAGTGTTCGTTAGTGTTCTATTAATATTGCTTCGAAATCTATTTTATTTTCTGCTTTTTACGGCATACTTCAAAAAACGAACTGTTGAGATGCGAGATGGCTGGATGGTAAATGCATTGTTCTTAAGTTCTAATAGACAGAAGATTGCATTGGTCCAGACCCCACTCGTGATAGGTTTTAATATTTTTTGCGTTAAAGGAAAGGTAGAATTACAGGTGTGAAATTTTAATTCCATTACACGATTATTGATCAGTATTCGATTGCTAATTCATCCAAAGGTAAAATTAGAAATGAACATTGTTAAGGTTTGTTAGTTTAATTCTACCAGACAATAATTCATCAGTATTCGACTGCTACAGGGTGGAACGATGAAATTGTCGTCCTAAAGAAAACAACACTACAGCTTTATTTTAAAACTTCTATTAAAAAAATCAATTCAAGTAAGTTGATTATGTAGTCGTAGTACTCCTTCTGATGCCAAGCCTGGATTTCTTTGGACTTGTGGGCCGGTGCCGAGTCCTGCTGCCACACCCAGTGTCTGCCACCGGCCACTCGATTGCAGCAGGGGATCACCACACTCTTCAGCACATCCAGGTACACTTTGGTATTGACTTTCAAGCCGACTTCGACCATTGTCTCACTTTCAGACATGATAGAAGGCTCCTATCGCTCTTGGGATTTGTACACAACTGATCAACTAGAAGATGGTCTGCAACAAAAAGAGAAAACCGCTTTTCATTAAACGGAAATGGAATCATGTTGTCTTTTTCTAGGGCGACATTTTTATCGTTCCATCCTGTACTTGTACGAAGCGTTTCTGTTTTCTTCCAAATGCTTTAACGTACCGGCTTTGAATAAAGCACGTTTGTCGATTGTTTAAGGCGTGAGACTTAAGTTCCAATTAATAGATGTCTGCGTTGGTTCGATCCCTACTAGTGTTAACTTTTACTTTTTTTGCATTCATCAAAAAGTGAAAAGAAGTGAACTTTGTTAAGGTGTGAAACATTAATTACACTAAACTATTGTAAGATATAGTTTGATTGGTACACGTACAAAATCTTTGTTTTCTGCATTTTTCTCAATGATAGAAAAATCAATTTGTGATGAGGCATGATTGCAGAGTGTTTAAGGCGTAGGACATTATGTCTAATGGACAGATATCCCTGTTGGTTGACATTCCAATTATACAAGGTTTGTATTTTTCTAGCATTGATGAAAATGTGATATAACAAGTGAACTCTGTTAAGGTGTGAAACTTTAATTCTGCCAGACAAGTGTTTGTTAGTGTTTTATTGCCACTTTTATGAAGTCTTTTTCGGTTTCTGCATTTCACGGAATGCTAAAAAAAACAAACAAAATCAAATGATTAAGAAGCGGAATTGCCGGATAGTAAATACATTGTTTTTATGTTCACATGGACAGAAGATTGCATGGATGGAAACTTCGCTTGTGCTATGTTTTTATATTCTTATTGTATTAATTGAAAGTTCCAATGGATAGATGCCCGCTTGTTTTCCTATCCGACTTATGATAGCTTCGTTTTGTTTTTTAACATTTATTAAGTTTAATTTCTAAAACAATTAGAACTTATAGCCTAATGTAAGCTTTAAAATATCTTTCCGTAAAATTACGTGAAAACTAACCATTTCCATATACACAAGAAGAAATTACCAGTGAACTTTGTTAAATGTTTGAAACTTTAATTCCTGTAGACAAGTGTTCATCATTGTTCATTTGCTACTTGTAAGAAGCCTTTCAGTTTTCTTTATTACGGTGTAAAATTAGAATTCTACTAGTCGAGTATTCATCAGTAATCGTTTTATATTTTTTAGCATTCATGAAAAGTTGAAATTACAAGTAAACTTTGTTTAGGTGTGAAGATTTAATTTCACTAGAAAAGTGTTCGTCGGTATTCGATTGCTACTCCGACAAAGTCTTTCTGTTTTCAACATTCTTCCAAATGCCTCAAAGTACCGGCTTTGCATAAAGCACGATTAACGAGTGTTTAAAAGGTAGGACTTTAAGTTCCAATGGACAGATGGCCGCCTACCTTCTTACCCGACTTGTGATAGCTTCTTTTTTGTTTTTTTATCATTCATTAAGTTTAATTTCTTCTCAATAAACAATTAAAAGTTATATTCTAATGTAAGCATTAAAATATCTGTCAATAAATTTTACGTAAAAACTATTATTTTAGACGCTTTAAAAATGATGCTCTCAGGTAAGCACGATGGCCGAGTGGTTAAGGCGTTGGATTTAAGTTCCAATGGACAGATGTCCGCGTGGGTTCGAACCCCACTCGTGCTAACTATTTCTTTTTAATCTTAATGTGAAAAGACAAGCAAAATTTTGATTAGGTGTGAAACATTAATTACATTAAGCTATTGTTAGTCACTGTTCAATTGGTACAAATACAAAATTTTGTGCTTTCTACATTCTTCCCAAGGATAGAAAAAATCTATTAGATATGAAATATGTGAAATCGTTTGGTATTTAATCTGGGGGCAAAAACGGCCCACGCTAAATAGAATTGTAAAGAATAGAACTGTTTGATCATTTAACTGTGTGTAAAGAAATGATTGATTTTTGATTGAATTATTTCTAATACACAGCAGTACTTGGAACCATTTAAGTTTGTTGAATTATGCTAAAGTGAATGGTTGGAAATAGAGCTGTTTGATATTTTAGCTGCGTGTATCTACAAAATGGGTTCACAAATCGTATATCTGATATATATGTAAAAAGAGGATGTGACATTAAATAACCAAAAATGGTTTATCTAGTATAAATAAAACTAAAGACAACACGAAAGTAAGAAATTTACCACTAGCATAGAACAACCCCTCAAAACTTTGATTTGAATATAAAAATCCATTAGAGATGAGACATGATTGCCAAGTGGTTAAGGTGTCGGATATAATTTCCAATGGACATATGTACCCGTTGTTTCAAATTCCAATTATAAAATGTTTGATTTGAATAAAAAGTAGCCATAATAACCTTTCCAGAATAGGAGAAACGTCTCAATTAACAAATGGGAACATATAGTCTTATGTAAGCATTCACATATCTTTCAATAAAGTTACCTGAAAACTAACGATACAAGAAAAAATTACCGGTGAACTTAAAGATGTTAAACTTTAATTCCTGTAGACAAGTGTTCATCAATTTTCATTTGCTACTTGTACGAAGCCGTTTTGTTTTCAAAAGCTTTAAAATTGAAAGCGCTATGGTAGCAGGTTGGCCGAGTGGTTAGCGTGTTGGACATGAGTTCCAATGGGCAGATATCCGCGTTTGTTCGAACCCCGCTGGTGCTAACTTTTATTTTTTTACCATTACAGTGTGAAAGGACAAGCGAAATTTCGGTAACGTGTGAAACATTAATTACACTCAACTACTTTTAGTTACTGTTCAGTTGGTACACTAACAAAGTTCTTGTGTTTTCTACACTCTTCCCCATGATAGAAAGGAATCGATTAGAGACGAGGCATGATTGCCAAGTGATTAAGGTGTAGGATATAAGTTCCAATGGATAGATGTCAACGTTGGTTCAAACCCCACCTTAATCTCTTCTTTTTTAGGATTCATTAACTTTAATTTATCTCGAAACGTTGTAGGTAGGTTCGTTGGGTTTTATGGCATATCAACCTTTGTAGGTCATTTAACACCAAGTCCATTTTTATTTAAATAATCAATTCTATTTCAAACAACTCAGTTCAGCATGAGTACAGCTTAATTGTCCAAGACATTTCTATTTCAAACTATTCACTTTAGTCAAGCAGTTCTAATTCAGGTAATTCAGGTTAGTATAAGTACAGATTTTGTTTGCACACAGTTACATGTCAAAACAGTTCTATATTAAACAATTCAGTTTAGTGTAAGTAGAGTTTCCATGCCAAAAAATTGTTTGATTTCAAAGAATTCAGTTTAGCATAAGCACGCAGTTAAATGTAAGTTCGGTTTAATTGTCAAAAAATTTCTATTTCTAGCTATTCAGTTTAGTCAAACAATTCAGTTTAGCGTAAGTATGCCATTAGTTCTATTGAAACCATAGATAGGGCCCTATCCAGTGCTACCACGCCGGGCATGAATGGATCTGGGAACAATGGCAATGAAAGGTGTTCCACATTCTCAAAAGCCCCAGCATTACTAGAACCTCACCATCTGATTGTTTAGTGTCATATACAGGACACTCATTGTGTGTGTGTGTGTGTGGGGGGTCTTACCCCTCTGTAGAGGTGCAGCCAGTGTATTCTACTGCCCCAGCCGACTGGGAATCATCCAGAAAAGTGTCCCTCAATATTCGATTGCTACTTCTATGAAGTCCTGTTTTCTGCATAGTTTTAAACTCTACAAAGTACCACGTTAAAATTTTCATCATACAACGTGTGGAAGCACGTGCGATACACTAGCCTCATCAGCCGCCATCCAGGGTGATAACACAGTTTCGGTAGAAAGTACCACGTTAGCATAAAGCATGATTGCGGAATTTTTAAGACGTAGGACTTGAGTTTCAATGAATTGATATCAGCGTGAGTTCGAATTCAACTGGCGCTAGGCTTCACTTTTTAGCATTCATGAAAAGGTGAAATTACAAGAGAATTTTCTTACGGTATGAAACATTAATTAAACTGATTTATTGTTGTCGCTGTTCGATTGTTACTCGTAAAAATCTTCGTGTTTTTTGCAATCTTCCTCATGATAAAAATGCCTATCCGAGAGAAGGCATGATTGCTGAGTGGTTAAGGCCTTAGATGTAAGTTCCAATGGGCAGATGTCCCTTTTGGTTGAACTTCCAATTATACTACGTTTGTAGATCTTTTTAGCATTCATGAAAATGTGAAATAACAAGTGAAAGTGGTTGACGTGTAAAACCTTTATTCCATCGGACAAGAGTTTATCAGTATTCGATTGCTACTTGCACGGAGTCTTTTTCTGTCTTCTGCATTCATCCAAATGCTTCAAAGGACCGGGGTAACGTAGAGCCCGATGGCTGAGAGGTTTGGGCGTTGGACTTAAGTTGCGATGAATAGATGTCCGCGTTGGTTCGAAAGGCACTCTTGATGGCTTTTTGTATTTTTTTTAGCATTCATCAAGATGTGAAATAACAAGTGATCTTTCTTAAGGTGTTAAACATTAATTTCATGAGACAATCATTCGTCAGTGTTCGATTGCTACTTGGTTGGTATGCCATAAAACCCAACCAAAGCAAATTATATATATATATATATATCATGTCTTGCCGCCAGCACGGATATCCCTGACCCTCTCTTGCCACTTCTCCCTATCATTCATCGCCTCTGGCTGGTCTTCAGGGCAACATCCCGTATCCTCACATAGCTGCTGTATGTATGTTCGAGCAGGTCTTCCCGCTTTTGCTCGGCCATATGTGGGGGGTCCATAGGAGTACATCACTTATGATCTTGTTCCTGCTTCACCAGCAGTGTTCTGCATGTCTGGTTCGTCTAACTTGGATAGTTTTCGTGATGGGAGGCAGGTGGCCGTATAGCTGGTGCTTTGTCGGGTGTTGCCTCTTGGACTTGTTCAATATAGCTCGCAGCATTCTTGTGTAATTGCCGTCTAGCTTCTTCTCCAGTCGTTTTGTTAGCGTCCAAGTAGAGCATCCATATAGCAGTGTCGATACGACCGCTGCTTGGAAGAAACTGCGTTTCATTTTATCGGTCAGGTCTGACTTCCATATGATCAATAGCCTATCGATAGCTGTCCATGCCCTCTTTAGCCGCGTGTCGATGTCTTTTTCGGTTGATAAGACACTGCTCCCTTGGTAGGTGAATTTGTCTTTTAGTTTCAGAGAGGTTCCCTCTAGTGTGGAAATGTCGCCTGTTTGATTAAAGCACATATATTCCGTTTTGTGTGCATTGTCATGTAGGCCAATGCCTGCGGCGGCTTGTTCCAAACTATGCAGTAGTGTTTCGGCTTGGTTGGGTGTATTTGCCAGAATCGCTATGTCATTAGTGTAGTCGGCATCGGTAATTGTCTTTGCGGGGTACCTTCTGCTTCTTTTCTTTGTCAGCTCGAAGCCGTTTTCTTTGATTTTATCAATCGATGTTCTAAGCACGTAGTCTAGACAGATTATAAAGAGGTATGGGGCTAGCGTGTTCCATTGCAGTGTATTTGTCGCTGCCTCCAACCAGACACGACTTGACACAAGGTCAAAAGCCCGAAGGCCGATTAAAGTGGGGATAAAAGGGGAGGGGAAGGTCGGGAACGAGCCGAGACTCGAACCCTGCTTGTCTGTGCTGCTCATCGGCTCACTTAGTGCAATGTGAGCCTGATGAGGCAAGCAGTTTCACGAACCCAAATGTGGGTCTGGGCACGTATGCCAGTTAACGGCTTAAACTAGACGCTTGGTCTAGTGCCGTGCATGGGGGACAAAGGAGACAAAAATGCAGCTCGCCCACCCGAAGGTAGCCTAGTCGAAACTAGGTGCCTAATTAAAGGCCCCAAGTCTGCCATTGTTCCTTTTGCAGAGCCACGCTCCGGACCGAAGTCCCGAACAGGCCCCGGGGCGCTCGTCAGGTGTCTCTATCCGGTGAACGTACTTTCACTTTGCTGTTTCTATTTAGAATTGTTATTGCTACGACGGTCTCTTTTGGTAGGCCGTATGCTAGTAGGATTTGTTCCATCTTCCCTCTGTGAATGGAATCAAATAATATTGTCGCCTGTAGGTTTTTTGCCCGTACACCTTCAAGGATTCTACGGATAGTCAATATTTGTGATGTCGTGGATCTATTTCTTCGGAAGCCATTTTAGTTTTTCCTAAGGATGTTGTCGATTTTGGGTTCTACGCAGTTGCATAGTAGGCCATTGTGAATTTTGGCTGCTATGGATGTAAGTGTTATACCTCGGTAGTTCTTGGCTAATGCGACGTCACCCTTTTTAGAAAAGGGGTGATGCATCTCTTCATCCATCTGTCTATCGGATTTCATTATAATCAATAATTCTGATTATAATTATAGACTGCGTTACAGTGTCGGTGCAGTATGTCATCGAATTGTCTGGTCTTCCATACTTCTTGGGGAATCTTGTTAAGCCCTGCGGCTTTCCTATCTTTAATTTTTCTAAGAACTGAGTCGAGTTCTTGTGTGAACGGTCCTAGTTTAATGTCCAATTGCTTACGAATAATTCTGGTGATTGGTTCATGTGTAACTTTCGATGGGTTTTCTAGAAGATTTTCAAAATGCTGTTTCCACAGTTTTATTCTTTCTTGTTGGTTTGTAGCTTTCAATTTAGCTTTGGTTGTGCTCTTCCTTCTACTCACTTCGTTTATCGTTTGCGAGGCTATCCTTGATTGCCTATCTTCCACTGAGTGTGTAAGGGTGTCCTCGTGGTGTAATGGTTAAAGCGATGAACTGCGAAATCGTAGTACGCGAGTTCGTACTCCAGTCGCGCTATTACGTTCACTTTCGGGCAAATACCCTTGGGAAAGGTATGAACCCCCTTATTCTCCCTCCAGCTATGGGTAAATAGTAGGACGGACTAGGTTCTTCAGCCTTGGTGAGGCAACTAGTCTAGGAGAAGGAAAACTCTGAATTCAAACCTGTTAAACTCCGCTTAAAAATTGACCTTGTGTCATATCCTGCCCGAGCGGAGGGGTTGGTAAATAGTATCTTCCACTGAGTCTCTAATCTTATCTATCTGATTTTGTATGTATTCTGTCTGTTCTTTTAGATATATGCTTATAAATTGGTTTTGTGTCTTTTTAGTTGTCGGGCATTTGTATTTGTTGGGTTCTTCTTAGAGAATTTGCTGGCAGTTTTCACGTTTTTCTCTAACCGCTAACGTTTCCCATGGGACTATATATTTAGTTCCAGGTTTTGTCGGAATAAAATTTACTGCTGCCTCGAGGTGTGAGTTGACGAAATTCTCATATTCTTCATTTGGGGTACCTTTTTCTGTCTTCTCCTGTAGTGTCTCGAATCTGTTTCTCAATTCTAATACATATTTATCTCTAATATCTCTGTTGTTAAGAAGGGCTCAGTCATAGTGTTTGGTGGTCGCTGTTCGTGTGGTGTTTTTTCGTAGGCTTAGTCGCATTCGGTAATCGGTGGACATACCCTCAAAAGAGTAGTATGCCTCGCTATTCATTGCAACCAAAGCAAATTATATATATTTAATATATATGTATAAAGTGGATTTGGCATTAAATAACCTACAGTGGTTTATATGTCATAAAACACAACCAAACCAAATCATTTATATTTGATATATATGTATAAAAAGGATTTGGCATTAAATAACCACCCCTGGTTGATATAACCGACAATGGTTGATATAGCATATAACCCAACTAAACCAAATCGTATATATTTAATATATATGTATAAAGTGGATTTGGCATTAAATAACCAACAATGGTTGCTATGCCATGAAACACAAACAAACCAAATCGTATATATTTGATAAATATATATAAAGTGGATTTGGCATTAAGTAACCTTCAATGTTTGATATGCCATTGAACCCAAGCCACACATTTTCGTGGTCGGATGCATGGGTAAGCTTTAATCGTACTTTTGTTAGATCTTATTTCTCTCCATTCCACAAATATTCCAGTCGGCTGAGGCTGCAGAATACACGGCCTGCCCCTCTGCAGACGGATAAGACTCCCACCAGCGAGCATTTTGGAAATGACACTAAACAATCTAATGGTGAGAATCCAGTAATGGAGGACCTTTAGGGAAGACAGAATACGATTTCATTTCCATTGTTTCAAATGCTTAAAAAAGAAAAACGATAAAAATTGAGGCCCGATGGCCGAGTTGTTAAGATGTTGTACTTAAATTCCAAAGGACATATATGCGTGTGGGTTTAAACCCCACTTGTGCTAAATTTTTATATATTTTTAGCATTAATCAAAAGGTGAAAAAACAAGTGAGCTTTGTTAAGGTGTGAGATTTCAATTTCACTGGACAAGTGTTCGTCGGTCTTCTATTGCTACTTGAACGAAGTTCGGCTGTTTTCTGCATTCTTTCAAATGCTTCAAAGTAGCGGTTACAAATAAGGTATGAGAGCCTAGTTGTTACAACGTCGGCCTTAGTTCCAATAGACAGATGTCTGCTTCGTTTGGAACCCAACTCGTGCTTGCTTCTTTTTTTTAGCATTCATTAACTTGGAGTTTTTTAGCATTCATCAACTTTAATTCCTCCAGGCAAGTGATGCTCAGTATTCGATTGCTTTTCTACGAAGTTTTTCTGTTTGCTGTATTATTTAAAATGCTTTAAAAAACAAACTGTCTTTGAAGCCCGATGGCCGAGTAACATAAGTTACAATGAACAGATGTCGGGGTGGGTTCAAACACACGCAGATATCTGTTTTTCTGCATTCTTTCAAATGATAAAAAAAAAACTATGTGAAAGAAGGCATGATTGTCGAGTGGTTAAGGCTTAAAATGTAAGTTTCAATGGGCAGATATCCCTGTTGTTGAAATTCCAATTATACAACGTCTGTAATTATTTAGGATTCATGAAAAAGTGAAATTACTAGTGAACGTTGATAAAGTGTAAAACTTTAATTCCACCAGACAACTATGCGTTAGTGTTCTATTAATATTGGTTCGAAATCTATTTTATTTTCTACATTTTACGGAATACTTAAAAAAAAATTGTTGAGATGCAAGATGGCCTGGATGGTAAATGTAGTGTTCTTAAGTTCTAATGGACATAAGATTGCATAGGTCGAAACCCCGTTTGAGCTTTTTTTTAAAGCTTTCTTTGCGTTAAAAGAAAAGTGAAATTACAGGTGAACTGTATTGTGGTGTAAAATTCGAATTCTTCTAGTCGAGTATTTATCAGTATTCGATTGCTACTCGTATGAAGTATTTCTGTTTTCTGCCTTGTTTGAAATGCTTCAAAAAAGGTTGAAGTATTGAAGCACGATGGCCGAGTGGTTAAGGCATAGGACTTTATATTTTTTATCATTTATGAAAAGATGAAATTACAAGTGAACTTTGTTTAAGAGTGACAATTTAATTCCAGTAGATAGGTGTTCGTCTCAGTATTCGATTACTGCTTCTACGAAGTCTTTCTGCGTTCTGCATTCTTCTTCGCTCGTGTTAGGTTTAATCTTTTTTTAATGGAAAAAATCGAAAGGTGAAATTATAAACGAAGTTTGTTACGGTGTAAAATTTAGATTTTACAAGACAAGAATTCATCAGTATTCGATTGCGCCGCGTACAATGTCTTTTTGGTTTGGTTTGGTTTCTTTGTTTAATGGCATATCAACTCTTTTAAGGTTATTTAATGCCACAAGCCATTCTCCTAGAAGAACAGTAGTGGTACTATTTAACCCATAGCTGGGAGGATAAGGGGGTTCATACCTTTCCCAAGGGTATTTGCCCGAAAGTGAACGCAATAGCGCTACTGGGGTACGAACTCACGTAGTACGATTCCGCAGTCCAGCGCTTTAACCATTACACCACGAGGACGCTCCCTAAAAGTCTTTTTGTTTTCTGCATTTGTTGAAATACCCCAAAAAGTTGATGTTTGAAGCAGTAATACGACAGCCTTGTGTTTAAGGTATTGGACTTGAGTTTAAAAGATCAGATGTCCGCCTGGTTTCGAACCGCTTACGTGTTATCGTTTTATATTATTTTCTAGCATTCATCAAAAGTTGAAATTACAAGTAAACTTTGTTAAGGTGTGAAGATTTAATTTCACTAGGAAAGTGTTCGTCAGTATTCAATTGCTACTTGTACAAAGTTTTTCGGTTTTTAACATTCTTCCAAATGCTTCAAACTACCGGCTTTGCATAAAGCAAGATTGCCGAGTCTTTAAAAGGTAGGACTTTAAGTTCCAATGGACAGATGGCCGCCTGCCTTCTTACCCGACATGCGATTGCTTCTTTTTTGTTTTTTAGCATTCATTAAGTTTAATTTCTTCTCAATAAACAATTAGAACTTATATTCCAATGTAAGCATTAAAATATCTGTCAATAAATTTCATGTGAAAACTAACGATTTACATATATAAAGAGAAAGGTGTAAAACTTCAATTCTTGTAGACAAGTATTCATCAATGTTCATTTGCCACTTGTACGAAGCCTTTATGTTTTCTGAATTTTTTCATACGCTTTAAAAGTGTTGCTTTCATGTAAGCACGATGGCCGAGTGGTTAAGGCGTTGGACTTAAGTTCCAATGGACACATGTCCGCGTGGGTTCGAACCCCACTCGTGCTAGCTATCACATTTTAAGTGTTAATGTTGTGAAACATTAATTACACTTAACTATTGTCAGTCACTGATCAATTGGTACACATAGAAAATTCTGTGCTTTCTACATTCTTCCCAAGGATAGAAAAAATCTATTAGATATGAAATATGTGAAATCGTTTGATATTTTGTCTGAGGGCAAAAACGACCCACGCTAAATAGAATTGTAAAGAATAGAACTGTTTGATCATTTAACTGTGTGTAAACAAATGATTGATTTTTAATTGAATTATTTCTAATACACAGCAGTACTTGGAACCATTTAAGTTTGTTGAATTATGCTAAAGTGAATGGTTGGAAATAGAGCTGTTTGATATTTTAGCTGCGTGTATCAACAAAATGGGTTCACAAATCGTATATCTAATATATATGTAAAAAGAGGATGTGACATTAAATAACCAAAAATGGTTTATCTAGTATAAACAAAATTAAAGACAACACGAAAGTAAGACATTTACCACTAGCATAGAACAACCCCTCAAAACTTTGATTTGAATATAAAAATTAGGCATAATAACCAAATGAAAGAAAAAATCTATTTGATATGAAATATGTGAAATCGTTTGACATTTAACCTGAGGGCAAAAATGACTCATGCTAAATCAAATTGTAAAGAATAGAACAGTTTGATTATTCAACAGGGTGTAAACAAATGACTGATTTTTAATTGAATTGCTAGTGACACATAGCAGTATTTGGAACCATTTAACTTTGTTGAATTATACTTAACTGAATTGTTAGAAATAGAGCTGATTGATAATTTAGCCGTGTGTATCTACAAAATGGGTTCACAAATCGTATACTCTAATGTAATCATTCACATATCTTTCAATAAAATTACCTGAAAACTAACGATACAAGGAGAAATTACAAGTGAAATTTGTTAAAGATGTGAAACTTTAATTCCTGTAGACAAATGTTCATCAATTTTCATTTGCTACTTGTACGAAGCCGTTTTGTTTTCTGAATGGTTTCAAAAGCTTTAAAATTAATGCAGTTATGTTAGCACGAATGCCGAGTGGTTAAGGCGTTGGACTTAAGTTCCAATGGGCTGATGTCCGCGTGGGTTGTGAAAGGACAAGCGAAATTTTGATTAATAACACTAAACTACTGTTAGTCACTGTTCAATTGGTACATTTGCAAAATTTTTGTGTTTTCTACATTCTTCCCAATGATAGAAAAAATCTGTTAGAGACGAGGTATGATTGCCAAGTGGTTAAGCGGTAGGATATAAGTTCCAATGGGTAGATATCATCGTAGGTTCGAACGTCCCTTTGATCTATCCTCTTTTCTTTTTTAGCATTCATTAACTTTAATTCATCCAGAAAAGTTGTTGTTTGGTTGGTTGTGTTTTTAAGGCAGATCATCCTTTGTAGGTCATTTAACACCAAGTCCATTTTTATGTAAAATAATCAGTTCTATTTTAAACAACTCAGTTTAGCATTAGTACACAGTTTAATTGTCAAAAACATTTCTATTTCAAACTATTCACTTTAATCAAGCATCTCTAATTTAGATAATTTAGTTTTATATAAGTACAGGTTTTGTTTACACACAGTTAAATGTCAAAACAGTTCTTTGTTAAACAATTCACTTTAGTGTATGTAGACTTTCAATGCCAAAAAATTGTTCGATTTCAAATAATTCAGTTTAGCATTAGCACGCAGTTTAAATGTAAGTACGGTTGCATTGTCAAAAACATTTCTATTTCTAGCTATCCAGTTTAGTCAAACTATTCAGTTTAGCATAAGTATGCCGTTAGTTCAGACGTTTCAAACGTTACAAATTACCGTGTCCGCATAAAGCACGTTTGCGGAATGTTCAGGATACAATGGACAGATGTCAGGGTTGGGTTCGAATTCAACTCGCGCAAAATTTTACTTTTTAGCATTCATCAAAAGTTGAAATTACAAGTGAATTTTGTGTTGCATATTGATCTACGACTCGACCGGGCTGTCAAAATAGGAAATTCACCTGTCGAGGAATATCAGGGTATTAATACCTTGACCATGGACGGGTTGAATGAGTGCGATTGTGACGCTCGCAGGACGAAGAGTGGACGTCAAAGGATTATATAACCCGGGTGAAGACAGGAAGTCAGTAGTTGAGGATCAGACGAGTTGGAGATAAGTTGCGGTAGAGAAAACTAGCACCCAAAGAGGCTGGGCCCACAGGCCTCCGGTTGAGCAGCACAGGAGAGAGGGAAAGAAACGCTGTTGTGGCCATAGGAGTAGAGGTCAATATGTTGCAGTTCTGTTCAGTCTCCAACTCCACCATAATGACCTTTCCAGAATAGTACAAACCTCTCAATTAACAATCGGAACATATATCCTAATGTAAGCATTAAAATATCTTTCAATAAAGTTACCTAAAAACTAACGATATAAGGAGAAATTACCAGTGAACATTGTTAAAGGCTTGAAACTTTAATTTCTGTAGGCAAGTGTTCATCAATGTTCATTTGCTACTTGTACGAAGCCTTTTTGTTTTCTGAATTGTTTCAAATGCTTCAAAAGCAGCCCGGTAACTGAAGCACGATGGCCGAGTGGTTAAGGCGTTGGACTTAAGTTCCAATGGACAGATGTCCGCGTGGGTTCAAACCCCACTCGTGCTAACTGGAACGTTTTACCATTAATCAAAATGTGAAAAGAAAATCAAAATTTTGTTAAGTTGTGAAACGTTAATTACACAAAACTATTGTTAGTCACTGTTCAATTGGTACACTTAGTGTCTTTTAAATTCTTCCCTATAATAAAAAAAATCTATTTGATATAAAAAATGTGAAATTGTTTGACATTTAACCTGAGGGCAAAAATGACTTATGCTATATCGAATTGTTAAGAATAGAACAGTTTGATTATTCAACAGGGTGTAAAGAATTGACTGATTTTTAATTGAATTGTTAGTGACAAATAGCAGTACTTGGAACCACTTAACTTTGATGAATTATGCTAAAGTGAATTGTTAGAAATAGAACTGTTTGTTTATTTAACTGTGTGTAAACAAATGGCTGATTTTTAATTGAATTGTTAGTGACACATAGCAGTATTTGGAACCATTTAACTTTGTTGAATTATGCTTAACTGAATTGTTAGAAATAGAGCTGATTGATAATTTAGCCGTGTGTATCTACAAAATGGGTTCACAAATCGTATATCTAATATATATGTAAAATACGGACCGGACTTTAAATAACCAACAACAGTTTATCTAGTATAAACAAAACTAAACACAACACGAAATTAAGAAATTTACCACTGGCATACAAGAACACCTAAAAACTTTGATTTGAATAAAAATTAGCCTTTCCAGAATAGGAGAAACCTCTCAATTAACAATTGGAACTTATATTCTAATGTAAACATAAAAATATCTGTCAATAAAATTACCTGAAAACTAACGATACAAGGAGAAATTTCCAGAGAACTGTGTTAAAGAGATGAAATTTAATTCCGGTTGACAAGTGTTCATTAATTTTCATTTGCAACTTGAACGAAGCCTTTCTGTTTTTCAAATGGTTTCAAAAGCTTTAAAAGTGGGCTTTACATGGAAGCACGATGGCCGAGTGGTTAAGCCGTTCAACTTAAGTTTCAATGGACGGATGTCAGCGCGGGTTCGAACCCTACTCGTGCCAGCATTTACTTTTTACCATTTATCAAAATGGGAAATAACAAGCGAAATTTTGATTTGGTGTGAAACATTAATTACACTTTACTATTGTTAGTCACATTTCAATTGGTACACGTACATAATTTTTGTGTTTTCTACATTCTTCCCAAGGATAGAAAAAAAATCTATTAGACATGAGACATAATTACCAAGTGGTGAAGGCGTAGGATATAATTTCCAATGGACATATGTTCCCCGTTAGTTCAAATTCCAATTCCAAACTGTTTGTATTTTTTTTTAGCATTGATGAAAATGTGAAATAACTAGTGAACATTTCGAAGGTTTGAAACTTTAATTCCACCAGACAACTGTTCATTAGTGTTCTACTGTTACGTGGACGTAATATTTGGATAAACTTGAACGGAATACTTCAAAAGACGAACAGTTGAGATGCACGATGGCTTGATGGTAAATACCGAAACCTTGCTTGTGCTAGGTTTTAATATTCTTTTTTCTTTAATCGATTGGTGAAAGTAAAAGTGAACTTTATTAGTGTGAGAAATTTTAATTCTACAAGAGAAGAATTCATCATCATCCGACGGCTTGTTGTACGAATTCTTTCTGCATTGTTTGAAATGCTTCATAAAAGGGGTAGGTACTGAATCAGGATTTGCTTTGTCGTTAAGGTGTGGGGTAGAACCTCATTTGTGAATACATTTTATATTATTTTTAGTATTCATGGGATGTGCCCGTGGTGTAATGGTTATCGTCGTAGGAAATTGACATGGCGACAAGAGTTCAAATCTTGAACGAGACTGATTGCATTTCACATAGCACTAATACCGTTGGGAAAGGTATGAATCCAATTATTCTCCCTCCAGCTATGGGTAAAGAGTAGAACAGGCTAGGTTTATCAACCTTGTAGTCTAGAAGGAAAACTCTGAAATCAAACCTGTTAAACTCCGCTTATAAATTGACCGTGAGTCATATCCTGCCCAAGCGGAGAGGTTGGTAAGTATGGTTATCTGCGTACGTTTGAATCTCACTTCTGCTAGCTTCTTTGCCTTTGTTTTAGCATTTATTATCCAGAAAAGAGTTAATCGATATTCGATTGTTACTTCTAGAAAGTTTTTCTGCTTATCGTATTATTTCAAATAATTAAAAAAGATCTCGGAAAATTGTGGAATCGCGATGGCCGAGTGGTTTAATCGTGGAGTTATGTTTTTATAGATCATTATCGGCGTTGGTTTGCAAATACGCGAAAAGCTGTTTTCTGAATTTTTCCCTTTGATAAAAAATCTATCAGAAATAAGGCATGATTGGCGAGTGGTTATGCCTTCAGATTTATGTTCCAATGGGCAGATGCCCCCGTCGATTCAAATTTCAATTATATAACGTTGATATTGTTTTCAGCATTCATGAAAATGTGAATTAACAAGTGAAAGTTGTTTAAGTGTAAAACTTTTATTCCATTGGACAAGTGATCATCAGTATTTGATTGCTATTTGTACGAAGTCTTTCCGTTTTCTGCATTCTTCCAAATGCTTTAAAGGACCGTCTTCACATAAAGCATGATTGCCGATTGTTTAAGATGGTGGACTTAATTTCCAGTGGACATATGTCCGACTGCCTTAAAACCCCACTTGTACTAGCTTCTTTTTTTTAAGCATTCATTAAATCTAATTCTTTTTTAGGATTCATTAATCTTTAATTCGTCTAGAAAAGTGCTCGTCAGCATTCGAGAACTACTTCTACGAGGTTTTACTGTTTTCTGCTTCAAAAGTGATACTGCGAAAGTGTTAAAAGTTCCAATGGACAGATGGCTACCTGCCTTCGTACCTGACTTGTGATAGCTTCGTTTTGGTTTTTAGCATTCATTAAGCTTAAATTCTCCTCAATAATCACTCAGAATTTATATTCTAATGTAAGCATTAAAATATCTGTCAATAAATTTACCTGAAAACTAACGATTTCCATATATACAAGGAGAAATTACCCGCAGATTTTGTTAAAGGTGTAAAACTTTAATTCCTGTAGTGTTCCTCAATTTTCATTTGCTACTTGTACGAAGCCTTTCTGTTTTCTAAATTGTTTCAAATGCTTCAAAAGAGAGTCAGGGGGGCACAATAGCCGAGTGGTAAAGGCGTTGGACTTAAGTTCCAATGAATAGATATCTGCCTGGGTTCGAACCCCACTTTTGCTGGCTTCTGCTTTTTTAGGATTAATATAAATTTGAAAGACAAGCGTTTTATTGCTACTTGGAGGAAATCTTTTTCGATTTTTGCATTTTACGGAATACTTAAAAAACAAACAAACAAAAGCGAATGATGAAGATGCGGAATTGCCGGATAGTAAAGAAATTGTTCTTATGTCTAAAGGGACAGACGATTGCATTGATGGAAACTTCGCTCGTGCTAAGTTTTAATATTTTTTTTGTGTTAATTGAAAGTTCCGCTTGCCTTCCTATCCGACTTGTGATATCTTCGTTTTATTTTTTAGCATTCATTAAAATTAATTTCTTCTCAATATACAATTAGAACTTATATTCTAATGTAAACATTAAAAAATATTTCTGTAAAATTACGTGAAAACTAACCATTTCCATATATACAAGGAGAAATTACCAGTGAACTTTGTTAAAGGTTTGAAACTTTAATTCCTGTAGGCAAGTGTTCATCATTGTTCATTTGCTACATGTACGAAGCCTTTCTGTTTTCTCAATTGTTTCGAATATTTCAAAAGCAGCACGATGGCCGAGTGGTTAAGGCGTTGGACAAAAGTTCAGATGTCCGCGAGAGTTCGAGTCCCACTCGTCCTAACTTTTACTTTTTACCATTAATCAAAATGGGAAATCACATGTGAAATTTTGATAAGGTGTGAAACATTAATTATACTTAACTAGTGTTAGTCACATTTCAATTGGTACACGTACAAAATTTTTGTATTTTCTATATTCTTCCCAAGGATAGAAAAATCTATTGGATATGAAAAATGTGAAATTGTTTGACATTTAACCTGAGGGCAAAAATAACCCATGCTAAATCGAATTGTTAAGAATAGAACAGTTTGATCATTCAACTGTGTGTAAACAAATGACTGATTTTTAATTGAATTGTTTGTGACACATAGCAGTACTTGGAACTATTTAACTTTGTTGAATTATGCTAAATTGAATTGTTAGAAATAGAACTGTTTGATCATTTAACTGTGTGTAAACAAATGACTGATGTTTAATTAAATTGTTAATGATACATAGCAATACTTGGAACCGTTTAACTTAGTTGACTCATACTAAAGTGAATTGTTAGAAATAGAACTGTTTGATCATTTAACTGTTTGTAAACAAATGACTGATATTTAATTAAATTGTTAATGATACATAGCAATACTTGGAACCATTTAACTTTGTTGAATTATGCTTAACTGAATTGTTAGAAATAGAACTGTTTGATTATTTAACTGTGTGTAAACAAATGACTGATGTTAAATTGAATTGTTAATGATACACAGCTGTACTTGGAACCATTTAACTTTGTTGAATTATGCTAAACTGAATTGTTAGAAATAGAACTGTTTGATCATTAAGCTGCGTGTATCAACAAAATGGGTTTACAAATATCTCATATATGTGTAAAAAACAGGATCTAACAGTAAATAACCAAAAACGGTGTATCAACCATGAACAAAACTAAAGACAACACGAAAGTAAGAAATTTACCACTAGCATAGAACAACACCTCAAAACTTTGATGTGAATAAAAAAATAGCCATAATAACCTTTCCAGAATAGGAGAAACGTCTCAATTAACAATCGGAACATATATTCTAATGCAAGCATTAAAATACCTGTCAATGAAGTTACGTGAAAACTAACGATACAAGGAGAAATTACTAGTGACCTTTGTTAAAAGTGTGAAACTTTAATTCCCGTAGACAAGTGTTCATTAATGTTTATTTGTTACTTCTATGAAGTCTTTCTGTTGTCTGCATTGTTTCAAATGCTTCAAAAGCTATACGGTCATTAAAGCACGATGGCCGAGTGGTTAAGTCGTTGGACTTAAGTTCCAATGGACTGATGTCCGCGTGGGTTCGAACCCCACTCGTGCTAACTTTTACTTTTTTAGCATTAATCAAAATGTTGAATAACAAGTGAATTTTGTTAAAGTGTGAAACATTAATTACACTTAACAATTGTTAGTCATATTTCGATTGGTACAATTTTTGTGTTTTCTACATTCTTCCCAAGGATAGAAAAAAATCTATTAAAGATGAGACATGATTACCGAGTGGTTAATGTGTTGGGTATAATTTCCAATTGACATATGTCCCCGTTGGTTCAAATTCCAATTATAAAAAGTTTGTATGTTTTTAGCATTGATGAAAATGTGAAATAACGAGTGAACGTTGTGAAGGTGTGATTGTAAATCCATTGTGCTATCTTCTTTACTTATTTTTTTTTAGCATTCATTAACTTTAATTCGTTTAGAGTTTTTCCGTTTATTGCATTATTTCAAATACCCCAAAAAGGATGTGGGGAAATCGTGTATGGGCGATGGCCGAATGGTTAAATCGTTGGTGTAAATTTCCTATGGGAATGCAGAGTACCGTTTTATTGCCATTGTTCCCATGTCTACTTTGTCTCGGAGGAGTATATTTCGGGGTTTTTCTCCCATTCCCGTCATATACACTCATTGTAAATAAATCATTATTTGTAAATAAAAGCATTCATTACTTTCGGGGTTTTAAGTAGGTCTTTTTCATAGAGCAAATATGGTATTTTGGTGGTTGCAGCGCGCATGGCGATGGATGGATGGTTATATATTGTACTGTTGAATGGGTCGGCGAATGGGGTTAGCTAGGTTCCCTTAGAATATATAGTCAAGGCAAGACCGCTCCCTCTCCCTCCCCTCAAAACTTCAAGGCCTTGTGCCTTCCATTTATGTATGTAAATGAAAATAAAGGAGAAGAACTTGATAGGGTCCTATCTGTTAGTTAAATAGATCTGTTTGACATTTAAACAGATGGCAAAAAATGACTCATACTAAATTGAATTGTTAGAAAAAGAATTAATTATTTAACTGTTGTAAACAAATAGCCGATGTTTAATTGAATTGTTAGTGCTACATAGCAGTACTTGAAACCATTAACAGCTGACAACACCTCAGAACTTTGACTTGAATAAAACATAGCTATAATAACCTTGGTGGTGTAATGGTTATCGTCGTAGGAAATGGACACGGTGACCCGAGTTCAAACCCTGGACGAGACTGATTGCATTTCACATAGCACTAATACCCTTGGGAAAGGTATGAATCCAATTATTCCCCCACCAGCTATGGGTAAATAGTAGGGCAGACTAGGTTCTTTAGCCTTGGTTAGGCAGCAAGTCTAGGAGAAGGAAAACTCTGAATTCAAACCTGTTAAACTCTACTTAAAAAATTGACCTTGTGTCATATCCTGCCCGAGCGGAGGGGTTGGGTAAATAGGATCAAACAGTTCTATTACAAACAATTCAGTTTAGCATGAGTATAATTTAAATGTCAAACAGTTCTATTTGGCCCATAGATAAAACCCAGTCAGGTTCTACTACACCGGGTCAGAGTAGACGTGGGAGTGATGACAATGAAGGGTTGGTTGGTCGGTTGGTTTGGTTTTTGGTTTTCTTTTAGTTTATGGCATATTAACCATTTTTGGTTATTTAATGCCAAATCCATTTTATACATATAAACAGTTCTATTTCAAACAATTCAGTTTAGCATAAGTACACAGTTTAGTTCTATTTGACCCATAGATAGGACCCTATCAGGTGCTACAACTCCGATCCAGAGTGGACCTGGGAGTGATGGCAATAAAGGAGTACTCCGCATTACCCAAAGCTCTAGCATTACTGGAGTCTCAACATCAGATTGTTTAGAGTCATATCCAGGATAATCGTTGGGGGAGTGTTATCCCTCTGCAAAGATGCAATCGGTGTATTCTGCAGTCCCAGCCGAATAGGCTATAATGGCATATCAGCTTTGGTGGGTTATTTAATGCCAAAGCTATCCTTGTAGCAGAACAGTAGTGGTGTTATTCAAGACATGATTGGTGGGGGGTGAGGGGGTTAATAATTTACTTCATGATATTAATCCGAAAGTGAAGCGCAACTGGGGTTTGAACTTGCTTACTCAGATGTCATAGTCCAGCTCATTAGCCACAACACCTCGGGGATTACTCCGTAGTCTCATTAACAACGCATATTTTCCCTGCTCAAGCGGAGGGGTTGGTAAATATGAAAATAACCTTTCCAAAATAGCACTAACTTCTAAATAAACAATCAGAATTTATATTCTAATGTAAACATTTAAAAAATCTTTCAACAATGTTACCTGATAATTAACGATTCCAATAAGTCCAAGCATGAACTCTCACGGATGCGGACTACGCTGATGACATATCGCTATTGACAAATAAACCCTAGACCGAATCTCTACTATATAGTCTGGAGCGGGCAGCAGGTGGTATAGGCCTCCATATGAACGCAGATAATGAAAGTGATGAAATTACCGCACTAATTGGTGGCTCTGTGATACTATTGGACAAGTTCATCTTCATCGGAAGCAGGGTCTCATCTACCGAGAATGACATAAATACGCGACTAGCGAAGGCATGAACGGGTATCGATAGGCTATCGATCATATGGAAGTCAGACCTATCTGATAAAATAAAATACAATTTTTCCAAGCATACTACTGTATGGATGCACCACTTGGACGCTGACTAAGCGTACATAGAAAAAACTTGGCGTTAATTGCACAAGGATGCTACGAGCTATATTAAAGAAATCCTGAAAGCAATATCCCACAAAATAGCAGCTGTACGGCCACCTACCACCTATCTCGAAGACCATTCAAATTAGGCGAACATGACATGCGAGACACTGCTGGACTCCACGTAGACGTGCAAGTGTTGTTTGACCAGCTAGAACTTATCTACAACAACTCTGTACGGATATAGGATGTTGTCTAGAATATCTACCGGAAGTGATGGATGATAGAGACGGATGGCAAGAGAGAGAGAGAGAGAGAGAGAGAGAGAGAGAGAGTTAGGGAAATCTGTGCGATGATGATGTAATAAAGTATTTACTTAGTGTCAGTACCCATGTTATTTTCCAGTATGTCAATATTAGCGACCGTAGTCAAGGGTGACCCAAATCTCCCTTTTCGATAACTACAACACCAAGGTGTAGGGGAGGGCGCTACTCCTTTCCCTGGATTGCTCCACTTTATCCTTGATCGATACTTTATAATGCTCAGTGTTAAGCAAGAGAGCATCAAGTATTGTTTTTTGAGTTTTTGGTATGAATCAACCTGGGATTGAACCCAGGTCTCCCGGGCCATTGGCGAACACTCTAACCATTATACCAATCTAGTGTTCAACTGGCGATCACCCACACCCACACCCACCGAACGAATGTCCACCATCGTACCACACTTTCTTTAGGACGGATTCTGAGTTGTGCATATAACACTTGTTTATTTAGTCAAATTTGAATTTCTCGCACAATTGTCCACATTATTATTATTATTATTATTATTATTATTATTATTATTATTATTATTCACTCATTAGAGCTTTTCACATCAGCGTTAGCCGATGGTTTTTCACTGGAGTCTGAGTGACAGCAAGTCTCCTCAAGTCTCCAGGACTCTTCTCAGTATTCTGGCCGTTCTCAATAATGCTGTCGTTTGGATGGTCTCTACTCGTCCGCCAACTTCCAAGTCCTCTAGTCCCTTTAGTAATCCTTTAGTTACTGTTTCAAACACACCAATTACAATTGGTATAATTGTCACCTTCATGTTCCACAGTTTCTTCAATTCCCTAGCAGGGTCGAGGTACTTATCCTTCTTTTCACATTCTTTCAGTTTTACTCTGCGGTCAGCCGGGACAGCAAAGTCGACTATTTAGCAAGTTCTCTTTTTTTTTATTGATTATTATTAAGTCTGGTCTTCTGGCCGGGATTAGGTGATCGGTTTGTATGTTAAAGTCCCATAGGAGTTTATGCGTGTCATTTTCTTGGACAGGTGCTGGGTTGTGCATATACCATTTGTTAGTATGGTCGAATTTAAATTTCTTGCACATTTCCCAGTGGACCACCTTGCCGACCCAGTTGTGTCTCACCTTATACTCCGTCTGTGCTAATTTGCTGCATTCGCTTATTATGTGATTAATGGTTTCATCTCTGTCACCACATAGCCCGCATTTGCTATTTTGTTGATCATCATCATCATTATTATTATTACTACCAAACTCAACAGATTAGAAATTCTTCAAATAAAAGTAAAATTTCAATATTCTTGTTAGCAAAAAAATTAAATTGCATAAATATATATAAGGGCTTGGATTGCATCAATGTAAAGAAGCAATAATTGAAATTGTTATCGTCGTAGGAAATGAACACGGCGACCAGAGTTCAAATCCTGGACTTGACTGATTGCATTTCGCATAGCACTAATACCCTTGGGAAAGGTATGAATCCAATTATTCTCCCTCCAGCTATGGGTAAATAGTAGGACAGACTAGGTTCTTCAGCCTTGGGTAGGCAACTAGTCTAGGAGAAGGAAAACTCATAATTCAAACCTGTTAAACTCCGCTTAAAAATTGACCTTGTGTCATATCCTGCCCGAGCGGAGGGGTTGGGTAAATAGGATGTAAAGAAGCAATAAATGAAGATCGTCAAGTGAGAAGACGGGGATTTTTTCAAGAGCTGCAAAAATGGCGGAAAATATCTATTAGGGGAAAAGGAAAATAAGACAGAAAGAAATAATCGAATGAAACAAAATAAAAATAAATAAATGACATCCATAATTACTACATCCCTAGATATCTAAGTGAAAATTTTCTTCTAAACTATATACCAGGATTTTAGTATTTCTAGTGGAACATCACACAATCAAAACATTATTAGTTATTATTAATGACCTAGGAAGCAGCGTCCCATCAGCCGAAAAGGACATCGACACGAGGTTAACGAAGGCATGGACAGCTATCAATAGGCTATCGATTATATGGAAATCAGACCTAACCGATAAAATGAAACGCAGTTTCTTCCAGGCAGCGGTCGCATCGATACTGCTATATGGATGCACTACATGGACGCTAACAAAACGGCTGGAGAAGAAGCTAGACAGCAATTACACAAGAATGCTGCGTGCAATCTTGAACAAGTCCTGGCGGCAACACCCCACAAGACACCAACTGTACGGCCACCTGCCTCCTATCACGAAAACTATTCAAGTTAGACGAACCAGACATGCAGAACACTGCTGGAGAAGTAGGGACGAACTGATAAGTGATGTACTCTTACGGACCCCCACACATGGCCGTGCAAAAGCAGGACGACCAGCACAAACATACATTCAGCAACTATGTGAGGATACAAGATGTAGTCCAGCAGACCTGCCAGAGGCGATGAACGATAGGGAAAAGTGGCGAGAGAGGGTCAGGGATATCCGTGCTACCAGCACGACATGATGATGATGATGATTAATGACCAACCTCTACAACACTGAAACTCTGAAGCTAAAAATAAGATTGAAAGAGTTCTGTAATTAAAAGTCGCTTAAGTATAGACATCAAATTATTAAGAAGTCTCTAAGTCAACACTGGAAATAAGTTTCTTCTTCTTCTTCTTCTTCTTCTTCTTCTTCTTCTTTGCAGCATTTCTATCTGTGGAAAGGTACCGGCTATGGTTGGTGGCATCGTTGTAGGTGATGTGCTAACGCGTAGTGCGTTTCTTCCTGTGCATGATTTGAAAGCCGTACAGATGAACGTGTTATGTCGTCTAATTCAGAAACTTATTCTTCACAGGTTCGAACACTACGGAAGTAACTAAAAACATTTGTTGTTCGCAGATGATCACGTGTCAGTAACCAGATGATTCCAGAAATTTCAATCTGGTTGCAAGCACCTCCACGATCAGGTAACATCGTATAGGTAAAAAAAAATTCCGAGGATTCTGAGGCTATGCGCAGGGCAAATTGTTGTATACCCTCATACAGGATTTACGAAATTCAATGAACGAACGAAACACTTCTTCATAAAATATACCTCTCATTTTATTCTCGAAAAGAGCCCACAGTTTATTGTTAGTTTGAGAGATAGCTGGAGAGATATATACTCAGGGAGGGGGACTTCTTCTTGTCCCATATCTTCTTCCAGGATCCAGGGGGTGCCAACGCTTGCACTCCCTTGAAAGCAGTATCGTCAGAGACGTCCGAGACGCCTCTGATCGGCTACCTCTCCCTGGCTCGACTCCCAATTCTCTGGACTCTGTCTAAAAAATGACCGCGTGGTTCTTATATAACGTGGTCTCCTTCCGGTTACACACCTGATGGACGGACTGCCGCGACGCGCTGCCCACCCCCTATTTACTAATCACAACGTGACAGCTTGTCAAAGCACACGGGGTCACTAGGAACGAACCGAAAATCCATGCCATATGTTATATAACAAAATTCGACGTGTAGCTCTCGTAGAGTATCAGGCGAGCTCGGCCTCTCATATTCTTCTGTGGTTCGTCACCTTCACGACCTTAGGGAGCAAAAAGCGTTTGGAGCGGGTGAATTGTGCTCCATGTAACCAAAATATAGCAAGTAAGTAAAGTTGACGACATTAGTCGAGCGTAACCCGAAGGTTCCCTTTTCAATAGCTACTACACAGAGATGTAGGGGAGGGTGCTAATCCATTCTCTGGATTGCTGCACTTTACCCTTGATCAGTGCCTTATAATGCTGAGTATTAAGCAAGGCAGTATCAAGTACCATTTTTTGAGTCTTTGGCATGACTCAATCTGGGATTGAACCCCGGTCTCCCTGACCATTGGCGAACACTCTATTCCATCTGAGTATTTATGTTTAAATACGCCCAGGTCTGTGCCGAGTAGCAAACTGAACACCGAAAGAGACACGTGGCATCTTACGAATAAACTCGCGGGGAAGAATGAACCGATATGCTGATACGAGATATCATCCAAGTAAAATCACGTCCATCAAGATATTATTTATATATCTACATTGCATTTATATTTCTATAATCAAAATTTTTACGCTAAAAGCGTTTTTAATCAGTAAATATAAACGCTCTTTGCGGAAAGAATTCGGAGTAATATATTACAATTATAACTTATATAACTCCTCTAACATTGAATGAAAGCAGGATGTGACACAAGGTCAATTTTTAACCTGTTATTGTTTGAGTATAGAGTTTTCAATTTCCTATATT
This sequence comes from Sepioteuthis lessoniana, assembly GCA_963585895.1. Taxonomy (NCBI): domain Eukaryota; kingdom Metazoa; phylum Mollusca; class Cephalopoda; order Myopsida; family Loliginidae; genus Sepioteuthis; species Sepioteuthis lessoniana. The sequence goes on along the minus strand of OY757942.1, from coordinate 46,471,558 downwards.
GGTCACCATGCCAAGGCTAAAGAACCCAGTCTGTCCTACTATTCACCCCTAGTTAAAGGGAGAATAGGTTTGGTTTGGTTGGCTTTTATGGCATATCAACCATTATAAGGTTATTTAATGCCAAATCCTCTTTATACATATATATTAAATATATATGATTTGGTTTGGTTGGGTTTTATGGCATATCAACCGTTGTAGGTTATTAATGCCAAATCCTCTTTATACATATATATATATTAAATATATATGATTTGGTTTGGTTGGGTTTTATGGCATATCCACCTTTGTAGGTATTTTAACGCCAAATCCTTTTTATACATACTTATTAAATACATATGATTTGGTTGGGTCGCGTTTTATGGCATATCGACCTTTGCAGGTTAGCAAATGCCAAATCCTTTTTATAAATATATATTAAATAATCAAAAACATATGATTTAGTTTGTTTGGCTTTTATGACGTATCAACCATTGTAGGTTATTTAATGCCAAATCCTCTTTGTACATATATATCAAGTATACATGTTTTGTTTTGGTTGGGTTTTATGGCATATCAACCAATGTAGGCTATTCAATGCCAATTCTTCTTTATACACATATAATAAATATATATGATTTGGTTTGGTTGGCTTTTATGACATACAAGTTGTCAGACATTTTTCGTATGGGCACTTTTATCGATAGTATACACATGAAACTCTAGTACCCATCGAAGTAATCTCCTCCGGCTGCAATGCACTTGTTGTATCGTTCCAACAACTTCTCGACGGCCCCATGGAAGTCCTCTTGTGTGAGCGTGTCAATGTCCTTCGTCACAGCCTCTTTCATCCCTTCAATTGTCTCATAACAACAGCCCCTCAGCTTAGGGAATAACCAAAAGTCACAGGGAGCAAGGTCTCGACAATAGGAAGGGTGGGGAACTGTCTTGATGCCCATCTTGGTCAAATAGTCTGTGACAAGGATGGAGTTGAAGACTGGTGCATTGTCTTGCTGGAAATGCCACTGAGCCGATTTGAAGAGTGCTGGCCCTTTCCCTAGGAATCTCTTTCTGAACTCCTTTAAATCCTCAACATAGTAACCCAAACCCTAACCGTTTGGCGAATCAACTGTGGTGTATTGACTTCCTTACTCCTCCCACACCTCTCATCTTCCCTCACAGACTCCGTGCCTTCCTTGAATCTCTTATGCCACTCAAAAACTGATGCTCGATTCAGGCAAGATGCTCCAAAAGCAGTCTGAAGCATTCCATACGTTTCTGTGGCATTTCTTCCAAGTTTAAATCAGAATTCTATTGTATATCTTTCTTCTAAAGTGTCCTTACGTCCAAATTGCATTTTTGAAATTCACCAGTTGTGACAATCAGTCTTTAGTAGGGTGTATTCCAATTCCTGCTGTAGGTGTTCATTTCAACCTGAATCATAAAAATTGGTCGGTCATCTCATCAGTTGTATAGCAATGACATACTGAATTTTCAAGAGTCTAAGACAATTTTAAATGCCCGTACAAAAAAGTCTGGAAACTTATTGTAGGTTATTTAATGTCAAATGCTTTGTACACATATATTAAATATATATATAATTTGGTTTGGTTGGGTTTTATGGCATATCAACCATTGTAGGTTATTTTAATGCTAAATCCACTTTATACATATATATTAAATATATATGGCTTGGTTTGGTTGGGTTTTATGGCATATCAACCATTGTAGGTTATTTTGATGCTAAATCCTCTTTATACATATATATTAAATATATATAATTTGGTTTTGTTAGGTTTTATGGCATATCAACCATTGTAGGGTATTTTAATGCTAAATCCTCTTTATACATGTATATTAAATATAAATGATTTGTAAACACATTTTGTAGATAACATTCTTACATGAGCCTGAGCTCTTTTTTTTGCACACAGTTAAATGGTTTCAAGTATTGTTATATTGCAGTCATAAAGTCAGTCATTTGGTTGCACGAAGTTTTAGGTAATTTTATATTGAAATGTGTAAGATAAAATTTCTTTGCACACTGGTATTGCTGTTGTTTCTACACTAAAAATGTTTTCAATTATTGTCATCTAACTCTAATTGTTCGATTCAATATCAATCATTTGTTTGTAAACAGTGAAGTGGTCAGGAGTACTGCATTTAACTCTAGTATTCTATTTAACACTTGCCCAGTCGGTTGGGGCTGTAGAATACACTGACTACACCTCTGCAGAGGGGTAAGACCCCCTCAATGAATGTCCTGGATATGACACTAAACAATCTGATGGTGAGTTTCCAGTGATGTTGGGGTTTTGGGGAATACGGACCACCCCTTCATTGCCATTGCTCCCAGGTCCACTCTGGTCCGGTGTGGTAGCACCTGATAGGGCCCTATCAATGGGTTAAATAGAAGTAACGGCGTACTTATGTTAAACTGAATTGTTTGATTAAACTGAATAGCTTGAAATAGAAATGTTTTTGACAATTAAACTGTACTTACATTTAAACTTCATGCTCATGCTAAACTGAATTATTTCAAATAGAACTGTTTTTTTTACATTGAAACTGTATTTACACTAAACTGAATTGTTTGACATTGAACTGTTTTGACATGTAACTGTGTGTAAACAAAATATGTACTTATACTAAACTGAACAGCTCGAAATAGAAATATTTTTCACAATTAAACTGTACTTACATTTAAACTGCGTGCACATTCTAAGCTGAATTATTTGAAATTGAACTTTTTTTGTCATTGAAACTGTACTTTCACTAAACTGAATTGTTACATATAACTGCTTGAATACTTTGAAATAGAAATATTTTTGACAATTAAACTGTGTACTCATGCTAAACTGAATTTTTTGAAATGGAACTGATTATTTACATAAAAATGGATTAGGCGTTGAATAACCCCCAAAGATTGATATGCCACAAACCAAACCAAACCAAACCTAACCTATCTAGCATGGAAGTATCCTCGTGGTGTAATGGTTGAAGCGATAGACTGCGAAATTGTAGTAAGCGAGTTCGAATTCCAGTCTAATATGTTCACTTTCGGACAAATACCTTTGGGAATTGTTTGAACCTCTTTATCCTCCCAGCTATGGGTTAGATAGTATCACTGCTGTCCTTCTAGAAGGATGGCTTTGGCATTAAATACTCTTCAAAGGTCGATATGCCATTTAACGAAAGAAACCAAACCTATTTAACACTAATGTTCTATACAACATTAATCATTCGTTTGCACAGTAAAATGGTTGTAAGTATTCCTATGTATCACTAATAATCAGTTAAACATCAGTCATTTGTTTTCACGCAGTTGAATGGTCAAACAGTTCTATTTCTAACAATTCAAATTAGCGTAAGTCACTTGTTTGCGCTCATTGTATTTGTCAAACAGTTCTATTTGACCCATAGATAAGACCCTATAAGGTACTGCCACTCCGAGTCAGTGGACTTTGGAATAATGGCAATGAAAGGGGTACTGCACATTTCCTTGAGCTCCTGGACGGTTTTGTGTCATATCCAAAAGCCTCTTTGAGAGTGGGTGGAGGTCTTACCCCTATGCAGAGATACAGTCAATATATTCTACAGTCCCAGCCGATGGGCTGGAAAGAGAATAGTTGGATTCATACCTTTCCAAAGTGCTCGGTAAACAGACTCCTTCAGGATTTGAGCTCGGATCGCCGTGTCGATTTCCCACGTATGTAACCATTATACCACAAACGCCTCCCGAAAAATGTCTATATAGATGTAAAATATACACGATTCTTTACACTCGTAGCATAGAATATCCCTATACGGGTTGACATGCCGTTAAAATCAATCAACGGTTCATCATTTCATTTCTTACAACGATAACCACGACGCCAAAAAATGAAATCTTTATAAAAATTCGTATATATATATATTCGGCCCATTGGCATAGTGGCATCGTGTTTGCCAATGGTCCAGGAGACAGGGGTTCAATCCCATGTCGAGTCACACACAAAAAGTAAAAAAATGGCATTTGAGGCCTCCTTGCTTAACACTGAGCATTATAAGATACGGATCAAAGTTAATTAGAGTAATCCAAAGAAAAAAGTAACACCTTCCTCTACACTTTGGGGTAGTAGCTGGTGAAAAGGGAGCCTTCAAGTCACCATCGACTAGGGTCGACCAACTTGCAGCAACTTATATATATATATATGTATGTGTGCGTGTGTGTGTGTATATAGATATATGATTATCGTTCGGATAACACTAAAATCTTGATAAATTCAGTTTCGAGACTTTTTAAAGAAAACTTGCACGTATAACTACTCCACACACACGCACACACACACACACACACACACACACACACACACACACACACACACACACACACAGAGACACACACACATATATATATATATATAGTAAAACAGTAAAACCTCAACAGTCAACTGAAAACTACACTACCCCAGATGACGACCAAAAGTATGGTCGAAAGCACTTGGACAGAAGATATGGGACAATACACTTACCATTTCGATCCCGACGCTAGGAAAATAACAAGGACCCTTGAAAAAATATGATAAAAAAAAGTGTTCCATCGTCTTTAACAAAAATTGCTAGAATAATGATTTGCTGCCTAAATATACACTCTTCAATATATATATATATATATAGAGAGAGAGAGAGAGAGAAAGAGAGAGATACATACATACATGATTACGTGCTGTGAGCTGAACACACATACACACACACATATATATAGGGAGAGAGAGAGAGAGAGAGAGAGAAATAGAGAGAGAGATACATACATGATTACGTGCTGTGAGCTGAACACACACACACACATATATATATATATATATATAGGGAGAGAGAGAGAAAGAGAGAGAGAGAGATGCATACATGATTACGTGCTGTGAGCTGAACACACACACACATATATATATATAGGGAAAGAGAGAGAGAGAGAAAGAGAGAGAGATACATACATGATTACGTGCTCTGAGTTGAAGGCGCGCACACACACACACACACATGCATAAATAAATATATATATATATACATATATATATATATATATATATATAGACTTTCAAGGGGTGATTTCTGTTTATCTCCGTTCGTTAATCTAGTCATATCTGCCGGAAGGTCTCAAAAAAGTTCAGCCCAGTGCGATAAAGGTTCATCTTAGTGCGATGTGAGTTCACTCTGATGCAGCTATCAATATTCAATTCCGTGGACACACACACACACACACACGCGCGCGCGCACAAAGCACGCACGCAGGCACGCAAACGCGCACTCACAAAAATTATAAAGTTAAATGTAAAGCTATTAACATATGAATATTCAGTTGAGTGGACGTGTGTGTGTCTGTGCATAAGTATATATACACACACACATATATATATATATATATATATATACGTGTATTTATCTGTGTATATTCATTTCAGTGTACACATGTGTATGTGTATATATGTGTGTATGCATATATATGTAGATATATATATATACAAATAAATATATGCTTATATATATATATATATATATATATGTGCGTGTGTGCATATATATATATATATATGTACAGATATATATATATATATATATATGAGGTGCATTTAATAAGTCTCCAAACTTTTTTTGTACCGGGATTTAAATTTTTCGTAGACTCGGAAATTCAGTATGTTAGTACTATACATTTTATGAGATGACTGACCAATTTTTATAATTCAGGTTCAAATGAACAGCTACAACAGAAATTGGAATACACCCTATTAAAACCTGATTGTTACAGCTGGTGAATTACTAAAATACAATCTGGATGTGAGGACGCTTTAGAAGAACGATATGCAATAAAATTCTTTTTTAATCTCAGAAAAAATGCCACAGAAACGTATGGAATGCTTCAGACTGCTTTTGGAGCATCTTGCCTGAATCGAGTGGCATAAGAGATTCAAGGAAGTCTGTGAAGGATGATGAGAGGTGTGGGAGGAGTAAGGAAGTCAATACACCACAGTTGATTCGCCAACGGGTTAAGGTTAGGGTTAGGGATTCTATGTTGAGGTTTTAAGGGAGTTCAGAAAGAGATTCCTAGGGAAGAGGCCAGCACTCTTCAAATCGGCTCAGTGGCATTTCCAGCAGGACAATGCACTAGTCCTCAACTCCATCATTGTTACAGACTATTTGACCAAGATGGGCATCAAGACACTTCCTCACCCTCCCTAAAGTCCATACCTTGCTTCCTGTGACTTTTGGTTATTCCCTAAGCTCAGAGGATGTCGTTATGAGACAATTGAGGAGATAAAAGAGGCTGTGACGAAGGTCATTGACACGCTCACATAAGAGGACTTTCGTGGGGCCTTGCAGAAGTTGTTGAAACGGTATAACAAGTGCATTGCAGCCGGAGGAGATTACTCTGAAGGGGAGTTTCGTGTGTGTACTATCAATAAAAGTGCCCATACGAAGTAAGTCTAAAAACTTATTTAATGATCCTCGTATATATATATATGTGTATTTGTCTGTGTATATTCATTTCAGTGGACACATGTGTATATGTATATATGTGTGTAGAGATAGATATATATATACAAATAAATATATGCTAACATATATATATATATATATATATCTATATATGTATGTATTTTTAATTCCGTTCACGTATATATGTTTGGGTGTGTGTTTGTATATGTTTATTCAACTCAGAGCAGGTATATATGTATGTCTCTCACCCTCTCTCTCTCTTTCTCTCTCTCTCTCTGTGTATATATATATATATGTGTGTGTGTGTGTGTTTGTGTGTGTATGTTCATGTATATGTTTGTATGAACAGGTAAATACATGTTTATATTTACGTGTGTTTAAATAAGAATATTCCATTCAGAGCGCGGGCAGAGTTATATATATATATATATATATATATATATATATATATATATATGAAGGGTGCCTGCGCTCTATGTAAACAATAGTAATTGGGAATCATAACTGCTTAAAACTTACTTCACAGCTAATGGCTCCTCGTGGCTGAATGGTTAGAGGTTTTGGCTTGGCGTTTGAGTCAACCGAGTTTCGATCCCAGCTATTGGGAGCTAATGTCTAGCCACACTGATGAGTTCTGATAGAACGAAACAGATCTGTCTGTGGATGACTATATATGTATGTATACTGCGTGTGATGTGTAAATTGTCATCTAAATTATGCAAAAAAGAAAAAACCCTGGCATCTCAATTTATCTGATATATTTACCAAATTTACATGATAATATTTTGAAATACCATAGATTAGATTTATTCAAAAGAATCGCCATTGACTTCAACCATAGCCTCCAGACGACTTTAGAATATCCCGAAAGCCTTTCTAACGGTCTCCCTGTTTAAATTGGTAAATGCTGCCGTTATCCTTGCTTTCAGTTCATTTTTTGCTGTTGGACAGACTTTTGTTGGTCTCTCGCTCTATTGCTCCCCGTGTATAAAAAAGGGGAGTTTGGTAGCAAGATGTTAGGGGTGATGTAATCGCAGAAATTTTCTCTTGGTCAACACTGTGTTCTGTTTGAGTCAGAGGGTGCAGTGTTGTGTTGCCAGACGTACGGTCTTCCAGCAGCCACCCACTTGATCCAGAAGCTTGTCATTTAAAGTGAAGATGGCCCCTTGTTTAAAATACTGGAAGTCTGTTTTATTTTATATTCATGTTGAGACCAATGTCTCCTGCTGCTTATTCCAGGCTATGCGATAGGGATTTTGCTTGGGCTGGTTCATTTGCAAAAAGCACTGGATTATCTGCGTTATCTGTCATGCCTTGTACAGCATATTGTCTGCTTCTTATTTTTTTTTTAAAAAATTGAGACAATTTCTTTCATTAGATAGACTGATGCCCGAATAATGAGGGATGAAAGACAGCACTTCTTCATAAAAATATAACATTTTTATTCTTCTTGGAGTCGAGAGACTGGCAGACGGAGGGAAACAAATTGACCCATAACTTATATATTGACCCATAACTTCTTTTTCAATTGACCACTCTGTGTTATTTTCAAGAGAAGAAGTTATGGGTCAATAAAGCAATCTGTCTTTGTCTTTCTCCGTTCGCCCGACTCTTATACACCATAGAAGCTTTGACTCCAAGAAGAATAAAGCGAGTTATATTCTTATAAAAAAGTGTTGTCTTTCATTCCTCATTATGGGTATACAACATTTGTATATATTTGGTACCATGAACAGTATCGTCTAGGTTTAACCTCAGGTGGGAAATCATGCTATGTGGGCATGAACTGGCCTTCAGCACCAAATCTATATAGATATTATATACAATGGTTGAAGGATGAAGGACAACACTTCTTTATGTTATGGTACCTACCTTTGGACTATAATGAACTCTTCCTATTACTATGAATACCGGGAGAATATTAATCTGTGTAAAGTCAACTCCAGCCTAACACTTTGGCAGTCAGACTGACGTTTAACACTCTTTTACCTATGCTGTATTTATACTTTCGTTCAATATACTTCTTTCACATAATCCCGAGTTCATGCCTTTCTTCCGGACCTTTTACTGGCCCACAATAATGTATAAAGAAGATTTGGCATTAACTAACTTAAAATGGTTGTTAGGCCATAAAACCAAACCAAATCAAATATACCTACCTTACAGACTATAATGAACTCTTCCTATTACTATGAATACTGGGAGAATATTCATCTCGGTGTTAACTCCAGTCTAACACTTAGGCAATCAGATTGACGTTTAACACTCTTTTACCTATGTTGTATTTATACTTTCGTTCAATATACTTGTTTCACGTAATCACGAGTTCATGCCTTTCTTCCGAACCTTTTACTGGTCCATAACACTTTATAAATACACCTTGTTGCATAGTCACATAATACATATGCAACCATACACATATACGTGCGGAAACATAGTCAACACAACAATGACGAGCAGACACAGTTCTTTAGAAAAATATACCTCTCATACTTTATTCGAAATGGTTACGAAAGGGTTATTGTGTGAGAAGTGACAGAACAAAGACTGCAACATATTAACCCCCAGCTCTTCTGGGTATTGCAGCGCTTCTTTCTCGTTCTGCTGGGCTGCTCAACCGGGAGCCTGGGGCCCAGCCTCTGCTGGGACCTGATTCTCACTCCTCGAACTGCAACAACTGACCCCAAAAAACTCTGATCTCCAACCACCTGACTCCAACTCAATTACTTCCTGTCGCGCCCGGGTTTTATCATTGTTTGACATCCACCTGCTTCTTGTGGCGTCATAATTCGCACTCAATTTAACCCGTCGACAGTCAAAGTTATCCCCTGATATCTTCGACAGGATGCACCTGTTATTTACACCGGTGCATTTCTTATTAGACAGCTTGGCCGGGTCGGAGGTCAATATGTTACAATCTCTCACACTTTATTCTCGAAAGGAGTTGAAGCTTCGTGGGTATGTGAGAGACGGACGGAGATAGGGACAGACTGCTATATTGACCCATAACCTTTTCTATTGAACATACTACGCTGTGTTATCTTCAAGACCCCACTTAGCAGTTCTTGAGCTTCTTAGCCGGAGTACTCAAACGGAGGCTGCTGAGGGACTCTGAGGGGCGCTATCCGTGACTGCAAGTTGACTCTGACTCAGAACCCTCACTGACTCCAACTGACAAGAAGGCATCTGCAATTATCATTTCATAACGCCTACAACTTCCGATAGGTCACATGATTGCTTCGCTTATTTACACAGATGCATCTCTGTTTGATGGCTCGTTAAAGGATCATTATGTAACACGAAGTATGTAGTCTAGACAGAGTCTAAACAAATATAGCACAAATGTATCTCATTGCCGAACTCTTGCAACAATGTCGAAGAAATCGGTGTCGCCATTGGGTAAGCGAACCACTACTTTCCTGATTTTTTGGAAAGCATAATGATAGCGGAAAAACCATTTGCAAGTTGTATTTGCTCCATTTTTCTCTTTGGAGGAAATCGAATTTTTTTTGAGAACTCTACGGATAGTAGAGTTTCTTTGAAATTTCATGCCTGTACCCCTTGAAGAATTCAACAGATTGTCAGAATCTGTGAGGTTATGGAAGGATTTTTCCGAAATCAATTCTGATTTTTCCTAAGTTTTTTCTCGATTTCGGGTCAGATAGGATTGAGAAGCTGGGCATTATAAACCTTTGAAGCAAAAGCAGTAAGAATTATGCCTCTGAAGTTCTTAGTGATTCCGAGGCCACCTTTCTTAGGGAAGGGAAGGAGGCATTATTTTTGTCCATTTCGCTATCGTGTTTTGTTTATATTCAGAGTTGCATAATCGAAAAAAATCTTTTTTGACCGAAAGAAGAAATCAAAGTAAGTATGTTTGGTTTACAGAAATTGTGAGAGAATTATTTTTCGATTGTCAACAGTGTAAAGTGAAAATCAGCGAGAGAGTTTGTTGCGTTCTGGTTAGTGAACGTTTGTAATATTAAATAAAGGACAAACCACGATATGAGAGGAAATAGAGATATATTCTCAGGAAAAAAGTATATACAATAGAGAGACTATTAGTAGACAAGAACATAGGATTAGTGAATACAGAATGAAGATATAGTCCAACGATAGTATTGGCTTCCGTTATTACGGTAGCAAGTAAGGTGATCTAGTGCGATCTCCAGTCTCCAACGCTCTAATACTATTCATATAAGAAGCAGCTGTTCACCTTCTAGTCTGCCTTGGTATTAGTAGCTACTGCTATATATGGCAGATGGACTAGTTCATGGAGTGGAAAAGGTGGGTGATACACGACACTATCTATCTATTGCGTTCTGGTTAGTGAACGCTTGTATTATTAAATAAAGGACAAACCACGATATGAGAGGAAATAAAGATATCTCAGGAAAAAAATATATACAATAGAGAGACTATTAGTAGAAAAGAACATAGGATTAGTGAATACAGAATAAAGATATAGTCCAACGATAGTATTGGCTTCCGTTATTACGGTAGCAAGTAAGGTGATCTTGTGCGATATCTTTATTCTTTATACCCAACAGAGTTGAACCTGTCAAATTGAGATAATATTCTTTTTAATTTCAAGTGTGGAAGATTTTTTACGGATATGATTTAAAACATTTACTGGTATTGTTACATAGCCGTGATACATATACAACCATACACATATACACGCAGAAACATAGTCAACACAATAATGACAAACGAAACACAGTTCTTTAGAAAAATATACCTTTCACTTTATTCGAAAGGGTTGCGAAAGGGTTATGTGTGAGAGGTGAGTTGGAGACTGAACAAAGACTGCAACATATTGACCCCCAGTTCCTCCGTCTTTAGCAGCACTTCTTTCTAATTCTACGGGGCTGCTCAACCGGGGGCCCTGAGGGCCCAGCTCTCTGCCGGGTCTGGTTCTCACTGCTTCTAACTGCAACAACTGACTCCAAACTCCAAACTAACTCGAACTTCCTATTGCACCGGGTGATATAATTGTTTGACATACATCTGCTTCAGTGAGCCTCGCATCTGCACCCAATTCAAACCGTCCACAGTCAAGGTTATCCCCTGATATCTTCGACCGGATGCACCTGTTATTTACGCATGTGAATTTCTTATTTGACAGCTCGGCCGGGTCGGAGATCATTATGTTACAGCGTCATCAGGAGAAGAGAAAAAGACCTGCCACCATTTCAGTGAGATGGTAGGAGGAGCAGAATTAATTTATAAAACTTAAGTAGGAGGAAGACCAGTCCTTTGGGTAGCAGTGAGAGTAAACTAAATATTGAATTTGCAGCAAGTCGAAGGGACAGAATTAATCATTGAAATCAAAATTGGTGGAAAATTGATATTATCAATAGAGTCGCCAGTCACAACCCTTCGGTTAATCCATAAATAGTACTCCGGATCAGAGGGGACCTCGGAGTAATGGCAACTAAGGGGTACTCCGTATCCATCCAGGGGTGGAGCCTCGTAATCAAATTGTTTAATGTCCTATCCAGGACGCTCGTTGGGGGAGGGGTCTTATTATCATATTTACCCAACCCCTCCGCTCGGGCAGGATATGACACAAGGTCAATTTTTAAGCAGAGTTTAACAGGTTTGAATTCAGAGTTTTCCTTCTCCTAGACTAGTTGCCTTGCCAAGGCTGAAGAACCTATTCTGCCCTACTATTTACCCATAGCTGGAGGGAGAATAATTGGATTCATACCTTTCCCAAGAGTATTAGTGCTATGTGAAATGCAATCAGTCTCGTCCAGGATTTGAACTCGTGTCGCCGTGTCCATTTCCTACGACGATAACCATTACACCACGGTGTCTTATCATTCGGCAGGGATACAGTTGGTGTATTCTGCAGTCCCACCCGATTGGGCTGCATTATTTTGTGCAGTTATAAGAGATTTAAAAGTGTTATCAATATGTCATTTTTATGTTTGATGGCACTTTTTATGTTTGATGGCACTTTTTATGTTTGATGGCACATTTTAGTTTGATGGCACTTTTTATGTTTGATGGCACTTTTTATGTTTGATGGCACTGATACAGGACGAGAGAGGGTAATAGTTGTATGGCCAACGTAGCTTTTGGGAGTTCGTACTGTGTTTGGGAGATACTCCCGAACTGGTCTTGTAAATTTTGAAATTACTTTTGTTTGGTTTAGGTAAATAATAATAAATTCAAATCTACTGAAATAAGAAGGACCCTCACCAATAACAATAAAATGATGCATGAAAATAATAGAGGTGTCAGTGGTGTTATGGTTATCGCTGTATGAAATGGACATCGTGAAGTTTGACTTCCATATGACCAATAATAAAAGTAAGTAAAGTAGGCGACCATAGTCGAGGGTAACCCGAAGGCTCCCTTTTCGATAGCTTACTACACCAAGGCGTAGGGGAGGGCGCTACTCCTTTCCCTGGATTGCTCCACTTTACCCTTGATCCGTACCTTATAATGCTGAGTGTTAAGCAAGGAGGCATCAAGTACCATTTTTTGAGTCTTTGGTATGACTCGACCTGGGATTGAACCCAGGTCTCCCGGGCCATTAGCGAACACTCTAACCGCTAGGCCAATGTCCGCTCGAGCAATGGGTAAATAGTAAGGCAGACTGAACTCTTTATCTTTGGTATGGCAACCTGTAAAGGAGAAGGAAAATTAAATCTTTTAAGTGGAATGTTTGTTTGGTATATATATATATAAGTAAGTAATGGAAATAAATCCGACAGTATGTAGAAAATAGGAAAATAAAGTATTTCAAAAGGGGTGAATTTATTATGATGGAAAGTCAACGTTGAAACGTTTCGGTTTTAATAAACCTTCATCAGGACTTTTCAAAGAGAACGTTGATTGAAAGGTTGGGACTCTTTTTTTTGTATATTTATTTTCTCTTCGTCCGTTATTCTAATAATACGTCTATTGTTGTTCAAGCGACATTTTCCACCATCTTAAAGTCCTGATGAAGGTTTATTAAAACCGAAACGTTTTAACATTGACTTTCCACCATAATAATTACATCAATTTTGGATTACTTTTTTTTTTCTGTTTTCTTTATATATTCATATATATATATATATATATATATATATATATATATATATATATATATAATTTAAAAGCGCTTAAAAATCCTCGAAGCCATCTATATTAAAAATAAACAACCTCATATAAATAAAATAGCATTCAACTTGGTTACTTCACTTTTTAAGACATATTTAACAACTAACTTAATGATAACACTAGTACCCATATCAATAATAAACCCTATCAACAAAATAAATACCGCACTCTAGCTCTAAAAAACTAATAATATCCTCGTCAGGTCAGCTCGGGCTCTAGAATACACTGACTGCATCTCAGCAGAGAAGTAAGAAAACCCTCCCCCTATCGAGGGTCCTGGATATGACACAAAACAATCTCATAGTGAGGCTCTAGTAATGCTTTTTCTGAATTCAGACTTTTCCTCCTCGCTCCAAGGTCTACTCTAGCCTGGAGTGGTAGCACCTGATAGGGTCTTGTCTATGGGTCAAAAAGAACTAAACTGTGTCCTTATGCTGAACTGAATTGTTTGAAATAGAACTGTTTTGGCATTAAACCGTCTATCTATGCTAAACTGAATTGTTTGGAATAGAACTGTTTTTGACTTTGAAACTATGTAATTATATTAAAAAGGATTGTTTGAAATACAACTGTAGTGTGGCTAGCTCATTAGGGTAGCATATTATTACTAGTGAGTTCTATTCTAACTGAGGGTCTCATACGTGAGACCTTATGCCCAACAGAGCTGGGCAGTGTAAATCACTTTACGCGGTAGATTGTATGCATGTGTATGTAGGTGTAATATCAATAAAGTGATATATGTACACTTCTGTATATACTTGTATACGTAGTCGGCATCTTTGGGAGTGTCCTCGTGGTGTAATGGTTAAAGCGCTTGCTTGCGGAATCGTAGTTAGCGTGTTCGTTCTCCAGTCGCGCTATTACGTTCACTTTTGGATAAATACCCTTGGGAAAGGTATGAATCTCCTTATCCTCCGAGTTATGGTTTAAACAGCATCACTGCTATTCTTCTTGTAGGGTGGATTTGGGATTAAATAACCTACGAAAGTTGATATGCCATTAAACAAAGAAAACTAAACGTAATCTATATAGTTTAGTTGCGCACTAAAACGTGTACACACACCCAAGTACTTAGGATATGCTAGTCTGAATTAATTTTTGATTGATATATGTCGGTATATGTATGCACTGGATTGACTATATATATATATATATATATATAATAGATTAGATATATATTAGATATATATATTTAATTTATGGAATATAGACTGCGATCCTGTATAATAATAAAAAATAAATATATATTAGATATAATAATAATAAATAGATATTTATTATATAGTCCTTCGACACATACCCACAAAGCGATTTAGTGACAATAAACACTCTTATAATATATATATATATATATATATATATATATATATATATTTGACATCCACCGATTATTTCGTTGTATCACAATTCTTCAGTGTGGCTAAGCACACAAGATGCTTCAAGCGGCGATTGAAACCCGGCTGACTTTACTTTATATCTGCCAGATATCTTATCCTTGAGTTATCGTCATTCTTAGCGTATGCGAAGGAATTTTTTTTGGTGTATATTCATATATACTCTATCGGCTACCGGAGTGCTCAATTCATGAGAAGAGCTATATATATATATAGACGCCGACTTCGCCGACGACATAGCGCAACTGGCCAATACACCCAACCAAGCCGAAACACTACTGCATAGTTTGGAACGAATCGCTGCAGGTATTGGACTCCATGTCAATGCACACAAAACTGAATTTATGGGCTTTAATCAGAAAGGCGACATCTCCACACTAGACGGAACCTCCCTGAAACTTACCCAGGAAGCAGCGTCTCATCAACCGAAAAAGACATCGACACACGGCTAACGAAGGCATGGACAGCTATCGATAGGCTTTCGATCATATGGAAATCAAACCTGACCGATAAAATGAAACGCAGTTTCTTCCAGGTTGTGGTCGTGTCGATACTGCTGTATGGATGCACTACTTGCACGCTGACTAAACGGTTGGAGAAGAAGCTCGACGGCAATTATACAAGAATGTTGCGAGCAATATTGAACAGGTCCTGGCAGCAACACCCCACACGGCGCCAACTGTACGGCCACCTACCAACATGTCGTGTCACTAGCACGAATATCCCTGATCCTCTCTCGCCACCCCTCCCTTTCATTCATCGCTTTTGGCAGGTCTTCAGGGCTACATCCCGTATCCTCACATAGCTGCTGTATGTATGTTCGAGCTGGTCGTCCTGCTTTTGCTTGGCCATATGCTGGGGTCCATAGGAGTACATCACTGATGAGTTCGTCCTTGCTTCTCCAGCAGTGTCCTGCGTGGCCCATATATATATATATATATATATATATATTGTTGGACATGTTTGGGGTACAATACACCGTGAGAAACGTGCATCCTATTTATGGATTTGCCAGGCAACAGCAGCGGCAGGAAATTGGCCAATCAGCGACGTGTAGATAGCCTATAAGGAGAGGGGCAACTTATCCTCATTCTTTTACCATTCTGCAGTTTTCTACTGGCAAGATGTATCTTTTGTATTGAAAATTCCACAACAAGAGTACAAGATGACTACACGAATTCTAACACACACACACACACACACACACATATATATACCAATACCTACAGAGTCAGGATAAATTCTTACTCAGATCTGAATTTATCCTGATGATCCGATTAGATTAAACTTAGGTAGATTACTTCAGACTCTATAGGTATTCTTATTTCGCTCTACTTAGTGTATTGAGCACTCTTACGTTTAGCTTAAGGTATTCTGTCAGTGGTTTTTCTTTTGACTAGGCATTACGATATTGATTGATGATTTTCAAGCTGTATGAATGGTTTTAGTCTTTTTTTTTTCTTTCATGAAATGATCCCAAGATATCAGTTTGTATAATTTTTAAAAATTTACAAATGGTACCATCTGTGTTTTTTTTCACACCATAAGTTGGTTGGTTGATTGTTTTGTTTTACGGCCTATCAACCTTTTTCAGTCGTTTTGCTTTACGGCCTATCAACCTTTTTTAACGGCAAATTAAGTCAATTTGACAAAAGTTTTAAACAATTCAGTTTAATATTAGTACAGTTTTGTTTACACACAACTAAATCTAAACAGTTCTATTTCAAACAATTCAGTGTTGCATGAGTACACTGTTAAGTTCTATTTGACCCATAGATAGGATCCAATCAAATGCTACTACTCCAGGCATGAGTAGAACTTTATATATATATATATATATATATATATACTGACTACTCCGAATGAGCGGGATGCAACACAAGCTCAAGATTTAAGTGGAGTTTAACAGGTTTGAATTCAGAGTTTTCCTTCTCCAAGACTGGTAGCCATATCAAAATTAAAGAGCCTAGTCTGCTCTAGTCTTTGCTTATAGCAAGAAGTAGAATTGGTGAATTTATACCTTTCCCAAGGGTATTAGCGCAATGTGAAATGCAAATAGCCTCGTCAGCTATATATATATATATATATATATACGAGGATCATGAAATAAGTTTCCAGACTTTTTTCGTATGGGCACTTTTATTGATAGTACCCACATAAAACTCTAGTCCTCTTCGAAGTAATCTCCTCCGGCTGCAATGCACTTGTTGTACCGTTCCAACAACTTCTGGAAGGCTCCATCGAAGTCCTCTTGTGTGAGCGTATCAGTGACCTTCGTCACAGCCTCTTTCATCTCCTCAATTGTCTCATATCGACAGCCTGTCTGCTTAGGGAATAACCAAAAGTCACAGGGAGCAAGGTGTGGACTATAGGGAGGGTGAGAAACTGTCTTGATGCCCATGTAGGTCAAATAGTCTGTGACAAGGATGGAGTTGAGGACTGATGCATCGTCCTGCAGGAAATGCCACTGAGCCGATTTGAAGAGTGCTGGCCTCTTCCCAAGGAATCTTTTCCTGAACTCCCTTAAAACCTCAACATAGTATTCCTTGTTGACTATCTGTCCAGAGGGAACCAGTGCATGTAGATCATGCCAGTGCTGTCAAAAAAAAAAAAAAAAAAAAAAGGATCATCAAAAGTTTGTGGGTGGATTTGCTCTGTCTGGCCTTCTTGGGTCTGGGAGAGCCACCATGCTTCTACTCGGAACTCTGTCTCTTGGTCTCTTGGTCATAGCAGTAGATTCAGCTTTCATTGCATGGCATTTTTTCCAAGTTTAAAATACAATTTTATTGCATATCGTTCTTCTAAATCCAGATTGCATTTTTGAAATTCACCAGCTGTGACAATCAGGATTTAGTAGGGTGTATTCCAATTGCAGCTGAAGGTGTTCATTTGAACCTGAAATCATAAAAATTGGTCAGTCATCTCATAAGATGTATAGCAATAACATAGTGAATTTTCAAGAGTCTACGACAATTTTAAATGCCTGTACAAAAAAGTCTGGAGACTTATTGAATGCCCCACGTACATATATATATATACATATATATATATATATATATATATATACGTCATCACCATGTTGCACTGGTTGCAGGTTTTCCCTAACTCTCTCTCTCTCACCATTCATCCCTGTCATCCATCGCTTCCGGTTGATCCTCTAGATTACATCCTGTGTCTGCACAGAGCTGTTGTGGATACGTTTTTTGTTGGTCGGCAAAAGCTTGCACGTCCGTGAGACGGAGTCCATAGGAGAACGTCACTTAAGAGTTAGTCCTTTTTTCTCAAGCAATGTCCAGCACGTCTTATTTGGATAGTTTTAGTGATGGGAAGTAGGTGGTCGTACAGCTGCTGTTTTATGGGATATTGCTTACAGGATTTGTTCTATATAGCTGCAATCATTTATGTGCAATTTCAGTCTAGCTTTTTCTCTATACGCTTAGTCAGTGTCCATGTGGTGCATCCATATATTAATATGGACACAACCGCTGCTTGGAAGAAATTGCGTTTTATTTTATTGGACTAGTTTGACTTCCATATGAGCGAAAACCTATTCATAGTAATCCATGCTTTCGCTAAGCGTTTATTGATGTCATTTTAAGTAAATAAGATGCTGCTACCAAAGTACACACACACACACACACACACACACACACACACACACATATATATATATATATATTGTCATCCACAGACAGATCTGTTTCGTTCTATCAGAACTCATCAGTGTGGCTAGACATATTAGCTTCCCGAAGCTGGGATCGAAACCCGGTTGACTCAAACGCCAATCTAAGCTTCTAACCCTTCAGCCACGAGGAGCCAGTAGCAGCGAAGTAAATTTTAAACGGTTATGAATCACAATTACTATTGTCTACATACATCCGTTCAACGGCTACTGAGACCTCAATTCATATATGAAGAGACTTGCAATAAACGCTAATGGCAACACGATTACTTCATTCAGACCTAGTACCTAGAAAGAGGAGTGTGTTTTGTATATCTATCTGGTGGGTGCTAGAGGTGTGGATGGCAGCCGCACGAAAAAAGAGGGTTTAGGGTTTCATTTGTACTGGAAATGAAGTATTGGCAACACCCCAGATCTACTGACACTCACCACATTTGCATCCTAACCAATTGACCGCACCTACCTATCACATCCGCCCCCACGGGTTGCCCCCTGAAAGTGTAGAGATATATGAAGCCAGTTATCATTGAATCTTGCATCATTTAATCCAGAAGAAAATGGTTTACCATAGCTCATCTGGTAGACTCGTTAGTTCTCTAATGTAACGTGGAATATTCCTATAAACATTATTTGTCGCTTTGTTGGGGGTGGTGATTTATTCGTAGACAATCTTGTAGCACTTATTAGATTAATGCAAAAGTTCCCAGTAACATCTTTTTCCCAATGCTAGTGAAATCTTAGAAGCGTCTTGGAAGTTTATTTAGCTTTTTAGTTCTGTCAGTCAGCTGTAGTAAGTCAAGTGATCTAATGGTTGACAAGCAAGAGCCTTATTAATGAGTTCGATTTGAGGTGCGCTTATCACCGAAGAATTTGGAATCGGTTATCTGAGTTCAAATCCCAGAAGAAGCTGCTTGCATTTCACTTCGCACGAATTCTCATGGGAAAGGCATGGATCTTTCTGTCCTCACCTGGCTATGGATAAATTATTGGCCAAACTGGGTTTCTTTAGCCATCGTTAGGCAACCAGTCTAGGAGAAGGAAAACTTTGAAATTAAAACATCTGTACTCCACTTAAAAATTAACCTTTGTTTATTATTTAATGGCATATCAACCATCTTGGATTATTTAATGCCGAATCTATCCTTTCAGAAGAACAGTAGAAGTACTATTTAACCCATAGCAAGGAGGATAAGAGTGTTCATAACTTTCCCTAGGCTTTTTGTCTGAAAGCGAACGAAGTAGCGTGACTGGAGTTCGAACTTGCGTACAAGGATTCCGCAGTCCAGCGCTTTAATCATTACACCACGAGGACACACTCAGTTGACCTTGTGTCTCATTCTGTCAGAGGTGGGGGGAGTTGAATAAGTATGTATAAGTATTTTCGATCTTTTTTTTTTTGTGAACAGGGTCTTCTGTCACTTTCTTCATTCACTCAGTCCACTGCGGAGGAAGTCTCTGAGATGTAGTGGCTAATGTGCTAAACTTAGATATTATAGGAAGCGAGTTCGGACTCCAGTCGCGCTATTACCTTCACTTTCAGACTAATACCCCTGAGAAAGGTATAAACCACATTATCCTTCCTGCTATGGGTTAAATAGAACCACTACTGTTCTTCTACAAGAATGAATTTGGCATTAAATAACACAAGAGGGTTGATATGCCGTTAAAGACACCAAGCAAACCCATTTCTATTCTAAGCTGGCCTATGTTGCGTTGGTAGGGGGTTTGGATTCAGAGTTATCCTTCTAAGTGAATTGGGGCTGCAGAATACAACGGCTGAATCTCTGCAGAGGGGTAAGCCCTCCCCTATGATTGTCCTGTGGTTCAGTTATTAGAGCTGTAGAATACACCGACTGCATCACTGCAGAGGGGTAGGCCCTTCCCAATGATTGTCCTGTGGTTCAGTCAATTACAGCTATAGAATACACCGACTGCATCTCTGCAGAGGGGTAAAAACTCTCCCCTATGATTGTCCTGTGGTCCAGTCAATGAGAGCTGTAGAATACATCGACTGCATCTCTGCAGACGGGTAAGCCCCGCCCAATGATTGTCCCGTGGTTCAGTCAGTTAGAGCTGTAGAATACACCGACTGCATCTCTGCAGAGGGGTAAGCCCTCCCCAATGATTGTCCTGTGGTTCAGTCAATTAGAGCTGTAGAATACACCGACTGCGTCTCTGCAGAGGGGTAAGCCCTCCCCAATGATTTTCCCGTGGTTCAGTCAATTAGAGCTGTAGAATACACCGACTGCATCTCTGCAGAGGGGTAAGCCCTCCCCAATGATTGTCCCGTGGTTCAGTCAATTAGATCTGTAGAATACACCGACTGCATCTCTGCAGAGGGGCAAGCCCTCCCCAATGATTGTCCCGTGGTTCAGTCAATTAGAGCTGTAGAATACACCGACTGCATCACTGCAGAGGGGTAGGCCCTTCCCAATGATTGTCCTGTGGTTCAGTCAATTAGAGCTGAAGAATACACCGACTGCATCTCTGCAGAGGGGTAAGCCCTCCCCAATGATTGTCCTGTGGTTCAGTCAATTAGAGCTGTAGAATACACCGACTGCATCTCTGCAGAGGGGTAAGCCCTCCCCAATGATTGTCCTGTGGTTCAGTCAATTAGAGCTGTAGAATACACCGACTGCATCTCTGCAGAGGGGTAAGCCCTCCCCAATGATTGTCCTGTGGTTCAGTCAATTAGAGCAGTAGAATACACCGACTGCATCTCTGCAGAGGGGTAAGCCCTCGCCAATGATTGTCCTGGGTTTTAGTCAATTAGAGCTGTAGAATACACCGACTGCATCTCTGCAGAGGGGTAAGCCCTCCCCAATGATTGTCCTATGGTTCAGTCAATTAGAGCTGTAGAATACACCGACTGCATCTCTGCAGAAGGGTAAGCTCTCCCCTATGATATGTCAGTAGCAATTGATAATAAGATATTTATCAAAGAATTCAATAAATTTATGATAAATAATATTAACATTTGGAAATAGAAACTGTGGCCTCTTAAAACGACAACCATGTCATTAGTAGTAGACAGCCTTGAGTTTAATAAAAAAAAGTGGAAAGATAAACATGTTAACAAGATACCTGTCAGTTCCAGTCAGAATAAAGCACCAAAACAAAAGAAATTGCACCTTGTGGAACTGCTCATCTCGTTAGGAGAGTATTAGCAATGTGACGGAAAAAATATCTCGCAAAAAATGCAGTAAAAAAAAAAAAGCAAGAAAAAAAAAAAAACACACCAAAAAACAAAAAACAAAACAAAACAACAACAACCAAACAATAACAAAACAAAAATCAAACCCCAGATAGAAAAAGGGATTGTTAGAAACCGAAAAAAATGGTCCGGGAGACTTGGGTTCCATCCCAGGTCGCGTCATACCAAAGACTTTAAAAATGGTACTTGATGTTTCCTTGCTTAACACTCAGCGATATAAGGTACGTATCAAGGGTAAAGTAGAGCAATCCCCTACGCCTCAGTGTAGTAGCTATTGAAAAGGAAGCTTTCTGGTCGCCCTCGACTACGGTCGCCAACTTTACTTTAACCGGCTCATTGGCCTGGTTGGTAGAGTTATCGCCAATGGTCCGGAAGACATGGGTTCCATCCCAGGTCACGTCATACCAAAGACTTTAAAAATGGTACTTGATGTTTCCTTGCTTAACACTCAGCGATATAAGGTACGTATCAAGGGTAAAGTGGAACAATCCAGGGAAAGGAGTAGCACTCTCCCCTACACCTCGGTGTAGTAGCTATTGAAAAGGGAGCTTTCGGGTGCTTCTGATCGCCCTCGACGACGGTCGCGAACAAGAACGATAATTGGTCAAATTATTAGATGAGGAAAGGATGTTTTCCTGTAACTCCCTGCACTAAGTTAGCAGAGACCGCAGTGAAGTGGCGCCTTGATCGTTGACAGATACTATACCCTGATCCGAATTGCTGATCTCCAAATCTATCTACAGAGTAAAATCTAGGAAAAAAGACTTTAAAAATGACACTTGATGTTTTCTTGCGATTTAAGGTACGTATCAAGGGTAAAGTGGAACAACCCAGGGAAAGGAGTAGCGCCCTCCCCAACACCTCGGTGTAGTAGCTATTGAAAAGGAAGCCTTCTGGTCGCCCTCGAAGACGACTACAATACTTTTACTACTACTACTACTACTACTACTAATAATAATAATAATAACAATAATAAATACGCAATAGAATATCAAGTGTAGGTTATGCGGAGACCGATGAAAAGCTTAATCATATTGTAAACGATTGCAGCAAACTAACACAAATGGGTGGGAAAGGTGATCCACTGGGAAACGTGCAAGAGATAAAAATTTGACCATACTACCAATTTGTATATGCATAAACTAGAATCCATCCCAGAGAATGAGACCCATAAAATTCACTGGGATTTTGAGATACAAACCAGAATCTGTCTAAAAAGAATGAGACGTATGAAATTCATTTTCAGATACAAACGGATTACCTAATTAGTTGTCCGTGGAGAAAACAAATATATATTGTTATATATATTACGTGTTGTCGTTTGTTTGGCCAGAGCGAAATGTAACAGTATTGTATGTTTGGCGGTCGACCTCTAAATCGGGTCTAAACAGAAATTTTGAGTTAAAAATCTTGAACTCGACTTGTACGTCGCGATTTACGGTAAATGAACTGATTGTCAATATTTCGAATACTTCAAATAATATTAAAGTTTCCTGATTGCTCGGTCAAACCGATATTAATAACATATACATGGGAGAGAGAGAGAGAGAGAGAGAGAGAGAGAGAGAGAGAGAAAAGAGAGAGGGAGGTGGAAGGGAAAGAATGAGAGGGAGGGAGAGAGTGGTTGAGAAAGAGAGAGAGATGACAGAGCTAGAGAGAGATAGAGAGATGGATGGTAGAGTGAGAGTGAGAAAAAAGAGAGAGAGAGAGAGAGAGAGAGAGGAAAGAGAATAGAATAGAAGGGAGAACTAGAGAGAGAGAGAGAGAGAGGTGAATAGAGGAGAGTGAGAGAGGAAAGAAAAGAGGAGAGAGAGGGAGAGAGTGGTTAAGAAATAGAGAGAGATGACAGAGCAAGAGAGAGAAAGAGAGAGATGGATGGTAGAGCGAGAGTGAGAAAAAGAAAGACAGAGGGAGAAGAGAGAGAGAGAGGGAAGAGAATAGAATAGAAGGGAAAACTAGAGAGAGAGAGAAAGAGAGAGAGAGAGGTGAATAGAGGAGAGTGAGAGGGAAGTAAAGAGGAGGGAGAGCTTGGGAGAGAGAGGTGGATGGGAAAAAGTGAGAGTGAGGGAGAGAGTGAGTTTGAGAGAGGAAAAAGGAGAGAAGGGAGAGCCAGAGAGAGAGAGAGAGAGGGAGAGAGAGGGAGGACAGAAGAGAGAGGGAGGTGGATGGGAAAGAATGAGAGAGAGGGAGAGAGTGGTTGAGAAAGAGTGAGAGATGACAGAGCAAGAGAGAGAAAGAGAGAGATGGATGGTAGAGTGAGAGTGAGAAAAAGAAAGAGAGAGAGAGAGAGAGAGGAAAGGAGAGTGAGAGAGGAAAGATAATAGAATAGAAGGGAGAACTAGAGAGAGAGAGAGAGAGAGAGAGAGAGAGAGATGAATAGAGGAGAGTGAGAGGAAAGAAAAGAGGAGGGAGAGCTTGGGAGAGAGAGGTGGATGGGAAAAAGTGAGAGTGAGGGAGAGAGTGAGTTTGAGAGAGGAAAAAGGAGAGAGAGAGAGAGAGACAGAGACAGAGACAGAGAGAGAGAGAGAGAGAGAGAGAGAGTTATCTGAATGTGAAAAATAAATCGAATGTTTCTTTCCGTAGATGATAATGTATTTGCCGACAAAATTTGAACACAAAATACGAGCGTGGGAAAAAAAATGAATTGTACTTTAACAATAACAGCAACAACTGCAACAAACACAAATAAACAATAACAACTCCCACACCATAAAAAACGAAACCAAAAAAAAAAAAAAAAAAACCAAACAGAAATCTTCCCCCTCCCCCCAAAAAAACCCATCAAAGAAATAAAAAAACAATCCAAAACAACAAAAAAAAAAAGAAATTGTTTCACAAGCAACATAAAACGGGCAAATCAAAAAGTGGAAAATCACTTAATCTGAAGATGCCATGGGGAGGGGGGTAGGAGGAGATGTAGCTTGTACTTAATTGAATTACGTTCCTCTTTTTACTATCAACAAGTAATTCGGCTGAATGACATGTATTTAATGTCTCTATCCACAGCTGCAGAACTCTTAAAGTTAGCAAAGAGAAATGAGAATCAAACAAAAAAAAAAAAAAAAGAAAAGAAAAATGGACATAAAAAAGACAAACTTCCCCAAAGCAAACAACAAACAAACAAAATAAATGAAAAAAAAAACCCAAAATACAAAAAAAGAAAAAAAGAAAAAAAAAAGAAGAAGTAAAAACAACAACAACAAAAAAAAACAAGCCCTAAACAAAAAAAACAAAAAAAACAAACCTCCCCCGCAAATAAGAACAACGTCCGCTGTGTTGCCTTATCGTTCATGCGCCGTAGTTTCGTATAAATAGGATTTATAAATGGCCGCTATTTTTGGGCATTTATTTTATTTATTTATTATTTATTTTTTTTTTTTATAGGAGGTTCTTCCCGTTTTTTTATTTATTGGTTTGGTTTGGTTCTGTTCCATCTTTTATTGAAAGTTAATGAATATTATTATGGCGATGAATTCTGCGAAACGCGTTACTGCCTGATTCCACTCTCCCACGAAAAAAATAAATAAGGACTACGGACAGTTTGCGTATCGAAATAATTTGGAGAACGAAATTTGATCATTTACTTTATTGAAAAAAATGAGGAGGTGTTCTTTTAATTACATCAACACAGAATAAAACGTATTAGTATATATATATATATATATATATATATATATATATATATATATATATATATATATATATATATATATATGTATCGCTGTTAGTTCAACACCTCTCTCACTCCCCAATCTATCTATCTATCTATCTATCTATCTATCTATCTATCTATCTAATACATCTCTCTCTCTCTCTCTCTCTCTCTCTATATATATATATATATATATATATATATATATATATATATGTGTGTGTGTATGTATTAACACATTATCCATATATCTATCTCATTTTATTCATTGTCTCTTTAACTCTCTCACTGTCATTCTCCTTCTGCTCCTCTCTCTCTGTCACTCTCTCTCCCTCTCTCTGTGTCAATCTATCTATCTATCTATCTATCTATCTATCAAAATTTTAATTCTCGCTCGGTCTCTTTATATTTCTCTCTAAACTTTCTCTTACAAGATATTATACACATATATATACACACTTGTCACAGTCTGTCTGTCTATATATATATATATATATATATATATATATATATATATATATATATATATATATATATATATATATATATATATAAATAACTCTGAATGAAATTGATGTATAGACATAAACAGTCTGTAACACACACACACACACACACACACACACACACACACACACACACACACATATATATATATATATATAAACTTGATTTCGTGATCTATCTATCTATCTATCTATCTATCTATCTATCTTAGTTTCTGAATGCATTAACAATAGTAACTTTCTCTCCCCAGGAAAACTTACCACTCACCTCGCCTAAACAAGCTCTTCGCTCTCTCTCTCATCTTTCTTTCTCTCTCTTTCTCTCTCTCCCTCAAACGTCGCACGATCTACTGACTTTGTATTCTATGTTCCTCATTGTCACTGTTCACGCAATTCCAACCACTTTTATCATTTGGGTGTCACGTGACTATTGCCCATGGCCTCTGTCCGTCAAATAATTTTTCCAATAGCTGCCTCTCTAATAACCAATTTTCCATCTTCGCCTGTGAGGCTGAACTCTTCCCTCAAAACTCCCAAAGTCATTTTGTTGAGCGTTGCGCATGCGCAGAGACTGAATTGCTTCTGAGAAGGGAGAAAGAGCGGCAAGCGCACTATTTATATTTCTTTTTTTTTTCTGTGGGGGCAAGATGCACGAGGCCCGAAGGCATTCTGTCGAAGACGCAAAAATAAAAAGAAATAAAAAATAGATCCACATTTTATTTATATCTATTCCGATTGCAACATATATATATATATATATATATATGTATATATATATATAAACATTATATATATATATATATCGCCGTTAGTTCTCTCCTCCAATCTATCTATCTATCTATCTATCTATCTATCTATCTAACACACACACACACACACACACACATATATATATATATACAACTTGTAAAGTATATATATATATATATATATATATATACATATATACATATATATATATATATATATATATATATACAACTTGCATACCTGTAAAATGATGGCATGATTTACGTGTGGATAGTATATAGTATATATATACTATATATATAGTATAGTATATCGTATATACATGTATAGTATATAAATATATATACAATTTGTATAGTATATATATATATATATATATATAAATATATATATATATACAACTTGTAGGGGTCCATCGGAGAATGTCACTTATGAATTGGTCTGTACTTCTCCAGACGTGCCAAGCATGTCTTATATGGATCGTTTGTGAGATGGGAGTTACGTGGCCATACAGCTGCTATATAGTAAGATGCTGCTTCCAGGATTTATTCAAAACAGTAAACAACATTCTTAAGCAATTCAAATTTATCTTTTTTTCTCAAGCGAAAAGCCCGAAGGTATTCAACAGTAGACGCAAGAATAAAGATGAATAAAACATAGATCCGCATTTTATATATATTCTGATTACAATATATATATATATATATATATATATATATATATATATATGTGTGTGTGTGTATGTGTGTGTTTGTGTGTTTGTGTGTATACATATATTGTAATATATATATATATATATATATATATATATTACAGCGTGACATATGTGGAAAATTGTGCCTATCTTTTGCTGGTCTCAAAAGCCATCTGCGTAAATGTGTAAAATCTATCTTGCACCCAAATAATGTCACTGCAAACAAAACTGATCGGTTGTGCCAACTCTGTGGCAAAGTCTGTTGCAGTTTGGCTAGCCTGAAGAGTCACCTACGAACACATACAATTTAAGGGGGGAGTTGGGGAGGGGGAGAGGACATGAGATAAATGAGGTGGTCACGCTCGAAACCGAGAGGACAGCCATCGTTTATTACAGTATATATATATATATATATAGAAGTTTAACTCCAAAGATTCAATGGACAATTTCGAAAAGATCTACAACTCCTAACTGCTTTGATGGAATATGTAATTTATGTCTGGAAGAAAAGATTTGGTTTGGTTTCTTTGTTTAAATGGCATATCAATCTTCGTAGGTTAATGAATGCCAAAGCCATCCTTCTAGAAGAACAGCAGTGATGCTATTTAATCCATAGTTGGGAGAACAAGAGGGTTCATACCTTTCGCAAGGGTATTTGTCTGAAAGTGAAAATAATAGCGCGACTTGAGTACGAACTCGCTTACTACGATACCGCAGTCCATTGCTTTAACCATTACACCACGAGGACACCGCCCGGAAGAAAAGATACAAATTATGACGTACATTGATCCTGCTAACCTATTAAATCAGAGATGTGATTTTATAGCTCGATGTAGGCATAGAAATAAATTTTGACTGTTTTGAAAAATAATTGAATAAATAAATAATAAATAACTATGATTTATTAAATTGATAAATGAATTAAAATTTGAATTAATTTGAAAATATTGAATTAATATATTCTACCAACAAGGACAAGCTACCTATCCTTAAACAAAGTAATTTAATTTATAAATTCTCTTGTCGATGTAATTCGACATATATAGGTATGACTTGTCAACGTCTCGAAGTGATGGTTAGGCAGCATATACCCAGATCTCTTTTATCAGGCCGAGTAACATCCGGGCATTCCCAAGCAATGGATTCAGCAATTGCAGAACTCGTTATGAAGATGATTGTTTTTCAGTCCTGCACAGGGCAAGAAATAAATCCCATCTTCAATTTCTAGAGGTGATTTATATCTCTATGAATCGTCCCTCTCTGTGCAGGCAGTTAAACAATCACATCCTTAATATATTTGGGGAACTCCTGGATACAGGGGTTACTTAGTTTTTTTCCCCTCTATCTGGCCATTCTGCTTATATATTACATATATATACCCCGTTTTTAGTTAAATTTCCGGTGTTCCCAACTTGAAAAGAGCCGGACGAAAAGGACCCTTCGTTGTTTTACAGTTTTAATTAAGTTCCCCAACTACAATTACCAATGGTGTCTCTGCTTATTATATTGTATGAATTGATATTAGTAATTTTTCCTCAATTATTGTAAATTGGGAGGGATTTTACCGTGAATAACAATCGTTTTAAATAATTTTATTTCCATTTAATGATTAAAATTTGATGTACTTAAATAAGATATGTCTGAATAATAATTAAAAAAGAATTTATATATATATGTTTGGATGTTTAGACATGTATTTTAGTAGCTGTAAATTCTTTCTGTGCAAAATCTGAAGTATGATGAAACCGGATGTTTTTTACTTGCCAAAATAAGTTGATATTTATTGCTATTTGAATTGGGAGGGTTACTTTTTATATAGGAGAAATATGTTTTTTTTAATTTTTATCTTTTAAAGTTTGGTTGTAAATGTGAAAGCGTTATTTTTATCCATTTTTTCGTTTGATCTGAAGAAGTCTTGTTAATTTTTTAGAGCATTTATTTATATCAATGCTTTTAACAGGATGTAAATAGATTTATTATCTTAATGAGACCGATTGTTTTCTTTTTTTTAATAATTTGCTCTGTGGATTTTATTTGACCAGGATTACTTAAATTTAATATTCTATTTTTGAATATTTTAATTGTCCTGCATAAAATCAAATAGATTAAAGTATTTCCGTGAAATACCAATAATTCAATTTAGCAGTTGTTATTTGTTTGCACATAGTTAATTGGTTTCAAGTAGATGATTAAATAGTTATATTTGATCCCTAGTTTTAATCAATGCTCTTCAACACAGCGTTTTTTTAATATTGATAATAATCCCTCGTAAAAGATTGAACACTTCTATTCGACCCATAAATGGGATCCTAATAGATAATTCCACTCCGGCTCAGAGTGGACTTGGGAGTAATGACAATGAAAGGGTACTCCACATTCCTCTGATCTCAGCCTATTCTACATACTCAGTTGACTGGGTAGATCATTTTTAGGATCAGAGTGTACGGGTTTTGCTTGGTTTTAATCATTGTAGGTTATTTAATGCCAAGTGCTCTTTATATATATATATATATATATATATATATATATATATATATATATATATATATTAGATATATATGATTTGGTTTGTTTGGCTTTTATGGCATACCAACCATTGTGGGTTATTTAATGCCATATCCTCTTTATACATATATATCAAATATATATGATTTGGTTGGCTTTGGTTTTATGGCATATCGACCATCGTAGGTTATTTCATTCCAAATCCTCTTTATATATATATATATCAAATATATATGATTCGGTTTGGTTGGATTTAATGGCATATCAACCATCGTAGGTTATTTTATGCCAAATCCTGTTTATACATGTGTATCAAATATGTATGGTTTGGTTTGGTTGGGTTTTATGGCATATCAACCATTGTAGGTTATTTTTTTCCCAAATCTTGTTTATACACATATTATTTATATATATATGATTTGTAAACACATTTTGTAGATAACATTCTTAAACGAGCCTGAGTTTTTTTTTTGCACACAGTAAAATGCTTTCAAGTTTTGCGATATTAAGTCACAATTGAACATCAGTTATTTGTTTGCACACAGTTTGTTCTATTTGGCCCATACATAGGACCTTTCAGATGCAACCATACCGGGTCAGAGTTGACCTGGGAGTAATGGCAATGAAGGGGGATTCTGCATTCCCCAAAGCTTAGAAGAACTTTGTATATACTCGTATGTGGCAGCCAGCAACTCCCCACGCGAGTGCTCAACCCACTGGGGGAGCACACACACACACACACACACACACACACATATATATATATATATATATATATATATATATATATATATATATATATATATCGCGTGCTGTTTTGGACAAATCCTGGAAGCAGGATCCCACAAAACAGCGGCTGTATTGCAACTTACCTCCTATCTCACAAACAATCCAATGCTCGTTAAGTAAAGAGGAACACTTCTTCAATGGATTCCAACGTATGGACACACCAGTATGAGTTGACCAGCAAACATCTACATTCATCAGCTCTGTACAGACACTGATGGCTGATTGAGACGAAGGTGTGTGTGTGTGTGTGTGTGAGAGAGAGAGAGAGAGAGAGCGAGCGAGAGAGAGAGAGAGAGAGAGAGAGAGAGAGAGAGAGAGAGAGAGAGAGAGAGAGAGAGAGCGGGAATCCGCCCACTTTCATGAAGATGATGAGGTCGATTAAATTAATTATTGAAGTACGAACAGATACTACTCTTAGATCCAGGCTTCGAGGGGTATCAGTGCGCCTCGATGAAAATAATCTATTAAATAAATCCGTTCTATCACCATGGAAACCACAAATGGAAGTGATGTACCCGACTCTATGAGGGATTAATCCGACTTTACACCATAAAGTCATCTTATCGTGAGGGGTAACGCACGAATCAATACACATGCGTCGCCGTCACAAAAATATTCTTTGTCCCGTCAGCATTCCTTTTTAGGCGCGTCTCTGGTGCCAAGCAATAAAATCAACCAGACTCTACAGGTACTCCATAGGGAAATAGACTACCCTGTTACTACCCTCGTACCAGGCAATCAACTTCAAATCACCCATCCAGCACGAACGGAAAAATGTATCTCGATGAATAAGATCATACATTCACGCAAACTTTGAATCCAAAATGTCCATATTCAAACCACACATATTTCATTTTATCCCGAGACAAATATAACGACCCCTGTCCAACAAAAACTTACTAATTCCAAAATTATTTCCCTCTTTTATCTATTTCCAAATCCAAACCCATTTTCTTTTGCAAATGCCATTTCTGTTATCATCTGCTTCTTTCAATTTGTTTTCTGTCACTGGCGACGCCATCTTGTCATCAAATAATGTCATCAACGTCGTCTAATTTCGCCAAAGTGTCGAGAATTTATCATTTTTGATGAATTGCTTTATAGACTTATAATGTTGCTTCTTTCTACAGCATATCGATGTGTTCTTTTTGCTTTTCTTTTTGATGTTATTCTTAATTTTATGATCCCTTCTCTCTCTATCTCTCTGATGGTTTTTCGCCATTTCTCCTCTCTCGACCGTAATACAACTCTCATATGTCAAGACGAGAATTGGATGTGGATATATCATCACAAAATGAGATAAACGACGAATTCGAAGAGGCAGTAGAGTAGGGGTCTCCATCTAAGTTTTACACTTTCCAGTTGCAGTTTGAGGTTAACTATTTTTTTGTTTATTATTAAAGCTAGATGTGTTAAGTAAAATAATCCTGTCTTCTTTCTCCTAGATCGTTTCTTTCTTTCTTTCTTTCTTTCTTTCTTTCTTTCTTTCTTTCCCTCCTTTTCTTTCTTTCTTTCTTTCTTTCTTTCTTCTCTTCTTTGTTTGTTTCTTATTTTCTTTCTCCTCTTCATCGTTGTTTGTTTTCTTAATTCTTTCTTTCTCTTCTTCATCATTGCTTGCTTGTTTGTTCGTTTCCTTCTTTCTTACTTTGCTTTTTACTTTCTTTCTCCTCTTCATCTTTGCTTGTTTATTTCTTTCTTCATACTTTTTTATTCTTTCTTTCTTTCTTTCTTTCTTATTTATTTTTTATCCATTGTTTGTTTTTTCTTTCTTCATATTCTTTCTTTCTTTCTTTCTTTCTTTCTTTCTTTCTTTCTTATTTATATATTTTTATCCATTGTTTGTTTGTTTGTTTGTTTTTTCTTTCTTCATATTTTTTCTTTGTTTTTTGGTCTTTCTTTCTTTCTTTCTTTCTTTCTTTCTTTCTTTCTTTCTTTCTTATTTGTTTATTTTTTTATCCATTGTTTGTTTGTTTGTTTGTTTTTTTCTTTCTTCATATTCTTTCTTTGTTTTTTGGTCTCTCTTTCTTTCTTTCTTTCTTTCTTTCTTTCTTTCTTTCTTTCTTTCTTTCTTTCTTTCTTTCTCAGTGACTCTCTCAATCATTCGTTTTTCGCCAGTTCTAGTTTTTCTCTTTATTCTTTGATTTAATCAAATCTTTTTTCTTCTCTTTTTTTTCCCTTCTCTCTTCATTTTCTTTTGTTCTCTTTCCACTCGTCTCTTTCTCTTCTTCGTACTTTGCCCCGATCTTTCATCTTGGCAAGTTTTCCCTTTATCCTTTACTGTTTATCAAAAGAAAAAAAAAAAGAAAAAAGAAAGAAAAAAATCGTATTTGACGCTCTCTGAAAAAAAAAGTCATGAAAGTAAATATTGCTCCTGGTAAAGTGTGGTGAAGATTTGCTATCAGCTGTCAGCCAATCGGAGAAAGTTTTGACTATCAAGATCCTACTATTTTTCTTTCAAATAATGATTGCTTTGATTTTTTTTTGCTTTAGTGCTTCCATAGATTTTTTTTCTTGGTTTAACACATTAACAAAAACAGCTGATTATAAAACAAATTACTACCGATCGTCGACGAACACAAAGGTTTTTTCTCGGCAAAACAAATACAGACTGACTAAATATTTTTACATCCTCTACCAAAATTATTTTTTCCTTTTTACGGAAGGAACGAACGAGCAAAAGATTCCAAAAATGACTAATTCAATATATGTCTTTTCCTATCCAATCAACGCCTAAAATAACATATATAATTTATCGATTTTGGGATCGATATATTATAAAAGATTCCTTCCTGGTTGAGTATCCTCTACCCTGCATCAAACAAGGGTTTGTCGTCGCAATTTGGCTCAGATTCAAGCAACCCATAAAATGACATTCTAATAATAATGATGCCATCAGCCAATTTTTGCTGTTGATTGGGTTTTATGGCATATCAACTTTTATCGGTTATTTAATGCCAAGTCCTCTTTATTACATATATATCAAATATATATGATTTGGGTTGGTTGCTTTTATGGCATATCAACCTCATTATAGATATATATTAAATATATATGATTTGGTTCGGTTGGGTTTTATGGCATATCAACCATTGTAGGTTATTTAATGCCAAATCCTCTTTATACATATATATTAAATATATAGGATTTGGTTTGGTTGGGTTTTATGGCATATCAACCATTGTAGGTTATTTAATGCCAAATCCTCTTTATACATATATATTAAATATATAGGATTTGGTTTGGTTGGGTTTTATGGCATATCAACCATTGTAGGTTATTTAATGCCAAATCCTCTTTATACATATATATTAAATATATATGATTTGGTTTGGTTGGGTTTTATGGCATATCAACCATTGTAGGTTATTTAATGCCAAATCCTCTTTATACATATATATTAAATATATATGATTTGGTTCGGTTGGGTTTTATGGCATATCAACCATTGTAGGTTATTTAATGCCAAATCCTCTTTATACATATATATTAAATATATATGATTTGGTTTGGTTGGGTTTTATGGCATATCAACCATTGTAGGTTATTTAATGCCAAATCCTCTTTATACATATATATTAAATATATATGATTTGGTTTGGTTGGGTTTTATGGCATATCAACCATTGTAGGTTATTTAATGCCAAATCCTCTTTATACATATATATTAAATATATATGATTTGGTTTGGTTGGGTTTTATGGCATATCAACCATTGTAGGTTATTTAATGCCAAATCCTCTTTATACATATATATTAAATATATATGATTTGGTTTGGTTGGGTTTTATGGCATATCAACCATTGTAGGTTATTTAATGCCAAATCCTCTTTATACATATATATTAAATATATATGATTTGGTTTGGTTGGTTTTTATGGCATATCAACCATTGTAGGTCATTAATTGCTAAATTCTCTTTATATATATATATATATGTGTGTGTGTGTGTGTGTGTGTGTGTGATTTGGTTGGTTGGCTTTTATGGCATATCAGCCATTATGGGTTATTTCATACCAAATCTTCTTTATACATATATGTCATATATATATGATTTGGTTTGGTTGGGTTTTATGGCATATCAACCATTATGGGTTATTTAATACCAAATACTCTTTATACACATGTATTAAACATATATGATTGGATTTGGTTGGGTTTTCTGGCATATCAACCATAGATATTATTTGGTTTGGTTAGCTTTTATGTAATATCAACCCTTGTAGGTAGTTTATTTGCCAAATCCTTATATACACACACACACACACACACACACACACATATATATATATATATATATATATGATTTGTAAATATATTTTGTGGATAACATTTTAAACGAGCCTGAACTCTTTCTTGCACACAGATAGTTTTAAGTATTTTTGTCAAATACAAATAATTCTATTCACTATTAATCATTTGTTTGCACACAGTTAAATGTTTTTTCAATTATAGCTTGGTTATAATGACAATTTAACATCAGTCATTTGTTTGCACACAGTTAAATGATCAAACAGTTCTATTTTTAAAAGCTTAATTTAGCATAAGTCAACAAAGTTAAATGATTCCAAGTATTGCTATGTATCACCAACCATTCAATAAAACATCAGACATTTGTTTACACACAGTTAAATGATCAAACAATTCTGTTCCAAGAAATTTATGCCAAACCGTTCTATTTGACCCTATCTACCACTCCGGGACTGAGTGAACTTGGGAGCGATGGCAATGAAAGAGTGATCCGCATTCCCCAAAGCTCCAGGTTACTAGAGCCCCACTATCAGATTGTTTGCACACAGTTAAATGATCAAACAGTTTTATTTCAAACAACTCAATTTAGTGTAAGTCATTAGTTTGGATAAAGTTTCAATGTCAAACAGTTCCAGTTGAACTATAGATAGAACCCTATCAGGTGCTACCACTTCGGGTCAGAGTGGACCTGGAAGCACTGGCAGTGAAGAGGTACTATAACGTGATTAAGTGGCTTATGGTAGGTTGAGGTTATTAAGAGAATGGCAGGCTAATTTTGGGGAAAGGCGAGAGAGAAAATAATAATAATAATAATGATAATAAAAAGCAGACAGAAAGTCTACAGAACAGCCTGGTGAGCACTGAGGAGTCAGCCCAAAGTACTCGTTGTAAGTCAGTCAGTCATTCACTTATGACTGACTACGGTAATTAAAAATAACAAGAAAAAAACCCCGGAGATCCCATATCTTATGCGCAGGTGTGGAACCACCGGAAATGGATATGTTCCTCCCTCCGATACCAGCCAGAAATAAGGCGACTCGGGTTCGAAAGTTAGTTGTTGCGAGACACGACGAGATAAAGATGAGAGTTGAGCACCAGCCACGAACCTGTAAAGACAGACGAAAACTGCAGCCCCCATTTTGGGGTTAGCTCCGAAAAGTGGTCTCACATCAGACGCACAGCTGTGGAAACGAAACCAGCGAACAAGTACGTTAGAACTACAATAGAAAACCAGAAATAAGATTCAAGGACTGCCTCTGCTCTCTTTCTCTTCATGACATGTTGTTTCTCTTTGTTCAGCTAACGCGAGCGACTCAGTTTTCATACTCCGTTTCTTTCTTTCCGCCGACAGCTTAAAAAGCGTAGTAGCGAATTAACTTTTGCGTTAGTGAACTAAGACAGAGTTTTGTGAGTTCGTCACTTTTCTCATGGCAAGGTTACAATCGTACATTTGGTGTGTAACGGCACAATACTCTATGTTCTCCAAAAGCTCCAAGACTGGAACCTCACCATCAGATTATTTAGTGTCACTCGTTGTGAAGTGGGGAGTCTTACCCCTTTGCAGAGGTGCTGTCGGTGTCTTCTACTGTCCCATCCTAATGACCAGTTAAAGTGTTTCTTATTAACCGTTAAAGCGACATAGATAAATTACGAATGTGAAGTGTATCTTCGCAATAATTTCATACATATAAAGATTGTTTTGTCAAACAGATTTATTTGACCCATCAATTCAGTTTCGCATAAGTACACTGTTTTGTTCTATTTGACCCATAAATAGGACCCTATCAGGTGCTACCACACCGGCCCAGAATGGATCTGGGAGCGATGGCAATAAAGGGGTATTCTGCATTTCCTAAAGCTCCAGCATTATTAGATCCTCACCATCAGATTGTTCAGTGTCATATCTTACGACTAGTTAGAAGAGTCTTATCCCTCCGCAGAGATGCAGTCGGCATATTCTACAGCTCCAGCCGACTGGGCCAGAAGATCTGAGAGGCTGCTATTTATTTAAACAATTGTGAAACAATCTGTATGTTTGCCTGTTTAGAAGCATATCTCTATGCTTAGCTTGGCACCAGACTAAGATTTAGGTGCACTTAGTAGGAATCGAACTCACAAGCAATAGTCTAGAGTCCTAGTTAAATAGTGGGTTAAATAGAATTGTTTGACATTTAAACGTCGTGCAAGCAGGTGACCAATGCTAAAATGAAGTATTTGAAATAGAACTGTTTGATTATTTAACTGTGTGGAAATAAATAACTGATGTTTAATTGAAATGTTAGTCATACTTAATACTACAAAGCATTAAACTGTATGCAAATGAAAGAGTAATAAATCATATGTATATCCATTTAAATGTGTGCAAAGAAATGACTGATGTTACATTGTTACTGCTGAATTGGAATATTTGAAACCATTTAACTGTGTGCAAACAATTGATTAATAGTAAATAGAATTCTTAATATTAGATAGAAATACTTGAAACCATTTAAC
This sequence comes from Sepioteuthis lessoniana, assembly GCA_963585895.1. NCBI lineage: Eukaryota > Metazoa > Mollusca > Cephalopoda > Myopsida > Loliginidae > Sepioteuthis > Sepioteuthis lessoniana. The sequence goes on along the minus strand of OY757942.1, from coordinate 46,434,064 downwards.
TCTATGAAAAAAAAAAGGAGCTGGAGATCATTTCAAAATTTTATCAAGAAAATATGCTTACAAATCATACATATCAATATATATGCATAAAGATGATTTGGCATAAAATAACCTACAATGGTTGATATGCCATAAAACCCAACCAAACCAAATACTATATATTTAATATATATGTATAAAAAGGATTTGGAATTAAATAACCCACAGTGGTTGATATGCCATAAAAGCCAACCAAACCAAATCATATATATTTAATATATATGTATAAAGATGATTTGGAATTAAATAACCCACAATGGTTGATATGCCATAAAAGCCAACCAAACCAGATCTTATATATTTAATATATATGCATAAAGATAATTTGGCATTAAATAATCTACAATGGTTGATATGCCATAAAACCCAACCAAACCAAATCATATATATTTAATATATATGTATAAAGAGGATTTGGCATTAAATAACCTACAATGGTTGATATGTCATAAAACCCAACCCAACCAAATAATTTATTTATTATATATGCATAAAGAGGATTTGGCATTAAATAACCTACAATGGTTGATATGCCATAAAAGCCAACCAAACCAAATCATATATATTTAATATATATGTATAAATATGATTTGGAATTAAATAACCCACAGTGGTTGATATGCCATAAAAGCCAACCAAACCAAATCATATATATTTAATATATGTGCATAAACAGGATTAATAGTAAATGGAAATAATCGTGTTATATTGAAATACTTGTAACCATTTAACTGTGTACGAAGGATTGAGCTCAGGTTGGTTCGAAAATGTATCTATAAAATGGCTTTAAAAATCATATCTAATATAATGTACAGGGTGGAATGAGGAAATTGTCGCCCTTGAAAAGACGACAGGATTTCATTTCCGTTTAATGAAAACCGGTTTTCTTTTTTTGTTGCAGACCATCTACTAGTTGGACAGTTGTGTACAAATCCCAAGAGAGATAGGAGCCTTCTATCATGTCTGAAAGTGACACAATGTTTAACGAGCAAGATCGGAGATGCGTCCCTGTACAACACATGCTCTCTACCCATCCAAGTTATGACAACATGACCATTGCCAGCACCCTCAAAATGCAAAACCGGACGGTTCAACGCTTGAGGGTGATGAAAACAAAGTTTCCGGCTACAGTTATGGTCTTTGGTGTGGTTTCAGGTGAGGGCC
>OY757942.1:46408905-46432661 GCA_963585895.1 Sepioteuthis lessoniana | reverse complement strand
CATGTAGGTGTTTGCCGGATTTTCTGGTCGTGGTAATTTAATTAATATATATATATATATATATATATATATATGTAATATATATATATATGTATATATATATATATATATATATATGTATATATACATATATATATATATATATATATATTTGTATGTAAGGTTTATTAAAAGAAGCTGCAACCCATTAATGTGATAATGATTTATTACCGAGAAAAATACAATGGCAGTTATTTAAAACACGTCAAGTAAAAAAAGCATCTTTTGAGCTGAAGACATCAAATCAATGTTTTTTTAAAATTATATCAGCTTCCAGGACATTCAATCTTTTTTTTGAGTTTCTTGTCGCTGTTATAAATCGTTATCATATTAATGGGTTGCATCTATTTTGTGAGTGTTGAATGATTTTGTCTCAAAATTAGTTATGACGCAAAATATTTTTTCCTCTTTTGTCCAAGCGACTGTGATCGAGGATTAATAGCAGTTATCGTATACTATTTTCCAATCTGAAAAAGCAAACAAAAACATAACATTGTTATCAGTTGTCACATGGGACCCATGTATACTGAGACACCCTATATATATATATATATATATATATATATACTTTCAGAAAAACAACAAACCGGTCACATTAGGATTATAAATTTTTTTCCATCCTGTTACGAAAAAAATTTAACAGGACCTCTTCAGATCCTATGGATAAAAAAAACTAGAATAGACACAGAAAAAGGTGGGAGGGGATATTTAGCCCACTTCCGTTTTTATTTTAATTTCGGTTAGAAATGTAGTAAATTTATTTAAAAAAATTTTTTATTTTTTATTTTAATTTTTAAATTCTAATTACAAAAAACTTAAAAAGACTTAAATTACAGATTTAATATTAAATTAGATTTAAACTTTATTCAGTTACTTTACGTAATGATACTGTAATAATTATATGAAATTAAAACAAAGATTTAATTTATTTTAAATTATTTTAAAATTTCAAAACTATTTAGAACCTATTAATCAGTTACACTTTTTATGAGTAGTACGTATATACGATATGTTTTTTCACAATTTTCTATCTAACATTTAATTTTATTTATTCATTTACATTAATTCTCAGTTTAACTCTATGCTTTAAAAAAAAAAAAATTAAAGTTAATTATCTATAGTTTGAATTTAGCCCTATGTCTACACGTAGCTATTAATTCATTTCTCTTATTTAATAACTTTTTTTAAATAATTTTTTTGGCTCTGGAAAAAGCAAAATGTGCATTTTTTCTTATATATATATATATATATATATATATATATATATATATATATATATATATATTATATATATATATATACATCAATTAATATATCTCTGATGTAATCTTTTTATATATTTCTCTATCAAGTGACTAATGTGTTGGACTGTGACATCGTGGTTCGCCAGTTCAAATTCTTGTCAAACTATTACATTCACTTTCAGACTAATACCCTTAAGAAAATGTAAAAACCTCCTTACTCCCCGGGGTATTGATTTAATTATATCATTGCTATTTCTCTATATGAATGGTGTTCGAATTAAATATCCTACTAAAGTATATGTTGCTTTAAACAAAGAAATGAAAGTAAAATTATCAATCAATCTGTTTATATCTATCGATCGATCGATCAGAATTTGTCTCTGTCTATCATAAATCTATCTATTTTGTTTACTGGTATCTATCTATCTATCTATCTATCTATCTATCTATCTTATTCTTTCATATCTATCTATCTATCTCAGTTTTTTTTAAAAAAATATCTATCTAAACGTTCTCATTTTGATTTTCTTATTTTAATTAATATATATATATATATATATATATATATATATATATATATATATATATATATATATATATATGTCAGTCTTTCACAAACACACATTTATCGATATATATATATATATATATATATATATATATATATATATATATATGTGTGTGTGTGTGTGTGTGTGTGTGTGTGTGTGTGTGTGTGTAAACTTTATCGCTAATAGATAGATTGATAGATAGATGGAAACACAATGTCATTGACAGGAATTGTGTTACAGAATCTTTGAAATTGGTAGATATGGACAAAATAAGATGAATATGAACATAGATAGATTGATAGATAGATAGATCGATCGATTGATAGATAGATGTAAACTTTCAGTCTTATTTCTTTAAAATTGTTTTCTTTTTTTTTCTGATTCTTTTTTTTCATTTTTTTGGCTGATTTTTTCTTTTTCTTTTTTGTTTTCCCTTTTTCCCCCTTGTATATATATATTGTTTCTCTGCTTAGTTTTTTTTTTCTTATCCTTTCTCTATTTTTCATTTTTTTTTTCATACTTTTTATTCTTTTATTGTTTAGTGTGTATTTTCTTTTTCGTTTCATTCAGCTTTTAACTTATTCGTTTTTTCTTTTTGTTTCTTTCTTTTTCTTTGTTTTTCTTCTTTTCTTTTTTTTTCTATTTTTCTTCTTTCTTTTTTTTTCTTCTCATTTTTTTTCTGTTTGCCTACTTTCCTTGTCTTTATTTCTTATTCTCTTTTTCTTTGTATTTTTTACTTCGTTTTCTTTCTTTTTTTCTTCTCATTTTCTTTATATTTTTAAACTTTCCTTATCATTCTTTTTTCTTTTCATTTTTTTCAATCTTTTTTGTTTTTCTTTCTTTTTCTTCTCCCTTTCCGCCTATTTTGCTTCTTTGCTTCTCTTTCTTTTTTCTTTTCATTTTCTTTCTATTTTTCTTCGTTGATTTTTTTCTTTCGTTAACTTTTTCTTACTTTTTTTTCTTACTTTTCCTTAAAATTTTTCTTACTTTTTCTCTTTTCCTTTCTTTCTTTCTTTCTTTCTTTCTTTCTTTCTTTCTTTCTTTCTCCACAGAATATGTAATCTTTCAATAGTTCCTCATCTTGTTTTGTTTTGTTTATTTGTTTGTTTCTTTCTTTTCTCTACACATGACTTCTTTCTTTAGTTCATCATCTGATAGTTTCTTTCTTTCTTTCTTTCTTTCTTTCTTTCTTTCTTTCTTTCTTTCTTTCTTTCTTTCTACACACACGTCTTCTTTCTTTAGTTCCTCTTCTTATTCTTTCTTTCTTTCTTTCTTTCTTTCTTTCTTTCTTTCTTTCTTTCTACACACACGTCTTCTTTCTTTAGTTCCTCTTCTTATTCTTTCTTTCTTTCTTTCTTTCTTTCTTTCTTTCTTTCTTTCACACATATTCATGATTATAATATTCTTACAGAAGCCTTCTCCCCCCACAAAAAAAACCCCGAGAAAATAGTGAATTGACCTCTAATTTTATTCTGTCCCCTAAATGACGCTATCCTCCTCTCCCCACACAGATGCCTTAAACCCCAGAGATCCAAAATCGTTGACTAGGTTTGGTGAACTGCATTAACCATTATCCAACCTGTAATCCTCAGACGGATTATCCACCAAGCGCATTGACGACATTCCAATTACTGAATGATGTCAGCGCCGTAAAATTTCTCTTTCCTTTCGGCTTTTTTCGGCTCAGTTCGGTCATTAACGTGCAACTGCCAATCTGCCAATTCATCGCAGAAAATGAATAGAAAATTAAATACAAGAAAAATTCGAAAAAGTCGAAATCACCAACACAGAATAATATATATTAACAAAATTATGCGCCCACAGTCGGGTGTAAGTATCTAAGTTTTAATTGTTATAAAATATGTTAAATTAGAGAAACTAACGAAGCTGAATTAGTTACTGGTACCAAACAACTGTGAAAAAAAAATTGCATTAAAAGAAGGTTTTAATCTAAATATCTTCATAAATAAATGACCAAGAAAAAGAAACTGTCTCACCACTTCAAACAATATAATCGCAAATTTCTGCTGTTAACTTGTGTCTTAACTTCAAAGAAAATCTTAAATTTCATGTTTCGGTGAAGCAAAAAAAAAAAAAAAAAAGAAAAAAAAAAAAAAGAGAAATAATAAAACTGAGTAGTCTATGGGTACGAAGAAAAATATCTTTACAAATATCTAAAAAAAAAGTTACAAAAGAAGAAAATTTACAAAATATATTTTATGATGAAATATTATGAGACGGACTTGAATGCGTACAACGTTTTTGAAAAAAAAAAATCTAAATAAAAAAATGTTGAAAAAAATCTAAAATTACCATTTCCCTCGGAAAAAAAAAATCTTACTGCCACTTCCCTGCATTGTCTTTTTTCTTTTTTATCTATTCCAAGGAATTTTTCTGCGCAATTCCTTTCGTAGAAACTTATTTGTTATTTAAGTCTTAGAGCTTTTTTCGCAAATTATCGTCTGTTCTTCAAATTTTATTTTGAAAAAAGGAAACTTTACCCCAAAAACCTTTAAAAATGTGTACTGAAATATACTTAATAAATATTTTTAGTTGATAAATTTGATTTAATAAAACAATGTTTACATTGATAAATCTAAATGAATGATCGAATGAATAAATAAAATAAATTTTCATTAATTATTTGGAAAATATTTCAAAACAACTACAGGAAGATAGATATTTTGTTTACTAAAAATATACCTGTTTCTTTTTTAAATGTCTTCATGATTCCTCTGTGTATGTGTGTGTGTGTGTAAATAAATATTCAATATATAAATCAAAGCAATCACACTATCATAATCTTATAGGTCATATATATATATATATATATATATATATATATATATATATATATATATATATAATCATACATCAAGCCCTCATGGAGAATTATATGAAACCTCTGATAAATTTTCAACCTAAATAATTACAAATTCATCGTCTCTGGACATATATATATATATATATATATATATATATATATATATATATATATATATATAAATATAGTCTAATCTTTTTCCTAATTGTAGTATCAGTTAAAGATAGTTGTTTTCATTTTTTGGTTTGGTTTGGTTTCTTTGTTTAAAGGCATATCAACATTTGTAGGTTATTTAATGCCCAATCTATACTTCATGAAAAAAAGTAGTGGTATTATTTACCCATGGTTGAGAGGATAAGGAGGTTCATGCCTTTTACGAGGGTATTTGTCCGAAAGTTAATGTAATGGCACGAATGGATTTAGAACTCACTTCGATTCCACATACGTCTTCTTTCTCTCGTTCTTCTTCTTTCTTTCTTTCTTTCTTTCAACTCAAACGTCTTCTTTCTCTCGTTCTTCTTCTTTCTTTCTTTCTTTCTTTCAACTCAAACGTCTTCTTTCTCTCGTTCTTCTTCTTTCTTTCTTTCTTTCTTTCAACTCAAACGTCTTCTTTCTCTCTTTCCTCTTTTTTCTTTCTTTCTTTCTTTCTTTCTTTCTTTCAACTCAAACGTATTCTTTCTCTAGTTCTTCTTCTTTCTTTCTTTCTTTCTTTCTTTCTTTCTTTCTTTCTTTCTTTCTTTCTTTCTCCACAAAATACGCCTTCTTTCTTTAGTTTTTCATCTTATTCTTTCTTTCTTTTTCTTTCTTTCTTTCTTTCTTTCTTTCTTTCTTTCTTTCTTTCTTTCTTTCTTTCTTTCTTTCTTTCTTTCTCCACAAAATATGCCTTCTTTCTTTAGTTTTTCATCTTATTCTTTCTTTCTTTCTTTCTTTCTTTCTTTCTTTCTTTCTTTCTTTCTTTCTTTCTTTCTCCACAAAATATGCCTTCTTTCTTTAGTTTTTAATCTTATTCTTTCTTTCTTTCGTTTTCTTTCTTTCTTTCTTTCTTTTTCTTTCTTTCTTTCTTTCTTTCTTTCTTTCTTTCTTTCTTTCTTTCTTTCTCCACAAAATATGCCTTCTTTCTTTAGTTTTTCATCTTATTCTTTCTTTCTTTCTTTCTTTCTTTCTTTCTTTCTTTCTTTCTTTCTTTCTTTCTCCACAAAATATGCCTTCTTTCTTTAGTTTTTCATTCTAGTCTTTCTTTCTTTCTTTCTTTCTTTCTTTCTTTCTTTCTTTCTTTCTTTCTTTCTTTCTTTCTTTCTCCACAAAATATGCCTTCTTTCTTTAGTTTTTCATCTTATTCTTTCTTTCTTTCTTTCTTTCTTTCTTTTTTTCTTTCTTTCTTTCTTTTACTGTTTTTCCCTCGTTTTTCCCTCTTTCTTTCCCTCCACCTTACTTTTTAACTTTCTCTTATTTAGTCCTTTTGTCTTCTTTTTCTCATCACATAATTATTTGATGTCGATCTGGGATTAAGTCTTCTCTCCAAATAAAAGGCTTAGGGATTTACCCTTGACTTCCACTCCCTGCAATCACACCACCAACAACTCTCCAACGACCCCTTGCCCCTCACACAAACCCCTATTTGTTTTCTCAACGCCGACCATCTCTACATCGTCTCCAGGGTTATCATTATTATCCATTTACTTTACCGACATCATCACAACAATCGTTCACTTTATCTTCTACTCCTCCTTTTACTCGCTTTTTTATCTTCCGGTGTAGGTCTCGACTGTTTTTATTTGTGTTATTTTTCATTTATTAATATTTTTTTGATGATGCATTGTTGGTAATTATTATTATTATTATTATGATTATGCTTTTTTCTAGGCTTGGGGGACCGTTGATGAAATTCGAGTGACAACAAGTCTATTCGCTTCTACAGCACCCTACTCAGTATTCTAGGCGGTCTCTGTTGTTTTTCTTCCTCAGATCTTTTTAAAAAATCTTCCAACAGCTCAGACAGTGATTAGTATTAATTCATGTCCCATGACTTTTTTCAATTCTCTAGCAAAGTCACCAATATCTAATGTTTTCTTTTTGTTGGTCTAACGAGAGAAAAGTTGATGTTTTAAAATGAATATGTCTGCAAATGAATTTGAATGATTTAATTTAAGTTTTATTCTATATTACTATGTTGTACTAGTGTTTCAGACTTTACCATCGTCTTCAGGAGACTAGAGTACCATCATTAGCTGATGGTAGTTAGAGAAGAAAATTGTTAACTAGAAAAAAATGACTGCGCGACCCATCATTAGTTTGCTGAAGACGACGATAAAATGTGAAACAGGTGTACAGCATAAGTTGGCAACCGAAAGGTTCCCTGTTCAATAGCTACGACACCGATGTGTAAGGGGCGGCACTATGCCTTTCCCTGCTCCCCTTTACCTGTATCTTAATATGCTGAGTGTTAAGCAAGGAGGCATCAAGTACCATTGTTCGTATTTTTGGTATGACTCGACCTGGGATTGAACCCCGGTCACCTGGGCCATTGGCGAACACTCTACCCAGTAGACCAATAGAACATTTTTCTATTAAACAAAACCTAAAGTACCACATTTAAACTCATTTGCGCATATATATATATATATATATATATATATATATATATATATATAAAGTCAAGTAAGTAAAGTTGTCGACCATAGCCGAAGGCAACCCGAAGGCTCCCTTATCAATAGCTACTACACCGAGGTATAGGGGAGGGCGCTACTTCTTTCCCTGGATTGCTCCACTTTACCCTTGATCCGTACCTTATAATGCTGAGTGTTAAGGAGGCATCAAGTACCATTTTTTGAGTCTTTGGTATGACTCGACTTAGGATTGAACCCCGGTCTATCGATATATATATATATATATATATATATATATATATATATATATATTGGGTAAATCATGGAGTCTTTGAGATACAAACGGATCTTCCAGAATTCGAGACTAGAATTGATAAACTAGAAGAAAAAAATTCACTATCAAGTGGATGATAGAGTGAAAATAAAAAAAAGAAAGTAAAGAGATAGATAATACCAGGATCTCACCCGAGAGATGGAAAAAACTAACAAAAACTTTGAAATATGACGATGAGGGGGTTACCAGTTGTAAAGATCGGTTAGAATACACCAAAGAGTCATGGAAACACGAGGAGACATGCTGTAACTCAGACTCCAGACATTTTTTCTATACCTTCTAACTGTAAAATGGACTGCCCATGTTAAAACGTAAGTCTTGTTTATACTAACTATGCCTAGCTCAGTCGGCTGGGGATGCAGAATACATCGACTGTATCTCTGCAGAGGGGTTTGACTCCTTGAACGAGTGTTGCGTGGACAAGTTGGCTAGGGATTCAGAATACATCAAATATATCTCTGCAGAGGGGTTTGACTCCTCGAACGAGTGTAGCGTGGACAAGTTGGCTGGGTATTCAGAATACATCAAATACCTCTCTGCAGAGGGGTTTGACTCCTCGAATGAGTGAAGCGTGGCCCATTTGGCTGGGGATGCAGAATGCATCAAATATATCTCTGCAGAGGGGTTTGACTCCTCGAACGAGTGTAGCGTGGCCCATTTAGCTGGGGATGCAGAATACATCGAATGCATCTCTGAGGGATAAGCCCCCACTAACAAGTGTCCTAGATATGACTCAAAGCCATCTCACGGTGAGGTTCCAATAATACTGTAGTTTTAGGGAATGCAGAGTACTCCTTTATTGCCATTACTCCCAGTTCCCCTCTGGCTCGGAGTGGTATAACCTTATAGGGTTTTATCTATTGGTCGAAGTAGACTTATCGGCCGTGTTGCTCTGGTTAGCACAGTTTGGTGCGTGTGTCTCATATTTGATGGTCAAGGCTGCCTGTTGTGAATGCGGGGGAAGCCCAGCATTCGAGTCACAAGGACATCACGTAACACTGGTGTTAAAAACTCGCAAAAAGTAAAATAATAATAATATTATTAAATATGTGGTTCTTGACTGCGATATTATAGTAAACGAGTTTGAACCCCGATCGCGCTATTAGGTTCACTTTCGGACTAAGGTTCAAGTCTCACAGGGTGACTCATTCATACGGCCTTGTTCCAAATCTAAGCAAAAAGTTCAGTAAAATTACACTTTTGGAGTAAGGTAAGAACTTCTTTATCCTTCCAGTTAGGGTTTAAATAGTACCACTACTGCCCGTCGATATGAAGGTTGATAGGCCATTAAACAAGAAAACCAAACAAAAACTATATACGAGGATCATTAAATAAGTTTCCAGACTTTTTTCGTATGAGCACTTTTATTGATAGTAAACACATGAAACTCTAGTCCCCTTCGAAGTAATCTCCTCAGGCTGCAATGCACTTGTTGTACTGTTCCAACAACTTCTAGAAGGCCCCATGGAAGTCCTCTTGGGTGAGCATGTCAATCACCTTCGTCACAGCCTCTTTCATCTCCTCAATTGTCTCATAACGACAGCCTCTGAGCTTAAGGAATAACCAAAAGTCACAGGGAGCAAGGTCTCGACTATAGGGAGGGTGAGGAACTGTCTTGATGCCCATCTTGGTCAAATAGTTTGTGACAAGGATGGAGTTGTGGACTGGTGCATTGTCCTGGTGGAAATGCCACTGACCGGATTTGAAGGGTACTGGCCTCTTCTCTAGGAATCTCTTCCCTAACTCTCTTAAAACCTCAACATAGTAACCCTAACCCTAACCCTTTGGCCAATTAACTCTGGTCTATTGACTTCCTTACTCCTCCTATACATCTCATCATCCATCACAGACTCCCTGCCTTCCTTGAATCTCTTCTGCCACTCAAAAACTGATGCTCGATTCATGCAAGATAGTCGAAATGCTGTCTGTAGCATTCCATACGTTTCTGTGGCATTTTTTTCCAAGTTTAAAATAGAATTTTATTGCATATCGTTCTTCTAAAGTGTCCTGACATCCAGATTGCATTTTAGAAATTCACCAGCTGTAATAATCAGGCTTTAGTTGGGTGTATTCCAATTGCTTCTGTAGATGTTGATTAGAACCTGAGATCATAAAAATCGGTCAGTCATCTCATAAGATGTATAGCAATAACATAGTGAATTTTCAAGAGTCTACGATAATGGTAAATGCCTGTACAAAAAAGTCTGGAAACTTATTGAAGGCACCACGTTTATATATATATATATATATATATATATATATATATATATATATATATATATTAATCTAATATCTACCAGCATTCACGGTTACCAGAAAAAAAGAAAATAAACCCGCCAGGAACAAAAGATAAAAATATCTCGAATCACCGCCCCGGGGAAAAAGAAAAAAATATTATAGGACAAAAAGAAAGAAAAGGGAAACCCCGTCACACCACTTGAAAAAAATAAAGAGATATGCAGTCAGTTGGTCAAAAGAAAACTAAAACCCTCCGTAAACGCTGCAATGCTACAATTACAAGAGTGCTCAACACAAGTGGAGCCAATTATAAAATTAACTTAAATCGCGAATCGGAAATCTCCTACTAAAGTTTCACCTTAACGGATCATCAGGAAGTCTAATCCCGACCAATGCTAAAGGAGAAAACGCCGTTTTTTATATTCACCAAAAATCCACCTAGCTTAAAATTTACATAACAAAAGAAACAAATAAAAAGAACAAAAAACCTTACTGTTATAAAAAAATGTATATAAATAAATAAATAAATAAATGAATAAAAAAATAATGATAATAAAAAAAATTAAAGATAAAAAAAACCCCCTCAGTTATAAATACTCCGAAACCTATCCCTAATTATAGAGCAAGACGCTATTGCTAATTTTTCCTCCATGCAAAGAAAACAATCTCTATCTCCAGCCCTATATTTACGGCATTTCTTTATTACTTTCCATTTCAGTATCGGATCTATTCCTTTTTTTTATTTTTTTTATCTTTGACCTCCCACACATAACTAGATAACGTGGTTCTATGCCTATACTTCTCGTGGGAGAAACTCGTTTTATGGTTATAGTACCAACGTCCACCCATAGAAGTGGCCTTGGACAAGAAGCCAATGGGGAACAAACAATACATGGACGTGAACTGTAACCAATGGAAAACAAAGAAGGGAGACGTGGGCATAACCATAACCAATGAAAAAGAGGAATTGCTGCAGGTCACGTGGGAGTTGTAGATTAAACAAGTTCCCGAATTTTGACTAAAGTCGGTGGTTCACTGGCTCTTCCGACTCCCGACGACCCCTTCGTGTGTGTGAACTCTCTACGATTGCTCTTCTGCTCCACACAAGTATCATCGTCAAGAATGAAAATGGATTCTTATATTTTTATATGTACGTGTTCCTCGTTGTTCATCAAGACACAGCTGTAGTATACAACATTATTTTGATGGCAAATAAATCGTTTCGAAAGCGTTTTGATACAATAATAGAAAAGAATGGTAGCCATATTGAGTACATTTGCTCTTTTTGTGTCCGCTTTCGTATTTTGTCAATTTTTTGAAATTAGAATTAATTTTGCTTTATAAAAGAGTCGTTTAGACTTGAATATTCCTAAAAGAAGCCTGAAATTTGTCGTATAAAGACTGCATGAAACTAGTGGTCTCAGATTAAGGTCTATGCTTTTAAATATATATAAAAACTAATATATATCTATTTACTATTATATTATATCACAGATACTGAGCATTCGCCAAATTATACCGCATTTGGTCTGCCACAAATCCACGGAGTGAGATAGTGAAAAATATATAGTGTTTAATATATTATATCATGAGAGTGTTGGTCGTCAGTAAATCACTATGTGGTTATGTGTCGAACCAAGTGCAATATAATATGGAGAGTGCTCAATATCTATGATAGAGCTATAATAATAATAATAATAATGACAATAAATATATATTATATATATATATTTAATCCATGGAAAATATTGTTCTGCAACCTAAGGTTTCTTGACGTTTATAACAACATTCATCAGGCAGTTAAAAAGATGGGATGAAATTGAAAATCAAAAATGCGACAAAATGCAGACAAAAAGCCGTTAAGATTTAAGTGTTTAATATATATATATATATATATATATATAGCCTTGAACTACCGAAACTGTGTTATCACCCTGGTTGGCGGCTGATGAGGACAGGGTATCGCACGTGCTTTCACACGTTGTATGATGAAATATATATATATATATATATATATATATATATATATATTAACACTGTTGTGGTTGGATGATCTCAACTCATCCTCTGATTCTCAAGTCTTCGAGTCCCTGTACCAATTGTTCCATAGTTTAATATATATATATATATATATATATATATATATATATATTAATCTTTCAGTTTCAGCTTTTATGGCTTCGAATACTTGTGACCAGCTCTAAAACCAATTACTTCACGAGTTTTATTAAATTACAGACTCCGAATTGCAAGGGTAGTGATCATAGCAATTTGCCAATGAGAAGCCATAAAGGGTTTCTTTTTGAGTCTGTTAAGTTCAATGCTTAGAAAGTATTTTCCGTTACAAAACTTAGAGTACAGGGAGTCGTTTTGCTGTAGTGGTTGACGTGCTACACTACGTCAACATCGTAAGCGAGTTCGAACTTCAGTAACGCAATTACGTTCACTTTTTTGTCAAATTCTCTAGGGAAAGGCATGAACCCACTTATCCTCCCAGCTATGGGCTAAATACTACCACTAATGTTTTTATACAAGGATGGGTTTGGCATTAAGTAACCCGAAAAAGTTGATATGTCATTAAACAAAGGAACCAAATGTTGATTATATTTTCGCAATTTAATCTTTAATAAATGCAATAAAAAAACATTTTATTAAAACATGGCGGAAATAGACTTTTAAAAGTCTGTTATTTCATTTAACTTTGTAAATTTTCTAATAAAAAAATTCTGCATGGAAAAGCATTTATATTTTTTATAAAGTCCTAAGAGAATTTTTATCGTTAAATAGATTTTGAAAAGTGATACTAGTTCTTGCATAAAGTTTTCCCTGAATCATTGAAAAAAAAAAAAAAAAAAATAAGACCCCCCCAAAAACAAACAACCAAACAAACAAACAAAAAAAAAAACAAAAAACAAAAAAAAAAACAAAAACAAAATAAAATAAGATTCCCTCAACTCGAGCAACGCCGAATAAACATTCTTGCGTAAATATTCACATCATGATAAGTGATTGATTGATTTGAAAGGCATATCAACCCATCCTGGGTTATTTCATGCTTAGGAGTAGAGAATCAAGTTCATTGTACGTTTAGATTTATAGTTTTATGTAGATGATTTGGTTTGGTTTGGTTTTATGGCATATCAACCCTTGTAGGTTATTTAATGCCAAATCCTCTTTAAAAATATTTATTGAATATATATGATTTAGTTTGGTTGGGTTTTATGGCATATCAACCCTGGTAGGTTATTTAATGCCAAATTTTCTTTATACTTATATATTAAATATATATAATTTGGTTGGGTTGGGTTTATTGGCATATCAACCATTGTGGGTTATTTAATACCAAATCCTCGTTAAAAAATATTTATTGAATATATATGATTTTGTTTGGTTGGGTTTTATGGCATATCAACCCTTGTAGGTTATTTAATGCCAAATCCTCTTAGTACATATATATTAAATATATGTGATTTTGTTTGGTTGGGTTTTATGGCATATCGACCCTTGTAGGTTATTTAATGCCAAATTTTCTTTATACTTATATATTAAATATATATAATTTGGTTTGGTTGGGTTTATTGGCATATCAACCATTGTAGGTTATTCAATGCCAAATCCTCTTTATACATATATATCAAATATATATGATTTGGTTGGGTTGGGATTTATGGCACATCGACCCTTGTAGTTTATTTAATGCCAAATCCTCTTTACACACACACACACACACACACACACACACACACACACACACACACACACACACACATATATATATATGTATTTTTTGTAAGCACGTTTTGTAGATTTCATTCTTAAACGATCCAGAGGTCTTTTTTTGCACACCGTTAAAAGGTTTGAAGTATTGCTATATACCAGTCACAATTTAACGTCAGTCCTTTGCACACATAGTTTGTTCTATTTGACCCATAGATAGGACTCTTTCAGGTGCGACCTCTCCGAGTCAGTGTGGACCTGGGAGCAATGATAATGAAAGAGTACATCACTTTCCCCAAAGCTATGGGACTGGTACCTCACCATCAGATTGTTTAGTGTCATAGCAGGACACTCGTTGGCGGGGTTAATATAAATAATTTGGATACAGTAATATGGTATTAAGTATTCTTATCTAATACAAATAATTTGGACACATCTATATAGTTTCAAGTATTCCCATCTAATATAAATCATAATATTGTTTCAAGTATCGTATTTGACTGCATATAAGGCACACATTTTCTTTTTACAAAAATTATCTTAAAATTCCTCTGCGTCTTATATACCTTTTGTATATTTAAAATTCTCCCAATTGTCGGCCGAAATTATCTACCTCCCAACTCTGTCATTATTTACAAGGCTATTATGCAGAGTAAAAATTTTTATCATTGATAATATTCATTATATTAATTTCATCAGGTTTAATATCAGTACAAGTATTTCTTTCTTGATTTGCCCTGCTGAAATTGGAGTGCGTTTTATACACCCATCTTATATGCCGTCAAACACGATAATTATTTTATATTCAACAATAATTATTTGCTTGTGAGCTTATATGGTCTCATGTCATTAATTATAATAATCCTCGTCCAGTCAGGTTGGGCCATATAATACCCTGACTGCATATCTGCAAATTAATTAATTATTTAAAGGAATAAGGTTATATAAATTATTCAATTATTCTTATATATATATAATTTGTCTTATGGTACACGAAAATTTATATAAAACAGAGAATTAAGGGAATCATCTGTATAAGGAAGACAAATTATTTTTTTGAAAATAACAGAAAGAAAATGAGGGCCCTTTCGTCCGGTTCTATTCATGCAATACCATCGGAGAAAACGATTAAAAACGGGAATTTAACTTGAAATATGGGAAGAAAATATGTGACAAAAAAAAAAAAAAATTTTTAAGAAAATGTAGCGAACGGTTTTTCTCTAAACTAACAGTTGTCCTAATACAATAAAATAAGTATTTACGAAAGTAGAAAAGAACGTAAAAAAAGTGATACAAATTATTAGGCTTTTGACAGACATGCAAAATAACAAAATTTAAACACTGGTCTAGCACTAAGAGTGTTTTTTGGACTTACTGGTGCCAATTTTGTAACATTTATTATCATCCATTTAACGCTGTTAAAAAAAATTATTGTCTTTCTTCTCTTAAGAACAAGTGACAGCAAGTCTCTTATTTATTTAAGGTTTTGAATTTGGGGTCCCATAAAACTATGTCACACCAGTATTTAGTAAGTATCCCAATAAGTATAAATTATGATTGGTTCTCTGTCTACATAGAGAGGGTCGATCTAAAGAAATATAGATTGTCTCTAAGATGTTCAAATGGATTTTATTCCTGGCTCTATTTTTCTTTTTTCTTATATAATACAAATAATTTAGATACAGTTATATGGTATCAAGTATTCTTATCTAATGCAATTTACTAATCGTAATCATTTGTAAAAAAAAGACTATAGTTTTAAATAACTATTGTTAATACATTTAATTTGTTGTAATATTGTTTCAATCAAGCAAATATATAGCTTCTAATAACGATTCCTATTCAGTAATGATAATCCTTTTATTTGCATACAGTCATAAGTTTTCAAACATTCCCATCTTACACAAATAAGCCTCATTAGGTTATCTAGTTTCGAGTATACCTTAAATTAAAGAATCCAAGCCTAATATTTTGTACACAATTATATAGCCGAGTTGGCTGGGGCCTTAGAATACACCGACTGCGTTTCTGGTGAGGGGTAAAACCCCGCTAAGGAATGTCCTAATATGACACTAAACAATGGTGAGGTTCCAGTAATGCTGGAGCTTTGGAGAATGCAGAGTACCCATTTAGTGCTATCGCTCCCAGGTCTACTCTGGCCCATGGTGGAAGCATCTGATAAGGTCTAAGCAATGAATCAAATAGAACTAAACAGTACACTTAGTATAAACTGGATTGCTTGAAATAGAACTGTTTTGACATTTAAACTGCATACTTATGCTGAACTGAATTGTTTGAAATAGAACTGTTTTACATTTAAACCGCATACTTATGACAAACTGAATTGTTTGAAATAGAACTGTTTTAATATTTAAACTGCGTATTAGCCTAATGAGTAGAGTGTTCGCTAATGGTCTAGGAAACCGGGTTTCAATCCCAAGTCAGGTCATACCAAAGACTCAAAAAATGGTACTTGATGCCTCCTTGCTTAACACTCAGCATTATAAGGTAAGGATCAAGGGTAAAGTGGAGCAATCCAGGAAAAGGAGTAGCGCGCTACCCTACACCTTGGTGTAGTAGCTATTGGAAAGGAAGCCTTCGGGTCACCCTCGTCTAAGGTCGGCAACTTTTATATGTATAAATGGATTTGGCGTTAAATAAGCTACAATGGTTTATATGCCATAAATCCAAAGCAAACAAAAATTACTTAATTCGGTGTTAAATGACCCGAAAAGTGTTGATACACCGTAAAAACCAACCAACCAACCAACCAAATAATTAATTATTTCTATTTAATAATAATGTCAACTAAATGTTCTTTTAATCAATTGAATAATAATTAATTATAATTATCAATTATATTAACTAATTGAGTATAAATTAGTTATTTTTTATTTAATAATAACGTCAAATAAATCTTCTTATAATTAATTAATTAAATAATCAGTTAATAATAATTAAAAACTAATAATAATTAATAATTTTAACAATTAATTAATTATTAATCAATTGTTATAATTATTAATTATTATTAGTTATTATTAATTATTAACTAATTATTTAATTAACTAATTATAAGAAGGTTTATTTGACGTTATTATTAAATAAAAAATAATTAATTTATACTCAAGTAGTTAATGGAAGAAAATAATGGATAGTAATCCGACAATTTGTGAAGAAAAATTGACAACAAGTAATCTAAATAGAAAGTAGGGATTTATAGAGAAACAATTAGTTAATATAATTAATAATTATTATTGATTATTATTTAATTGATTAAAACAACATTTAGTTGACGTTATTATTAAATATGAATAATCAATTATTTGGTTGGTTGATTAGCAGGTTGGTTGGTTGGTTGGTTGTTTTTACGTTGTATCAACACTTTTAATTAATTATTAATTAATAAATTTCTATTTAATAAATGTTTTAATAACAAACTAATTAATTTGTATTAATAATAATTAATAATTATAATAATCTGGCGAATTTGACTGGCTCATTGGCTTAGTGGATAGAGTGTTCGCCAATGATCAGGGAGATCTGGGTTCAATCCCAGGTCGCGTCATACCAAAGACTTTAAAATTGTACTTGATACCCCCTTGCTTAACACTTGGCAATATAAGGTACGTATCGAGGGTAAAGTGGAGCAATCCAGGGGAAAGGGTAGCGCCGTCCTCTACACCTTGGTGTAGTAGCTATTGAAAAGGGAGCCTTTGGGTCGCCCTCGACTACAGTCACTAACTTTACTTACTTTACTACTTATAATAATCAATTAAATTATTATTAATTAATTTCTAATAATGTTCTAATAACTAATTAAATAATTAATCTGTAATAATAATCAATTTTTTAATTATTAATTAATTTCTATTTAATAATAACATCAAGTAAATGTTCTAATAACTAATTAAATAATTAATTTGTAATAATAATAATAATCAATTTTTTAATTATTAATTAATTTCTATTTAATTATAACGTCAAATAAATGTTCTAATAACTAATTAAATAATTAATTTGTAATAATAATAATAATCAATTTTTTAATTATTAATTAATTTCTATTTAATTATAACGTCAAATAAATGTTCTAATAACTAATTAAATAATTAATTTGTAATAATAATAATAATCAATTTTTTAATTATTAATTAATTTCTATTCAATTATAACGTCAAATAAATGTTCTAATAACTAATTAAATAATTAATTTGTTATAATAATAATAATAATCAATTTTTTAATTATTAATTAATTTCTATTTAATTATAACGTCAAATAAATGTTCTAATAACTAATTAAATAAATTAATTTGTAATAATAATAATAATCAATTTTTTAATTATTAATTACTTTCTATTCAATTACAACGTCAAGTAAATGTTCTTATAATTAATTAATTAGTATTCATTTGTTATTAAGTGTTCCTATCTAATGTAGATAGTTTTTAAACAGATCTATTTGACCCAAAGATGGAGCCTTAACACGTACTATAACTTCTGGTTTGGGTGGACCTGGGAGTAATGGCAATAAAAAGGTACTCCACACTCCCAGATCTTTGGAAGATGAGCCTGATGCAGTTTGATGTGATATATCTCGACATCCTTGATATATCACTGCAACGTCCTTTATGAAACAACTTCGATTATTAGTTAGAATTGATGATAATAATAATAATGATAATAATCTGAAGAAAAGTGAAAAGAAGGATAAGTACCTCGACCTTACTAGAGAAATAAAAAAGATGTGGAACATGAAAGTAACGATTGTGCCAATTGTGATTGGTGTGTTAGGCACAGTAACTAAAGGATTATTAAAGGGCCTGGAGTTAGCGGACGGGTGGAGACTATCCAAACGACAGCATTGCTGAGGACGGCCAGAATACTGGGACGAGTCCTGGAGACTTGAGGAGACTTGCTGTCACTCAAACTCCAGTGAAAAACCATCAGCTAATATTGATGTGAAAAACTCTAGAGGAGTAAATAATAATAATAATATCCAGTAAAGGTTCAAGTGACAACAAGTACGATTAAGTGTCTACTGGTCCTTCTCTCCCTCTTTCTTTCTTTCTCTCTCTCTCTCTCTCTTTGGGTTTCTCTCAATCCCTCCCCAACTATTAATCTCGGTGACATATTTTGAATATTTCTCTTTTCGTGATTCTGCATGCGTTTTTAGTTGAGACATTTTTTTTTCGTTTTCCTTTTCTAATTAAACGCGTGCTGATGTTATGTCTGTCACGATTACAATCAAGGGAAAACACAAGCTCAGAGCAAGTTTTCATTTTGTCAGTGTCATGGCCCCGTCTCTATAATCAGATCCAGACAGACGCTTTTCCATCGGCGTTTGTCCCCGGATTTCATTTGCATTATTCCTACCAGACATTTACTATGCTGACTAATCTAGTTGTATAAGGTCATTATCGTTACTATCTCTTGTGAATGCTGCAACGAAACATTTGACAATCACGTCATACATGACATGACTTTTGAGTTCAGTCATTCAACATTGCGACTATATATATATATATTAAGTTGGCGTCCGTAGTCGAGGGCAATTCAAAGGCTCCCTTTTCAATAGCTACTACACCGTGGTGTAGGGGAGGGCACTACTCTTTTCCCTGGATTGCTCCACTTCACCCTTGATACGTATCTTATAATGCAAGGAAGGATGTATCAAGTACAATTTTTTTGAGTCTTTGGTATGAGTCGACCTGGAATTGAACCCCGGTCTCTCCTTTCCCAGTTTAAAACAGAATTTTATCGGATATCGTTCTTCTAAAGTGACCTCACGTCCAGATTGCATCTTTGAAATTCACCAGCTGTGACAATCAGGCTTTAGTAGGGTGTATTCCAATTGCTGCTGTAGCTGTTCATTTGAAGCTGAAATCATAAAAATTGGTTAGTCGTCTTATAAGATGTATAGCAATAACATAGTGAATTTTCAAGAGTCTACGACAATTTTAAATCCCCATACAAAAAGTCTGGAAACCTATTGAATGCACCACGTATATATATATATATATATATATATATATATATATATATATATATATATATATATATATATATATGAAGAAAATAGAAAAAGAAAGGAGTCCAAAAGTGATGAATTTTTAAAAGTCAATGTTAAAATAATGATATATAAACCTTTTAATAAACCTTCATCAGAACTTTTAGATGGTGAAAAATAGATGTCTGATTTTTTAAAATTCTTTTTCGTTTTTATTCATAAAAACATCCATCGCTGTTCACAATACTTTGAGCCATCGAACTGTGTACAAACAAATGAGATTTGACACGTTTAAAAACAATGTTTCCAATAAACTATTCGCTTACAAATCGTATATATATATATATATATATATATATATATATATGTATTTATATATATATATGACCTCTTTGACATCTCTACACTAAATGGTGGTACTCTGAATATTTATGGACATCTTCACTTTGTTCAGAAGCAGCGTCTCATCTACGGAAAATGACATCAAAATGTGAGTAATTCTCTACATTGTGTGATGGCTAACGGAAGGCGTTTCTCTGATGGAGTGGCCAGATGAAATAAATGTATAATAGCCAAATGACACTCTGTTGAGTTTTATGAATTTGCTCTAAATGAAATTTATAAATTCATATATTAATTATCATACACTGAGCACTCCTGGAGATTTATAAGAATCCTTTTATATATTGTCAAATTGAATCATTCCCAACAGATTTTCTTTTGGATATATATATATATATATATATATATATATATATATATATATAGTTTTTGTTGTGCCAAAAACATACACAAAAGTACATCCTATAATAACAATAAAAATAGCTAACCCAGCTAAAATATTAACCCTATGAAAAGACATAGTATAAACTCCCAAAACCTACAATTACCCTTAAACCACTTAGACATAAAAACCGCTTTCCGAACGACAAAAACAATAAAACAGATATTAAAAAATACCTCCAAAAACGTAAATTCTTTATCTGACGAAGGAGTTTATAAAATCCGTTACCTAGATTGTTATCGGTCATGTGGAAGTCAGACCTATTCGATAAAACTAAAACGCAGTTTTTCCAAGCAGCAGTCGTGTCTATATTACGATATGGATGCACCACATGAACGCTTACTGGGCGTATTGAGAGAAAGCTTGACAGCAATTGTGCAAGAATTCTGTGAGCTATTTTGAACAAATCCTTGAGGCTACATCCCACCAAACAACAGCTGTACGACCACCAACCTCCCATCTAAAAAACCATCCAAAAAGACGAACAAGACATATGGGACACTGCTAGAGATGTAAAGACCAACTCGTACGCGACATACTCCAATGGACCTCTTCACACGGACGAGCAAGTGTTGGACGACCTGTAGGAACTTATCTACAACATATGGACTCAGGATTTAGTTTAGAAGACTTGCCGGAAGCGATGGACAATAGAGACGAATGGAGGAAGAGAGAGAGAGAGAGCCAGGGAAATTCATGTAAACAGCAAGACATAACGATGATGATATATAAATCATATATATACAAATCATACATATATAT
This sequence comes from Sepioteuthis lessoniana, assembly GCA_963585895.1. Taxonomy (NCBI): domain Eukaryota; kingdom Metazoa; phylum Mollusca; class Cephalopoda; order Myopsida; family Loliginidae; genus Sepioteuthis; species Sepioteuthis lessoniana. The sequence goes on along the minus strand of OY757942.1, from coordinate 46,411,550 downwards.
ATAGTCATCCACAGACTGATCTGTTTCGTTCTATCAGAACTCATAAGTGTGGCTAGACAGTAGCTACCCATAGCTGGGATCGAAACCCGGTTTGACTCAAACGCCAAGTCGAAGTCTCTAACCATTCAGCCACGAGCAGCTATTAGCTGCGAAGTAAATTTTATACGGTTATGAATCACAATTACTATTGTTTACATACATCCGTTCAACGGATATATATATATATATATATATATATATATATATATATATATATATATATATATATATATATATATATATATATATAATATATATATATATATATATATATATATATATTAGCAGCATTAAATAACACAGAAAAGTTGATATGCCATAGAACACAACCAAACCGAAATGTCTAGCCTAGTAGTATATCCATATTTGGAGATCGGGGGAAAATAGATTTATGCTTATACTAAGGACATTAACACGAAGGGAAAATAGTTTTTTTCCTGAATTTGAAATTTGTTCGTCGAGTATATTTTTTCAATGATAACTATAAGACCATTAGAGTCAGTGGAGCGATATATAAGCTTAAAAACGTACAGGATATTTGGAGAAGTTGTCCAATTGAACGAAGAAAGTTTTGATGCACTTTAATAAAATCATAAGACTCTATGGGAAGCAATTGCGAACATCCGTCTTTACGAGGAGATGATTTTGCGCACGGCTGAATAAATCTGTATCGTTGTGAATTCTTTCTTACGACCCGGTTAACGACTGTGGTAATTTTCTTTAAATAGCGATCCATAAAGATCTGTAATCGTTATACATAAAAACAATGTGTAATGAAGACAGGAGAAGCGAAAAAAAAAAAAAAAAAAAAAAAAAAGAAGAAAAAGAAAAACAGTAAAAAAAATCTAATGAAGCAGACGACACTTTGAAAAGCAAATCGCGCGTTCGGCTGATTTTAACGTATCGTAAGTCGCTGAAGATGGCAGGCCTTTTTAAGACGGGCGATCAGTTCTCTGAGCTGTTGGTAAATTGCTTCCTTGATCCCTGGTGTTTGTACAATTGCTTAATCGCATTTTCATGGGGGGCAATTTGAAAAGATAAAATCCTAACAAAATTAAAAAGTTTAGCTATCTTCGAATGAGGGGACTTAGAATGAAGCACTCTCAGGCAGACAGCATCTATCTATCTATCTATCTATGTTAATTTGGTTTGGTTTCCTTTGGTTTGATGGTGTATGAACAATTGTTGGTTATTTAATACCAAATCCATTTTTTATACATATAAACACTTTTATTTCAACAAATTCAGTTTAACGTAAATACACAGTTTAAATGTCAAAACAGTTTTATTTCAAACAATTCAGTTTAGCATAAGTATACAATTTAGTTCTATTTGACCCATACATAGGACCCTATAAGATGCTACCACTCCGAGGCTTTATTTGTCTCTGTGTCCCCACCAGACATGACTTGATACAAGGTCAATGACCCGAAGGTCAATTATAGTGGGGATTTAGAGAAGAAGAAGGACTATCAGGATACTTAGTGCAATGCAGGCCTAATGAGCCTAGCTGGTAATGGTATCAAATCTGGATCCAGGCACATATGTCTGATTATAGCTTAAACTGGACAGCAAGGTCGAGTGCTATACAAGGGTGACAAACATGTCAGTGATGCAGATCGCACACCCGAAAGTGACCCAGCCGAAGCCGGGGGCCATACGGCATCAAGTCTGCCTTTGCTGGACAATGCCCGCTTGCGTCAAAGCCAACAGCAAATTAATGTCGTCGGATTGATCTCCGGAGCAGAGTTAACCTCGGAGAGATAGTAATGAAGGGGTACCTCGCATTCCCCAAAGCTCCAGTAATACTGTAGCCTCACAACTAGGACACTCGTTGCGGGAGTCTTACCCTTCTGCAGAGATACAGTCGGTGTATTCTATTGGTACAACACCTACGGAATACAAATTTTACAAAGTAAAGGGAGATATGATTTTAATAATTATTACATCTATAATCGATTAAAATAAATCTCGTGTTGCCATTCAACCGAGATAATTCATTGGAAAATAATCGTAACCGGACATTAGCCGAGCGGCTAGAGTGTTCACCAATGGCCCGGGAGACCTGGGTTCAATCCCAGGTCGAGTCATACCAAAGACTAAAAAAAAAAAATGGTACTTGATGCCTCCTTGCTTAACACACAGCATTATAAGCTATGGATCCAGGGTAAAGTGGAGCAATCCAGGGAAAGGAGTAGCGCCCTCCCCTACACCTTGGTTTAGTAAGCTATCGAAAAGGGAGCCTTTGGGTCACCCTCGACTACGGTCGCCAACAACAACAACAAGTAAAGGAACAATATATTGTTAGCTGTGATATCAAAGGAGAGGAGAGAGAGAGAAAGATATGAAGTTAGGTTTGGTTTCTTTGTTTTAATGGCATATCAAACTTTGTAGGTAATTTGATGCCAAAGCCATTCTCCTAGAAGAACAGTAGTGGTACTATTTAATCCTGGGAGGATAAGGGGGTTCATGCCTTTTCCAAAGGTATTTGCCTAAAAGTGAACGTAATAGCGTAACTGGAGTTCGAACTCGCTTACTACAATTCCGCAGTCCAGCGCTTTAACCATTACAACAACGTGGACACCTCCGTTAGAATGATACATTCT
>OY757942.1:46313905-46406405 GCA_963585895.1 Sepioteuthis lessoniana | reverse complement strand
ATCCTTTCCCCGCCGGTCGTGAAAACTAGGTCCCGAATTTTTAATCCATGCTAACGCCTCGTCTCCTCGTGTCGTTTCCATAATTAATTAGGAATCGCTGCAGGTCGAAGCGTCAAGTCAAATCGGCACGTACAAATGGCGTCGCTTTTTGCCTCGATTTCATTTGCCTTTGCTAGCCGCTCGTCGAGATTATTTCTGGTTCACTTCGGCGCTTTTCAAATGATAAGGAGAATTTTCGAAGGATTTTCTTTAATTTCCTCTTTTCTTACGTCAGCTGCGAAGCAACCCACCCCCTTTCCTCGATCCTCATCATCCTGCATTTATTTTCTATTCTTTTGGTTTAATTTGTTTTTTTAATGGCATATCAACCTTCGTAGGTTATTTAATGCACAAAGAAGACAAGTAAAAGTAAAGTTGGCGATCGTAGTCGAGGGTGACCCGAAGGCTCCCTTTTTGATAGCTACTACACCAAGATGTAGGGGAGGGCGCTATTCCTTTCCCTTGATTGCTCCACTTTATCCTTGATCCTTACCTTATAATGCTGAGTGTTAAGCAAGGTAGCATCAAGTACCATTTTTTTGGTATGACTCGACCTGGGATTGAACCCAGCATAGCTGAGGTTATTAGGAAGTTCATACCTTTCCCAAGTTCGAAAGTGAACGTAATAGCGTTCGAACTCACTAACTCCGATGTCACAGTCCAGCATGATAACCACTACACCACGGTGACTCACATCTGTTTTTTTTTCTACCTACTCAGTGTTACTATGTTGAGTGTCTGAATGTGGGTAATATTAGTTCTTGCATTGTTGTAATATTAGAGGTAGTATGGAAACATAAAAAAAGGTTTTAAAACAGGCAACACAAAAAAATTCCTTAGACTCTCGTAATATCTCAACTAACCACACATTTAACTTCGAAAACTCTAAAATATTTGCTCTCATCCACGACAGTTATAAATGCAGAATAATTGAAGCGTCTTCTATAATATATTTCGACACAATATAACAACGACGACATTGGGTGCCCCTTTCATATGGCCTTGTGCCACATCTAAGCAAAAAGCTTAGTAAATTCCCAATATAACAACGATGAGTTTAAAAAAAACAAAAAAAACTCCTTTCTAGCAAAAAATAATACTAAAAGATTTCAAAATCCACTTATACACCAGCCCCCCCCCCCCTTCTCTTGACATTTAAAGTTATAAATCGTCAAAAATTTGTTTTCTCAAACCGTAAAACAATGTTACCCTCGTTCAAAAAAATCCACTTGATGACGTAATCAAAATCGAACATATTACCCTATGTTATTTCTTTTACATAAGAAAAAATTCTTTTGCCCAGATGATGACTTCCGTCTGATATGAAGATTTATCTGTCAGGATCATTTTATTTCTCACGCTTAAAATAATCTTAATAGACTGTTTTTGTACTCAAAATTTTTAAGTCGAAACACGTTGGCATAAAAATAAACAAAACAAAACGATAAACAAATCATCAAAAATACACCAATATATATTTTTATTCGTTTCCTTTTTCTAAATATATTCTGTCTGATTTATTTCATTCCTTCTCTCTCTCTCTCTCTCTCTCTCTCTCTCTCACACACACACACACACGCACACACGTACACTAATATATATATATATATATATATATATATATATAATGTTGTTTGCAGTATTTCTGAATAGATAGTGCTCAGAAGAATGAAGTTCTTGTTCTACTGGTCACATAGATGAGGAACAAACAGTCACCAAGTACCATTGACTCTGTGTCTATGCCATTTTAACTTTGATAAGCGTGCCTCTTCTCTGAAACATTTTGACATTGCCAGGAGTGAGAACTTGAGAGGTGAATGAAGCAAGATTGTCCAGTCATGTTCTCTGATGGCGTCTCTAGTCATTCAAGCAACTAGGAGTCATTGCACTGTCATTTTACACCTGCGGACTTTTTATCTGGATCCATGAAAGAGATATTGAGAGGATAGTGGATCTTTAACGATGATTTTTAAAGAAGCTACTCGTACATGACTAAGAAAGCAGCCAAGAATCTTCTACAAGGCAGATATAAATACTCTCAGTCAAAAGTGAAATATCATGATTGAAAAATAATTAAAATTTTGAGACTTTTGTTTTCATTTTATTATGCTTGAAGGGGTTTCTTCTATTAAATCAGTTCTAAGCACCTTTTGATTGGGCCTTGTGTGAGTGTGTGTTTTTGCCCTGTCAGCAGGCTTTGAGTATGCTGACTGTATCTTCTTTATAGGGGTAAGACTCCCTTTTTAAAGGAAGGTTTCTTGGGTATGACACTAAACTGCATCTGGAGAGGGTAGAGTATCTCTTCATTCCCATTCCTCCCAGGACCGCTCTAACTTGATTTGTAGTACCAGTTAGGGTACCATTTGTGGATCAAATATGTTTTAAAATCATTTATATCCGATAACCATCTGCAAAAAAGGAACCTTTTAAAAGACATTCACACGAAAATGTGAATGAATTTCCCTAACTCTAGGCATGAAATAACCTTAGTTTTGTTGGTTTATTTTGGTTTCATGGCATATCAACCATTCTAGGTTATTTAATGCCAAATCCATTTTTATCATATTTACCAACCCCTCCGCTCGGGCAGGATATGACACAACGTCATTTTTTAAGCGGAGTTTAACAGGTTTGAATTCAGAGTTTTCCTTCTCCTAGGCTAGTTGCCTCACCTCACCAAGGCTGAAGAACCTAGTCTGCCCTACTATTTACCCATAGCTGGAGGGAGAATAATTGGATTCATACCTTTCCCAAGGGTATTAGTGCTATGTGAAATGCAATCAGTCTCGTCCAGGATTTGAACTCGTATCGTCGTGTCCAATTCCTACGACGATAACCATTACACCACGGGCACCTCCAAATCCATTTTTATACTTATAAATAGTCATATTTGAAACAATTCAGTTTAAATGTCAAAAACATGTTTATTTCAAGCAATTCAGTTTTGTCGGCAAAGTTAAATGGTTTCAAGTATTGTTATGTATCATTAACAATTCACTTAAAAATCAGTTGCCCAGTCGGCTGCGGCAGTAGATTACATTGACTGCTTCTCTGCAGAGGGATAATACCACCCCCGACGTGTGTCCTCGATATGACACTAAACAATCTGATGGTGAGGTTCCAGTAATGCTGGAGCTTTAGGGAATTCGGAGTACCCCTTCATTGCCATTGCTCCCAGGTCCACTCTGGCCTGGAGTGGTAGCATCTGATAAGGTTCCTATCTATGGGTTAAATAGAACTGAACCGTGGTTTCTTGACTTTACTGTTTTTTTGCATTTAAACTGCATATTTATGCTAAACTGAATTGTTTAAAATAGAATTGTTTTGACATTAAACTGTGTACTTATGCTAAACTGAATTATCTGAAATAAAACTGTTTTGACATTAACTCTGTGTATTGCCCAGTCGGTTGGGGCTGTAGAATACACCAACTGCTTCGCTGCAGAGGAGTAAGACCTCCCCCAATGAGTGTCCTGGATATGTCACTAAATGATCGGACGGTGAGATTCCAGTGATGCGGGAACTTTGGGGAATGCGGAGCACCCCTTCATTGCCATTGCTCCCAGATCCACTCTTGCCTGAAATGGTAGCACCTGATAGGGCCCTATCTGTGGGTTAAATAGAACTAAAATACTCACAGAATTGTTTGAAATAGAACTGTTTGATTAAACCAAATAGTTTGAAATAGAAATGTTTTTGACCATTAAACTGTACTTAAATTCAAACTGAGTGCTTATGCTAAACCGAATTGTTTGAAATGGATATGTTTTGACATTGAAACTGTACTTACACTAAAATGAATTGTTATATATAGAAATGTTTTAACATTTATCTGTGTGTAAACAAAATATATGCTTATACTAAACTGAATTAGCTGAATTAGAACTCTTTGACTAAACTGAATTGTTAGAAATAAAAATGTTTTTGACAATTAACTTTTGTACTCACGTAAACTGAATTGTTAACTAGAAGAATGTTTGATAGAACTGATTTTTGCATAAAAATGGATTTGGTGTTTAATAACCTACAAAGGATGATATGCCATAAAATCCAAACAACCAACCAAACAAACTACTTAGATATCAGTCATTTTATTTACTCTAAGTTAAGTGTCAAAACAGTTCTATTTCAAACAATTCAGTTTAACATAAGCACACAGTTTAGTTCTATTCAACCCATAGATAAAACCTTATCAGTTGTAACCATTCAGGACCTGAGTGGACCTGGGGTCTTTGGCAATGAAGGGGTACTCCGCATTTCCTAAAGTTATGGTATTACTGAAACATCACCATCAGATTGTTTAGTGTCATATCCAGGACACTCGTTAGAGGGTGTCTTACCCTTTTGCAGAGGTGCTGTCGGTGTATTCTAGAGCCTCAGTCGACAGGACCAAATAACCCTGGTATATATATATATATATATATATATATTATCTGATCCAGTTAAACCAGAGTTGGGAGTAATTCCATCAGGACAAGAAAACTATTCAAAAGTGAACATTTAAATAAATAAAAAACACATAACAGGATGGAGATAAATTTATAATCCTAATGTGACCGGTTTGGATGCACTACTTGGACGCTAACTAAACGGCTGAAGAAGAAGCTAGACGGCAATTACACAAGAATGCTGCGAGCGATATTGAACAAGTCCTGGCGGCAACACCCCACAAGGCACCAACTATACGGCCAACTGCCTCCCGTCACGAAAACTATACAAGTTAGACGAACCAGACAAGCAGGATACTGCTGGAGAAGCAAGGACGAACTTATCAGTGATGTACTCCGATGGACCCCCACATATGGCCAAGCAAAAGCAGGACGTCCAGCTCGAACATACATACAGCAGCTATGTGAGGATACGGGATGTAGCTCTGAAGACCTGCCAGAAGCGATGAATGATAGTGTTGTGTTCTAGTTAGTTAACACAAGTAGTAGTAATAATAAGACAAACCACGATATGTGAGGAAAATAGTTATATTTACAGGAAAGAGTATTTACAAGAGGGAGGCTGTTAGTAATAAGAACATAGGATTAGTGATAGAGTAATGATATACTTCAACAATAGGAACGGCTCTTCTGGTCTGACTTGTTGGCTTATCCCTCCAGACTGATCTCCGCTACTGCCATATATAACAGATGGAACAGCTCATTATGTTGGAAAGGTAGGTGATACACAACAGATAGGGAGAAGTGGCGAGAGAGGGTCAGGGATATCCGTGCTAGCGGCACGATATGATGATGATGATGATATATATATATATATATATATATATATATATATAGTATTCTTAGTCCAGTTAAACCGGAGTTGGGAGTAATTCCATCAGGACAAGAATGAAGAGGTAACTCTTCACCCCTCTTCTATCCCCTCCCACTCTTCTATCCCCTCCCACTCTTATGTGTCTATTCTAGTTTTTTTTATCAAAAAGATCTGAAGAAGTCCTGTTAATTTTTTTTCGTGTTTTGGAAATTTCAAAAATGCGTAACAGGATGGAAATAAATTTATAATCCTTTGTGATTGGTTTCGTTGTTTTTTCTTAAAGTATATATATATATATATATATATATATGACCTCCGTAAAGTTTGGGACCACCGTGAATTGTTTCTTTAACTTCATAATAAAGGCTAATTTTGTAATCGTTTTTAAAATTTGTTGTGAACTGTATGAGAATAAGCAAAATTTATTTACACATTTACTTACAACTAGAGAATCACTCCCACTAACAAACTTTTACAAGTTATTAGAAAGTATGACAAGAATTCGTTCTGCAGTTATAAATATTCATTTTGACTAAAATGATTGCATGACTGGATATAAACAAAAATATTTATTTAAAGATATGAAACTGTGGGACAGACTGAAACTGACTGGACGACAAATTGATAGATAGATAGATAGATAGATAGATATAAAAAGTGAGAGAGAGAGAGAGAGAGAGAGAGAGTGAAATAGAAAAAGAGAGAGAGAGAAAGAAAGACAGAGAGAGAGAGAGAGAAACAGACTGAAATAGACAGATAAATGGCTTGATAGATTTGTTCACAGATATAAACAGACTGACAGAGATGAGAAGAGAGAGAGAGAGAGAGAGAGAGAGAGAGAGAGAGAGAGAGAGAGAGAAACAAGCTGAAAAAGATAAATGCCTCGATAGATATGAACACAGACATAAATAGATTGAGAGAGAGAGAGAGAGAGAGAGAGAGGAACAAACAGAAATAGATAAATACCTAGATAGATATGAACAAAGACATAGACTGAGAGAGAGAGAGAGAGAGAGAGAGAGAGAGAGAGAGAGAGAGCAAGAGAGATCTGAACAAACTATGATAGACTGATAGCTTTGTGAACAGGGTTGCTCGTCCGCCCAAGAATGCAAATGTCCAAAGGATGTACGCGTGAAACGAAATGAAAAAGCCGAAAGGCAACGGATATTTTGTCATGGTCATCACCACTGTCTCCTTGCATTCAACCCAAGAAAAGGGGCCCCTATTGTAACGTATCCAGGCCCGAATTATCGAAACACATGAGCACCGCAGTGATATTCCCCTGAGTGAGTCGTTAATAAGAGATTTTAGCAGGAAAAAAGCAGAACGGTGACCAATTGGAGTCAGCTCCACAGCGAATCGGGGGAGAAAATCCGCGAAAAATTTGCCCGGGCAGCGCCAACGTTATTAAGTCGTTTCAAAATACATTACCCCACCTAACACCCTCACCAAACACCCTTCCCCATCACTCTCCACCCTCTACTTATGTTCTTCTCTGCTTTAATGGCCGCAGGAATGTCTGCACAAGGACTGACGCAGAGTGACCACACGTTGACCAGTGAGGTCACATCTCTCTCTCTCTCTCTTTCTCTTTCTCTCTCTCTCTCTCTCTCTGTCTCACTTAGAATATTCACATGAGCTCATGCTGCCTGGACATTGAATATTATGCACGAAAGAAATTGTCGCCTCTGTCATTTGGGGGTCATCACTAGCCTTTCATTTCCGGTCTGGTTATGTCACAGGGCTCATGCGCACTTCAACATTTGCAATTCACTCGTGATTTTAAAGATATTTCTTGGGTTTTATGAATGATAATGGTAGTCATAGATTTTAGGCTAGGAGCCTCAAGCTTTCTTCACCGAATCTAGAAACTACATTCTATTTTGTCACACGAGGTTTGATCAGAAAGTATCGAGACTAGAACATTAAGTCTATTCCAATTTTAAAACGCATAATCTAAATGAAGTTTGTGCGTGTACAGCTGAACAAGCAAACTTTTATCTGGCCCAGTCGGCTAGGGCTGTAGAATACTCCAACAGCACCTCTGTAGAGGGGTAAGACCCCCCCCCACTAACGAATATCCCATGGCCTAGTCGGTTGGGTCAGTAGAATACACCAATTGCATCTTTGCATAGGGGTAAGACTCCCCCAACAAGTGTCCTGGGTGACACTAAACAATCTAATGGTGAGTTTCCTATAATGTTGGAGCTCTGGTGAAAGCAGAGTATCCCTTTATTGCCATCGCTTCCAGGTCCACTTTGTCACGGAGTGGCCACACCTGATAGGGTCCTATATATGGGTTAAATAGAACTAAACTGTGCTTATGCTAAACTGAATTGTTTGAAATAGAACTATTTATATGTATTAAATCGATTTGGCATTAAATAACCTACAATGGTTGATATGCCATAAAACGAAGCCAAAACCAACATTTTATCCAGTCAAATATGCGATTATTATTTTTAGCTTAGAAGGTGTTAGTAGAGTCGAGACTTATTTTTATTCTATGTAAGTTTTTCACACCAGTGACAGCAAGTGTTCACAGCTTTTTGTGACTCTACTAAGTATTCTAGCTGATCTTGACAGTGCTGTGGTTTGGATGGTCTCTATATCCAGTCACCCCTCTCTCTTCTCGGGGCTTTTTTTGATCGTTCCAAGTGCACCTGCTGCAATTGGCATCACCGTCATCCTCTTCGTCTCCACCTTTTTCTGTTCTTTAGCAAAATTCTCGTATTTATCTATCTTTTCGCTTTAATTAATTTTCCATCTAGGGTGTGCCGGAACAGCAAAATCCAATCGTTGACAGGTTATTTTCCTGTAAACTAACATTAGGTTCTGGTCTTCTTAAAATCATGATAATTTTATGAGTTCTTTCTTTCTTTCTTTCTTTCTTTCTTTCTTTCTTTCTTTCTTAATGGTATATCAACCAGCGTTGGTTTATTAAATGCCAAAGCCATCTATCCTTGTAGAAGAACAGTTGTGGAACTAAAGGTTTGTGTGTGTCGGGGGGATAAGAGAATTCATTGTAATTCTAGTTTCATAAATCGTGTAAAAAATATAGTTTGCTTTGGTTTGTTTGTTTAATGGCAAATCAACCTTCGTGGGTTATTTAATACCAAAGCCATCAACCCCTGAAGGAGAATTGTGGTGGAACTATAGGTGGGGGTAATAGAGAGTTCATTGTAAGTCTAGTTTTATCTATCATGAGATTAAAATTGGTTGGTTTGGTTTTTGTTTAATGGCATATAAATCTTCGTGGGTTATTTCACGCCAAAGAAATATTTGTGGAAGATCAGTTGTGGAACTATAGGTGGAGGGATAAGAAAGTTTATTGTAAGTTTCATCTGTCATGAGATTAGAATGTTTTTTTTTATTTAATGGCATATCAACCTTCGCAAGTCATTTAATGCCAAAGCTATCTTTGTAGACGAACAGCAATTGTACTATTTAACCATTTAGCTGGCAGGATAAGGGAGTTCCTACATTTCCTAAAGCTATTAGCCTAAAAATGTATGATTGGAGTTCGAACACGTTTCCTATGATGTCGTAGTTCAATACATTAGCCACTACCCTACAGAAGCTCATCACTATTAAATAGTATTCCTTATAAGGAAAGTCACGTTCCATATAAGGTTTGGTTTGGTTTAGTTTTATGTCTTATCAACCACTGTAGTTTATTTAATGTGACTAGGGTTTTAGCTCGAATATTATGAAGTCACAATCTAGCTCGTTAGCCACTACACCACGGGAACTCTTCCCACCCCTTTTGGATTCTGACGAATAGGAAATCTGATAGAAGCATAAGATAATACTCATAGCTTGAACTTAGGAAACGAAGATCAAGAAGGAATTGCCTTAAGCCGATTGCAGACACGTTCATGACTGCCAAGGCCGTGCGGGACAGGCTGGCACAGTCGCAGCAGCCGCAGCTGGAAGTCTGATGAGGGGTTGAGTTGTGGTTCCGCCTCCTACATCTTTTATTCTTTAGAGCCGCCCAACGAGTGTTTTTTAAAAAAAGGAAACAACATGCTAAGTGATGAGATAACGTCAAACAATTCACAACAAACAATATGGTAGCTAGAATATCCACCATATTGTTGTGTATTGCCTGACGTTGTGTATCTACCAGAATTCAAAGTTGATATGTAAATAAAAAAAAAACATTTCGATTTTTTAGATATATACATTACAAAAAAATTTGTAAACACATTTTGTTGATAAAAATTTTAACCGAGCCTAAGCTCAATTTTTCATCGCAGTTAATGGCTTCAAATATTTCTATCTAACAGGAATTATTCTAATTCTCATTAATCTTTTGTTTGCCCGTGGTGTAATGGTTATCGTTGTACGAAATGGACACGACGACACGAGTTCAAATCCTAGCTGAGACTAATTGCATTTCACATAACACTAATACCCTTGGGAAAGGTATGAATCCAATTGTTCTCCCTCCAGCTATGGGTAAATAGTTGGGCAGACTAGGTTCTTCAGCCTTGGTGAGGCAACTAGTCTAGGAGAAGGAAAACTCTGAATTCAAACTTCTTAAACTTCGCTTTAAAAAATTGACCTTGTGTCACATCCTGCTCGAGCGGAGGGGTTGGTAAATATGATTAATCTTTTGTTTGCACACAGTTAAATGGCCCCAAGTATTCCTATGTATCATTATCAATTCAATTAAACACTCATTTGTTTACTCACAGTTAATGATTAAACAGTTCTATTTCTAACGGTTCGATTCAGCATTTGTTTGGACAGGGTTTAAATGTCAAACAGTTCTATTTGAACCATAGTTAGGACCCCTATCAGGTGTCACCACTCCAAGCCAAAGTGGACCTGGGAGCGATGGCAATGAAGGGCTACTCCTCAACTCCAACAGCTCTAGCATTACTGAAAATAGTTACACAAGGGAAACAAAAAGAGAAACCGAATCTTCAGCCGCGGGGGTTGAACACTCTAGCAGGGGATTATCGGTTACCACTTACACGCAAATATGAAGCTCTTCTCATGAACTGACAACTTTGAGAGAACGGATTTCCCTGACACTTGCTATCTGTCCTTATCGTCTGTCGTTCCAGGCAGGTCTTCCAGACAGCATCCAGTGTCCACTACACCATGGGAAAGCGGCAATATGCGTGTGTATTCATAAATTGGTATGTGTATTGAATAAGGACGAAAGGAAAACGCAAAGAAGGAAAAAACACAGATTATCTCAAAATAGATATAACCATATTTACCAACCCCTCCGCTCGGGCAGGATATGACACAAGGTCAATTTTTTAAGCGGAATTTAACAGATTTGAATTCAGAGTATTCCTTCTCCTAGACTAGTTGCCCCACCAAGGCTGAAGAACTCAGTCTGTCCTACTATTTACCCATAGCTGGAGGGAGAATAATTGGATTCATACATTTCCCAAGGGTATTAGTGCTATGTGAAATGCAATTAGCCTGGTCCAGGATTTGAACTTGTGTCGCCGTGTCCATTTCCTACGACGATAACCATTACACCAAGGACACCTCCAAAATAGATATAACCCATTAATATGATAATTTATTGCTAAGATAAGAAACTCCATGTCGGCTGTTTTGGATTTATACTTGATTTGGATTCTGCATTGGTTGAGTTAAGATCCTTCTTTAAGATTCTTTGCAACGATGTATGTGAAAGACCAAATTCTTGGGAACGTCTTCGAAGCGACTTTTTCGGACTCCTTCTGACAGAATCTCTCACCACATCCATATTGTCAGGACATCTTGCATTCAAATTCCTGTCAGATCTGGGATTTTCTGCCTTTTAGTTGAAGTTATTTACTGACCCTTTGGCTTGAAATTTGTGTACCCAACGATGAATTTTGCTTTTCTGGGGATAATTGTTCCTGCGAAATTTTGCTTGTATCGTTTTGAATGATTTTGTCTTCAAATAAATAGTGACGCATAATATTTTTCCCCTCTTGTCCAAGGAATTGAGATCGAAGATTAATAGTTGTTTTTAATAAACTATTTCAAATATAAAAGAAAAAAACCCAATATTATAATTAGTAAAGTTACTAGCAGTCATATGGGTCCCATGTTTATTGAGACACCCTTTATTAGTAGATTTATTAACAGTCATATGGGTCCCGTGTATATTGAGTGACCCTATATATGCTAATTTAAGACCAAATCATTCAAGACTAAGTAGTGACGCAAAATATTTTTCCTCTCTTGTCCAAGGAATTGAGATCGAAGATTAATAGTTGTTTTTAATAAACTATTTCAAATATAAAAGAAAAAAAACCCAATATTATAATTAGTAAAGTTACTAGCAGTCATATGGGTCCCATGTTTATTGAGACACCCTTTATTAGTAGATTTATTAACAGTCACATGGGTCCCGTGTATATTGAGACACCCTATATATGCTAATTTAAGAGAAGACTAAGTAGTGACGCAAAATATTTTTCTTCTCCTGTCCAAGGAATTGAGATCGAGGATTAATAGTTGTTATTGTTATTGCATACTATTTTCAAATCTGACCCCACCAAAAAGACCCACAGCATCATTAGCAGTAGAGTTATAAGCCGTCACATGGGTCCCATGTATATTGAGACACCCTGTTAGTAAAAGTTGGTGACCTTGGTCGAGGGTGACCCGAAGACTCCCCTTTTAAGAGCTACTACACCGAGGTGTATAGAAGGGCGTTAGTCCATTCCCAGGATTGTTTCACTTTAACCTTGATCATCACCTTATAGTGCTAAGTAAGGCGGCATGAAGTATTATTTTTTGAGTATTTTGGTTTGACTCGACCTGGAATTGAACCCCGGTCTCCTTATTAGGCCAATGGCTCAGAAGATAGAAAGATAAACACCCTGTAGATAGAAATAAAACCGTTGCATTATGGGAAACGCAAAAAATAAAAACAGTTGAGAAAAAATATTTTTCAAAAAAAAAAAAGAGAGAAAGTAAAGTCCGCCATGGGCAATTTCATATTGGAGTTACGTCTTCAGCAAATAATACATTCCTGGTATTCTAATCACGTTTTGACTGTGGCGTAATTCAGAGCGTCGACTGTCATTAGCCTCTCTTTCCCCATTCATTGCAACGTTGTAAATTCAGAAATAAATCACTTAATCTTTTGTAAAACTCTACTCTGCAACATTACGAGCGAATAAAGACGTTTGTTTGCTCACGAACCGAACCCCGGCATCCAATTTACTCACAGATTTTTTTTCTTTTTGCTATTCGTTCATTGGGATGATATTGGACTTGTTTATCCGCACGCTAAACGAAAGGAAACGAATTAAACACTATAACTACTTAAAATAAAACCGGCATTTTGGGAAAAGGACTTTGGAGAAATTAGAGAGATACAACGAGGGATTATTCAAACAAAAAAAAAAAGAAAAAAAAATTAAAATGGCGGAACTGCTACAATTCTATTTGATCTTAAAAATCGAAATGTTTTTTTTTATTTACATATCAACTTTGAATTCTTTTATTGCGGTAGATACACAACGTCAGGCAATACACAACAATATGGTGGATATTCTAGCTACCATATTGTTTGTTGTGAATTGTTTGACGTTGTCCCATCACTTAGCATGTTGTTTCCTTTTTCTAAAAACACCCGTTGGGCGGCTCTAAAGAATAAAAGATGTAGGAGGCGGAACCACAACTCAACCCCTCATCAGACTTCCAGCTGCGGCTGCTGCGACTGTGCCAGCCTGTCCCGCACGGCCTTGGCAGTCATGAACGTGCCTGCAATCGGCTTAAGGCAATTCCTTCTTGATCTTCGTTTCCTAAGTTCAAGCTATGAGTATTATCTTATGCTTCTATCAGATTTCCTATTCGTTAGAATCCAAAAGGGGTGGGAAGAGTTCCCGTGGTGTAGTGGCTAACGAGCTAGATTGTGACTTCATAATATGCGAGCTAAAACCCTAGTCACGCTATTATGTTCTCTTTTTGGACAAATGTCTTTGAGAAAGGTATGGATTCCCTCATTCAACTATGTGGACTAAATAGTGAGGCGTTTATAGTTTAAGGGTTACCGCCGTAAAAAATGGGTCCGGCGGCCTGCGTTCAAAAGTGGGACGAGGCTGTTTACATTTCACATAACGCTAATATCTTGGGAAATTAATGAATCCAATTGTTCTCCTTTCAGCTATGGGTAAATGGTAGGGCAGACGGGGCTCTTCAACCGTGGTGTGGTAACCGCTGAAAGAAAAAGAAAATTCTGAATTCGAACCAGTTAAACTCCACTTAAAAATTGACCTTGTGACGCTTCCTGCTCATATGGAGGGGTTGGTATATATATATATATATATATATAGGATAGATTGTATCGCTACTGTTTTTCTACAAAAATGGCTTTGACATTGAATAATCCGCGAAGGTTGAGCAAAACCACACCAAACAAAGACGACGGACTATATATATATATATATTTTTATTTTTTTTCAACGAACATATTTTATACTTCACTTCTTGTAAATTTCGTGTAAATTTATGTTTTTTTTTCTTTTCTTCATTTTTCTTTTCTTCCAAATTTTCTTTTCTTTCAGATCAGTATGAGGGAATCAGTGTGACGTAGAGGCTAATTTGCTTGACTGGAACATCGTAGTAAGCAAGTTCGAATTCCAGTCACGCTTTTACGTTCTCTCTGTTTAATAGCATATCAACCTTCGTAGGTTATTTAATGCCAAATCCATTCTTCTTAAAGAACAGTCGTGGTACTATTTATCCCATAAATGGGAGGATTAGGGGTTCATGCCTTTCTCAAGGATATTTGTCCGAAAGTGAACATATTAGCACGACTGGAGTTTGAACTTGCTTACTACGATTCCACCGTCCAGTGCTTTAACCATTACACCACGAGGACGTTTTACATTCATATTCGTACTAATAACCTTGGGAAAGATAAGAACCCCCTCATCCCTTAGCTATGTCTTAAATAGTACCACTGGTGTTTTTAGCATTAAATAACCTACAAAGACTTATACACCATTAAAATAAACTACACCAAACTAAGACGAGGGATGATATATATATATATATATATATATATATATGAAGAGTAAATAAAGGATTGTAATCCGACAATATGTAGTAAAACTGATAACAACGATCCAAGTGGAAGGAGAGAGTTATCGACACTATAGCGTTTCGGTTCTACTGAATCATCATCAGGACCATGAGGGGTGATATTAACGATTTTAAGTTAACGATGGATGTTTAGAAATGTGAAATACAAAAACCTTGCGGAAAATATGTATAATAAGAAAAAGTTGGCTGTTTAACTGGCGAATCAACGTTTTATGTTTTAAATTACGTCATTTGACTTATTAGGAATATTGTATAGAATTTATGTTACGTTTGTTTATCGAGAAAGATTTCGAGTCAGAGGGAAGAAAAGAAAGTAAGAAAGAACAAAAAGAAAAATAGAAAGCATGAAAATTATGAGATACACACACACACACACACATATGTGTGTGTGTGTGTGTGTGTGTGTGTTATGGCAGCATTTCTTCATTAATACAAATTTCATTAAACATAATAGACATTTTCTGTCTACATATTTTCTTCTGGATCCGTTCGTATTGCCGTATTGCTTTTATCGTATTCAGCGGGAATTTATTGATGTATTTTCCATTGTTGTATACATCTCTAGTGGTTTCTGCCCGACTTTGGGCCATCATCAGGGGAGGATCTATTACAAAAGTGATGTAACTTTTGTTTTTGCATATTACTACTATGTAAGAGTGTCTTTACCGTTGGAGTGTATAGCGTTTGCTTTTAAATGGGTTTCTATGAATAGTGTCAGTAGCTAAAGACATTTAAGTACATTAGCACTGGTTTGAAAATTAATTCTTTTAAGAGTCGGTTGCATGTAGTGCTTCGAGAATATATATATATAAATATATATATTGGCATCCACAGACCGACTGTTTCGTTCAATCACAACTATTCAGTGTGGTATGACACACGTAATGCTTCGAGTTGGGATTTTACGCCAGTCGGTATTCTTACCGCAGAGCCATCGTCATCCACATCCTAAGTGAATGAATTTTTACGTATATATAGATATATACATATACGCTTATCGGCTACTGGAGTCCTCAGTTCATGAGAAGAGGTTCGTATTTACGCGTAAGTGGCAACCCGTAATTCCCTGCTCGAGTGTTCAACATTTGGAGCTAGGGACCAGAAGATGATTCAATTAATAAAGTGGATTTTGCAGTCAAACATCTTACATTTAGCCTGAAAAAATGCTTGTTTTTATATAATCTTCAAACACATTTTTCCCATCGAAAACATAACCCAGTCGGCTGGGGGGCTGTTGAATACAAATGTTGTATAACCATACGTATACATATTCAAATACCGACAAATATACAACACAAATGCATGTACAAATGCAGGCGGACTCAAATTGTTCAGGTATGAATCGTTTATTAATTTCTGACTTCGGTTCTTCGACACGAGGAGAGAGACACAATTCTTACTATGCTAACCACTCCCAATATTCGGCACATCACGTGGTCCAATCTCAGTTTCTCACCATCATGGTCGGACCCCAACTTCAGCTGTCTGCCATTGAGGCAGACAACCCAACTGTCTGCCTACCTGGCCCAAAGTCAACTCCCAACTTCAAAATCTTCAAATTCTCAGAATTATCGCTTCTGGGCATGACGTCATTCACACTCCAGCCCAATTTCCTATTTGGGATTTATAATGACAATTGTGATTGTCATATCCTTTGCGCGCGAGCGTAAAACTGTACTCAATGTCTGCACCCGAACAACCAGCCGAATAGTTCAAAGCCCAACCAAACTAAATGATAAAATATAATTAACGAAAAATGATTAATATAAAAAATCATTCCGTTATTATGTAACGCACAGACTCCATCTCTGCAGAGAGGTAAGACCCCCTCGTGCAACAAGTGTCCTAGATATGACACTAAACAATCGGCATGAAGAGACTCAGCACTTTTCTTTCTAAAAAGATATGCCATAAAACCTAAACAACCAACCAAAATTCAGTTCCACATTGAAATTCTTTGAAAACAAGTGGAAATCAGACTCAAACTGAAAGGTGAATATGGTTATTCCCAACCAAATTAAGTAATTTTTCTTTTTTAACTGTTATTTCTTTGTTTCTATGTATCTGCCTATTCAGATCTTTTTATAAGGGTATCAGCATAGCGTAATGCCACTGGTATTTCTGAAGTCTGATAGCTTGCATTGCCCTGATGAAACCTAAACTACAATTAACCTTAGAAAAGGTCATCATGCCGAATTTTATGACACCAACAGAAATTCCCTGTTGTTTAGAAAAGTTCTCAATTGTGATAATTTCGGGTGTGATCGCCCCTGGGGGTACACTGTGAGCCTGCTTGGCTCACAGACATCTTCAATATCATTTTGATATTCTTTAAAAAAATTATCCCATTTTTAAAGTTTTTTTGACAAAAACGCGAAATTATTCTTTTGTAAATGTTTCACGGTTTGCATATCTCAACTATCAAAAATTTGAAGACAGAACTCTGTTCGAGCCTAAAGCACTTTATATTTGCTTTGCCGCCATTTTGAATTGTCTCAAAACAAATATTTTTGTGGTTCATATATTTTTTGCTATGAATCACTTCCTAGCAATACTGGTTGTTTTGTTTTCGGGTCATTTAACGCCGGATTTTGGTTTGGTTTGGTTTGGTTTGATGATAATATTAACCCTTGTAGGTTACTTATTGCCATATAAACAGTTCTTTTTCAGATAATTCAGATTAGTATGAGTACACTGTTTGGTTCTATTTAACCCACAGATAAGACCCTCTCAGGTCAAGCATTACCGAATTTACCATTATGGAAGAACATTCTGAAAAAAAAATGTACTTTAATTGAAAAAAATCTCTATAGTCATTGAATGACCTTCGTATGTACTCGTCCATCTTGTACTCTTTCTAATAGAAAATTAAACGCACACACACACACACACACACACACACACACACACACACACACACACACACACACACACACACACAAACGTATGTATATATATATATATACGTATATGTATATAAATATTTTTATGAATATTCACACACACACTCATATATATATGTGTATGTATATATTCGTATGAATATTCATGCACACACTCGCACACACATATATATGCATATCCATACACGCACATACACACACACACACATATATATGGAGGTGCTCGTGGTGTAATGGTTATCGTCGCAGGAAATGGACACGGCGACGCGAGTTCAAATCCTGAACTAGACTGATTGCATTTCACATAGCACAAATACCCTTGGGAAAGGTATGAATCCAATTATTCTCCCTCCAGCGATGGGTAAATAGTAGGGCATACTAGGTTTTTCAGCCTTGGTGAGGTAACTAGTCTAGGAGAAGGAAAACTCTGAATTCAAGCCTGTTAAACTCCGCTTAAAAATTGACGTTGTGTCATATCCAGCTCGAGCGGAGGGGTTGGTAAATAAATATATATATATATATATATATATATATTTATAAATATTCATACACACACACGTATATATATGTACGTGATGAATAGTCATACACACACACACACACACACATATATATATATATCATCATCATCATATCGCGCTGGTAGCACGGATATCCCTGACCCTCTCTCGCCACTCCTCCCTATCGTTCATCGCCCTAGGTAGGTCTTCAGGACAGCATCCCGTATCCTCACATAGCTGCTGAATGTATGTTCGTGCTGGTCGTCCTGCTTTTGCACGGCCATGTGTGGGGGTCCACGAGGGTACATCTCTTATGAGTTCGTCCCTGCTTCTCCAGCAGTGTCCTGCATCTCTGGTTCGTCTAACTTGAATAGTTTTCGTGATAGGGGGCAGGTGGCCGTACAGTTGGTGTCTTGTGGGGTGTTGCCGCCAGGACTTGTTTAAGATTGCTCGTAGCATTCTTGTGTAATTGCCGTCTAGCTTCTTCTCCAGCCGTTTTGTTAGCGTCCATGTAGTGCATCCATATAGCAGTATCGATGCGACCGCTGCCTGGAAGAAACTGCGTTTCATTTTATCGGTTACGTCTGATTCATGTGTTGTATACTCATATAATACTGATGCATGCATAAACACAACGACACAATGAAGTTGAGCGAAGACACTTCTTCAGAAAAATATACCCCTCATTTTATTTGAATGCGTTGTGTGTGAGAGGGAGTTGTAGACCGAATAGAACAGCAACATATTTACCCCCACTCTTATGGCCATCAGCGTTGTATCTTTTAGTCGTAGGAAATGGACACGGCGAAACGAGTTCAATTCCTGGACCTGACTGATTGCATTTCACATAGCACTAATACCCTTGGGGAAGGTATGAATCCAATTATTCTCCCTCCAGCTATGGGTAAATAGTAGGACAGACTAGGTTCTTCAGCCTTGGTTAGGCAACTAGTCTAGGAGAAGGAAAACTCTGAATTGAAACCTGTAAAACTCCGTTTAAAAATTGACCTTGTGTCATATCCTGCCCGAGCGGAGGGGTTGTTAAATAGTATCAGCGTTGTATCTTTCTCGTTCTCCAAGGTTGCTCAACCGGATGCCCGGGGTCCCAGCTCTCTGCTGGGTGCCGTTTTCTCTACGGCATCATTTCTCTAACTCTTCTGATCCCCAAACTGAGTTCCTGTCTTCACCGAGTTATATAATAGTTCAATCGCCCACTCAATATCTTCCCATAACTAGCCATCGGAATATGACACTTCCGCTGTCCTTGGAATGGCATATTTGATCGTCATCAAGCGGAAATAACTGTCATGCAGTTCACAGATCACTCTATTCCGGTGCCTCAGTCTGTGACTGTAACGCGGGATTTTACCTTGTCCCATATTGTCAGCCAAGCCCGCCTACGCGATCTCTCCCCATATCTGGCCATCGGAATGTGTCACTTCCGCCGTCTTTGGAATCGCATGTTTGGCCGGGTCGAAGGTCAATATACAACACATGCACACATACACACACAGATATGTATATATATCTCTATATATATATGAATATTCATACGTATGCACACACGTATATATATATATATATTCATACACACATACGCACACACACACACACACATATATATATATATATATATATTCTTATGAGTATTCATACACACACGGATATATATATATATATGGATGTATAAACATATTCTTATAAATAGTCATATATATATATATATATACATATATATATTCATATACACATGTACACACACACACACAATGACACACACACACGCGCACACACACACACACACATATATATAATCTTATGAATATTCATACACACACATGTATATATGTGCATATTCATACAGACATACGCACACACATATATATTGCTATATATTCTTATTAATATTCATGCACACACACACACACATATATATGCATATTCATACACGCACTTACACACACACACATATATATATAAGTACATATATATATTCTTCTGAATATCCATACACACACATGTATATATATATGTATATTCACACACACACACACACACACACACACACACACACATATATATATATATATATTCTTATGAATATTCAAACACACGCACACACACACACACATATATATATATATATTCTTATGAATATTCAAACACACACACACACACACACACGTATATATATATATATATATATATATATATATATATGCAGGTATATATATATATATATTTATGTATATATATATATATTTCTCTGAATATTCATACACACATACACACACGCACACACACTCACACACACTCACACACACACACACACACACACATATATATATATATATATATATATATATATATATGTATATTCATATACACACATATACATATGGGTGTATATATATTCTTACGAATATTCATACACGCCCGCACATATGTATATATCTATATGTATATTCATACACAGATACACATACATCTATATATATATGTATATATATATATTCTTTTGAATATTCACACACACACACACACACACTCACACACATATATATATATATATATTCATAGGATAAAGGTGACATGCGCAATAAATAGAATTTATCTCAAATGTCTTAAAGAAAACTTACTTCTAAGCCTGTTGGAGTGGAATCATCTAAAAATAAAAATTTGCGTTTTTTCGTGATATTTCTGGGAAACCTTTCTCCTGATGAGACAAAAAGACCAAGAAAACTTTGTGATGTAGTCGGTATGTATCTGACTTTCTACAAAGCCAGAATGCGGCACAGAGCTGTTTTATAGTGGAAACTACGCACGAATCAAGACTCATACGAGGTAGGTGGCCAAAAATACATAGCTTCATCAGCATTTCCCTATTGAGGCGCCGAGTAATCCACTCAACCTTGCAAAGTAAGTAAAGCATAGTGGAAGTGTCTCCTGAGATCGAGTGTTCAATAGACTAAATGGACTTTTTACCATTAGATACGAATGCCTGGTGGTGTGTATCTTTCCACCAAGCAGGAAGACGGGACAAAGCCCTTTTTAATGTGGAGACTGAGCATGATTCGAGACTCATCGAGACTCATCGAGACTTTGAACCCATCTGCATTCTCCTAATAGGACACCTCAGACGCTGGGCAATAAACCTAACCCTAGTAATGCCAGTTTAATCGAACAAATAACCTTCCCGGCACGAATGCCAGGTGGTCCGTCCAGAGACAAGTGAAGAAAAAGTTATGATGTAGTCAATAGAAAGTGACAACAAGTTGAGTCGTCATGTGTTGCTGTCTAGTTTGTGTTTGAAAAATGTAGCGTCTAAGTTGCTGGAATATCTTTATTTCTGTTTGATGTGGCATCTCATTTTGCCATCCAGGTTACTCTCCAGGTGTTGGAGAGTTACATTTCATCGTGGGAAACATGAACTCCAACATGTACTGCGAAATATTGCAGCAGAGCATGATCCCCTCCCTCCAGAAACTGGGTCGCAGGGCAGTGTTCCAGCATGACAATGACCCCAAACACACTTCCAAGACGACCACTGCTTTACTAAAGAGGCTGAGGGTAAAGGTGATGGACTGGCCAAGCATGTATCCAGACTTGAACCCAATAGAACATCTTTGGGGGATCCTCAAGCGGAAGGTGGAGGTGTGCAACGTCTCAAATATCCGCCAACTCCACGACGTCGTCATGGAGGAGTGGATGAGCATTGCAGTGGCTACCTGTGAAGCTCTGGTAAACTCCATGTCCAGGAGAGTAAAGGCAGTTCTGGATAATGATGGTGGCCGCACAAAATATTGACAGTTGACTTGGTGTATGTAAATATTGACAACTTTCCCTGAGGGGTGTACTCACTTTTGTTGGCAGGGGTTTAGCTTTTAATGGTTATATTTTGAGTTATTTTGAGGGCAAAATAAATTAACTCTGTAATATAAGCTGGACATAGATTACTTTTCATTGTGTCAAAGTGTCATTTTGTCAGTGTTGTCCCATAAAGAGATATACTTAAATATCTGCAGAAATGTGAGGGGTGTACTCACTTTTGTGATACACTGTATATTGTATTTTGTGTTGGTTTGAGCGTGATTTTTAAAAATCTACCTCGTTTAACGATTTGGTTTGAAGCATATTTATTGGATTATTTTAGTTATTTATTGGAAAAGCATAGATATCTCTTTAAAAAACCCTTCATCTTAAATAAGTCCATGTGTAATATAATGGCCGAGGGGTTTCGTTTTAAATATCTTGCCTTTTGGTTTAGTTAGGCTGAGAACCTTTCGCTTAGCGCAGGGGTTAGTTAGGTGCAACATGAGCGCAGGTGTTCACGCGCGCGCACGGGGAGGATGAGTCATTCAGAGATGTCAAAATAAAAATCCCAGATACCGGAGGATGTGAATGACGTCATGCATCGGAAGCGTGCGCGGAGGATTTTGGGGATTTGAGAAAAGTCAATGAGTTGAGTTCTAGCGTCCGAAGAAGACGGTTGACTTTCGGAGCTCGCCGAGGCCTTGCGGTGGGTGCCTCACGTGGTGATGGGCAGATGGAAAAGTCAGCATAGAAAGATTGTGTATCTCTCTCCTTATGTCGAAAAACCTTTTAACTTAAAGGTAATAAAAAAGTTTCGTACCTGAACTAAGAAGTCGTAAGTGTTTTTTGTGTTTCGGGATTCCTATGTTATCTATCTATATATATATATATATATATATGAGTTATCATATTTACCAACCCCTCCGCTCGGGCAGGATATGACACAAGGTTAATTTTTAAGCGTAGTTTAAAAGGTTTGAATTCAGAGTTTTCCCTCTCCTAGACTAGTTGCCTAACCAAGGCTGAAGAACCTAGTCTGCCCTACTATTTACCCATAGCTGGAGGGAGAATAATTGGATCCATACGTTTCCCAAGGGTATTAGTGCTATGTGAAATGCAATCAACTGCGTCCAGGGTTTGAACTCGTGTCGCCGTGCCCATATCCTGCGACGATAAGCATTACATCACGGGCATATATATGAGTTATGAACATTCTATGTACATTTCACGTATTCATGTATGGCTATGTAACACATGTTTGGCCTTAAGCGACTAACAAAACGACAAGACACACCTGACCTGATCCGTGCACTGCAAAACACGGCCAGCTTTCTTTCTTTCTTTTTTTCTTAAACATTACGTGTACAGACACACAGATGGACACACAGAACGCTACATTTGTGCTTTAAATAATTATGAGATTTCATTGTCCTTCCTTCATTCCGATATAATTAAATTCTATAATCATATTTTATTCCATAACCGTTTATTTAAAATATAACTTTACAAAGATGAATATTTAACAAAGCAGAAAAGAATCGTCCTTAATTGGAATCATTTTTGAGATGAGGCTTTTTTTTTAATCTGAGAATTAATTTTTATTTATTTATTTATCCATCCTTGATCGCCCTTCGGGGCCCGTGGCGCAGCGGATAGAGGCGGTGAGTCTCTTCGGTTCCAGGTGAGCATTGTCAGAAGATAGCGGTTTCAAATCTTATCCAAGTCGGCCAGAGGTATACTTGGTCACAAAAAAAAAAAAAAAACGTGGTACGATAGACAACAACTATGGAAGGCAGTAATTACTGGGGATACGGTTACAAGACTCAGCATTCCTATCCGAGGTCGCGGTAAAATCACCTGAAAGAAGAAACAACACAAAAAACTACCAAGATGAGGGGGAAAAGTCCGCAGTAAATAAATAAAAATTAATTCTCAGATCAGAAAAGAATCAATTTTGACCAGGTCAGTCACTCTTGTAAGATGCTCTGGGCCCTTCTTAAAATGGACAAAGAAGGAATCCAAGCAGATGGACCAAAGAAAAGAAAATTGATCACGATCCACCAGGCCTTACATTAGAAAGATGACACAAATGAAACTCTATGCGGCAAGAAAAGGGGGAAGATAGCTCGCTGGCATTGAGGCCTGTGTCGATGCTCCAGATCAAGGAGTCGAGGAATATATAAAAAGAGCAAAGAAACATTAATTACAGTGGCCACACACAACATTGTCAACAGAAAAAACAAGAATAACATTTGTAAAAAGATCTAAAAAAGAAAAAAAAATGGGAACAAAAACAACTGTATGGATACTTCAAGCGACAAACCAAACAAATTGCGCTATGAGATGGCTTGAATTAAGTCAAGAAAAGGAAACACACGAATTAATTACATCAAAGTAAAAAAAAGTCGATGACTCGTAGAAGTAAAGGTCACGTGGTGTCAGAAATGAAACAGTTAATCACAAGAAAAGCGAAAGTGACGGAAAAATAGAAAAATAGAAGAGAAATTGAAAAAGAAACAGATAGATCGGTTGAGAGAGAGAGAGAGAAAGAGAGAGAGAGAGAGAGAGAGAGAAAGAGAGAGAGCATGGTACAAAGAGATGTAATTCAAAATTGTAAAAGAATAAGATAGATAGATAGATAAATATATATATAAAAGATATATATATATATCTTTTTCTCTCTCTGTAGCCGGAAAGACAGAAAGTGAAAGAGAAAGTGAGAGATGAAGATAGAAAATAAAAAGGAAATAAAGAGAAACAGAAAGAAGATCCTGACAGGAAAGTAATTAGAGAATACGGATGAGAGAGAGAGAGAGAGAGAGAGAGAATGAGTGGAAAGAAGAAAAGCTGAGAGAGAGAGAGAGAGAGAAAGTGTATGAGAGAGAGAAAAGAGGAAAAGGTGCATGTTTGTGTGCATGTGTGGGTATGCGACTGAAAGAGAGAGAGGGAAAGAGAAAGAGAGAGAGAGAGAGAGAGAGAGAGAGAGGAAAGTTGAAAATCAGAAAGACAGTGAAAGAGTGAGAGAGAAGAAAGAAAAAAAAGGTGTATGTGTGTGTCTGTATCTCAGAGAGAGAGAGAGAGAGAGAGAGAGAGAGAGTAAGAGAGAGCGAGAGAGAAAAAACAGACGAAAAGGTTTTTTGTGTGCATGAGAGAGAGAAAGCAAGAGAGAGAAAGCGAGAGAAAGAAAAACTGACGAAAAGGGTTTTGTGTGTGTGTGTGTGTGTGTGTGTGTGTGCGCTAAGCTACAAAAAGAATTGCAAGTTTAAAATGTCCTTTTTCTATGGTTAGAAACAGGCAGTTTCTCAGAGACGGGAAAGCGTCTCATAGTCCTTGTATATGAATGTCTACGAGGCCCGTTCATGGTGTTGCTGCTGCAAGAGAAATTTGGTCAAAGAGAAAGAGGGTGCTTGAAGACGACGTATTTATAGAAAATACCGTCTTGTAGGTGGCGAACGCGAAAAAAGAGATTTAAAAAAATATCGAATGTGTTTGTGGGGGAGTCGAGGGTTAGCGTATTTGAACCCGGAAGAGCAACAGGCTGAAACGAACGATATGATTGGCTGGGACTGGCGCCATTTTTCTGTCTCAATTTTCTTTGGCAGTCGTTTTTAGTTGGTGCTCTTGGATCGTTATCATCATTTAAGTCAATTGAATAAAAAAAAATCATATATATATATATATATATATATATATATATAATGTCGGGTTTAGTGAGTAAAGAAAAAACAAATATTAACTTCCACTTTGATTAGTGAATTTCCTGATAAAAAGCAGCCATTATTTCTTTCTTTCTTTATTCAATTCTTCGTAATTCTTAACACCTTTGCCCATCCAACCACATCGATGGTATTTCTTAGCGGTAATTATTTTGAACATAATATGAATAAATAAAATAGAATATCTCGTCAATAAAAAAAAGATGAAATCGTAACTTTCAATTAAAGTGGTAGCTTTCTTTATTGTGGATTAACTTCCTTTCTGAAAGACTATCGGGCTTTCCCGTGATGTTCTGGCTAAAGTACTGGACTGCAATCTTGTAGTAAGCAAGTTCAACCCCGCCCCCAATCTGTTACATTCACTTTTGGACTAATTCCCCTTTGGAAAGCTATGTGCCTCTTAATCTCTCCAGTTGTTAGTTAAGTAGTATCACTGCAGGGTTTTCGGACAATAGTCTTCATCTTTATTGTTATATTTACAACGTTTCGACCGATGTGTCCTCCGGCCTTTTTCAGGTGTTTCTTGTCGAACTCGGGAACCTAAACGGAACTTCGACCAACGTCCTTTATTTAATCCACGGTGGTCGCTTGCTCTGACTCTGTTAACCATAAACGGGTACAAGTGTTAATGTATTGTTACTCGCCTGCAGTCAGGATCGAACCAGCAACCTCCAGATGATTGACAGCTAGAAGCTTAGGGAACCAATGCTTATAACCGTTTCGCTGTGTGTCAGACGGGCCGGATGTGACACAATAACCATTATCCCATGGGCACCTCCATATTTGTACATATATATATATATAAAGAGAGAGAGAGAGAGAGAGAGAGAGAGAGAGAGAGAGAGAGAGAGAGATTGTATTACAATGTGTGAGACAAAATGTTTAGGCACAAATCAATGATCGTAATGAAAATTACATTTATTGAAAGATAAAAGGATAAAGTTTTGATATTGTAGGGGGACATGTTATTTGGTAGATATTCTTAGTCCCCCCAAATTTAATGTTGTTCTTTCATGTAGTAAATGAGCAAAGATATGAAACGGCGCGGACAAAAGGAACATTCCAAACAAGGCGACAAACAAAAAAAATTTATATCCATAACGAAACATGCAATGATACATTTAAAATATTTCTGTGGTTCTACATTGTTAGTAAAATAGTCCTGTGTGTGTGTGTGTGTGTGTGTGTGTGTGACGAACACAACTAAAAACTACGGAAAGAGTTAAATAATGAAAGCGTCCTATTAAGGTTGATTACATATTTTAAAATGTCTATTTCTTCTTGTGGTTTGAAACTGTCGGCGTTTCCGAGGATGGAAAAAGTCTCCTAGTCAAAGTGTTTTAAATAAATGAATGTTTGCGAGGCTTATCCATTTTGTGGCCTTTGACGTCTGTTGGTGAATAAGAGAGTCACACGGGAGAGAGTGTGTTAGCGCTGCAATAGAAATTGGGAAAAAGATATAGAGTGTTTGAAGACGTCGTATTTATAGAAAATACGTGTCTTGGAATCGGCTCCAAAAAAAAACAAAAAAAAACAAAAAAAACACGGGACGAGATTTAAACGGAGACGTAGTTTTAAGCAGGTCACGTGGTTCTCCTGGCCAATGGTTTCCCGAGACTGATTATTTGCGCGCGTCCGCCATCTTTGTTGTGGGAACAAGAGGCATACCGCCCAATTTAAATTATAGGAGTATAAGTCCTATAATATCTTTAACCGTTTAGTATCAAACAAGAATAAAACAAATTTCAAGAGGGGCCATAGGGCACACGCTCCGTATGTCCGCCGTTTACTTAAAGGCACTGTTGAATGCGGCTAACAATTAAACTTATTTGGGGTTTGAATTGTTATCGGAGGCCTAGATGGTGAGGAACCCTGTAACGATACCCACCGTCGCCCCCCCACCCACACGTTAACTTCTTCAACTTTTCTAACCATTCCACTCTCGGCCGGTGATCAACTAGTGGTCCGAGGGGGGTAACGCACATTTCTTGCCACTACAAGAATACGATCGAGGGAGTGGGAGAAAAAGAGAGCAAACGAACAAACACGAACGATATGCTTGGGGTTAACCAAGAGCAGAAGGAGTTATGCAACACTACATTTCCGATAGCATATATGGACTAACGCTAGCATGGATTATTAGCGAAAATTCCACAAAGCAACTGGAATGCCGATATCTTGACTCGATCTTCTTCGCTGGACCCTATCTTCTCTGCTACTGTGTCCGGAGTCGACCGCATCTGTCCGTGTCCCGTCGCCAACTCTGTCAGCTCCTTTTCCCAACCAACTCTCTTCTCGCGTCCCGTTACCTCTTCCGGCCACGCCGAGATTTCAAGTCCAAAAACCCTTTGTCTGGTTTCGCGCCAAAACAGACAAAGGAATCGTGAGCTTCAAAGTTCTTAACTTGAAAATCTGACTCCTGTTTGGAAACGGGTTAGAATTGAACTTCCTTTTCTTTCTTGCTTGAACAACCTTGAAAGACTTAGTTGGTAAGTTTTCACACAAATGATCTTCTGCTCTATCGTTGAAGGAATATTTTTGCTATGTTTAATCAAATATATGAAAATGGTAACCATTACTCCACTGGCACCTCCAGTGAAACAGCATATATATATATATATATATAAGATTAAACAATATAGTCAGCTTTTGTCTATGCATTTTTGTATTTATCCTTTTAAGTCGCCGGTATCCGGTGGGAATTGCTTCATCAAACTCCGAAAAATCAATCGGTTCCCTAGTAATTTCTGACCGATCTTGGGCCATCATCAGGGGTGTGTATATTGACAAAGCGATGTGACATTTGCACGTACATTACTACTTTCAAAGTGTTGAGCATCTATTGTTTATACTAGTGTTGTTGCAGCGTTTATTTTTAAATTTGGTTCTATAATTAGCATCAGTTGCTAAAGACATTTAAGTACATTTGTACGGGATCCAAAATTGAATCTATAGAGTTTAGCTGGTTTCTTTCTGATATGGAGCGCTTCGAGAATCTGTAATTTTAGCATTTTATTTTGTTGTTCTAATATTGTAGTGTTTTTACTAAGAATTTTCCGAAACTCAGTTGTTGGGCAGGAATATTTTTTTTAAATGTTATGCTCCTGAACTGGTATCAGAGAGATGCATAGTGAGTCTTCTCGATAGGGAGGTTAAGCCAACGTATATACTGTTATTCTCAGAGATACAATCGAGTGGGAGGAATTATTGTTAATAACTAAGCGGTTTTAAATTTATTAAAGTATATGATATGCTCAACATGTGTAGACAAAGGATGTCTATATTGTTTAATCAAATATATATTAACGAGAAAATGCTTCCCCCGCCTCAAACATACTACTTGCGTGAATTTTATCAGTTATGCAAAACTCTTTTAAACGAATTGAGCACTTCGGTATCCGATCGCAAGATGTAAACAAACGAAAGTTGATATGTACGCTTTAATTACCGAGCTGACGGGGTATGTCATCAGCCTGACGTAAAGGAGGTGCCCGTGGTTTAGGAGGTGCCCGCGGTGTAATGGTTATCGTCATACGAAATGGATACGGCGACACGAGTTCAAATCCTGAACGAGGCTGATTGCATTTCACATAGCACTAATACCCTTGGGAAAGGTATGAATCCAATTATTCTCCCTCCAGCTATATGTAAATAGTAGGGCATACTAGGTTATTCAGCCTTGGTGAAGCAACTAGTCTAGGAGAGGGAAAACTCTGAATTCAAACCTGTTAAACTCTGCATAAAAATTGACCTTGTGTCATATCCTGCCCGAGCGGAGAGGTTGGGTAAATATGATCAGCCTGACGTAAAGTTTGGCAGGTTTCGATCTCGCGTGTCTAGGCACACTGAAGAGTTGTGACACAACGAAACAGTCTGTTTGTGGATGACTATATATATATATATATATATATATTTTTCATTTGTTTGCACTGAGTTATATGGTTTTAAGTAACTGATAATAACCCTTGCTAAAAGCTAATATTGTTACTCGGTCAATAGCATCAAAGATTTCGGACGATTACTAACCAGCCTTCGTCCTCATTGTCGACATTTCTCTCGCGAACAAGAAAAAGGTACCAAACACACACATACACACAATATATATATATATAATTTTTAATTTTCTTGAATTTGAACCAATATATATAAATATATGCCTCGGCTCATTGGCCTAGCGGCTTGAGTGTTGGCCAATGGGCCGGGAGACCTGGGTTCAATCTCAGATCAAGTCATACCAAAGACTTTAAAAATGGTACTTGATACCTCCTCGCTCAACAATATAAGGTATGTATCAAGGGTAAAGTAGAGCAATCCAGGGAAAGGAGTAGCGCCCTCCTCTACTCCTCGGTGTTGTAGCTATTAAAAAGGAAGCCTTCTGGTCGCCCTCGACCATGGTCGCCAACTTTACTACTTATTATATACTTAAGTATAATATATATATATATATATATATATATATAATTTATTTATTTAAGTTTATTCAATTGAAGACCGTGGATTGTTTTCTTTTTAGGATCTTTAACTGAAGACATTCGAGTATTATTATTTTCCTTAGATGTGGGTCGAGGTGGTGAAGAAAATGTCCCATTAAAGCCCAAATGCTTTTGACTGTTTCTCTGATCAGAGTTGTGTTTGATTGTTGGTTGCTGCGAGTTTTTATATTTATTTGGAATAGTTTTTTTTTATAATATATAGTTGGATCATTCTGTTAGAGGGGGTGTTCAGGTTAGTTAATGAATATGTTTAATATCTTAATATCTGTCAAGAATGTGAATTGAATTACCAAGACCAGAAAATCCGCCGAACGCCTACGCACTACATACGGGAAAACTGGACAGCTGTTTAGACCTTATTAGGTATCACCAGCAGTGTATTTTTCTTCTAACAGAAAATACGGAATGATTTTGGCATTCCTACTGGAATATACCTTCAAAACCGATATTATTAGGTGTTATTTATTATCCAACTCTACAGCATTGACTCTTAGTAACCAAAATTAAAATTGCAAGAATAAACTCTAAGCAGTGTACTTATTTTCTGATATATATATATATATATATATATATATATATGTTGAAAGAGAGAGAGAGAGAGAGAGAGAGAGAGAGAGAGAGAGAGAGAGAGAGAGAGGTGGGGGGCCTTGTTTTATTTTCTGCAGTCAAATAGATCTTTGTAGCTCAGTTTTTATGCAGTTTTATTTTTGGTTGCAAGGATTTTGAAATCTTATTTGGAGTGATTGTAGAGTTCGGTAACAAATAATACCTAATAATATCCATTTTGATTGTATAATGCTACACTGAAAATAATAAACTCTTGGTATCTTACATTTAGAAGAAAGTTAACTTTTTCTTAAAGGTATTAGTGGTGTGCTTCATGAAGAATATTAATTTATTCTAACATGCATTCAAGAAAATTGTGTTGCGTCTCTATCCTTAGATGAAAAATCTTCGCAACCCAACCAACGCGCGGCGCCCGTAGCGCACAAAGTCGTCTGGCCTCGCCCAGCTCTGAAATCAACCTTCTTCTTCCGAGGCAGGAGCTCAACTCCCTGACTTTTTCTCAAATCTCAGCCCACGCTTCCGGTACATGACGTCATTCACACCTCCTGGTCACATTTCCTATCTGGGTTTTTTATTTTAACATCTGAGAATGACGCATCCTCTCCGCGCGTGCGTGAGCACCTGCATTAATGTTGCACCTAACTAACCCATGCGCTGAGCCGAAAGGTTCTCAGCCTAACTAAACCGAAAGGCAAGATATACAAAACGAAATCCCTCCGCTATTATATTACAGAAAGGGTTGATGTTGGTTGTGTGTGAGAGGTGAGTTGGAGACGGGGATAGACTGCTACATATTGACCCCAAATTCTTCTGACAATAGCAGCACTTCTTTCTCATTTTGGCTGGGTTGCTCAACCGTGGGTCACTGAGGGCCCAAAGCCCTCTGTCTGCGGCTGGTATCTTGCCCCCAACTGACTCCAACTGCAACTGACACAAGCCGTCTGTGTCCTGGTTATATTTTTGTTTGATGTCCACCTGCTTCCGCTTATTTACACAGGTGCATCTCTTGATTGACGGCTCGGTCGAGGGTCAATATGTAACAATATCCATTCATTGCCATTACTCCAAAGTCCACTCTGACCTAGAGGAGTGGTACCTCTTTGGATCTCAACTATGGGTCAAATAGAACTGTTTAATCATTTAACTTTGTGCAAATAAATGACAAATGTCAAATTGAATTGCGAGAGTTAGATAGCAATACTAGAAGCCATTTAACTGTGTGCAAACAAATGAGCTCTAGCATTTATAAAATATCACCTAACAACTATTCGTTTAAAAATCATACATTCATTATATATATGTATAAACAGGATTAGGCATTGAATGACCAACAAGGGTCGATATGCCATAAAAACCAATCAACCAACCAACGAACGAACCAACCAACCAACCTATTCCTGAAGAGATCAAGACAACTCTTAACCATTTCTCACTTTTCGGATGTTCGGGACAAACTAGGTGTTTTTTTTTCTGTTTTTTGTTAATCTATCTATCTATCTATCTATCTATCTATCTATCTATCTATCTATCTATCTCACTTTCCTGTCGGCTGGTGCTGTAGAAGAGTAAGACCTGCCTAAACGAGTGTCCTAATCGTAACTCCCAAGTACACTTTGACCCGTAATAGTAGTACCTGTTTGGGTCCCATCTATGGCTAAAAAAGAACTATTTAATGCCTTACTATATTCGAAACAATTTAACTGTGGACAAATAGATGATTATTATCTCATTCGAACTCGACTCAGTACTAAGAAAAATTAAAAATAAGAAAGCAGCAGGGCTTGATGAAATACCCCCAGAAGTATAGAAGATCAGGGAATTTGACGACATACAGCTCCGACAGTGAAATGCCAAAACACAATAGACCGATGGACAAAGAGATACAACCTCCATTTCCCTAAGAATAGCCAAGAACTACCGAGGTATAACCCTTACATCTATAGCGGCCAATATCTACAATGCACTACCACGCAACTGCATAGAACCCAAAATTGAGAAAGCACTTAAGAAAAACCAAAATGGCTTTCGGAGAAATCGATCTACGACATCACAAATTTTGTCTATCCGTCGAATTCTTGAAGGTGTACGTGCAAAAAACCTTGAAGCAACAATATTATTTATCGACTTCTCCAAGGCCTTTGACTCCATACATAGAGGAAAGATGGAGCAAATATTACTTGCCTACTCAAAGAAACCGTCAGAGACATAATGATGCTATATAAAAACACGAAAGTAAAAATCCGATCCCCGGATGGAGGCACAGACAACTTTGACATTGTAACAGGTGTGCTGCAAGGAAACACATTAGCCCCATAACTGTTTATCATCTGTCTATAGATATAATGAAAGACAACTGTTTCAAGCTGGCAAAGGAAAGAAGCAGAAGATACCCCGCACAAGCAGCTGCAGGCATTGACCTCCATGTCAACGCAGACAAAACAGAATACATGTGCTTTAATCAAAGAGGCGACATCTCCAAACTAAATTGACGCTCTCTAAAGCTAGTGGATAAGTTTACCTACCTAGGAAGCAGTGTCTCATCAACACGTGACTTGCAAAGGAATGGACAGCTCTCGATAGGCTCTCGATTATATGGAAGTCAGACCTGACCGATAAAATGAAACGCAGTTTTTTCCAAGCAGCGGTCGTGTCGATACTGTTATATGGATGCACTACATGGACACTAACTAAACATATGGAGAAAAAGCTTGACGGCAATTTCACAAGAGTGCTGCGAGCTAAATTAGACAAGTCCTAGAGGCAACATCCGCAAAACAGCAGCTATACAACTACCAACCACCTATCACGAAAACTATCCAAATTAGACGAACCAGATATGTGGGACACTGTTGGAGAACTAAGGACGAATTTATAAGCGACATACTCAGGTTAAGCTGACGAGCAAAAGCAAAACGATCAGCTAGAACCTATATACAACAGCTCTGTGCCAATACAGAATGTAGTCTTGAAGACTTCCCGGGAGCAATGGACGATAGAGATGGGGGGGGGGGTAAGAGACGGTCAGGGGGATCCATGCTTGCAGCGTGTCATGATGATGATGATGATGATGAATATCTATTAGAATCATTCATGTTGAATAGCAATACTTTAAACCATTAAACATTGTACCAACAAATGATGAATATTTAATTGAATTATTCGTTTGAAAATAGAAATACATAAAACCATTTAACTGTGTGCAAACAAATGATTTATATTGAATCAGGTAAGAATATTTGATAAATAGAAGCATATTAAATAGCAGTTCTTTAAACCGTATAACTTTGTACAAACAAATGACTAATATTAAATAAAATAATTTTTGTTCGACAGGAATAGTTGAAACCATTTAACTGTGTTCAAACAAATGATTGATATCTAATCACATAAGAATACTTGATAAATAAAATTATATTAAATAAAAATACTTTAAACCGTTTAACTTTGTACAAACAAATGACATATTATATAAAATCATTTGTATTAGACAGGAATACCTAAAACCATTTAACTGTGTGCAAACAAATTAGCTCTAAGATAAAGTTACCAACAAACTATTCGCTTACCAATCATATATACATTTATGTATAAACAAGATTTGACATTAAATTGCTATCAAGGGCTGATATACCATTAAAGTAAATAATCTAACCTATTAGTCTCAATCGGCTCATATATATCCATTTATCTAGCTATTAATGTAAATTTGATTAAAGACTGCAGATAAGAAATATTTTCCCAATATTTGGACAATTTATAAATAAGGCGTTTTTGGATTCAGTGACTGTAAATATTCATGATTTCAGTCTGAATTATGGTCGAATGAATGATATCTCAAATGTTTGATCAAAATATACGTTCAGCGAGTCCAGACATACAACTTAAACAAATTGACATTAACATAAAAAATAAGTTTTAAGCATACTCATATTAGTGATGGAGCTATTTCATAAACACACTGATATATATATATATATATATATATATATATATATATATATATATATATATATATATATATATATATATAAGTGTGCACAAATAAACTAAACTTCATCAAACCAAGGTAAGTAATGATATATACATTAAACGCCGAATTAAGTCATTTTGATAAAAGTTTCAAACAATTCAGTTTAGTATAAAAATATTTTTTTTGTTTATTCACAGTTTATCCCCCCAAAATCTATTTCAAACAATTCAGTTTAGCATAAGTACATAGTTTAAATGCAAAAACAGTGAAACACACAGTTAAATGTAAAAACAGTTAATTTCAAACAATTCAGTTTAGCGTAAGTAAACATGTAAGTTCTATTTAACCTATAGACAAGGTGCTACCATTCCGGGTCAGAGTAGACCTGGGAGCGATGATATTGAAGGGGTACTCAGCATTTCCCAAAGCTCCAGCATTACTGAAGCCTCACCATCAGATTATTTAGTGCCATATCTAGAATACTCGGTGGGGGAGTCTTACTCGTCTGCAGAGATGAAGTTGGTGTATTCTACAGCCTCAGCCGACTTGGCCAACTTAAAATAGACCTTGGGTACTCCGCATTTCCCAAAGCTCCAGCATTACTGAAGCCTCGCCATCAGATTTTTTCGTGTCATATCCGGAACACTTGTTGGGGGAGTCTTACCTCTCTGCTGAAATGCAGTCAATATCTTCTACAGCCCCAGCCGACTGGACCATAAATGTTAGAGTATCTCGTACATTGTCATTTTAGAGGGGTTTCTTCGTGGTGTAATGGTTAAAGCGATTGACTGCGGAATCGTAGTACGCGAGTTCGAACCCCACTCATGTTATTGCGTTCACTTTCGGACAAATACTCTTCAGAGTGTACTAGATATGACACTAAACAATCCGATGGTGAGGCTCGAATAATGCTGAAGCTTTGGGGAATGCGGAGTACCTCTTCATTGCCATTGCTCCCAGGTCCACTTTAACTTGGCCCACGCGCCTGGGGCTACAGAATATAGACTGCTTCTCTGCAGAGTGCTAAGACTCCCCCAACGAAAGTCCTGTGACCCAACCGGCTGGTGCTCTAGAATACACAGACTGCTTCTCTGCTGATAAATAAGACTCCCCAACGAGTCTCCTGGTATGACACGAAATAATCCGATAGTGACTCTCGAATAATCCTGAAGCTTTGGGGAATGCAGAATACCTCTTCATTGCCATCGCTCCCAGGTTCACCTGAGAGGGCCCTATCTATGGGTCAAATAGAACTGTTTGATATGTAAAGTAAATCCAAACGAATGACTTATATACGTGTAAATTTAACATAGTGTAAATATTACTGATATTTAAATGAATTTTTAGTTATATATAATAATACTCGGAACCTTGTGTATATGCAAAATGTTTTTACAAATCCTATATTTCATATATATCTAAAATCCGAATTTGGCATTAAATAACCAACAATGGTTGATATGCCATAAAACAAAATTAAACCCGAATCCAATAATTTGCAAGCAATTATATAGTTTATTGTAATTCATAATGATAATATCTAGTAAAATATAATGTTTCAAGTAATTATTTATAAAACGAAAATTTATACACAATTATATAATTGTCTTTAATTGGAATCATTTTAAGATGAGGCTTCTTAATTTGAGAATTTTTTTTTTTAATTCAAATTAGATAAATCTATACCTGTTTGTGCCCCAAATAGATCTGTTTAGAAAATTATTTGTATTTGATAAAAATGCTTGATACTATATAATTGTGAGAATTTTTTTTTATCTATTGCGGACTTTTTGTCCTCATCTTGGTATTTTGTTTGTTTTTTTTTTGTTGTTTCTTCTTCACTACGTTTCGGCCAAAAAATGAATTCTCAGAATAAGAAGCCTCATCTCAAAATGATTCCAATTAAAGACAATTACAAATTTGGTACGGACCCGACTATGGAAGACCTGATAAAGAGAACAAATAATTGGATTTATAAGACCAAAAAATCCAACCTTGATCGCCCTTCGGGGCCCGTGGCGCAGCGGATAGAGGCCTTGAGTCTCTATGGTTCCAGGTGAGCATTGTCAGAAGATAGCGGTTACAATTCCTACCCAAGCCGGCCAGAGGTTTACTTGGTCAAAAACGTGGTGCGATAGACAACAACTATGGAAGCCAGTAATTACTGGGGATACGGTTACAAGATTCAGCATTCCTATCAGAGGGGTTAATCACCTGAAGAAGACCAGAGGTGAAATTTGGCCGAAACGTAGTGAAGAAAAAGCAACACAAAAAAAAACCTATCAAGATGAGGACTAAAAGTCCGCAATAAATAAATAAAAATTCTCACAATTATATAGTATCAAGCATTTTTATCAAATACAAATAATTTTCTAAACAGATTTATTTGATCCATTGATGGGACACAAACAGGTATAGATTTATCTAATTTTCAACTCAGACAGATTTGACACAAAGGCATTTTATATTGGGGGACCACGCACGAATCGAGACTCATGCGAGGCCGTCGCAAAGACAGATTGAATTCTCGGCATTTCCTTTTTGAGGCGCCTCAGGCGCTGAGAGACATTCATTGACATATAGGTATTTATTGACATACAGCTTGGCTGACAAGATGGGACAAGGTTAAAATCACACAGTGCAGTCACAAACTGATACACCGGAAGAGGGTGACCTGTGAACTGCATGACAGTTATTTCCGCTCGATGATGATCAAACATGCTATTCCAAAGACGGCGGAAGTTGCATATTCCGTTGGCCAGTTATGGGAAGAGATTACGTGGGCGCGGAGGCGTGTCCATATCTCCGCGTGGGAGTTTGATTATAATATAAGGCCGACGAATTGAACGGAAGACAGTGAAAATTCTGCTGTTCACGCTAGCTTGTCCCGTCGTTACCCCGTGTGTGTTTTCTCGGCCATCGTCTACTTACACCGAAGAGTCTAAGCATCATAGACGAACGATTCTAATACCTCTCCTGATTGCTCCTACTTCACACAAGCGTCCGTCGAGAAAATAAATATATATTGTTATATATATATTACGTGTTGTCGTTTGTTTGGCCAGAGCGAAACGTAACAGTATTGCTTGGAAAAAAGTTTCACTGGGATCAAGGAATCAACGCACACAGGACCATCCGGTGGAAACGCCAAACTATGTAACTGTTTGCGAACCTAACAGGTACTATCTACCATTAGAGTGGACCTGGAAGTAATGGTGATGAAGGGGTACTCCTCTCTTTTGAGAGCTTCAAAAAAGAAGCCTCACAATCCGATGCAGTTTAATGTTATACTCAGGGCTCCCCCTTTGGGTGGGGTTCTTACTGCCCTTCAGGGGATATAATCAGTATAGGTTTGGTTTGGTTTCTTTGTTTAAAGGCATATCAATCTTTGTAGGTTATTTAATGCCAAAGCTATTATCCTAGAAAAACAGTAGTGGTACTATTTAACACATGGCTGGGAGGATGAGGGGGTTCATACATTTCCCAAGGGTATTTGCCCGAAAGTGAACGTAATTGCGCGACTGGAATACGAACTCGCTTACTATGATTCCGTACTCCATCGCTTTAACCATTACACCACGAGGACACCCCCATATAATCAGTATATTCTAAGCTCTGACTGCAGAGCGGTACCCCAGGACACCCACTTTTTGTGAGGGGATCTTACTCGTTCGCTTGGGATACTCCCAGCGCGTACTAAGCAACGGAGTCAGGACGTCATTTAGGGTGATTTCTATCCTACTTTGGTTATCAGTAAAGATAGACCTATCAGTGTATACACCTTATTCTTTGTTTATACGTATATATCTGGCCAGATTCTCTGATTATCTATCAGGGATTTCCACGGGTGGGCTTGGGTTTAACTTTGTCTCCGTGTCCACTTTTGTTCTTATAAACGGACACAAAGTCTTTCTTTGTTTTCGACATCTTTATTCACCCAAATTCCCAATTCAACCGCACGACTAGAAAAATAACCATTTTAGGCATCTGTTGGTTATTGGAATACTCTCACTAACTCTACGAAACTGACCCGTTATAAAGACTGAATCAACCAGTCAGAGAACTGCTAAAAAGGCCAGCCAAATATCAAGTCTTGTCTATCATATTACTGGTTATTTTCCATGACTCTTTTTCTTGCGAATTACCATTCAACTCTCGTATTCAAATATTTTGAATTCTTCATTTATTTTACGAAATTAATTGGCCACCTATTCAATGTGTATCAAGTGTTGGGTTATTTCGAGGGAACTAAGATATATTTTTGCTATGCTTTCAAGCATGCATTCGGCTCTCCGCTTATCCCTCCACAATCTTGACCTTGTGTCACATTCTGCCCGTAGCGTAGGGTTTAGGTAGATGATCGTATATTCGAATGATTCTTCACCTGGCCTTATATTACAAAAACTTGCAACTGACCCCCCCCAACACACGGAAACAGGGTGAGAACGTGACAATTCAGGCTCTGTTGAGATATTATAACTTAAAGAAAGACTTTGGCTAATCAACTCTAATAGTAAGAAGAAAATTATGCAGTTGTAGCAAAGCGGGTAGAAGTGCCGGGTGGAAATAGAGAAATAGTCGTAGAGTTATAACGTGGAAAACAATTATGAAGGAGACTTAAAATTGATCAGGAATCTTATAAAGAAAAGCTAGCAGCAAGCATTCGCGTCATTATTTTAACAAATAATGGATTGTTATAAGATCCATTATATTTTTAAAGAAATAATAAAAATAAATATCATCACATAAAAAAAGGGAAAAGAAAGAGAAAAAATTAAATAAAAATCCCCTGGACGAAGCTTTTAGTCGCCATTTTTATTTTCTCTGTTGGTTCGGCTCTTAATATCCAAGATGGCGTCACATTAAAATGCAAAAATCATATTAACAGATTCTCCACTTGTCTCTCATTATTGCTGTTAAATATTCTGTGCTGTTTCTTTTTCTTTCTTGTTCATTGTTGACTCCATTTCCATTCTTCTTCTTCTTCTTCTTCTTCTTCTTCTTCTTCTTCTTCTTCTTCTTCTTCTTCTTCTTCTTCTTCTTCTTCTTTCTGCATATCATTCCTTAGCCTCTCCTCTCATTTGTTTCTCTTCTTCTCTTTTTTCTTTTGTTCTCTTATCTTTGTTTCTTTTCTTCTTCTTCTTCTTTTCCTTCTTTCTTTATTCCTTCTCTCTTTTTAATCGTTGTTCTTTCTCTTTCCTTATTTTTTTGTTCATTCTCTTGTCTTCTTCTTTGTGCTTACTTTTTCCTTCTCATTTTTCTTCTTTGTTCTTTTTCTCTTTCTTTGTTTCTTTGCTTTTTTCTTTCTTCGCTCTTTTTCTTTTCTTCTTCTTTGTTCTTTCCATTTTATTCTTCATTGTTGCTTCTCTTTCTATTTTTGTTCTTTCTCTTCATTATCCCTGATCTTCTTTTTCCTTTCCTTCTCTGTTCTTCTTCCTTTTTATTCCTCTTTCCTTTTTCTATGTTCTGCTTTTTATTTAATCTTTGTTGCTTTTCTTTCTTTCTTTCTTGACGTTTTCTTTGTTTCTTTGCTTTTTTCTTTGTTTCTTTGTTTCTTTGTTTCTTTCTTGTAGTTCCGTCTCTTTTTCTTCCTGGATCCTCTATCTCTTTCTTTGTTCCTTCTCTTTTTTTCTTCTTGTTCCTCTTCTTTCTTTCATCTTTGTCCCTTTTCTTTTTCCCCTAATTTCTCTTTACTGTTCTTCCTTGCTCATTCAAGAACAGTCGACTGGAACTGTAGAATACACAGACTGCTTCTCTGCAATCCTCCCCACAACGAATGTCCTGGATATGACATTAAACAATCTGATGGTGAAGCACCAGTAATGCTAGAGCGTTGAGGAATGCGGGGTACCGTTTCATAGCTATCGCTTCCAGGTCAACTTTGTACCAGAATGGTAGCACCTGACAGGGTCCTATCTAAGGGTCAAAAAGAACTGTTTGACATTCAAATTGAGGGCAAACAAATGACAAACACTAAATTGAATTATTTGAAATAGAACTGTCTGATCATTGAACTTTGTTTAAACAAATGACTGATGTTTTATTAAATTGTTAGCCATACATAGCAATGCTTTGAACCATTTAACTTGGTTGACTTATGTTTACAAATGATATATATATATAGGTGTCTAAAAAATACAACCCATTAATATGATAATGATATATTACAAAGACAAGA
The DNA here is from genome assembly GCA_963585895.1 of Sepioteuthis lessoniana. Lineage (NCBI taxonomy): Eukaryota > Metazoa > Mollusca > Cephalopoda > Myopsida > Loliginidae > Sepioteuthis > Sepioteuthis lessoniana. The sequence goes on along the minus strand of OY757942.1, from coordinate 46,365,886 downwards.
AACTCCATGTTAGTTGGTGTAAGTTTATGCTTGATCTGGATTCTGTATGGGTAGAGTTGAAGATCCTTCTTTAAGATTTTTTTGCAACGATGCACAGGAAAGACCAAATTCTTGGGAACGTCTTCGGAGCGACTTTTTCGGACTCCTTCTGACAGAATCTCTCACCACATCCACATTGTCAGGACATCTTGCGGTCAACTTCCTGTCTGATCTGGGATTTTCTACCTTCTAGTTGAGGTTATTTACTAACCCTGTGGCTTGAAATTTGTGTACCCAACGATAAATTTGGCTTTTCTGGGGATAATTGTTAAGTTAAACTTTCTGCGAAATTTTGCACGCACAGTTTTGAATGATTTTATCTCCAAATAAGTAGTGACGCAAAATTTTGTTCCTCTTTTGTCCAAGGAAGTGTGATTGAGGATTAATAGTTGTTATAATAAACTATTTTCAAATTCTAAAAAAAGAATACAGCATTATTATTAGTGGAGTTATTAGCTGTCACACGGGTCCTATGTATATTCAGACACAATATATATATATATATATATATATATATATATATATATATATATATATACATATATATATATATAACGCCTGAAAAGCTAATTAGTTTTTAACCCTAGATGGTTTGACATTCCGTTAAATAATAATTGTTCTATGAACCATGTCTCCAAAGCTTTTATTGTACTTAGTGTCTCAAAATAGATGCAACTGATTGATTTGATAAGGATTTATTACTGGGACAAGCGCAATGGTGGTCATTTGGAACACGTCCTGTAAAATATGCATCCTTTGAGCTAGAGACATCAAATCAATATGTTTTAATTGTTATTATATCAGCTTCCAGGACATGCAATCTTTTTGTGTTTCTTGTCTCAGTACTCATTATCATATTAAAAGGTTGTATCTATTTTGAGACAGTTTTCAATGATTTTGTTTCTAAATAAATAGTGTCATAAAATATTTTCCTCTTTTTGTCCGAGTCATTGTGATCAAGGGTTAATAGTTGTTATAGTATACTATTTCCAAATCTGAAACAAAAAGAACACAGCATTATAATTTGTAGAGTTGTTAGCCGTCACATTGGTCCTATATATATTGAGACACCCTGTATATGAATAAACCGGGTTTGGGATTAAATAACCTACAATGCTTGGTATGCCACAAAACCCAACCAAACCAAATCATATAGAGACATCAAATCAATGCTTTTTAAAATTGTTTTTATATCAGCTTCCAGGATATGCAATCTTTTTTTAAGTTTCTGCTTCAGTAATAAATCATATTAATGGGTTGTATCTATTTTGAGACAGTTTTGAATGGCTTTCTCTCCAAATAAGTAGTGACGCAAAATATTTTTTCTCTTTTGTCCAAGGAAGTATGATCAAGGATTAATTGTTGTCATAGTATTCTATTTTCAAATCTGAAAGAAAAAAGAACACAACATAATTCTTCGTAGATTTATTAGCAATCATACGGGTCCCATGTATATTGAGACACCTTGTATATAAATAAGCTAGAATTGGCATTAAATAACCAATAATGGTTGATATGCCATAAAAAAAACAATACCAAATCCTTGCTCTTTCTCTTTCCCTTCTGCCTTCTGTTTTTTTCCCGGTTTTATTGATGAGGTTTCAGCTCTGAAACTCTGGGGAATGTGGAGTATCTCTTCATTGCCATTACTCCCATGTCCACTCAAGTACTTGTAAGGATCCTATCTATGGGTCAAATTGCCCTGTTTAGAAATCATTTGTATTGAATTCTTCTTCTTCTTCTTCTTCTTCTTCTTCTTCTTCTTCTTCTTCTTCTTCTTCTTCTTCTTCTCTGAATTCTCTGAATTCTCTCGACGACCAAATTCTTCATAATTTTTGAGTTGAACCATCATCTTTCTTTCTTTCTTTCTTTCTTTCTTTATTTATTTTTTCTTTCTTTCTTTCCACAACGTCACTTCCCAACATGACATCTTAATAAACGATTTCGTGCTGTAGTCCATCTTTGATGAAAATAAAAATAAAAAAAGGCAGACCCCCCCAAAAAAAAGCAAAGCGAAAAAAAAAACCTAACGAAAACAAATAACACAAAATCAAATAAATTACACGCAAGACCGCCAATTTAAATTTCTCGTTGGTCACCATTTACTTTTTTTCTTTTTCTTGTTTTTCTTTCGCAGAATAAGAGGAAGCCGAGAGGCGTAGCTGCATAGTTGGTAATGGCGATGATAGCTATAATGGTTCGTGGGAGATGCGAGTAGGGATGGCAAGTGGGCCGGCTCCGTGGTAGCATTTATTCGTGACATGTAACCGCTGACAGTGAAGGTATTCGTCAAATGGCATACGCTTTAAACTAAGGCGCCCCAAAACGCATACGCCATGTTTGCTGCTTCGTTCCATGTTAGTATCGCTGTCCGGCATATCCTGTTAATCGCGCAGCGTTAATGCGGACGAGAATCGACGAGATTTGAATATCAACAAGTTCATCCAGCATTTAAAAAAATCCATATCTCATTTCCTTTTTGAATATATATATATAAACATACAAACACACACACACACACACACACACAGAGAGAGAGAGAGAGAGAGAGAGAGAGAGAGAGAGAGAGAGAGCGGTGCTCGTGGTACAATGGTTATCATTGGAGAAAATGGATACGGTGAGCCGAGTTCAAATCCTGGACAAGGCTCTTTGCATTTCACATAGTGCTAATAATCTTAAGAAAGGTATGCATCGAACTTATTTCCTTCCAGTTATGGGCAAATAGAAGGACAGACTAAGCTCTTTAACGTTGGATTGGCAACCAGTCTAGAAGAATGAAAACTTTGAATTTAAACCTGACAAATTCGACTTAAAATTGACCTTGTGTTACATCCTACTAGAGTGGAGGTGATTGTAAATACACACACACACACACACACACAGAGAGAGAGAGAGAGAGAGAGAGAGAGAGAGAGAGAGAGAGATGCAAAGAAAAATTGATAACAACCACCCAACCAACCATAAAAGACACATGAGAATTCTTAAAATCATATTTAGTAAAAAAAAAAAAAAAAAATGCGCGTTATATGCCGTCAAATAGGGTAAACTAATTTTTTTTATTTTTCAAGTTTTTGTTATCTTATTTTAATAGAATTTTTAAAAATCGAATTTACCATCAACTCTTAGTTGACTAGGATTACTACTATTATGTATGATTTTTTACCTGTGCTCATATTCAGACTTTTTTTTTCATCTAACCTTTTCATATTTTATTCATCTCTAAGTAGGTCATTGTAGCCCAACCTATGTGCTGATTCAATAAAGGACGTAGTTCGAAGTTCCATGAAGGTTCCCGAGTTCGACAAACACCGGAAGAAGGCTGAAGGAAATATCGGCCGAAACGTTGAGGAAATAATGATAAAGATGAAGACAATGGTACGAAAACCCTTAATGATAAAAATTTGTTTTTGTTTTTCATTTTAATTTATTTAAGTTTGGAAAATTCTGAAATTCTGAGACAATGAAGTGTTTACCTGTTTAAAATGATTGTGACGTATACAATTTTTGTAACGCTCATATATACATAAAAAAGAAGAAATAATTAGACCGGCAACTTAATATATATATATATATATATATATATATATATATGTATATATGTATTTCATTTAGACCAAAATTAATACATTAGCAGAAAATAAGACAAACAAAAGATTTTTACTCTCCGTAAGAAATCGCTTTAAGCCAAGTTATTACTGAAGTCTTTCTCTCGTTGAAGTCCGTCTCATCGAGAAGCCCTCACTGATGTCCTTTCGACAAAAGTCAGTCACTGTGGCAGCACATTACCTCTCTTTATACTATCTGTAGGTTTGCTATTTTCCTTTACTGGCGATCGGGTTTCAAGCACTAGTGTCCCACTTTATTCCTATATGACAATAATGGATAACATATCAGAGGGTTTTATAAGCAAAAGAACGTCAACCGTCTTTAACTAAAAGAACGAAGGAACTTTTAATATAATTTCCAACTTGATAATAATAGTATGTGATGGACGATCGCGCTCTCTCCGATCATTATAATTTCCCAAGGGCGGCAATTTTGGTCTAATGATTAGAGTATTCGCCAATGGTCCGGGAGACCGGGGTTCAATCCCAGGTCGAGTCATACCATATAGTCAAAAATGGTACTTGATGCAGCCTTGTTTAGCACTCAGCACTATAAAGTAAGGGTAATCGGGGATAAAGTGGAGTAATCTAGGGAACAGAGTAGCGCCCTCTCTTACACCTCGGTGTGGTAGCTATTGAAAAAGAAGACTAAGGTCGCCAACTTTTTTTTTCATTTACTCTTGTCTATTCTAGAACAGATATATGTATTTCAACCTTCACTTTTCTGAAAAGAGTTTTTTTTTTTATTTTTCATTTTTGCCACCCAATCAGCAGATTTTATTTGCTTCTGAGTCTGGCCTACTTTCCAAAAGTTAAGTTTTATGCAGTCCTCCTCTATCTATGTTTATGTTCCTGTAAAATTGATCTTCTTTGTTTTGGAATGTGGGGTTTTATGAGCATTATGCTATCTGCTGTCTGCATCATTTTAAGTTTCCTTCGTTAGCCTGATCGTTTTGTCTCTTTCTATTTATTGCAGCAACGGTTATTATTATTATTATCAATATTATTGTTACTATTATTATTCTACTCTTTGAGAGTTTTTCATATCAGTTTTAGTTGATGGTCTTTCACTGGAGTTTGAGTGACAGCAAGTCTCCTCAAGTCTCCAGGACTCTTCTCAGTATTCTGGCCGTTCTCAATAATGTTTTAGTTTGGATGGTCTTCACTCGTGCTCCTACCTGCAAGTCCTCCAGTTCTTTTTAATAATACCTTGGTGACTGTAGCAAAAGCACCATTTTACTATTTACTCTTTTGAGAGATTTTCACATCGGCGTTAGCTAATGGTCTTTCATTGGAGTTTGACTGACAGCAAGTCTCTTCAAGTTTGCAGAACTCTTAATATTCTGTTCGTTGTCAATAATGCTGTAGTTTGGATGGTCTCCACCCGTCCTCCAATGTCCAAGTCCTCCAGGCCCTTAAAAAATTCTTTAGTTACTGTACGCAAAGCACCAATCACAATTAGTATAATTGTCCCCTTCATGTTCCATAGTTTTTTCAATTCTTTAGCAAGGTCAAGGTACTTATCCTTCTTTTCACGTTCTTTCAGTTTTTTGTGTGGTCAGCCAGGACAGTAAAGTCGACAGTTTGGAAAATACTTTTTTGTTGTTGTTGATTATTATAAGGTCTGGACTTCTGGCTGAGATTAGGTGATCCGTTTGTACGTCAAAGTCCCATAGGAGTTTATGGGTGTCATTTTCTAGGACAAATGCTGGGGTGTGCATATACCATTTGTTCGTATGGTGAAATTTAAATTTCTTGCACATCTACCTGTGGATCACCTTGACCGCTCAGACGTGTCTAGTCTTATACTCCTTCTGTGCCAATTAATTGCATTAGCTTATTATGTGATTGATAGTTTCATCTCTGTCACCGCATAGCCTACATTTGCTATTTTGTAGCGTCTTATCTATCCTCGCTTTGATATGATTGATTCTTATGGCGTTGTTTTGTGCTTTTATTATATTTCACCAATATATTTTGATTTATTTCTTCCTGTTGGGTTATCAGATGTGTCTGTGGTTGTCCTTTTGGAATCTTTTAATTTCGTAGGGTTCCTGTGCGTTTTCTTTTCCTTTTAATCATGATGGTTATGAACGAGGCTTTACGGCACATGAACAGACTCCATGTGTCAAGAAAAGATGGAGGATTACGTTGATGCAACTTGTAGTCAACCCATACCATGTATTCATTTTCACTCTCGTTTTCAGCTTCTTTGAGGATGTACTAATCTTTATATAGCAGTAATTTCCAACGTAGGGTGCGTGCGCCACCTGTGGGGCATGATAATATTTTGGTGGAGCATGCTGTATTTTGGTGGGGGCTTGTTTAGAATCCAAGTGGTTGGCCTTTTAAGCTTCCTTCTTTTGCTGTAAAATTTTGAATTTGAACGAGCAGCTGCTGACATAGGCCTCCATGTCAATGCACACAAAACGGAATATATGTGCTATAATCAAACAGGTGACATCTCCACACTAGAGGAACCTCTCTGAAATTGGTAGACAAATTCACTTACCTAGGAAGCATCGTCTCATCAACCGAAAAGGACATCGACATACGACTAACGAAGACATGGACAGCTATCAATAGGCTCTCGATCATATGGAAATCAGACTTAACCGATAAAATGAAACGCAGTTTCTTCCAGGCAGCGGTCGTATCTATACTGCTGTATGGATGCACTACTCCGACGCCAACTAAACGGCTGGAGAAGAAGCAAGACGGCAATTACACAAGAATGCTGCGAGCAATATTGAACAAGTCCAGGCGGAAGTAACCCACAAAGCAACAACTATACGGCCACCTGCCTCCCATCACGAAAACTATTCAAGTTAGACGAACCAGACATGCAGGACACTGCTGGAGAAGCAGGGGCGAGCTCATAAGTGATGTACTCCTATGGACCCCCACATATGGCCGGGCAAAAGCAGGACGACCAGCTCGAACATACATTCAGCAGCTATGTGAGGATACGGGATGTTGTCCTGAAGACCTACCTAGGGCGATGAACGATAGGGAGGAGTGGCGAGAGAGGGTCAGGGATATTCGTGCTACTGGCACGTCATGATGATGATGATGAAGAATTAAATATCACGTTGAGGAAGATAATTTTAGAAATACAAAAGTTAGGCATGGCCCACAATAGGTTGGGAACCACTGATATATAGTATTCTGGCTGATCTCAGAAGTGGATAGTCTTGATTCGTCTTCTGGTTTCCGACTCTTCCAGTTCCCTTACCAAGCTTTTGGGGACCGTACCAAGTGCGCAAATTACAATTGGTATCACCGATACTCCCATGTTCCGTTCCTTTTTTTTTAGTTTCCTGGCAAGGTCAAGGTAATTGTTTGTTTTTTTAGTTTTCCTTGTTTTTCCTTCTGTAGTTCACTGAGACCGTAAAACCTACAATTCGGCAGCTTTTTTTTTTCGTTAACAATCACAAGATCTAGTCTTCTGTCCGGGATTAGGTGATCTGTTTGTATCTTAAAATTCCAGAGAATTTTGTTGGTCTCATTCTCCAGGACGGATTCAGCATTGCGCATACCCATTTGGTTGTATGGTCAAATTTCAATTTCTTGCACAATTCCCGGGGGATCACCTTCCCCACTCAGTTGGGTCCAGTCTTATACTCTTTTTTGTCCTAGTTTGCTATATTCGTTTATTAGGTGAATAATCGTTTTTTCTCTTTCACCACACTTATTATTTTGTTGCGTCTTATCTATTTTCACTTTAACTTAGTTGATCTATATGACTTAGTTTTGTGCTGCTATTAAAAGAAATTCAGTTTCTCACTAAAAGCTTTTTTCTCTTAGCCAAGTCCAGGCGTTCTCATGTGAGATTTTGTCACTTTGTCTCTTGAAATATGTATACTGTTGTTTTTCTTCCCATTTTTTGTACGAGCTCATAAGTGATGTACTCCTATGGACCCCCACATATGGCCGAGCAAAAGCAGGACGACCAGCTCAAACATACATACAGCAGCTCTGTGAGGATACGGGATGTAGCCCTAAAGACCTGCTAGAGGCGATGAACGATAGGGACAAGTGGCGAGAGAGGGTCAGGGATATCTGTGCAAGCGGCATGACGTGATGATGATGATGAATTTTTCTTGCTATTTTTTTGTTTTTATATTTTCCTAGGTGAAAATTTGTATGACAAGAAAATTAAACGGCCAACTTTTTCTTGTTATATAAATTTTCCCCTAAGTTTTTGTATTTTGAATTTTTAAACATCCATCCTTGGCTTAACATCGCTAATATCATACCTCATGGTCCTGATGATGGTTCAGTAGAACCGAAACGCTATAGTGTTGACTTTACTTCTCATTGAATCTCTTCTTCTACTTGGATTGCCTTGTTATCAATTTTTCTCAATACATATTAAATATATATGATTTGGTTGGGTTTGGTTTTACAGCATATCAACCATTGTAGGTTATTTAATGCCAAATCCTCTTTATACATATATATTAAATATATGTGATTTGATTGGGTTTGGTTTTACAGCATATCAGCCATTGTAGGTTATTTAATGCCAAATCTTCTTTATACATATATATTAAACATATATGATTTGGTTGGGTTGGGTTTTATGGCATATCAACCATTGTAGGTTATTTAATTCCAAATCCTCTTTATACATATATATTAAATATATATGATTTAGTTTTGTTTTGTTTTATGGCATATCAACCATTGCTGGTTATTCAATGCCAAATCCTATTTTTACATATATATTAAATATATATGATTTGGTTTGGTTTGGTTTGGTTTTATGGCATATCAACCATTGTTGGTTATTCAATGCCAAATCCTATTTTTACATATATATTAGATATAAATGATTCATAAACACATTTTGTAGGTAACTTTTTATTTAAAACGAGACTGAGCTTATTTCTTTTGCACACAGTTAAATAGTTTCAAGTATTGCTATCTAATAGTAACAATTTAACATTAGTCATTTGTTTGCACACATTTAAATAGATATATACATGATATGTAAGAGATTTGTTTTTCGGTAATTTATTTTATAAATGAGTTAGAACTAATTTGTTTGCACACCCGTATTGATGTTGTTTAAACATAGTTCATCATCATCATGGTGTTCCGCTTGCACGGATTTCCCTGACCCTCTCCCGCTTCTCGTCCCTATTGTCGATCGCTCACAGTAAGTCTTTCATGCTACATTCTGTATCAGTACAGAGTTGTTGTAGATAGGTTCTAGCTAGTCGCCCTACCCTTGCTCGTCCGTGTGCGGGGGTCCACAGGAGTTCATCGCTTTTGAGCTCGCCCTTACTTCTCAAGTAGTTTCCCACATGTCTCGCTCGTCTAATTTGGATGGTTTTCGAGATGGAAGGTAGGTGTCCGTACAGCTGCCAATTAGTGGGATGCTGGCTCCAGGACTTGTTCAATACAGTTCAGTTGTCAAGCTTTCGCTCCATACGCTTAGTTCGCGTCCATGTGGTGTGTCCTACAGCAGTACTGACCCAAACGCTGCTAGGAAAAAACTGCAGTTTTTTCTACATAGGTAATTGGTTTCAATTATTGCTGTCTAACACTTATAATTTATTCAATATTAATGATTTGTTTACAGATAGCAAAGTGATTACAAGTTTAGCAAATTAACACCACTTATTCGATTCAACATTACTCATTCGTTTGTGTTCAATTAAATGGTTTCAAGTATTGCTATGTATCACTAACAATTTAATTAACCATCAGTCATTAATTTTACACTCAGTTAAATGATCAAACGGTTCTATTTACACAGTTAAATGATCAAACAGTTCTATTTCTAACAATTCAATTTAGCGTAAGTCAACAAAGTTAAATGGTTTCAAGTATTGCTATGTATGACTAACAATTCAATTAACCATCAGTCATTAATTTTACACGCAGTTAAATGATCAAACAGTTCTATTTTTAACAATTCAATTTAGCATAAGTCAACAAAGTTAAATGGTTTCAAGTATTGCTATGTATCATTAACAATTCAATTAAGCATCAGTCATTAATTTTACAATCGGTTAAATGATCAAACAGTTCTATTTACACAGTTAAATGATCAAACAGTTCTATTTCTAACAATTCAATTTAGCGTAAATCAACAAAGTTAAATGGTTTCAAGTATTGCTATGTATGACTAACAATTCAATTAACCATCAGTCATTAATTTTACAGCAGTTAAATGATCAAACAGTTCTATTTCTAACAATTCAATTTAGCATAAGTCAACAAAGTTAAATGGTTTCAATTATTGCTATGTATTACTAACAATTCAATTAACCATCAGTCATTAATTTTACAATCGGTTAAATGATCAAACAGTTCTATTTACACAGTTAAATGATCAAACAGTTCTATTTCTAACAATTCAATTTAGCGTAAGTCAACAAAATTAAATGGTTTCAAGTATTGCTATGTATCACTAACAATTCAATTAACCATCAGTCATTTGTTTACACACAGTTAAATGATTAAACAGTTCTATTTCAAATAATTCAATTTAGCATTTGATATCTGTTTTCAGTCAGTTTTATTTGACACATTGATAGGATCCCATCAGGTACTTCCTCGCCGAGCAAAATGGACCTGGGAGCAATGGCTATGAAGAGGTACTCGGGCATTACTGGAACCTCACGATCAGATGGTTTAGTGTCATATCCAGGAAACACATTGGGAGGGGTCTTACTCCTCTGCAGAGATGCAGTTGGTGAATTCTACAGCCACAGCCGGCACAACAACGTCAGAAGATTCTAAGGAAGGGATAAAAAACAGGAGAATACGTTGGGATGAAAAGACCAAAATAAAACAGCTGACAAATCTAATGGTGCAACATGAAGAGATAAATCAAAAGATATCGGGGGTGTCCTCGTGGTGTAATGGTTAAAGCGATGGACTGCGGAATCGTAGTAAGCGAGTTCGTACTCCAGTCGCGCTATTACGTTCACTTTCGGGCAAATACCCTTGGGAAAGGTATGAACCCCCTTATCCTCCTAGCTATGGGTTAAATAGTACCACTACTGTTCTTCTAGGAGAATGGCTTTGGCATTAAATAACCTAAAAAGAGTTGATATGCCATTAAAAACAAAGAAACCAAACCAAACCGAAACCAAACCAAAAGATATAGACGAAATAAGGGAGAGTTAAAAGATAGCGAGACAGAGTCAAACAATAAAAACAAAACAGGACATTCCAAAATAACGAAAGTAGGTGGAGAATGTACGAGGACAAACTAACAACCAGATGCAAGGGAAGCAAAACAATTTTGGAGTGAAATATGGGAATAGAAAGAAAAAGATGTTGATTGGATAAATAACACGGAAAAAGACTCTAAGATGGACCTGAGGCAATAATACACCTGGAATCGCTCAGGGCAATACTCAAGAAAGTACCGAATTGGAAAACCCCAGGCTATAATGGCATACATGGATTCTGGTTTTAAAAATTCACGTCCATCCAGGACAGAATGGGTTGATTAGAGGTCTAGAAGTAAGTATAACAGAATGGATGACTAAGGAAGAGACAACTCTGATCCAGAAAGACTCCCCCAAAAGAACCGCCTTGAGCAATTATTGTGCGAGAACCTGTCTACCCATGATGTAGAAAATCTTAACAGTACAGATAAAGGAGATATACTATTCACTGATATCTCGCAGACTGTTTCCCGATAAACGGATTCCACTGTGATTACGGTAATTGATCGACTACAATATAATCGACTATGATATGGTCCTGCAAAACCTGGAAAATAGAATGTCTGAAATTGTATAAAATATAAACTTCATCACGGACGACATGAAAAATTGGAAACTGGAATTTAATGCTGAGGAAAAGACTTTAGCAGACGTGAAAGTCTCGAGAGGTATCTTCCAGGGAGATGCGGTTTTTGCCATTACTATTTGTTATAGGAACGATGCCATTTAACTACAACTTTGGAAATGCAAATTTACAAAATCATCAAAAAAGATCAATCTCCTTTTGTAATTGGATGACATCAACCTGTTTGCCAAGAATAAAAATGAAAAAATTGGGGAATCTGATACAAATAATAAGAATATACAGCAAGGATATAGGAATGGAATTTGGCATTAAAACTATGCCATGTTCATAATGAAAAATGAAAAAAGATAGATAACGAAAGGAATACGAACTGTCGAATCGGGAAAAATTTGAATGCATAGAAATTGTTTGTTTGGGTTTTATGGCAAATCAACCTTTGCAGGTTATTTAATGCCAAATCCATTTTATACAAATGAACAGTTCCGTTTCAAACAATTCAGTTTAGCATAAGTACACAGTTTTATTGTCAAAAGCATTTCTAATTCAAGCTATTCAGTTAAGTGAAACAGTTCTATTTCGAACTATTCATTTTAGCATAAGTAAGCAGTTTAAAAGTCAAAAGAGTTCTATTTCAAGCAAATCAGTTTAACATGATTAGGCAGTTTAGTTCTCTTTGACCAAAGGATCGGACCCTATCTGGTACTACCACTGTGGGTCAGAGTGGACCTGGGAGCGATTGCAACGAAGGGGTACTCCACATTCCCCAAAGCTCTAGCATTACTGGAACCTCATTATCAGGTTGTTTAGTGTCATATCCAGGACACTCGTTGGGGGTGTCTTACCCCTCTCCAGTCGACTGAGCAAAGAACGTTTAGAGAAAAGGAAAAATAAAGGTATTTGGAAATACTGGAAGTGGACACCACCAAACAAGCGGAAATAAAGGAAAAATAAAAACAAGAGTATTTCAGAGGAACGAGAAAGCTGCTCGAAACCAAACTCTAATAAAAGGGATAAACAGCTGGGCTGTACTTCTTAAAAGATACTCGGGACTATTCTTAAAATGGACAGAAGAGGAAATCAGAAAAATAAACAAAAAGACAAGAAAGTTAATGACGATGCACGCGTTCTTACATTTGACATAGACTTTGTGTGTCAAGAAAAGAACGTGGAAGAGGACTTGCCCGTATTGAAGATTGCGCAGAGACATCAATAAGAGGACTGGAAAACTACATCTAAAAGGGCAAAGAAAGAATAATTATTACGATCAGTCACTGAAGAAAAAACAATAGCACTAACAAAAACTAGAAAACTGTTGTGAGACCGAAACTTACCAGCATCATGGACTCTTCCAGCACTATTACTATGTGAGATAACACTCTCAGGGAGCAGTATGGTAATACTGTAGTATTAGCAGGAGTACTAGTAGTACGAAGCCGTGTATGACTACCAATATTGGACACCACCGGATAGTAAGCTCCGCTTACCTTTATCATATTTACCAACCTCTCCGCAGGATATGACGCAAGGTTAATTTTTAAGCGGAGTAACAGGTCTTGAATTCAGAGTTTCCCCTCTCCTAGACTAGTTGCCTCAGCAAGGTTGAAGACCCCAGTCTGCCCTACTATTTACCCATAGATGGAGGGAGAATGGTTGGATTCATACCTTTCCCAAGGGTATTAATGCAATGTGAAATGCAATCAGTCTCGTCAAGAATTTGAACTCGTGTCGCGGTCTCCATTTCCTACGACGATAACCATTACACCACGGGCAACTCCACACCTCCGCTTACCTTTACACTATCCTTTGTAACCTTTTGTTAATATAATTTTCTTACCTCTAATCCTTGTTCCGTGTTTTCCTTCCGTGGTCCCAACCTTGAGTCCACATCAAAAACAAAACTGGACCCCCCCCAACTGTATGGATATTTCAAGCAACAAACTGACAAAATCTTCCGCGAGAAGACTTGGGCATGGCTATTAAAAAAAGAAAACTTTTAGAGAGAAACTGAATCTCTTCTAATAGCAGCACAAAACAAAACCATAAGGATTAACTATATCTCAGCAAAAATAAGTAAGATACAACAGAATTGCAAGTGTTGATTATGTTGTGATAAGCGAAGGTAGCAAACTTGCACAAAAGACTAGCTACGACTGAATAGGAAAGGCGATCCACTGGGAATTGTGCAAATGGTATATGCACAACCCAGAATCTGTCCTAGAGAATGAGACGCATAAAATTCTTTGGGATTTTGCGATACAAACAGACCACATAATCCCAATCAGAAGACCAGGCTCAGTGATAATTAAAAAGAAAAAAGAGAACCTTGCGAATCGTTGACGTTGCCGTCCCGGTGGATCACAGAGTGAAAATCAAAGGAGGCGAAAAGAGAGATAAGTACCTGGAACTTGCCAGAGAACTAAAAAAGCTATGGAAGATGACGGTGACGGTGATGCCAATTGTATTTGGTGCACTCGGAACGATCTCCAAAGAAATGGTAAAAGGGCTCTAAGAGTTGGAAGTCGGAGGACGAGCAGAGACTATCCAAACTACAATGTTGTTGAAGTCGGCGAGAATACTGAGAAGAGTCCTGGAGACCTGAGTAGACTTGCTGTCTGTGACTGAGACTACATTGAGGGACCATCAGCTAACGTTAGAGTGGAAAACTTGCAAGGAAGGATCATAACAATAATCCTATTTACCAACCCTTCCGCTTGGGCAGGATATGACACAAAGTCAATTTTTAAGCGGAGTTTATCAGGTTTGAATTCAGAGTTTTCCTTCTCCTAGATTAGTTGCTGCACTAAGTGCTGCATTAATATTTACCCATAGCTGGAGGGAGAATAATTGGATTCATACCTTTCCCAAGGGTATTAGTACTATGTGAAATTCAATCAGTCTCGTCCAGGATTTGAACTCGAGTCGCCGTGTCCATTTCTTACGACGATAACCATAACACCACGGGCACCTCCTATTAATATAATGATAATAATGATAATGATTAGAAAACAAAGATGGGAAGAAAAACAACTGTATAGATATTTCAAGCGACAAACAAGCGAAATCACACACGAGAAAACCTGGACATGGCTAAGAAAGGGAAACATTTAGAGAGAAACTGAATCTCTTCTAATACCAGCACAAAACAACGCCATGTGTTGTATACTCACAACCATAATCAACTGATAATGACGACTTCAATAACGAACGAATACACTTCTTTATATAAATCTCTCACACTTTATTTTCGAAAAGGTGATGTTTGTTGTGTGTGAGAAATGAGTGGAGACAAGGACGGACTGCTATATTGACCCAAGTTCTTCTCTCGCCCATAGCAGCACTTATTTCGCATCTTGGCTTGGGTTGCTCAATCGGGGGTCACTAAGGGCCCAAATCCCTCTGTCTGCAGCTGGTTCTCAAACTGGCATCCTGTCTCCAACTGACTCGATCTGCCTGGACACCTGGTTATATTATTTTCTAACATCCACCTGCTTCCGCTGTTTTTTCGCTTATTTACACAGGTGCATCTCTTGATTGTCGGCTCGGTCGAGGGTCAATATATAACACATGAGGATAGACTATGTAAAAGCAAAAATTGACACGACGCAACAAATGTAGGTTATGTGGTGATCATATTTACCCAACCCCTCCGCTCGGGTAGGATTTCACGCAAGGTCAATTTTTAAGCGGAGTTTAACAGGTTTGAATTTAGAGTTTTCCTTCTCCTAGACTAGTTGCTTAAGAACCTAGTCTGCCCTACTATTTACCCATAGCTGGAGGGAGAATTATTGGATTTATACCTTTTGCAAGGTATGTGAAATGCAATCAGTCTCGTCCAGGATTTGAACTCGTGTCGCCGTGTCCATTTCCTACGACGATAACCATTACACCACGGGCAAATAAAAACAAGCTTAGGTTATGTGGTGATTGAGATGAAACGATCATTCACACAATAAGCGAATGCTGCAAATAAGCGCTAAAGGTGTATGAGACTAAACACGACTGGATGGGAAAGGTGATTGTGCAAGAAACTAAAATCTGATATCAGGAACAAATGGTAAATGTGTTACTACATGACCATATACATGAATATGCGAAATGTACATGGGACGTTCATTACATATATACAAAACTTAGAACATAGGATCTCGAAATTCGAAAACACGTAACGACTTCTCGGTCAGGTACGAAACCTTTTTATTAACTTTGAGTTTAAAGGTTTCGACATAAGGAGGAGAGACACAATCTTCTATGCTGTCTTATTCATCTGGTCCCCATCTCGTGCGGCACCCATGGTGCACAAATTCGCCTCGCGCCTGCGAGCTCGCAAAAGTCGACCGCTTCGTTTGGTGTCTATTTTCAACTCTCCCACTTTCTTCAAATTCTCCACAAACCTCTGCGCGCTTGCGGTGTGTGACATCACTCGCACTCCGTCACCCGTTTCGTCTCGGACTATTGTGACATCTCTGAGTGACACCTCCGTCTGCTCCTGCGCACCCGCGTTAACACCTACATCAATGTTGCACCTAACTAACCCATGTGCTGAGCCGAAAGGTTCTCAGCCAAACTAAACCCAAAGGCATGAACCGAAATCCCTCGTCCATTACGTTACAAATGCACAACCCGGAATCTGTCCTGGAAAATGAGACGCACAGACTTCTCTGGGATTTTGAGATACAAACGGATCACCTAATATCAACCAGACGACCAGACCTCGTGGTAGTCAACAACAACGACAACAACAAAAAAAGAGAGTGAGAACATTCCCAATCGTGGACTTTACTGTTCCGGTTGACCACAGGGTAAAACAGACAGAAAGCGAAAAGCGAGATGAATACCTAGATCTTGCAAAAGAATTTAAAAAATTATGGAACATGAAGGTAGCGATGATACCAATTGTAATTGGTGTGCTTGGAACCATCCATAAAGAATTGGTAAAAGGGCCTGGAAGACTTGGAAATTAGAGGACAAGTGGAGACCATCCAGGCTAAAATATCATAAAGAGCAGCCAAAATACTGTGAAAAGTCCTGGAGAAACTTATTGTCACACAAACTCCAGCTAACGCTAATGTGAAAAAAAACTCTCAAAGGAGTATAATAATAATAATAATAATGTTTCTAAGTGATATTCAGAGTAATCCTTCGATATACCCCAATGGTTATAATAACGGTGATAAAGGCTGAAGAAAACTTACCTAAGAATTTTTTTTCGAAATTCTCTTCTGAAATAAACATATACAATTAAAAAAAAAAGTACTTCCATTAATTCTTTTCCTTCTAATAAAAACTTTTCCAAATCCACCATTTCAGACTCTCTCTCTCTCTCTCTCTCCCCTTCTCTCTCTCTCTTTCCTTCTCTCTCTCTCTCTCTCTCTCACACACATGTACGCTATGTTTTTTTTTTCATATCTTCGGGCAACGCTTTCATTTCTGACTGATTCTAAATGCTGCGATTCCAAATAGATTTCTCGCTAATAAGCAACATGTCCAGGTAATTGTGCTTACCTCCCGCAAATATACAATTTCCACCTGCCGGCTTTTTTGACGCTGTGCATTTTATTTTATTTTTTTTTTATTATTATATTTTGATATTTCTGCATCTCAAGATTAATATATTTTTTCGTCATCATTATTATTATATTTGCTTCTTGCATTTTCCTCAATTTCTTATCCTAATTCATAAGTAAATTTATCTTGAACATTTTTCAAAATTCTGCTTACCTGTATATCTTAGGGTGTTCCAGCTCATCTTGACTGTTGGTTCTTAATGTGTGTGCGGTTACCTGTTTATATTTCTTTATTTCGTCTTTTGTCATGTCATATCTATCTATCTATCTATCTATCTAAGACTGTTTATCTTTACCAATCTCTTGTCAGATTGAGTTTGTTCAATATACGCTTTCGACATATCTGTCATTCTGTGGAGCTTCTGGTAGGGTATAATTTTTAGCAAACTAGATTAGCAGAACATTGCTAGTTATAAGTTCTCATCGGGTTATTCAAAATACTATCCTTGAGCCAAACATGTCAATGCTTGTTTAGAATATTGTTTAAGCTTGTTCCTCGTCATTGTAGTCAGTTTTAATATGTTCATATCCTTCCTAATCTATCTATCTATCTATCTATCTATCTCAGTCTGTTCATATCTATCTATCTATCTATCTATCTATCTCGTCTGTTTCTATCTATCTATCTATCTATCTATCTATCTAACAGCACGTATCTTCCATCATTTCATGGTACATTGTCTCTCCATCGTCTCTCCTCATTAGACCGGTCTCCTTCCTCTCCTCATAGTTCTAGACCCTTCCAGACCCTCACCCTATCCGGATACCGGCCATTACAACGCTAATGCAGTGTTATTTCAAATCAAACATTGCTCGTATTACCACGTCATTACATACGCCATCTTCAACTGGTGGCTTCGCGCCGTACCCCAGCCCTCCAAAGTGTTTAGTCTCCCCAGCGGATTATCTCCGGGCACCGAATTTAATGAATACGTAATGAAGATGATTAGAAAATATAATAATAATAATTCAAATAAGACTAATAATTAATAATGATATTAATGTGAAATTTCCCATTACCAGTGGGGCTAAGAATGCGCTGATCGTATTCTCTGCAGAAGGTTAAGACTCTATTCTCCACCCCCTCAAAAACAGGGGTATCCAAGGTATGACAGTAAATTGCATTTAATGATGAGGCACTAATTCTGGAGATATGGGGAGTATAGAGTCTCCTCTTTATTGCTATTACTCCCAGGTCCACTCTGACTCGAAGTCGTAGTAACTGTTGTTGGTCAAATCATCATCATCATCATGTCGCGCCGCCAGCACGGATCTTCCTGACCCTCTCTTGCCACCCCTATCTATCGTCCATCGTTCCCGGTAGGTCTTCAAGTCTACATCCTATATCAGCACAGAGCAGTTGTATATAGATTCTAGCTGGTCGTTCTGCCTTTCTCGTCCATGTGAAGGGGTCTACAGGAGTATGTCACTTATGAATTCGTCCCTATTTCTCCAGCAGTGCTCCGCATGTCTAGTTCGTCTAACTTGGAAAGTTTTTGTGATAGGTGGTAGGTGGCCGTACAGCTGCAGCTTTGTGGGGTGCTGTCTCTTGGACTTGTCTATTTTAGCTTGTAGCATTCTTGTGTAATTGCTGTCAAGCTTTTTCTCCATACGTTTAGTTAGCGCCCATGTGGTGCATCCATATAGCCGTATCGACACGATCGCTGTTTGGAAAAAACTGCGTTTTATATTGTCGGTCAGGTCTAACTCCCATATGACCGATATTCTATCGTTAGCTGTCCCTGCCTTTGCTAGTCGCGTGTTGATGTCTGTCTCGGTTGACGAGACACTGCTTCCTAGGCAGGTGAACAGGTCTATTAGTTTCAGAGAACTACCATTTAGTGTGGAGATGTCGTCTCTTTGATTGGTTAAATAGATATTTGCAAATAGTTACTTGATCCAATAATTTTTTCTTATGTGGATAATTATTATTATTAGATAAGACCATATCACAATTATGAAACAGAAATAATTACTTGAAATCATATAATTATTAGTATTAGATAGGAATACTTGAAACCATGCAACCAAGCGCAATAATAATAACTACACACATCAACATCATCCTCATGTCACGCTGCTAGCACGGATTTCCCTGACTCTCGCTTGTCATTTGTCACTATCATCCATCACTTCCGGCAGGCCTTCTAGACGACATCCTGTGTCCATACAGATAAGTTCTTACTTGTTATCCAACACTTGCAGGTCTGTTTTAAGGGGTCTATTGGAGAACGTCACTTTTTAGTCCGTCCTTACTTCTCCAGCAGTGTCCTACATGCCCTGTGCGTCTTATTTGGATAATATTAGAGATGGGAGTTGGTGGCCGTACAGCTGCCTTTATGTAGGATGTTGCCTCCAGGATTTGTCCTAAATAGCTTGTAGCATTCTTTTGCAATTGCTGTCAAGATTTTTCTCTTCACACTTCGTCAGCATTCATGTGGTGCATCCATATAGTTGTATAGACACAACCGCTACTTGGAAATATTTGCGTTTTCTCTAATCGGATAAGTTTGACTCTATGATCAATAACCTATCGATAGCAATTTATGCCTGAGCTAGTCGCATATTAATGTCATTTTCAGTAGATGAGATGCTGCTTCCGAGGTACGTGAACTGCACAAATACGCACAAAAAATTCTGGAGAATACAGAATACCCCTTCATTACCATTACTCCCAGGTCCACTTGTTAAGCTCTATTCATATTTACCAACTCCTCCGCTCGGGCTGGATATGACACAAGGTCAATATTTAAGCGGTGTTTAACAGGTTTGAATTCAGAGTTTTCCTTCTCTTAGACTAGTTGCCGCACCAAGGCTGAAGAGCCCAGTCTGCCCTACTATTTACCCATAGCTGGAGGAAGAATAAGGGGATTCCTACCTTTCCTAGGGGTATTAGTTCTATGTGAGTCGCCGTGTACATTTCCTACGACGATAACCGTTACACCACGGGCACCTGTTGAGCTCTATTATTCTATCTCGTCTAAAATTTGTTTTTTATGATTGAATACCTGATATATAAATCAGCTCTTATAACGTGTAATTGATCAGCGGAAAACTATGATACATACTTATGTGTGTATTTGCACAGAATTTTTTGATTAATGCATATTTCAATGAACAATTTAGACATCTTTTGTCCTTTCAAGTGACCGAATTGATTTTAGAGTATCCGGCGAGTATTAGTTGATGAAACATCCCATAACTAATTGTTATCTAGCACTTTCTGTCTGATCTTGGGCCATCATCAGGGGTGTATATATTGCAAAAGAGATGTGACCTTTGCATATACATTACTACTTAGTAAGTGTTAATCCTTTATACAAGTGTATTGTAGCATTTTATTCATTTTTATAAGCAGTAGCTAAAGATATTTAAGTACATTAGTTCTGGATTCGGAATTGATTCTATTGAGTTTGGGTTGTTTCATTCTGATTAGGAGTGCCTCCAGAATTTGTAAATTTTGTTTGTTATTCCGTTGTTCTAATATAGTTGTATTTTCGGTAAGAATTTGGGCTGGAATGTGTTTTTAGATGTTGTGCTGTTGAACTGGTATCTGATAAATGTATAGTGAGTCGTCTCGATAGGACAATTGGGGTTAAGCCGACGTATATACTGTTATTTTCAGAGATACAATTTCCTAAAGTACATTTAAACTTATATACACTGTTAGTTTTTTGCAAAACCCCAATCCAGGGAGAGGAATTATTAATAACTAATATGGAGGTTTTAAATTTATCATCATCATCATCATCATCATATCGTGCTGGCAGCACGGATATCCCTGACCCTCTCTCGCCACTCCTCCCTATCGTTCATCGCCCTAGGTAGGTCTTCAGGACAACAACCTGTATCCTCACATAGCTGCTGAATGTACGTTCGTGCTGGTCGTCCTGCTTTTGCGCGGCCGTGTGTGGGGATCCATAAGAGTACATCTCTTATGAGTTCATCTCTGCTTCTCCAGCAATGTCCTGCATGTCTGGTTCGCCTAACTTGAATAGTTTTCGTGATAGGGGGCAGGTGGCCGTACAGTTGGTGTCTTGTGGGGTGTTGCTGCCAGGACTTGTTCAGGATTGCACGCAGCATTCTTGTGTAATTGCCATCTAGTTTCTTCTCCAGCCGTTTTGTTAGCGTCCATGTAGTGCATCCATATAGCAGTATCGATGTGACCGCTGCCTGGAAGAAACTGCGTTTCATTTTATCGGTTAGGTCTGATTTCCATATAGTCTATAGCCTATTGATAGCTGTCCATGCTTTCGTTAACCTCGTTTCGATGTCCTTTTCGGTTGATTTGGGAACATAATTCTTTTAATCAACGGTTTTAAGATATTTTCATCTAATTTTTAATTGTTGTGCATTTGGTTGCGATAAAAAAGTTTAATGTTTTTTTTTTATTGGTTGGAGTGTTGCAGAGTTTGTTTTGTTGTCTCACATTTTTAATTGTTGGTTTAATTTGTTCATCAACAATTTAGTTAGGGAACCCATTTTTGATGAGAGTTTGTTTCATATTTTCTAATTCTTTAAAAATATTGTTTTGGAGGAAGAGATTAGTTTTGCGCGGGATATTAATAATTGATAATTGTTTCTTTTTAATCGGAAGGGGCATTCAATTTTAAAAGAACACATACAAAAATATGTTGACAAAACATGTCTACAGTGTTCAATGATATATATATACATATATATAACAGTGTTGGTTGTCATTAAATACCTTTTGTGAGTTTGTGTCGAACCAAATGCAAAATAATATGGAGAGTGCTCAATATCTAGGATGGAGCTATATATATATATATATATAATATACATACATATCTATTATATATATGTATGATTCAGTCCAGATAAACCGGAGTCGGGAATAATTCCGTCAGGATAAATTCATTCCTCTAGAACATTTAAAATGTCCCTAAGTTGAAAAATAAACGGAAGAAAGAAATATACTTGGTATGGATGAAAATTTATTGCCGACACGTGTTTCGACTTGAATATTTTGTCTACATATAAGTTTTTCTTTTTAAAATTATTTTAATAGAAATTGAGTTTAAACTTCTGTTTATTTTTCAAAATATTTGTCGGATTAATTTTTTTTATCTCATTTACATATATATATATATATATATATATGTGTTTTATAGATGTTTATAGCTCCCCCTCTTTTATTACCAATGATGTCTCTGCTAATTTGTTTATATAAATTTTCTTGTACCAGAAATCTTATAATATATATATATATATATATATATATAAGTAAGTAAGTAAAGTTGGCGACGGTAGTCGAGGGCGACCCGAAGGCTCCCTTTTCGACAGCTACTACACCGCTTTACTCTCGATACGTACCTTATATTGCTGAGTGTTAAGCAAGGAGGTATCAAGTACCATTTTAAAAGTCTTTAGTATGACTCGACCTGAGATTGAATCTAGGTCTCCCAGACCATTGGCGAACACTCTATCCACTTGGCCAATGAGCCGGTAACCTATTTTATCTCATTTTAGATATCGCGTAATATTTCAGCCGGTCGATTTTCCTGTAAAAGTGAGATTCTTCTCAAGTCCAGAAAGTTTGTTTAGATGGTGTAATTTAGTAGTTTACCGACGCCGACAACACCGATGACATAGCGTTACTGGCGAATACACCCAACCAAGCCGAAACACTACTGCATAGTTTGGAACGAGCTGCCGCAGGCATTGGCCCCATATCAATGCATACAAAACTGAATATATGTGCTATAACCAAACAGGCGACATTTCCACACTAGACGGAACCTCTCTGAAACTAGTAGACAAATTCACCTACCTAGGAAGCAGCGTCTCATCAACCGAAAAAGACATCGACACACGGCTAACGAAGGCATGGACAGCTATCGATAGGCTCTCGATCATATGGAAATCACAACTGACGGATAAAATGAAACGCAGTTTCTTCCTGGCAGCGGTCGTATCGATACTGCTATATGGATGCACTACTTGTACGCTAACTAAACGGCTGAAGAAGAAGCTAGACGGCAATTACACAAGAATGTTGCGAGCAATATTGAACAAGTCCTGGCGGCAACACCCCACAAGGCACCAGCTGTACGGCCACCTGCCTCCCATCACGAAATCTATCCAAGTTAGACGAACCGGACGCGCAGGTCACTGTTGGAGAAGCAAGGACGATCTCATAAGTGATGTACTCCAATGGACCCCCGCATATAGCCGAGCAAAAGCAGGACGACCAGCTTGAACATACATACAGCAGCTATGTGAGGATACGGGATGTAGCCCTGAAGACCTGCCAGAATGATAGGGAGAAGTGGCGGGAGAGGGTCAGGGATATCCGTGCTAGCAGCACGACATGATGATGATGATGATGATTAATTTAGAACTTTGCTTATTTTCATTCTAGCCAAATGATCGTTGTGGAACGACTGTGTCGAAGTATTTAGTGGAAAGGGGTATTTTTAACTCCTCAGCAGGTTTGTATAACGAAGCCGTAAAATACATTCTTTGCATAAGTCTTTGTAGAATGTACTGAAATATTCTCAAGGCATTTTACTTAGGAGCATAAGAAAAATAAAGAGAGACTTGATGTTGCCTTCGTCTCTGTAGTTAAACGTTTTATTTTTTGTTTTGTTTTGGCAATAGTTAAACCGACAGTTATTCGTATATTTTGCTCATGTTCCTCATTTAATTCTCTTAAAGGGCCCCTTGTGTTCTTGTTGCATATCATTACGCGTTTCCAACATGTGTCTTCACCTTGCCTCGCCTTGCGTAATTTTATTGAGTTTAATATTTTTACTGAACAACCGATTGTATTCGATGGTTGTTGTAGACGCCATTTTCCCCATCACTTTCTCCGCATCGAGCAAATTAGTTAAACAAGGCGTGAAAAGAAAGAAAGAAAAAAGAAAGAAAGAAAGAAAGAAAGAAAGAAGTAATTTAGAAAAGAAAAGGCAAAAAAAAGGAGACACATACATACAGAAAAAAGAAAGAAAGAAAAAAGGGATTCAAAAAAGAAAAGAAATAGGAAATATATACAGAAAAAAAAGAAAGAAAGAAAGAAAGAAAGAAGTAGAGAAAGAATGATATTTCGAAGGGAAGAGAGAGAGAGAGAGAGAGAGAGAGAGAGAGAGAGAGAGAGAGAGAGAAAAGAAAATATATATGGAAATAAAGGAGGAAAGAAAGAAGGTATTTAAAAGGGAAAATGAAAAGAAAAATACAATAAAGGAAAGAAAGAAAGAAAGAAAGAAAGAAGGTATTTAGAAGGGTATAGAAAGAAAAACCAGAAAGAAAGAAAGAAATAAAAAAAGGAAAGAATGAAGGTATTTAAAAGGGAAAAGGAAAAAAAGAAAGAAAGAAAGAAGGTATTTCGAAGGGTAGAGAAAAAATAAACAGAAAGAAAGAAAGAAATAAAAAAGGAAAGAATGAAGGTATTTAAAAGGGAAAAGGAAAAAAAGAAAGAAAGAAAGAAAGAAAGAAGGTATTTCGAAGGGTAGAGAAAAAATAAACAGAAAGAAAGAAATAAAAAAGGAAAGAATGAAGGTATTTAAAAGGGAAAAGGAAAGAAAGAAAGAAAGAAAGAAAGAAAGAAAGAACTATAAAAAGACTGAAACAAGGAAAGATGGAAAGGTTGGTTTGGTTGTATTTTACGGTATATCAACCCTTGTTGGGTATTTAATGGCAAATCCTGTTTCCACACACACACACACACATATATGATTTTTTTTAGTACAGGACATTGGCCTAGCGGTTAGAGTGTTCGCCAATGGCCCGGGAGACCTGGGTTCAATCCCAGGTCGAGTCATACCAAAGACTCAAAAAATGGTACTTGATGCCTCCTTGCTTAACACTCAGCATTATAAGGTACGGATCAAGGGTAAAGTGGAGCAATCCAGCGAAAGGAGTAGCGCCCTCCCCTACACCTTGGTGTAGTAAGCTATCGAAAAAAGAACCTTCGAGTCACCCTCGACTATGGTCGCCAACTTTACTTATATATGATTTGAAAACGAATAGTTTCTAGGTAACATTTTTAAGAAGCCAGGGAGCATTTGTTTACACAACTAAATAGTTTAAAGTTTTCCTATGTAACACGAATGTTTCCACAAACCTGAATGGTTTCAAGTATTCCTATGTAAAATTAATAATCTTATTTGATATTAATCTTTTGTTTGAACAGTGAAGTGGCTTCAAGTATTGTTATTTAACACTAATAATTTTATTCAATACGACTCATTCCTTTGCACACAGTCAAACGGTTTCCAGCATTCCTAAGACGTTAGCCCTACGATAGCCCAGTCGGCTGGGGATGTAGAATACACTGGCTGCATCTCTACAGAGAAATAAGACTCCTCTTTAATGAGTGTCTTGGATATGTCACAAAACCATCTGATGGTGAGGCTCCAGTTCTTATGTACGAATAGGATTTGGCATTAAATAACCGACAATGGTTGATATGCTATAAATGCTAATCAAACCAAATCATATATACTGAATATATATGTACGAATAGGATTTGGCATCAAATAATCTACAATGGTTGATATGCCAAAAAACCAAACCAAACCAAATCATATATATTTAATATATATGTATAAAGAGGATTTGGCATTAAATAACCTACAATGGTTGATATGCCATAAAACCAAACCAAACCAAATCCTATATATTTTATATATATGTATAAAGAGGATTTGGCATTATATAACCTACAATGGTTGATATGCCATAAAACCAAACCAAACCAAATCCTATATATTATATATATATGTATAAAGAAGATTTGGCATTATATAACCTACAATGGTTGATATGCCATAAAACCCAACCAAACAACAAAATATTTAACACAAACGATTTAATTTAGTTTTAATCCTGTTTGCTCACAGTCAAATTGTTTCAAGTATTGCTATTTAACACCGATAGTTATATTTCTACACTTTTAAACGGTACCGAGTATTGCTATGTAAAATCTATAATTCAGTTTTAGCTCTCTGTTAAGTGGTTTCAAGTATTGCTATCCAACACTAATAACTTGATTCAATATTTACCATTCGTTGGCTCAGTTAAATATCAAATATTACTTTCTAACTCAAAAGTAAGCGGAGTTGTTTTAGTAGCTAGTAAGTAAAGTTGGTGACTGTAGTCGAGGGCGACCAGAAGGCTCCCTTTTCAATAGCTACTACACCGAGGTGTTGAGGAGGGTACTGCTTCTTTCCCTGGATTGCTCCACTTTACCCTTGATATGCACCTTATATTGCTGAGTGTAAAACAAGGAGGCATCAAGTACAATTTTTTGAGTCTTTGGTATGACTCAACCTGGGATTGACCTGGACCATTGGCGAACACTCAACCAATGGCCCAGTTCAAGGATAAAGTGGAGCAACCGAAACATTATAGCATCGACTTTCTTTCACTATAAATTCTTCTTTTTGGATTACTTGCTTGGTTTTTCAATTTTTCTCTACACTCTCGGATTCTTTTCTATTCTTTACTAATATATATATATATATATATATATATATATATATATATACGTATGCATTCTTCAATCCAGTAAATGATATCACAGAGAAAAGATTCCTTCAAGAAAAACCAAAGTAGATGTAACTTGTGTCTAGAAGAAAAAATACAAATTACGAGGTTCATTAAATAAGTTTCCAGACGTTTTTTGTATGGGCACTTTTCATACAAATTGGTCAGTCATCTCATAAGATGTATAGCAATAACATACTGAATTTTCAAGAGTCTCCGACAATTTTAAATGCCCGTACAAAAAAAAAAAAGTCCGGAAACCTATTGAAGTGCACAGTTAAATGGTTATACATATGATTTGTAAATAAAGTGTTCGTTGGTTTGTTTGGGTTTTATGGCATCTCAAACATTGTAAGTTATTTAATGTCAAATCCTCTTTATACCTATATATATCAAATATATATTTGGTTTTGTTGGGTTTTATATCATATTAACTATTGTGGGTCATTAAATGCCAAATCCTGTTTATACGTATACATTAAATACATATGATTTGTAAACATTTTGCTGATAACATTTTTAAACGAACCTGAGCTATTTTTTTCTTACAGGTAAATGGATTCAAGTATTGCAATTATTAATCATATGTAGATTGAGGTTGGCAACTATGTGGTCAGTGTCACTATCCATACTTTCTTTATCAAAGGATTTTTTATGAGATTTTGAGATCCCTGAGTATTGCACAGTTTGTTCATTTTGATAGGTGATTTTGTTCTTGATAATGAGGAGACTGTATCGAATTTGGCTGTGGATAGTTTGAATGCGCTTCTTGGTCTTTCATTGTTTACTTAAATGATCATATGTATTTTCACAACTTGGTCAATGGGAGATTATGGTTTTCTTTGAGTTATTCCGGCTTTTTGGGAGACAAGATTTTTAGTCTGTCTTTTGATGGTTTTTGGTGGACAAAATGGAGACTTATGTAAGATCTTTTTTGCTGGAAGTGTTGTATACTCAGCGGTGTCTTTACACGTATATATAAAAATATATCTCTCATTTTATTCTCGAAAAGGGCCCACAGTTTGTTGTTTATTTGAGAGATAGATGGAGAGACATATACTCAGAGAGGGGACTTCTTCTTGTCCCATATCTTCTTCCGGGAGCCGGTGGGTACCAACGCTTGCACCCCCTTGCAAGCCATGTCGTCAGAGGGTTCCGAGACGCCTCTGATAGGCTGCGTGTCCCTGGCTCGACTCCCGATTCTCTGCACTCTGTCGAAATCTTACTGCGTGGTTATCACGAGGTCTCCTTCCAGTTACACACCAGTTGGACTTGACTGCCTTGACGCGCTGTTATCC
Organism: Sepioteuthis lessoniana; assembly: GCA_963585895.1. Classification (NCBI taxonomy): domain Eukaryota; kingdom Metazoa; phylum Mollusca; class Cephalopoda; order Myopsida; family Loliginidae; genus Sepioteuthis; species Sepioteuthis lessoniana. Next base: position 46,338,094 of record OY757942.1, on the reverse strand, counting down.
CTCTATTTACTAATCACAACGTGACAGCCTGTCAAAGCACACGGGATCACTAGGAACGAACCGAAAATCCAAGTCATATGTTATATAACCGAAGAGGCTTTTCATTTTTAGGAGGAGAGGTAAATTATATGTGTGTTTTTACTCGGATTAGCTCGTTGGATTTCTCTTTATTTGTGACCTTTTGGAATTGTAAAGGTCGTTTAAAATACGTGGATATCAAAACAGGATAGGCACCTCTGTCTTTATATAAGCAAAAGCAAAACAGTGTAAATGCCACATGAATTGTGTGGGTAGCAAGCATGCCAGAAGAAAGAAAGACCATGAAGTAAGTTGGCGTACAAAAAAATATATTACAACTGAAGATTTCCGACCCCAGAGAGAAAGGGAGTCGGCCGAAGAGAGACTAGACGTCACGCCGCTCTGGGTGCTGGCTGTGGGTCAGACAGCCCAGGGTTGAGAGGTAGAGAAAGGTCTGAAATGTACATCACTTGCTAAAGATTGTGAGAGAGTCAGCGATCTGCGTGCTATTAGCATGACTGGGTGATCTATTCATTCACTTTTTTCTCCTACTCACAACCACTGCTTTGGAAAAGGGACATTTGATGCCCGTGATTATGGTATAATAAATGCTTTAGTCCCCAACCACAAACCTTAACATTTAACCTGGTAGATTAACAAAATAAACTTATAGTATTGGTTATCAAAATTTTGGCTGATGAAAGAAGTGACGATCTTTTATCATATTTACCAACCCCTCCGCTCGGGCAGGATATGACACAACGTCAATTTTTAAACGGAGCTTAACAGGTTTGAATTCAGAGTATTCCTTCTCCTTGACTAGTTGCCTCACCAAAGCTGAAGAACTAGTCTGTCCTACTATTTACCCATAGCTGGAGGGAGAATTATTGGATTCATACCTTTCCCAAGGGTATTAGTGCTATGTGAAATGCAATCAATCTCGTCCAGGATTTGAACCCGTGTCGTCGTGTCCCTTTTCTACGACGATAACCATTACACCACGGGCACATCCATTTTTTTACCAACCCTTCCGCTTGGGCAGGATATGACACGAGGTCCATTTTTTAAGCGGAGTTTAACAGGTTTGAATTCAGAGTTTTCCTTCTCCTAGACTAGTTGCCTCACCAAGGCTGAAGAACCTAGTCTGCCCTACTATTTACCCATAGCTGGAGGGAGAATAATTGGATTCATACCTTTCCCAAGGGTATTAGTGTAATGTGAAATGCAATCAGTCTCGTCCAGGTTTGAACTCGTGTCGCCGTGTCCATTTCCTACGACGATAACCATTACACCACGGGCACCTCCACGATCTGTTATTGATTGCTGATTGAGTCAGTATTTATGACTGGAAATTATTTGCTTGTCTTCTACATATTGTTATTGTAAAATACATGAAATCTCTTCTGATTCACTCACTTAACTCTTCACACACCTAACAACTAAAACACAAAAAACACAGACCGACAGACATCAACACTGCTGAAGAATATAACATCTACTGGATGTTAACCCAACAACGGCCAGTGTCAAACTGAGAAAATCATGGCTTCTACGCATAGGCTCCGCATTATAGTCAATTCAAAATCCCCAGAAAATTCTCAGGTATAAAAAAAGGTCTATTTTTCAACCAATCATTTTTTTTCCACAAATGCTATTTTCTGGAGCCGGTGCTTAAAGTCGGGAACACATAAATAGGGCAAGCAGAGGTCACAGGAGCAGTTGAATCGTCGGCCGTCGCTGAGAGCGTCACCCTACTACACTGTCAGACCAGATCAGAGCAACCGCTCGCCGCCGACCAGATAAACGCCTGTCAGCCGGCTAGATCTTTAATTCGCTGTTTATTCTATTTATTCAATAAACAAAATAAACTAAATCTTGTCAGTCTTACTTTTCTTGCAACCACACGCTTGTATATAACATATTGAATAGCAATACTTGAAACCATTTAACAGTGTAAAAACAAATGCTTAATATTAAATAGAATTAGATAGCAATACTTGAAACCATTTAACTGTGAGCAAAGAAATAAGCTATTTTAAAAATAAATTTATCGACAAAAAATCATATATAAAAACAGGATTTGGCATTAAATAATTCACAAGAGTTGATATGCCATAAAGCATCAACCAGCTTGCATTTAAAGACATGGTGATTCTGCCAGATTTGGTTAGTTCTGCTAATAGCCATGGTAATTTTTTTTTCTTCTTGCTACTTTTCTTTGTTCCCCAGAAAGCCCATTTGGCTGGGGCTGTAGAATATGTTAAAAATATCTCTACAGAGGAGTGAGACCCGCACCTCCACAACGAGTATCCTAGATGTGACACTAAACAATCTGATGGTGAGGCTCCAGAAATGACGGATCTTTGGGGAATACAGAGTACCCCTTTATTGCCATTGCTCCGAGGTTCACTCTGACCTGGAGTGGTAGAAACTGTTAGGGTCCAATCTATATGTAAAAAACGCCAGTCAGCCGGCTAGATCTTTAATTCGCTGTTTATTTTATTTATTCAATAAACAAAATAAACTAAATCTTCTTGTCAATCTTACTTTTCTTGCAACCACACGCTTGTATATAACAAGATGATGGTGAAAGGGTTTCATATAGAATTGCCAATTTTGCTGTACATATTTATTGAACTTAAGAGAGTTTTAAAATATAGAGGGTATTTTTTTCTCATGCAAAAAGAATGATTCTTTAGCGATAAAAAATAATTAGTGGAAACAATGTTGCTGCAAGACATAACAAGCTATGTCATTTCACAAAGCCTAATACATTGTTATCATTTTCCTTGTCCTTTGATGCATCCGTATTAGTGCAGATTAATTAAGGATTTTAGTTAATTATTTTCGAGATAAATTTTCCAGCTAATTATGTGAAAAGGGTATTGTTACTCCACATATTTTATTTGGTGCCGTAGCATTAATTAAGTCCCTCTATTGTAACCCTTTCCCTTTTTTATTATAGTTGTTGGTTGGTTGGTTGGTTGGTTGGTTTTACGGCGTATCAGCCCTTTTCAGGTCATTTAACACTGAATTAAATCCTTTTTATAAAAGTTTCCAAGAACTGATTTTAGTATAAGTATAGTTTTTTGTTTAAACAATTAAATGTTCAATTTTAAACAATTTAGTTTAGCATAAGTACGCAGTTTAAATGTCAAAATAGTTCTATTTCAAATAATTCAGTTTAGCACAAGTACAGTTTTTTGTTCACACAGTTAAATGCCAAAAACACTTGATTTCAAACAATTCAGTCTAGCAGAAATACACAGTTTAGTTCTATTTGACCCTTAGATAGGACCCTATCGGGGGCAAACCACTCTGCGCCTAATTGGACCAAAAAGCGATGGTAATAAAGGGATACTTCGCATTTCCAAAAGCTCCAGCTTTGCTGAAGCCTCACCATCAGATCGTTTAATGTCATATCAGGACACTCGTTTGGGAAGTCTTGCCCCTCTGCAGAGATGCAGTCGGTATATTCATCAGGCTTAGTCGAGAGGATCACTGGACACTCGTTTGAGGAGTCTTACCCCTCTGCAGATATCCAGTCGGTATATTCTGCAGCCTTAGTCGAGAGGGCTACTGGACATTGGTTTGAGGAGTCTTATCCCTCTGCAGAGATGCAGTCGGTGTATTCTGCCACCTTAGTCGAGAGGGTGACGGGACACTCGTTTGAGGAGTCTTACCCCTTTGCAGATATCCAGTCGGCATATTCTTCAGCCTTAGTCGAAAGGGCCACTGGACACTCGTTTGGGGAGTCTTATCCCTCTGCAGAGATGTAGTCGATGCATTCTGCAGCCCCAGTCGACTGAGCTATCATTATAGTTGTGACATATTGAAAATATTCAAATACTGTATTGTTTGGTTTCTTTATTCAATAGTATATCAACCTTCGTGGGTTATTTAATGCCAAAGAAGAACAGTAGTTGTACTGTTTAATCCATAGCTTGGGGGTTTAAGGGGGTTTATACCTTTCCGAAAGCTATTAACTTGAAAGTGAACGTAATAGCGTGACTGGAGATCGAACTCGTTTACTATGATGTCGCCGTCAAGCACGTTAACCACTACGCCACTGAGATTCCATCTTAGAAGGTTTTCATGCACATGTTGCTGCTGTTAACAGTATAAGTCTTCGTTGAGAGTCTGATGGCGCTTTAAAAACTTAAAATGGATGATACTGCGACGATTCCACCATACATAAAGTATAAATTTTCTTTCATGAAGCTCTGCCTTTAGGGTAGGCTGTGGAGATTTATTCTAATTAATCCATTGCCTTTTGCGAGGACCATTGTCGTAAAAAAAAAAAACATTTTTGGTCACCTGTTGTGAAATGCTTGCGAAACGGCTTATTACTCGGCCTTGAAAGAATACTTGTGGGTATGGATATCCGATCTTCATTATTCTTCTCACTAAAAGTATGAGGGACCAAAACACCTAGCTTACTCATCTTTTCAATATTTTTCATGTGTCGGAAGATAATGGGTTGGGTCATGTTGAGTTAAAGTGATAATTCTCAAGTACTTTTTGTGCAGATTGCATGTAGCGAGAGAAGAAACTTACCTCCTGGATCAAAGCACCTAATAATATGCCTTGTATGTCAAGCAGTGGAAAATATGTTCACTTCTGGTGGCAGAACTTAAGGTTGACCGATTTCGTCTCTCGCGAGAAGAAATCTACCAGGAATGAAAATTTCTCTATGCCGGAACTTGCATAAAAGAGCATGCCAGCAGCAGGAGCGGGGTTGTTCTTGTTCTTTGCGGACTGCTTTTTCGACTGACAGAACGAACGAGTTGAACAGAGGTATACTGAGGAAGGGCTGCTAGTCGCGTGTGTTGTTATTTTTAGTCAACTGAGGCTACCCAATTGTCTGAGGACTGGTCTACTACTCTTGTTTGGACTGGTTCTACAACATTGCATTCCACCTTTTCTCTTAAATCAGATTGAACGAGTTCTGATGAGTGTCCAGGTGTGAGTTCATCTCTCGATGATGTATCACCCGAACGAAACTTTGAAAAACAATTTCGGACTTGGCGGTTAGCAATCATATTTACCAACCACTCCGCTCGAGTAGGATATGACACAAGGTCAATTTTTAAGCGGAGTTTGAATTCAGAGTATTCCTTCTCCTAGACTAGCTGCCTCACCAAGGCTGAAGAGTTCAGTCTGTTGTACTATTTATCCATAGTTGGAGGAAGAATTATTGGATTCATACCTTTCCCAAGGGTATTAGTGCTATGTGAAATGCAATCAGTCTCGTCTAGGATTTGAACTCGTGTCGTCGTGTCCATTTCCTACGACGATAACCATTACACCACGGTTAGAAATGACACCTTGACAATAAATATTACAACATTTCTTCGCTGTTTTTATTCTGCCATAATTTTACGTGTCGAATATACACTTTCACTTTCTCTATTTTAGGGGGGTAACATCATGAAATAGATTATGATGCACGCACTTCCATTATTAAAATAAAGACGACCGATGGAGGAATTCTTTAATTCGGTAATATCCAGCTGCATTTAAAACACGGAAAGCTGTACATGCATATTAATAATTTGCTTTTAAAAAAAGAAAATTACCTATAACTTAACCCAATATACATATTTACCCAACCCCTCCGCTCGGACAGGAAACGACATAAGGTTTACCACGAGACCGAAGGTCTGCTCTTCAACCATCACGCCAGGTGGACTCAGACTCTTTTTTACTCTAAAAGAATAGATTAACTTTTTTTGCGAGATTTCCTTCTCATCGTTTACGACTACACCCCTCAAAAACTATTATCATATTTACCCAACCCCTCCGCTCGGGCAGGATATGATACAAGGTCAATTTTTTAAGCGGAGATTAACAGGTTTGAATTTAGAGTTTTCCTTCTCCTAGACTAGTTTCCTCACCAAGGCTGAAGAACATAGTCTGCCCTACTATTTACCAATAGCTGGCGGGAGAATAATTGGATTCATACCTTTCCCAAGTGTATTACTGCTATGTGAAATGCAATCAGTCTCGTCCAGGATTTGAACTCGTGTCACCGTGTCCATTTCCTACGACGATAACGATTACACCACGTGCATCTCCAATAACCCAATATATATGTTGGTTTAGCTTAGTTTGGGTTTTTTGTTTAATGGCATATCAACCCTCACAGTTTATCTAATGTCAAAGCCATCCTTGTAGAAAAACAGTAGTGATTCTATATAACACATAATCGGAGGTTCATGCCTTTCTTCAGAGTATAAGTCGAAAAGTGAATGTAATAGCACGAGTGGAGTTTAAACTCACTTACTAATGTAATATTGTTACATATTGACCCTCGACCGAGTCGTCAATTAAGAGATGCACTGATGTAAATAAGCGGAAGAACAGCGGAAGCAGGAGAACGTTAAACAATAATATTAACCCGGGCATAGACGGTTTGAGAGAGTTGGAGACAGGATGCCAGCGGAGGGAGAATTAGCTCCATACAGAGGGCTTGGGCCCTCAGTGGCCCACGATTGAGCAACACAGTCAAGATGAGGAAGATGTGCTGCTATGGTCGAAGAAGAACTTGGGGTTATATAGCAGTCTGTCCCCGTCCCCAACTCATCTCTCACACACAAGAAACACCACCCTTTCAAGAATAAAGTGTGAGAGATTATATATTTATAAAGAAGTGTGTTCGTTCGTTCGTTCATTGGAGTTCGTCATTATTGTTGACTATGTTCCGCTTATATTTGTATTATGGCTATGGTTGTGAGTATACAACAATATGATTAAGGGTGATAAATGATTATATTAGGTAATTATTCTATTTGTATAAGTAAATTGTAAATAGTTAAAAACTTTGAATGGAAGTATAAGCCACGAAAGTCATATGGTGCCCCTGTCGAGCATCTCGCAAGAGATACGACAACTCTCTGCCTGTCATAACAAGAACTCAGCTTTGAAATCCGTAGATTGGTTGGACTTTGAAAAGTAAACAAATTGAGGGCATGTCGGCTGGCTTAGGTGATGATGTCACCCATGAAAGTTAAAGACCCGTATCCTTATATTGTTAGTGAATGGAGTAATTAAGAGATTATTATATAAACAAAAATTTTTAATTGGGTTTGGGCAGTTTGGGCAGTTTGGGGCAGTTGGGTTCAAAATTTCGAGTCGGTTGAGTCAGAGGTTCCAGCCGTCTGGGGCGAGCGGGGATGAAGGAACCGAGTTCCGGTGTTTCTGTTCATCTACTACCCGTCTATCTGATAGCATTTCGATGTAAGAACTAATACTTTTTACTCTTTTTCTCACGTATTTCTCGTTTGACTGCAAAGGAAAATCTTGCGAACTGAAATAAATCTTTCATATTTACCGAAGCAATGGGTCTGTCTCGTATCTGAGAAGTGTGGCGCCTATTTCTGTTTGAGATGGTGCCGTGTCGATGAGGCACAGTTACACACTATTTGGTCCCGTAACGTTGCACTAAAGTGACCCAGTCCAGCACATTTGCCCCTATACCACGGGAACACTCACACACACACAAACACTATATATATATATATATATATATAGAGAGAGAGAGAGAGAGAGAGTATTGGATACACACAGTTTTTTACTCAGGCTGTTACAATCTCTTTCCGCTAAATAGTCTCTGCTGTCATTCTGCTGCATATCCATAACAATACAGATACAATACACAGGCGAAAACAGGCGAATACAAATGCAGGCGGATTCTGTTGTTCTGGATACGAACGGTTTAACTTCTTGACTTTGGCCCATAGCGACACAAGGAGAGAGACACAATTCTTACAATGCTAACCATCCCCAACGCGCGGCGCATTTTGTGATGTTTAAAATTTCTGTCGGTACATCTTTAACGGCCCCAATCTCAACTCTCAATTCAATGGCAGAAACTCAATCGCCTGCCTCCATGGTCCAATCTCAACTTCTCAACTGACTCTTTTTCAAAATCCTCAAATTCTCAGGACCATCTCTTCCGGGCATGACATCATCCACGCTCCAGCCCTATTTTCTGTCTGGGGTTTATTATGACAATGGTGATTGTCATATCCTTTGTGGACGAGCGTAACTGCACCCAATGACTATGCACCTTAGCTTAAGAGACTCGAACAGTTCAAGGCCCAACCAAATGATAAAATATAATTAACGAAAAATGATTATTATATAAAAAAGAATCATTTCTTAATTATAAAACATTTCAACAGGAATGGCTTTGACATTAGATAAACGACGAAGGTTGATTAAAGGAAGAAACTGAAACCACTTCAGCTGGAACCCAACGTTTTCGCTGAATTATCTAGAAGTAAAGAAACCGTCTATATTATTTATGCTTTTTTTTTATCTGCAGTATTCAGAGTACAATGAACGAAAGTAGAAAAATTGGAAACTAAAAAAGTGAAGAATAATTTTTGTATCTTTTGACAATTTTACTAACTGTATAAAGACTATTTCTTTTGGATAAATAAGTGATTATTGAAGATTTGATTAACATGCATCGTAATTCGATTTACTTGCTGGCGTCGGTGTCAAACTCATTTAATTTAATAATTAATTAATTAATTAATTAATCGTCGATGTCAGACTCGTGTTTTTATCGTAACGTCGTTTGTTTTCTACGTGTATGAATGTGTTAATTGTTTTCTTAAACATTCTAAAGAAAAAAAATGAAATAAATCTCTCCTCTGTATTGTAATAAGTATATCATAATACAATGGCCTAATGAGTCGACTGTTCGCCAATATTCCGGGAGACCGGGGTTCAATTCCAGGTCGTGTCACACCAAAGACTCAAAAATAGTATTTGATGCTGCCTTGCTTAACAATCGGCACTATAAGGCAAGGGTGAAGGGTAAAGTGGAGCAATCCACGGAAATGAGTAGCGTCCTTCCCTACACCTCAGTGTAGTAGCAATTGAAAAGGGAGCCTTCGGGTATAACAATGTATAACAATTTAGACGTGTGCTGTACTTATAATTCATCTTGATTATCTCCCTTGAAATTCGAGGAGGTATAAACGTTCTTTGAAACATCTCTCAGACTGCCTCCGAGCGCTGGGCTGGAACATACCTCGGTTGGACGTGTTGATCGGTACACGGATCTTGTCGGGTGTGTCCTGGTTCCGCTGGCAGTCGGTCGAGGCCATCTGACATGGATTCCAGTAAGCTGGCATTCATGTCGGGAACGCCAAGACCGGCATCCTTGATCCTCAGGGGTGCCGTCCTCCTGGGTCAAACCCTCCTTGGAAGGGCTAGGTTTATGGCCTGGTGCCTGAGGCGCCTCTTTAAAGCGTATCTATAAGTGTAATCACTGGTTCTGTATTTATTACATGTGCTAACAAATGACTGAAGTTAAATTGAATCGTCAGTTGTTATTTTAAAATCTTTTAGCATCAAGAAAAATGATTTCAATCACAATAATTGAAACCATTTCACTATGTAAATACATGATTAATAGTAAATAGAAACAATACTGAATCATAGTAATACAGAAAATCCTTTAACTCTGTGCCAAAAAAAAATAAATAAGCTCAGGCACGTTTAAAAATGTGATCTACAAAATGTGTTTACAAATCGTATATTCAATCTAAATGTATAAAGAGGATTTGTTATTAAATAGCCTACAATGTTTGATATACTATAAAACTCAACCAAACCAAATCATATATATTTGATATATATGTATAAAGAGGATTTGTCATTATATAACCTACAATGGTTGATATGCCATAAAACCCAACCAAACCAAATCCTATATATTATATATATATGTATAAAGAGGATTTGGCATTATATAACATACAATGGTTGATATGCCATAAAACCAAACCAAACCAATCCAAATCCTATATATTTAATATATGTATATAAAGAGGATTTGGCATTAAATAACATCCAATGGTTGCTATGCCATAAAACCAAACCAAACCAAATCCTATATATTTTATATACATGTATAAAGAGGATTTGGAATTAAATAACCTACGAATGTTGATATGCCATAAAACCCAACCAAACCAAATCCTATATATTTTATATATATGTATAAAGAAGATTTGGAATTAAATAACCTACAATGGTTGATATGCCATAAAACCCAACCAAACCAAATCGTATATATTTTATATATATGTATAAAGAGGATTTGGCATTATATAACCCCCAATGGTTGATATGCCATAAAACCCAACCAAACCAAATCGTATATATTTTATAGACACGTATAAAGAGGATTTGGAATTAAATGACCTCCAATGGTTGATATGCCATAAAACCAAACCAAACCAAATCATATATATTTAATATATATGTATAAAGAGGATTTGGCATTAAATAACCTCCAATGGTTGATATGCCATAAAACCAAACCAAACCAAATCATATATATTTAATATATATGTATAAAGAGGATTTGGCATTAAATAACCTCCAATGGTTGATATGCCATAAAACTCAACCAAACCAAATCGTATATATTTTATATACAAGTATAAAGAGGATTTGGAATTAAATAACCTCCAATGGTTGATATGCCATAAAACCAAACCAAACCAAACGATTGTTTGTAATGAACTGATGACAATACATTTAAAAAGTTTTTAAAAAGAAGTCGAAGTAAATATAACTTATGTCCATTGTTATTATTGCAGTTTTCTTTTAAAATTCTTCTGTTCATATTTCTAAAGCGTCTTTCCATTTTTATCGTATTTTTTTTTTTAAGTTCCTGTGTCTTTATTCAGTTTTGCTCTCCACTCAGTGCTTATATTCACCGAAATGTCCCGGCAAACGATACTCTTTGGACAAAAAAAAAAAAAAAAGAAGACGAAAAAAAAAAAAAAAAAAAGAAGCCAAAACCAAAACTAAAACCAAAATGAGGCCGAGAATACGTCCAAGTCAGCTCACGTAGAAAATCTGTGAATCACTCGTTTATTCTAATCTCCGTTAGGCGGCGCTTGTCTCATTCCTACATTTGGTTTTTTTTTTTTTTTGTTTTTTTTTTCAACGTCGACTTTTTTTGGGTTGCTTCGTCATTGGTTGATTTTTAGAAATCTTGGGATGTTTGGGAGTAGGGGCGGCGATCGTCTTTTCGAGGCAAAGTTAGGTAAGTGGTTGGGTGGGGGCGGCAAGTTTTCTTTAACCATGTTCTTCTCAGTAACGCTTTGATTGAAAGGATCGGTCAACTTTACAGACTCCCTTTTGTTGTATTGATCCGGGTGTAATCGATATGATGGGGAAACGGGACAATGATCGATCTTTTGATATAAATACACAGACACGATTCGAAATGCTTGTGTATATAGGTGGATGGAGGGAAAAGTCCAGTGAAGATGAGGAGAAGAGGCGGAAAAAGGAATTCTGGGAAGTATTGGGTCAGTAGGAATTGGCGACAGTTAAATAGAAAGAACGAAGGAGGATTAGTAATATATATATATATATAGGTTGGTTAGTTTTTATGGCATATCAAGCCTTGCAAGTTATTTAGTGCCAAATCCTGTGATATATATATATTTATATATATTTATATATATATATATGTATATTTAGGCAGCGTTTCTTCGTTAATGCAAATTTCATTAAACATAATAGACATTTTATGTCTACATATTTTCTTTTGGATCCGTTCGAATTCCCGTATTACTTTTATCGTATTCGGGGGGAATTGATTTATGTATTGTCCATAATTGTATGTATCCCTAGTACTTTCTGCCCGACTTTGGGCCATCATCTGGGGAGGATCTATTACAAAAGTGATGTAACTTTTGTTTTAGCATATTACTACTGTGTAAGGGCGCCTTTGCCGTTGAAGGTTTTGGCGTTTGTTTTTGAATGTGATTCTATATTTAGTGCCAGTAGCTAAAGACATTTAAGTACATTAGCACTGGTTTGATAATTAATTCTATTGAGTGCCGGCTGCAGGTTTCTGATATGTAATGCTTCGAGAATCTGAAGTTTTTGTTTATTATTTTGATGTTCTAATATATATATATATATATATATATATTTGAATTAATAGTTTGTTGGTAACATTTTAAAGCAAAACAGGCCTCAGTTAAATGGTTTCAAGTATAGTAAATGATTAAACAGTTTTATTTGATCGATAGATGGGACCCTAACAGTTACTATCTCTCTGAGTCAGAGTGGAACTGGAAGTAATGGTAACCCACATTCACCAAAGCTCCAGGACTGAAGTTCCACCATCAGATAATTTAGTGTCATATCCAGGCTACTCGTCGGGTGGGGGTCTTACTCCTATGTGGGTTGTATATATATATATATACACAACGCAGTTTCTGAAAAAATGTTTTTGAATATATATATATATATATAGCACAGTTTCTGAAAAAATATTTTTTAAAAAAATTATATATATATATACATATATATACAGCACAGTTTGTGAAATATTTTTTATTCACAAATTACATCATGTGTTTTTTCACGCCGCCAGGGATGTAGAAATTGGTATATAAAAATAAAAATATGGAATTATATATATATATGATTGCAAATAAATAGCAGTAACGATGTTGAAATAACGATATTACTGATAAACATTATTGAAGGATCTTTTTATTTGCGGTAGATTGTGAAATCCGTGGATAATAGCTCACTAGGTATATATATATATATATATATATATATATATATATTTTCCATCATACATCCTAGATGCATCAAGGTAGGTCCTCAGTGATGCACTGTCTTTATTGCCGATTTCGGGTTTTTTTTTGCATCATTTCGGCTACGACAGCAACCCCGGCATAACTCTGGAAGAGCCAAGCCGCCCCCTTGATTGCGACGTGCTACGCTCGTGCATCTGCCAAAGCAATTAAATAGTAAGGCTGGACTTCGGCAGTTCTTATATACATCTGTCCTTCAGTAATAGCCAATGAAAAACAGGGCATTTCACACTCCTCTATTACATATAATACCATCTTTACCTCATCTGACCACTTCCGGATTCGATACCGAGGTAAGATGGTATTTTTAATACTCGTCCACGTCAATGATTTACACTTTAACAAGACTTACACATATCCCACCCCAAATCTATCCTATACTAATACTTCCAAACTAACATGAAATAAGCTCCTACTCTAACTATATATATATATATAAATTTACAAATAAATTTTTAAAAATCTGTTGCTATATTACTTAAAATCTCATTATATCTGTGTACATGTAACTATATTCCCCACCCCCCAAAAGTTGCAAAAACAAGAAAAACAAAGAAACAATGTAACACTATGTAGGTGGCCCGCCAAGCAGACGATTCCTTTGTCTGTTTTGGCGCGAAACCAGACAAAGGGTTTTGGACTTGAAATCTCGGCGGGTCCGGAAGTGGTAACGGGACGCGAGAAGAGAGTTGGTTGGACAAAGGAGCTCACGGAGTTGGCGACGGGACACGGACAGAGGCGGTCGACAGTGAACACCTGAGCAGAGAGGCGAGGCAACATGAGATAGGGTGCAGCGAAGAAGATCGAGTCAAGATGTCGGCATTCCAGTTGCTTTGTGGAATTTTCGCTTGTAATCCATGCTAGCGTTAGTCCATATATGCTATCGGAAATGTAGTGTTGCATAACTCCTCTTTCTGCTCTTGAGTAACCTCAAGCGTTTGTTCTTTTTTTTTCTCCTGTTCCCTCGATTGTATTCTTGTAGTGGCAAGAAATGTGCGTTACCCCTCTCGGAACCACTAGTTGATCACCGGCCAAGAAGTGAAATGGTTAGAAGAGTTGGTGTAACGTGTGGGGGCGTGAGGGGTATCGTAACAACAAAAAACAACGAAAAATCCAATAGAGATGAAGATGAGTCCGTATATAACAAACATTATTTAAGAAATTTAGACGAGTAATGTAGGAATTCCAAAGAAATCCGCAACCATACGATGTACATTGAGGCGCTTGTTGTGTGACGGTTATTATAGTAAACGGACACAGCAACCCGAGTTCAAATCCTGGACGAGACCGTTTGCATTTACGACAGCGTTGATACTCTTGAGAAAGGCATGAATCGAACTATTTTTCCTCCATTAATAAAACATTTGGACTGAGAGGACTTTTTAGCCTTGGTATATCAACCAGTCTAGGAGAAGGAAAACTTCGACTTCCAACCTGTTACTCTGCCTAAAATTTGACCTTGAGTGGCATCCTGTTCGTGTATGTGGGGGTGGGGGTTGAAAAATAGGTACATTCATTACCTATCTGTGGACACTGGATGACGTTTAGTAAAAACTAGATAAATAATGTAGGAATTCCAAAGAAATCCGTCACCATACGATCTACATTGAGGCGCTTGTCATGTGATACTTATTGTTGGAAATGGACACAGCGACCCGAGTTCAAATCCTGGACGAGGCTGTTTTGTTGTATGCAGAATCATAACGACACAATAAGACGACGAGGGACACAGTCTTTTAGAAAAATATACCTCTCACTTTATTTGAAAGGTTGCGAAAAGGTTTTACTGTGAGAGGGAGTTGGAGACCGAACAGAACAGCAACATATTGACCCCCACTGTTATGGCCATCAGCGTTGTGTCTTTCTCGTTCTCCAGGGCTGCTCAACCGGAGGCCCGGAGGCCTAGCTCTCTGCTGGATAATAGCTTTCTCTACCGCATCTTGTCTCTAAGTCATCCTCTCCAACTCCCTGACTTCCTGTCTTCACCGAGTAATATAATAGTTCAATCGCCCACTCAATATCTCCCGATGACTGGCCATCGGAAATGTGTCACTTCCGCTATCTTTGGAATGGCATGTTTGATTGTCATCGAGCGGAAATAACTGTCATGCAGTTCAGAGGTCACTCTCTTCCGGTGCATTAGTCTATGTCTGTACCATGGGATTTACCTTGTCCCATATTTTCAGCCAAGTCCACCTACGCGATTTCTTCTCATAATTGCCATCGGAATGTGTCACTTCCTTCCGGTGCATCACTTTGGAATGGCATGTTTGGCCGGGTCGAAGGCCTATATACAACAGTTTGCATTTCACATAGCGTTAATACTTTTAGGAAAAGTATGAATCCGACTTTTCTCCCTCCAGCTTTGAATAAATAGTTGGGCAGACTGATATTTTAAACCATAGTATGGCTGCTGGATCCAGACCTGGAAAAAATTAACCTCATGTCACATCCTCTTCGTGAGGTGGGGTTAGGTAAGTACATTCGTATGTACACTCATATAAACAGAAAAGAACAGATTAAAATAGATTAATTCATATGAAAAGTTAATCATATATCGCCAATGACCCGGGAGAGCAGGTTTCAATCCCAGGTCGAGTCATACTGAAAACTCCAAAAATGGTACTTGACGCCACTTTGCTTAATACTCAGCTTTATAAGGCAATGATTAAGGGTAAAGTGGAGCAATCCAGGTAAAGGAGTGTTACCTTCCCCAAACACCTAGGTGTAGTAGTTAATGAAAAGGAAGCCTTCGGATCACGCTCGACTACGGTCTCCAGGTTTCATCATCATCATGTCGTGCCGCTAGCATGGATATCCCTGACCCTCTGTCGCCACTCCTCCCTATCGTTCATCGCCTCTGGCAGGTCTTCAGGGTTACACCTCGTATCCTCACAGAGCTGCTGTATGTATATTCGAGTTGGTCGTCCTGCTTTTGCTCGGCCATATTTGGGGTTCCATAGGAGTAAATCACTTATGAGTTCGTCCCTGCTTCTCCAGCAGTGTCCTGCATGTCTGATTCGTCTGTGACATACCCATGGTACGGATGTGTGAAATAGACATAGGGAATCCGAAATACACGACATTTATGAAATTGGTTCAGGTACGAAACTTTTATTCACCTTCAAGTTAAAGGTAATTCGACGTGAGGAGAGAGAGGCACAATCTTTCTATGCTGACTGCTTTTGCATCGTCAGCTCTCAACCCAACCAACGTGCGGCGCCCGTAGCGCACAAATTCGTCTGGCCTCGACGAAGCAGGAACTCAACTCCTACTTTTCCTCAAATCCCAAAATACTCAGTCCACGCTTCCGAGCATGACGTCATTGACCTTCCGAGTATTATTTCCTATCTGGGATTTTTATTTTGACATCTCTGAATGACACATCCTCTCCGCACGCGCGTGAACACCTGCGTTAATGTTGCACTTAAGTAACCCATACACTAAGCGAAAGGTTCTCATCCTAACTAAACAGAAAGGCAAGATATATAAAACGAAATCCCTCCGCCATTATATTACACGTCTAACTTGGATAGTTTTCGTGATAAGAGGCAGGTGGCCGTATAGTTGGTGCCTTGTGGGGTGTTGCCGCCAGAACTTGTTCAATATTGCTCGCATTGTGTAATTACCGTCTAGCTTCTTCTCCAGCCGTTTAGTTAGTGCATCCATACAGCAGTATCGACACGACTGCTGCCTTAAAGAAACTGCGTTTCATTTTATCGGTCAGGTCTGACTTCTATATGATCGATAGCTTATCGATAGCTGTCCATGCCTTCTTTTTCGGTTGATGAGACACTACTTCCTAGGTAGGTGAATTTGTCTACCAGTTTCAGAGAGGTTCCATCTAGTGTGGAAATGTCACCTGTTTGATTAAAGCACATATATTCAGTTTTGTGTGCATTGACATGGAGGCCAATGCCTGCGGCGGCTCGTTCCAAACTATGCAGTAGTATTTCGGCTTAGTTGGGTGTATTTGCCAGAATCGCTATGTCATCAGCGTAGTCGGCGTCGGTAATTGTTTTTGCTGGGTACCTTCTACTTCTTTTCTTTGTCAGCTCGAAGCCGTTTTCTTTGATTTTATCAATCGATGTTCTAAGCACGTAGTCTAGACAGATGATAAAGAGGTATGGGGCTAGTGTGTCCCCTTGTACTCCTGCTACAATGTCGAATATTCTGTGTCTCCATCCGGTGAACGCACTTTCACTTTGGTGTTTCTATAGAGAATCGTTATTGCTGCTACGACTTTTACTATATATGTAAAGTTTTTTCTTTTTTTGTTGTTGTTAGTAGGTCCAAAGAGAGAAAAAATTAAATATTTCAAAACGAATAGATTCCCTACGAGATTTGTAATTTTTAAAGAATTATTCATTTACATACATGTACGTTCAGGTTTGTTGCATTTGTCAGAGAACAAATGTGGCAAAAGGCCATATGAATGGGGTACCCAATAAGACTCGAACTCAGTTAAATTCATGAGGTTTTGCGCCACATTTGTTCTCTGACGAGAGCAACAAGCTGCGAACATACGCGTATGTAAGAATGAAATAAATAATTCTTAAAAAGATACAAATCTCTTTGTGGACCTATTCATTTTGAAATACATATATATATAAATGGAAATGGACACGGTGACACGAGTTCAAATCCTGGACGCGACTGATTGCATTTCACATATCACTAATACCCTTGGGAAAGGTATGAATCCAATTATTCTCCCTCTAGCTATGTGTAAATAGTAGGATAGACTATGTTCTTCAGTCTTGGTGAGGCAACTAGTCTAGGAGAAGGAAAACTCTGTATTCAAACCTATTAAACTCTGCTTAAAATAATTGACCTTGTGTCATATCCTGTCCGAGCGGAGGGGTTGGTAAATATATATATATGCACTACATGGACTCTAACAAAACAGCTGGAGAAGAAG
Organism: Sepioteuthis lessoniana; assembly: GCA_963585895.1. Classification (NCBI taxonomy): domain Eukaryota; kingdom Metazoa; phylum Mollusca; class Cephalopoda; order Myopsida; family Loliginidae; genus Sepioteuthis; species Sepioteuthis lessoniana. Next base: position 46,320,499 of record OY757942.1, on the reverse strand, counting down.
CTAGACGGCAATTACACAAGAATGCTGCGAGCAATCTTGAACAAGTCCTGGCGGCAACACCCCATAAGACACCAACTGTACGGCCACCTGCCTCCTATCACGAAAACTATTCAAGTTAGACAAACCAGACATGCAGGACACTGCTGGAGAAGCAGGGACGAACTCATAAGTGATGTACTCTTGTGGACCCCTACACATGGCCGTGCAAAAGCAGGACGACCAGCACGAACATACATCCAACAGCTGTGTGAGGATACGGGATGTTGTCCAGAAGACCTGCCTGAGGCGATGAACGATAGGGAAAAGTGGCGAGAGAGGGTCAGGGATATCCGTACTACCAGCACGACATGATATATATATATATATATTGTCATCCACAGACAGACTGTTTGGTTCTATCAGATATATATATATATATAGAGAGAGAGAGAGAAGGGGAGAGAGAGAGGAAGTGAGTGAGAGAGAGAGAGAGAGAGAGAGAGAGAGAGAGAGAGAGAGAGAGAGAGAGATAGATTGTTGGGTAGATAGAAAGAAGCAGAGATGGAGAGATTCGGAGAGACAAATAGATATGAACAGATAGAGATAGATTGATTGATAGGAAGGAAAGAAAACTAAAAGTTGGAGAACATCACTGATAAGGTCGTTCTTACTTCTCCAACAGAGCTCAGCATGTCTTATTCGTCTTTCTTGTATGGTTTGTGCGATAGAGGGTAAGTGGATGTGGCTGCTGTTTTGTGGGGCGCTGCTTCTAGGATTTACTGAAAATAGTATACAGTATTCTTGTGTAGTTCCCATCAAGCTTTTTCTTGATGCATATCGTTAGAGTCCAAGAGTTAGAGCCATACAGTATTACTAACACGGCTATTACTTGGAAAAATTCCCATTTTATTTCTTCAGAGATATCAGATTTACATATAGTCGACAACCAATCAAAAGCAGCTCATTCTTTACCTATTCATATGTTGACTACTTTCAGAGAAGCAGAGATGGAGAGATTCAGAGAGACAAATAGATATGAACAGACAGAGATAGATTGATTGATAGGAAAGAAAGAAAACTAAAAATTGGATAAAATATATACATAAAAGGATAATTCATATTTAGGAGAATATGAAAGAATGGGGGACAATTTTCTTCTAAATTCAAATTAAGCACGCACATCTCTGTTCGGGCTATGTTTAATTCGATAGGTTTACAGGCAGAGAAGGAATTTCAAATGCAAATTGACAACAACAAGCGTCTTTTTTAACGCTTTTCGGCTTCCATATTAGTTCTTCTGCGCGTGCCTCTGGTCTGATTGCATATTTAAGTGGCGTCTCTCCCCCTCACACAAAAAAAAAAAAAGAAAAAAAAAAGAAAATAGGATAAAAAGACGAAACGAAATCAAATGAATAACAAAAGAAATGGGATACTCTGATAATTATTCAAAAAGCACAACTGCCAAAAAGACAATATATATATATATATATATATATATATATATATATATATATATATATATATATATATATATAGTTTCGAAGGGTGGCTCGGCTTTGCCCGAGTGGAAGGAAAAACTTCACATAGAAGAAATGTTTTCTATGATATATTTCTAAAAATAAGAATTTTTCATCATCGAAACAAAAACAAAAACAAAAAACGAAATTTTTTTTAAAAAAGTTAAATTTTCAGTAAATATATTTCGTTTAGAGCACATGTTTTAATAAAAAAAAACCCCCCAAACCCCCAAAAGTTTCCCAAATGTAAGGAATGAATGCTTTTGTTATTAGCATCATCATCAAGTCATACCGACAACACAGATTTCCTTGACTCTCTCTCTTCACCCGTCCCTATCATCCATAGTTCCTGGTAGGTTTGTGGGGTTTATGACTGAAAGTCAGAGGCAATGAGCAAGGCTGTGTTGCCGTTAGATATCTGACTTCATATTTTGGTTATATTATTTTATATCCGCTCAAGGATAATATCAACAAGGTGATTGCCGAAATATCACCATGCCCACAGTTGTTATGTTGAAAACAGGTGCATCCGGTCGAAGACATCGGAAAATCACCTGAACAGTGGGCGTCGTTGAATTCGGTGATAATGTCTCAGAACCGGGCTTGGGCAATTAGCCAATGGGAAGCAGAATGCATAACCAATGGAAAACAAAGAAGTAAGATGTGGGCATAACCATGTTTAACGAGGAGGTGTCCGTGGCGTAACGGTTATCGTCGTAGGAAATGGACACGGCGACTTGAGTTCAAATGCTGGACGAGACTGATTGCATTTCACATAGCAGTAATACACTTGGGAAAGGTATGAATCCAATTATTCTCCCTCCAGCTATGGGTAAATAGTAGGACAGACTAGGTTCTTCAGCCTTGGTGAGGTAACTAGTCTAGGAGAGAGAAAACTCTGAATTCAAACCTGTGAACTCCGCTTAAAAAAATTGACCTTGTGTCGTATCCTGCCCGAGCGGAGGGGTTGGGTAAATAGGATAACCATGGTTAACGAAAAAGAGGAATTGCTGCAGGTCACGTGAGAGTTGTAGACTATGTAAGTTCCCGAATTTCGTCTAAAGTCAGTTGTTCACTGGCTCGTCCATCTCCGACAGCTCCCCCGTGTGCGCGAACTCTCTGCGATTGCTTTCTGCTCCACACAAGTATCATCGCCGAAAATAAGAATACAATCTTATATTTTTATATACATACGTGTTCCTCGTTGTTAATAACGACACAGTGTACTATACAACATTTTTACCTTTGACCTTTTACGATTTGCACCACTCAAATTCTTATATAATAAATGTGACACTACAGAGAATTCCTTCGCTTAATTTCAATATCATATCTCTGCGGAAGGTTAAGACCCCTTACGAGTGTCCTGGATATGACACCAAATAATCTGATAGTGAGGCTACTGTAATGATGGAGCTTTGGGGAATGGGGATAACCCTTTTATTGCTATCGCTTGTATGTCTACTCTGACTCGGAGTGGTAGCACCTGACAGTGTCCTATGGGTCAAGTAAAACTAAACTGTGTACTCATGCTAAACTGAATTGTTAGAAATAGAACTGTTTTTGCCATTGAAACTGCGTTCTTATGCTACACGGAACTGTTTGAAATATAACTGTTTTAAAGTAGAACTAAAATGTGTACTTATGCTAAAATGAATTGTTTGAAACAAAACTGTTTTGACATTTAACTGTTTATAAACAAAAACTATACTGAATTGTTTGAAATTAATTTGGCATGAAATGACCCGAAAAGGGTTGAAACGCCGTAAAACCAACCAACCAACCAACTAACCAATTCAGTATCATAATTACTTTGTACAACGTTCTAAAAGATTTTTAAAAACTCTCAAAATTCGTAAACGTAAATGTTTTTCTAAAATTTATTGCACTAATTTTTCCATTAATAATCTATTACATAGATGACTTATTTTGGCAAATAATTCAACCAAAAACATTATCGGATAAAGGAAACTTAAATAACTTTGGATTCAAAACAGTTGCAAACTCTTCAACAACAATTCAGAATATAATCAATAATAAGAATAACAATACCCACATTAAATCTGGTGATGACATTTACGCTATCCAATGTTTGGTTTGTAATAAAAATTATGGCCAAAACATCACGTAATCTTCAAAAAAGAACTTACAAACACAAAAAAGGACCTGATAAAAGAAAACATAAATAATTATATAGTCAGACATAATTAAGAAACCAATCACAACATTAACTTTCAAGATTCCAAAATGTTTACTTATATATATATATATATATATATATATATAAGAAACGCCGACAGATTGTTGAATCTAAGATTATTTCAAACTAAAACACAACTAAACAAAAACGAGAATTTTTCAACTCATCTCCTTACTTCGTCGAATTAGAACTAAAAATTTACAAAATCCTGTATTTGAAATAGTTTGGTTTCATCGATTATATACGAGGATCATTAAATAAGTTTCCAAACTTTTTTCGTATGGGCACTTTTATTAATAGTACACACATGAAACTCTAGTCCCCTTCAAAGTAATCTCCTCCGGCTGCTCAGCACTTGTTGTATCGTTCCAACAACTTCTGGAAGGCCCCATAGAAGTCCTCTTGTGTGAGCGTCTCAATGACTTTCGTCACAGCCTCTTTCATCTCCTCAATTGTCTCATAACGACAGCCTCTGAGCTTAGGGAATAACCAAAAGTCACAGGGAGCAAGGTCTGGACTATAGGGAGGCTGAAGAACTGTCTTGATGCCCATCTTGGTCAAATAGTCTGTGACAAGGATGGAGTTGGGGACTGGTGCATTGTCCTGGTGGAAATACCACTGACCCGATTTCAAGAGTGCTGTCCTCTTCCGACAGAATCTCTTCCTGAACTCCCTTAAAACCTCAACATAGTAACCCTAAGCCTAACCCTTTGGCCAATCAACTCAGGTCTATTAACTTCCTTACTCCTCCCACATCTCTCATCACTCCTCACAGACTCTCATGGTCGATTCAGGCAAGATGCTCCAAAAGCAGTCTGAAGCATTCCATACGTTATTTCTGTGGCATTTTTTCCAAGTTTAAAACAATTTTATTGCATATCTTTCTTCTAAAGTGTCCTCACGTCCAGATTGCATTTTTGAAATTCACCAGCTGTGACAATCAGGCTTTAGTGGGGTGTATTCCAATTGCTGCTGTAGCAGTTCATTTGAACCTGAAATCATACAAATTAGTCAGTCATCTCATAAGATGTATAGCAATAAGATACTTTCAAAAGTCTATGACAAATTTAAATGTCCGAACAAAAAGAAAGTCTGGAAACTTATTGAAGGCACCACGTATATATATATATATATATATATATATTCTTTTTTACACCATCACTTAATGTTTTCTTAACAACACTTTTAATCATATTTCTTTCAAAACTACAAACTACAACAGGGCAAATTAGAGAAAAGATAAAGAAAAGGAAGAAAAAAAAAGAAGAAGAAGTAGAGGGGCGTATTTATATATCCAGGGTTCAATTCCAGGTTGAGTCATACCAAAGATAAAAAAATGGTACTTGATGCCGCTTTGTTAAATACTCAGCATTATAAAGTGTGGATCAAGGGAAAAGTGGAATGATCAAGGGAAAGGAGTTACGCCCTCTCCTACACCTCGGTGTAGTAGCTAATAAAAAGAGAGCCCTGAGATTGCCCTCGACTACGGTCACCAATTTTATACATATATAAATATATATATATATATATATATTAAGTATATACGTTACATTTTAAAAATATATATCAAACACTAATTTCATCACATTGTTTCTTTTTCTTTTTTTTCATGCCTTCTCGATTTTCTTGTTCTAACTTTTCCTTCTTCGTTCTAGGGCCTTGTGTCAAACATTTTTTTAACCTGTTACTTGTCTTTCAATATTTGGCATTCTTCTTTTCTCTGCTCTTCTTGGTTGGGGTGCTGCATTTTTTTTTTCTTGTCTTTGGAGTTGAGTTCTTTACTTTCAGTTGTTTTCTTCTTCGGTTGAGGTTTTTATTGTTCATCTTGCGTTCTCTCTCTCCCACCAGAAACAACTGTCTCCTTAAATGGATTTCCATCATTCTTAGCCGCTTCTAATCGTCTAAAGTACCGTGAATCGTCGAGTGGTCAACCCAAGTTCAAAATCAATCTATGTCTTCTTTTTTCTTTTTTTTTTGTTGCCAAAGACATGGCAAGTCACCGCGCGCCAAATCGTGTATCATGTATATTCATAATGTGTGAATATACATCAATAATAATAATAATAATAGTACACATTTCTTGGCATGACATCATCCATACTCCAGACCCATTTCCAGTCTGGGGGTTTATTATGACAGATAATGATTGTCGTATCCTTTCCGTGCGAGCGTAAGACTGCACCATCAGACTATACACCTGCACTATGAGACCCGAGTAGTTTAAAGCCTTACCAAAGTAAATAATAAAATATAATTAACGAAAAATGATTAATATATAAATTAAAAAAAAAAACTCGATTATATAACACGTTGTCAGCTAGTCGTTATCTAAACATGTTCGGTTAATGACCACAGATTGTTTCCTTATCAAAATCTTCAAGGGAAGACGTTTGAGTCATCTTGTTATTCTTCTTATGTCTGGGTCGAGATGGTGAAGAAAGTACCCCATACTAGCTGTTAGGATCAATCCTAAGAAAATAATTACTTCCCTTTTGACTGACTACGGAGTGATCGCCCTTGGGTTCAGGAGGTTGGCCATTACACATTTGACGAAGATCACGGAGTGGTAGAACGGGAGACTTATCATCGCACATCCAGTGGTTCATTCATTATCATCTCTAAACGTAACTTATTAAATAAATCAGTGAAACGTTCCATTTGGTTCTTGTGTCATTTTTACGGGAATATTCACAGAACCCCTACCTTAAAAACCATAAAACTAGCCCAGTCCAGTCGGCTGGGGCAGTAGCATACACCAATTCCATCTCTGCAGAGGAATAAGACTCTCCCCCGCCAACGAGAATACTGGATATAACACTAAACAGTCTATGATTAGATTCTAGTTATGCTGGAGCTTTGGGGAATGCAGAGTACCACTTTATTGTCATTGCTCCCAGG
>OY757942.1:46246405-46308905 GCA_963585895.1 Sepioteuthis lessoniana | reverse complement strand
GCTTATGCTTAACTGAATTATTTCAAATAGAACTGTTTTTCGACATTAAAACTGTATTTACACTTAACCGAATTGTTACATACAACTGCTTGAATGGAAATGTTAGAAATGGAAATGTTTTTGACCATTAAACTGTGTACTTATGCTAAACTGAATTGTTTTAAATAGAACAGATTATTCACATAAAAATGGATTTGGCGTTAAATAACCTACAAAGGTTGATATGCCATAAAACCCAACAAACCAAACAAACCAACACGCCTCATATTGACAGGACTGAAGTCTCACGATCAGATGTAGTTTTATGTCCCAGACGGAATCTCATTTTTTGTTGGGTGGGGTGTTGTCTTACCCTCCCCTGCACCTCAGACAGATCACAGATCATTAGGGACCTGACCGTTTTCCGATTTTGATCTCTTTCTTCCCTCTCACTAATGAATCTACGGCGTCGAATAGTGTTGAGTAGAGATGATGATTGGTTTGGTTGGGTTTTATGGCATATCAATCTTTGTAGGTTATTTAACGCGAAAAAGCATGGACAGCTATCGATAGGCTCTCGATCATATGGAAGTCGGACCTAACTGATAAAATGAAACGCAGTTTCTTCCAGGCAGCGGTTGTGTCGATACTGCTATATGGATGCACCACATGGACGCTTACGAAGCGGCTGGAGAGGAGGCTGGACGGAAATTACACAAGAATGTTGAGAGCGGTATTAAACAAGTCCTGGCGACAGCACCCCACGAGACTCCAACTATACGGACACTTGCCCCCCATCACGAAAACTATACAAGTTCGACGAACCAGACACGCAGGACACTGCTGGAGAAGCAAGGACGAGCTCATAAGCGATGTACTCCTGTGGACCCCCACATATGGATGTGCAAGAGTGGGACGACCAGCACGAACATACATACAGCAACTATGTGAGGACACAGGATGTAACCCTGAAGACCTGCCGGAGGCGATGAATGATAGGGAGAAATGGCGAGAGAGGGTCAAGGATATCCGCGCTGGCGGCGCGACATGATGATGATGATTTCAAACAATTCAGTAAAGTTTCAATATCCAAAACAGTTCAATTTCAAATAATTCAGTTTAGTATAAGCACACAGTTTAAATATAAGTACAGTTTAATTGTGAAAAAACATTTCTATTTCAAGCTATTCTGTTTAGTCAAGCAGTTTTAATTCAGCTAATTCAGTTTAGTATAAGTTCAGATTTTGTTTACACACAGTTAAATGTCAAAACAGTTCTATGTTAAACAATTCAGTTAAGAGTAAATACAGTTTCAATGTCAAAAACAGTTTTATTTCAAATAATTCTGTTTAGCGTAAGTACGCAGTCTTCGGCCGATATGTCCTCCGGCCTTCTCCAACTGTTTGTCGAACTCGAGAACCCACGCAGAATTTCGAACTACGTTCTTTATTGAATCCACGGGGTCACCTGTTCTGATTCCGTTAGCCATAACCGGGTACAAGTGTTAAGTATTCCTGTATTGTTACTCGCCTGTAGTGAGGATTGAACGTGCAACCTCCAGATGATTGTCTCCTTGGAAGCTTAGGGAACCAAAGCCAATAACCGTTATGCTATGTGTACCACTATTGCTATACAAGAATGATATTGGCATTAAATAACCCACGAAGGTTGATATACTATTAAAAACAAAGAAAGTAAACCAAATCAACTCTTATCCAGACTAATTCAGCGGCCAACGCACTTGGGTACCTCGGGTGGTATAATGGTTTGTAAGTTAGACTAACAAACCTAGATGAGTGAGTTTGAGTCTCACTGGGTGTCCCAGTCATACGGCCTTGTGCCGCATCTAAGCAAAAAGCTTAGTAAAATACAGCTACTAACGTGCTAGACTAAGAATATCGTGGTAAGTGAGTTCGAACTTATACTTTTAGGAAAGGCATGAACCCTTTTATCCCTCCAGCTACTCTTCTATAAAGACGGCTCTGGCATTAAATAATCTACGAAGATTGATATACCATTAAACAACAAAAAAAACTAAACTAAACCTGATATCACAGATACTTTCATGTTCAACACTTTATTTTTTTTTTTAGCAAAGTCCTAGTATTTATCCAGTTTTTTTAAATTTTCTATTCTGATATCCGCTGGAAATTCGAAGTCTAGAAAGTGATAAGTTGTTTTCTTCTTCGGGACTAAAACTTGGACTTGTATTTTGGTCGGGGGTGAAGATGATCCAATTCTATGCGAAGATCCCAGAGAATATATTTCTGGACTGATTCTAATCTGTGCATACACTATTTGTCTGAATGGTTAAAATTCTCTCGCTCTCGCAATTCCAAGTGGATCACTTTCCCTATTTAGTCAAGCCTTTCTTGCTAGTTTTACACATTGACTAATATAGTTGTCTCAACTCTTATTGTAACATAGTCATATGCATGCAGAAACATAGTCAGCACAATAATGACGAACGAAACACAGTTCTTTTGAAAAATATACCTCTCACACTTTATTCGAAATGGTACGAAAGGGTTACGAAAGGGTTATGTGTGAGAGGTGAGTTGGAGACAGAACAAAAACTGCAACATATTGACCCCCAGGTCTTCTGGCTATAGCAACACTTCTTTCTCCTGCTGGGTCTGGTTCTCACTGCTTCGAACTGCAACAACTGACTCCAAACTAACTGAACTTCCTGTTGCACCGGGTTATATCATTGTTTGACACCCACCTGCTTCCTGTGAGGGTGTCCTCGTGGTGTAATGGTTAAAGCGATGAACTGCGGAATCGTAGTACGCGAGTTCGTACTCCAGTCGCGCTATTACGTTCACTTTCGGGCAAATACCCTTGGGAAAGGTATGAACCCCCTTATTCTCCCTCCAGCTATGGGTAAATAGTAGGACGGACTAGGTTCTTCAGCCTTGGTGAGGCAACTAGTCTAGGAGACTGAATTCAAACCTGTTAAACTCCGCTTAAAAATTGACCTTGTGTCATATCCTGCCCGAACGGAGGGGTTGGTAAATAGTACCTGCTTCCTGTGAGTGTCACATTTGCACCGATTCCAATCCGTCCACGGTCAAGGCTATACCCTGATATCTTCGACCGGATGCACCTGTTCCTTGATTGACGACTGGGTCGAAGGGCAATATGCTACATTATCGCATAGACTTCATTTGTATTAATAATAATTATTATTTGTTCTCTTTTGAGAGTTTTTCACACCGGAGTTAGGGGATGGTTTCTCACTGGAGTTTAAGTGACAACAAGTCTCCCCAATCTCCAGGACTCTCCTCAATATTCTAGCTGATGTCAATATGCTAGTAGTTCGGATGGTCTCCGCTCGTCCTGTTGTTTCCAAGGATTCCAATCCTAATACTAATCCTTTGGTGACTGTACCAAGAGCACCAGTTACAATTGGTATAATCTTCACTTTCATGTTCCGCAGTTTTTTTAATTCCCTAGCAAGGGTCGAGGTACTTATCCCTCTTTTCACATTCTTTTAATTTCACTCTGTGTTCCGCCGGGACAGCAAAGTCCACAATTCCGCAAGTTCTCTTTTTTTTTTTGTTGATTATTATAAGATCTGGTCTTCTGGCCGAGATTTGGTGATCCGTTTGTATCTCGAAATCCCATCGTTTGTGCGTCTCATTCTCTGGGACAGATTCTTGGTTGTGCATATACCATTTGTTCGTATGGTCAAACTTCAGTATTTTGCACGATTCCCAGTGGATTGCCTTGCCCACCCAATCGTGCCTAGTATTATATGCTTTCGGTGCAAATTTGCTGCATTTCGTCTTTTTCACTGTATAACCTACATCCGCTGTTTAGCTGATGATTTTAGGGCACATCAACCATTTTCGGGTCATTTAATGCCGAATTAAATTTCAAACAATTCAGTTTAGTATACGTAGAATTTTTGTTTACAAACAGTTAAATGTGAAAACAGTTCAGTTAAATGTCAAAACAGTTTTATTTCAAATAATTCAGGTTAGCATAAATATACAGTTTAGTTCTATTAAAAAAAAAACCCAGTTCTATTTCAAAGTTCAGTTAAGCATGAGTACGTAGTTTCAATGTTAAAAACAGTTCTATTTCAAATAATTCAGTTTTGCTGAAGTTCCCATTTTAGTTCTATTTGACCTATCGATAGAACCCTATCAGATGCTATTTCTCCGGGCCAGAGTGGAGCTGGAAGCGATGGCAATGAAAAGGTACTCCGTATCTCCTAAAGCTCCAGCATTACTGGAACCTCAGCATCAGATTGTTTAGTGTCATATCTAGGAAAATCGTTTGGGGAGAGGGAGTCTTGCCCCTCTGTAGAGAAGCAGTCGGTGTATTCTACAGCCACAACCGACTGGGCAAACTAAAGTTAGAGTTACAGCAACTCTAAAGTCTCCGGGACTTTTCTCAGCATTCTGGCCGATTTTAATAATGGAGTAGTTTGGATGGTTTCAACTCGTCCTCTTATTTTCAAGTCTTTTTGTCCTAGTACCAATCCTTGTTTAACCGTACCAAGTAATTACAATTGGTATCAAAATTACCTTCATATTCCATTGTTTTTTCGGTTCTCTAGCAAGGCCAAGGTACTTACCTCTTTCTTCGCTTTTCTTCAGTTTTACCCCGTGGTCAGCCGGAACGGCAAAGTCCACTATTCGGCAAGTTTTTTTTGTTGACTCTCACAAGGTCTGGTCGTCTGGCCGAGATTAGGTGGATCGTTTGTATCTCAAAATCCCAAAGAATTTTATGTGTCTCATTCGCGAGGACGGATTCTGGGTTGTGCATATACCATTTGTTCGTATCGTCAAATTTAAACTTCTTGTACAATTCCCAATGGATCATCTTACCTAACCAGTCGTGTCTAGTCTTATACTCTTTTTGAGCTAATTTGCTACATTCACTTATTGGATTGATCGTTTCTTCTTGCACAATTCCCAGTAGATTACCTTTCCCACCCAGTCGTGTCTAGTCTTATACCCTTTTTGAGCTAATTTGCTACATTCACTTATCATGGGATTGATCGTTTCTTCTTGCACGATTCCCAGTAGATTACCTTTCCCACCCAGTCGTGTCTAGTCTTATACTCTTTTTATGCTAATTTGCTACATTCACTTATTATGGGATTGATCGTCTCGTCTCTCTCACCACATAGCCTACACTTGCTATTTTGTTGCATCTTATCTATCCTCGCTTTGATATAATTGGTTCTTATGGCGTTATTTTGTGCTGCTTTTAGGAGAGATTCAGTTTCTCCCTTAAGGTTTCCTTTTCTTAGCCAGGTCCAGGTTTTGTCGTGTGAAATGGTTTTTATTAGTTGTTTAAAACGCCCATAAAGTTGTTTTTCTCCCCATTTTTGTTTCCTAGTTATTGTCATTCTGTTGTCCATTGTGTTGTCTGTATTGTTTCAGATGGCTGTAAACAGTCCTCCTCCGTATTTTCCTTGTCAATTTTTGCTTCGTAGTAGTTTGTCCTTATGGTCTTATTTTGTGCTAATATTAGAAGAGATTCAGTTTCTTTCTTAATGTTTCCTTTTCTTAGCCAGGTCCTCGTATTTTCGTGTGAGGTTTTGTTTGTTTGACGCCATCAAACTTATTATTTTACTCCTTTTCGAGTTTTCCACACCAGTGTTAGCCGATAGTTTCTCACAGGAGTTTGTTGGTTGGTTGGATTTTATGGCACATCAAACCTTGTAGGTTGTTTAATGCCAAATCCATTTTTATGAAAATAGTTCTATTTTAAACAATTCAATTTAGGACGCAGTTTGAATGTTAGTACAGTTTAATTGTGAAAAGCATTTCTATTTCAAGCTATTCAGTTTAGTCAAGCCGTTCTAATTCAGCTAATACAGTTTACTATAAGTACAGGTTATGTTTACATAGAGTAAAATGTCAAAACAGTTCTATATTAAACAATTCAATTTAGCGTAAGTACAGTTTCAATGTAAAAAAACAGTTCCATTTCAAATAATTCAATTAAGCATAAGCACGCAGTTTAAATGTAAGTACGGTTTAATTGTCAAAAATATTTCTATTTCAAGCAATTCAGTTTAGTCAAACAATTCAGCATGGAAAGGAGTAGCGCCTTCCCCATAACTTTGGTGTTGTAGCTACAGAAAAGGGAGCCATCGGGTCGCCCTCGAATACAGTTGCCAACTATGAGTATGCTGTTTAGTTCTATTTAACCCATAGATAGAGCCCTCTCAGGTGCTTCCACTCCGAACCAGAGTGGACCTGGGAGCGATGGCAATAAAGGGGTGCTCTGATTCCCTAAAGCTCCAGTATTACTGGAACCTCAAAATCAGATTGTTTAGTGTCATATCTAGGACACTCGTTGGTGGGGTGTCTTACCCCTCGGCAGAGGTGCAGTCGGTGTATTCTACAGCCCCCTCCAACCGCTGAAGTAATTATTGGAGTTTGAATGACGGCCAGTTTCCTATTTTTATCATTATTATTGTTATTATTATAATTATTTTCATCATCATCGTTATTATTATTATCATCATTATTGACAAACACTGAATATCTATTACAGTAAAAAGAAAACGAAGTAAGCTAGATAGCATCCCAAATTCGACGCCTCAATTTTAGTTCTTCATAACTAACAGAATTTTATCGTCATACTCGTTTTTTTTATGGGTATAATATCCAAAACATAAAATGTGGTTATCGCTTCGGTCTTATTTTTGTTTTTTTTAATTTTCTTTCTTTTTTTTTCTTTTGCTCTCGCTAAAAAAATCATTCAAGATTTTTATGCGAATAAAAAGTAAATATAACGAAAAATAGAAATAAAAATAATAGCAAAAATAAAGCCCCATCTCTCTCTAAAAAAAAAAAAAAAGAGACAAAAACAAGAAATAAAAAACAAGCAAAAAAACTCAAACCCCGAAAAAATTCGAAACAAACAAGTAAAAAAGAAAAAAAAGGAGAAAAAAAAAAGAAATGATAAAGAAAAAAAAAAAGCAACAACAAAAAGCGAAGAATAACGAAATCCATTCTGTTTCTGACTTTCGATTCACAACATAAAGTATTCATGTATCATTGATATAGCCAGGTTTTTTTTTGTGGTGTGGGTTTGTTTTGTCTTCTATTCCTTAGCGATAACGGTTTTAAAACACGCATTGATCTCGTATCGAAATATAATGGAAAGTTATGTGTCCATAGAGACGTACGTACACGTTTACCACACACACGTGGAATCGTAGTGCGCGAGTTCGTACCCCAGTCGCGTTATTACGTTCACTTTCGGGCAAATACCCTTGGGAAAGGTATGAACCCCCTTATCTCCCTCTAGCTATGGGTAAATAGTAGGACAGACTAGGTTCTTCAGCCTTGGTTAGGCAACTAGTCTAGGAGAAGGAAAACTCTGAATTAAACTCCGCTTAAAAATTGACCTTGTGTCATATCCTGCCCGAGTGGAGGGGTTGGTAAATAGGACCACACACACACACACACGCATATATATATATATCTATATATATCATCATCATCATCATGTCGTGCTGGTAGCACGGATATCCCTGACCCTCTCTCGCCACTTTTCCCTATCGTTCATCGCATCAGGCAGGTCTTCTGGACTACATCCCGTATCCTCACATAGTTGCTGAATGTATGTTCGTGCTGGTCGTCCTGCTTTTGCACGGCCATATGTGGGGGTCCATAAGAGTACATCACTTATGATCTCGTCCCTGCTTCTCCAGCAGTGTCCAGCATGTCTGAATAGTTTTCGTGATAGGAGGCAGGTGGCCGTACAGTTGGTGTCTTGTGGGGTGTTGCCGCCAGGACTTGTTCAAGATTGCTCGCAGCATTCTTGTGTAATTGCCGTCTAGCTTCTTCTCCAGCCGTTTATATCATGTCATGCTACTAGCCCCGATTTCCTGGACCTCTCTCGCCACTCGTTTCTATCGTCCATCGCTCGCAGGAGGTCTTCCAGACTACCCCCTGTATCAGTACAGACCTGTTGTAGATAGGTTATAGCTGGTCGCCCAACCCTTATTCGTTCGTGTGAAGGGGACCACAAGAGTATATCGCTTATGAGTTCGTCTCTACTTCTCCAGTTGTGTGCAGCACGTCTGACTTGTCTAATTTGGATGATTTTCGAGATGGGTGGTAGGTGGCCGTACAGCAGTTGTCTTGTGGGGTGTTGCCTCCAAGACTTGTTCAATACAGCTCGCAGCATTCTTGTACAATTATCATCAAGCTTTTTCTCCATACGCTCAATCAGTGTCCACGTGGTGCAGCCATATAGCAATATTGACAAGACCAGAAAAATTGCGTTTTATTTTATAGGACCGGTCTGACTTTCATATGATCGATAGCCTATCGATAGCTGTCCATACTTTTGCTAGTAACCATATTTACCAACCCCTCCGCTCAAGCAGGATAAGACAAAAGGTCAATTTTTAAACGGAGTTTAACAAGTTTGAATTCAGAGTTTTCCTTCTCCTAGATTAGTTTCCTCACCAAGGCTGAAGAACTCAGTCTGCCCTACTATTTACCCATAGCTGGAGGGAGAATAATTGGATTCATACCTTTCCCACGGGTATTAGTGCTATGTGAAATGCTATAAGTCTCGTCTACGATTTGAACTCGTGTCGCTGTGTCCATTTCCAACGACGATAACTATTACACCATGTAACGTGTTGATATATATATATATATATATATATATTTAGCTGCTTCACGTGGTGTAATGGCTACCAGTCTTTTACTAAATAGTTCGATTCTTCCTTGTTACAGACTTTTTCAGTCTTGTACTAGAACAAAAACAATTAGATCTCTCTCAATATATCTTTATAGGATGTATGTAATTAAAATTTACTGTTAAACTATTCTACTCTTGTAAAATAGAGTACTCTTGGCACAACTGAACAGAGCCTAAAATTAAATGAAATAAAAGGCCAAAAACTTACAACTCTAAGTTTCACGCCTCTGATCTTCAGGTGAGCAAATGCATTATCGACCTTATACATATGCATATGCCAACATATTATGAATGCTTGTAAATGTTATTTTTTGGAAAAACAACAACAACAATCGGTCACATTAACATTATAAATTTATTTCCATCCTGTTAAAAAGCATTGATAAAAATCAATTTTCTTAGAAATTAACAGGACTTCTTCAGATCAAACAAGAAAATGGATTGTTTGATTGTTTGCATTGAGCTCTTGACCGGAATGACTTAAATTTAATATTTTACTTTTTAATATTTTAATTGTTCTGCTTGGAATTATTCCCAACCCCGGATTTACTGGATTAAATTCTGTCTTATATATATATATATATATAAACCGGGAGGAACCACATGAGCGTGCCGACTGCGTCGAAAAGGGTTGGATATACCATGTGATTCCTATTGAGGTTGGTTGTCGTGGTTTTCTATGACACTCAGTAATTTCGTTTCTTTCAAAAATAGGAATCACTGGCCGCAGTTTGAAACTTGCCTCAAATCGTCTTCCGTCCGCGGCGCAATATGCATCAAGTTGGATTTGGTCGAAAGCAAGAAGTTTTCAGCATGAATGAAATACATGCGGAACCATCAATCCCGTGTGATTACGTAAGAAACGGTTACTGTAAACGTGTAATAACATCAACGGCCGAAAGTAAACGCGTTTTTTTTTCAAAATCACAAACTGCACGCTAAAAATGAAGATTAACATCCAATGTAGTCTCTGCACTTAATTGATCTGGCGTATATATATATATATATATATACTTACTAATTTATTATCTACCAGCATTCACAGTGACAAAGAAAAAGAAAAAAAATACCCGCCAGAATTCAGAGATAACAAATCAAGAGATATGCAATTAGTTGGTCAAAAGAACAAAAATCCACCGCAAAATGCAGCAATGTTACAATTACAAAAAGTGCTCAATACTAAATAGAGCCAATTACAAAAATTAAATCGAGAGTCGGGACTATCCTATTACAGTTTTGCCTAAAACGGCTCCTCAGGGTACCTATCGCCGACTAAGTACTCTGAGGAGCCGTTTTAGGCGATTTAATTTATATATATATAATTCTCTTATTACCCTGTCCGGTGGAAAAAGCTGCTTGGTAATGCCAGGAGTGACGGTACCGCCCTGAGATACCGAAACTGTGTTATCACCCCGGGTTGGCAGCTGATGATGACAGGGTATCGCACGTGCTTTCACACATGAAAAAAAATATAAACCTGTTTGGTTGAATACTGCGGATTGTTTCTTTTTTAAAATCTTCAAGTGAAGACGTTTAAGGCTTCTTACTTGTCTTCTTATGTCTGGGACCAAGTTGATGAAGAAAATACCCTATATTCACTTAATCGCTTTCGACCATCGACCTAGTCATCTACGGGGTGGTGGTGTTAGATCATTTGTTGCTGCATGTTTTTTTTATATTTATCATATTTACCAACCCCTCCACTAGGGCAGGATATGCAAAAGGCCAATTTTTAAAGGAGTTTAACAAGTTTGAATTCAGATTTTTCCTTCTCCTAGATTAGTTGCCTTACCAAGGCTGAAGAACCTAGTCTGTCCTACTATTTACCCATAGCTGGAGGGAGAATAATTGGATTCGTACCATTCCCAAGGGTATTAGTGCTATGTGAAATGCAATCAATCTCGTCCAGGATTTGAACTCGTGTCGCTGTGTCCATTTCCAACGACGATAACCATTACACCACGGTTTCTTTTATATCTATTTAGAGCGTTTTGTTTTTTAAAAATACTATACTATAGATGGGGTTGGTTCATGGATGAGTGGTTAGTTATTGAACATGTTTAATATGTTTATAGTTTTGGTAAATGCTATTTTATTTATTGTAGGTATTTTTCATTTGTCATTGTTATTGCTTCGATTTGGTTTCTATATTTAGTTTCTTTGTTTTTTAATGGCCGAGGGGAGGGATTGGTAAATATGGTTAATCAGATAATTAGCCGATGCAGCATAGTAGTGATTTACAAAGTCTTTTATTTAGATGTGGCACAAGGCCATTAGAATGGAGCACATAACGAGAATCGAACTCATTCGTGAAGATTTACTAGTCTAGCTTGCTAAGCATTACATCATCCTTTAAAAGGTTATCTAATGCTAAAGCCATTCTCCTAGAAGAACAGTAGTGGTACTATTTAACCCATAGCTGGGAGGATAAGGGGGTTCATACCTTTCCCAAGGATATTTGCCCGAAAGTGAATGTAATAGCGCGACTGGAGTTCGAACTCGCTAACTACGATTCCGCAGTTCATCGTGTGGCTTCGAGGATTTTTGAGCAATCTTTATTGTTATTTTTATAATTGTTAAATAATTGTTATATACATTTTATACATAATTATAATATAATTGTTATATGTAATATATATATAAAAGTGGTGCATCCAATAGGTTTCCAGATTTTTTTTTGTACAGGCATTTAGAATCGTCGTAGACTCTTGAGAATTCAGTATGTTATTGCTATACATTATATGAGATGACTGACCAATTTTTATAATTTCAGGTACATATGAACAGCTACAATAGAAATTGGAATACACCCTACTAAAGCCTGATTGTCACAGCTAGTGAATTTCAAAATGCAATCTGACACATTAGAAGAATGATATGCAATAAAATTGTGTTTTAAACTTGGAAAAATTGCCACAGAAACGTATATTATGCTTTAGACTGCTTTTGGAGCATCTTGCATGAGTCGAGCATCAGTTTTTCAGTGGCATAAGAGATTCAAGGCAGGCAGGGAGTCTGTGAGGGATGATTAGAGGTGTGGGAGGAGTAAGGAAGTCAATACACCAGAGTTGATTGGCCAAAGAGTTAGGGTTAGGGTTACTATGTTGAGGTTTTAAGGGAGTTCAGAAAGAGATTCCGTCGGAAGAGGCCGGTACTCTTCAAATCGGGTCGGTGGCATTTCCACCAGGACAATGGATCAGTCTACAACTCCATCCTTGTCACAGACTATTTGAGCAAGATGGCCATCAAGACAGTTCCTCGGCCTCCCAATGGTCCAGACCTTGCTCCCTGTGACTTTTGGTTATTCCGTAAGCTCAGAGGCTGTCGTTATGAGACAATTGATGAGATGAAAGAGGCTGTGACGAAGGTCATTGACACGCTCACACAAGAGGACTTCTATGGGGCCTTCCAGAAGTTGTTGGAACGATACAACAAGTGCTGAGCAGCCGGAGGAGATTACTTTGAAGGGGACTAGAGTTTTATGCGTGTACTATGAATAAAAGTGTCCATACGAAAAAATGTCTAGAAACTTATTTAATGATCCTCATATATATATATATATATATATATATACCTTCAAGAAAGCCAAAATTCTTTCACTTTAGGATTATAAATTTATTTCCATCCTGCTAAGAGGTGCCCGTGATGTAATGGCTATCGTCGTGGGAAATGGACACACCGATACGAGTTCAAATCCTGGATGAGACTAATTGCATTTCACATAGTACTAATACCCTTGGGAAAGGTATGAATCCAATTATTCCCCCTCCAGCAATGGGCAAACTAGGTCCTTCAGCCTTGGTGAGGCAACTAGTCTAGGAGAAGGAAAACTCTGAATTCAAACCTATTAAAGTCCGCTTAAAAATTGACCTTGTGTCATATCCTGCCCGAGCGGAGGGGTTGGTAAATATGCATAGCAATAACATACCGAATTTTCAAGCGTCTACGACAATTTTAAATGCCCGTACAAAAAAAAAAGTCTGGAAACTTATTGAAGGATTATTAAGAATTATTAAGTCAGAGATGTCATTTAATAGCTTCATGTAGATATAGAAATAAATTAAAAATAAAGCCGAAAATCTAAGATAATAATTAATTAAATATAAAAATATTATTGGAATGGGACAGATGAGGTAATATTTACCAACCCCTCCGCTCGGGCAGGATATGACATAAGGTCAATTTTTAAAAGGAGTTTAACAGGTTTGAAGTCAGTGTTTTCCTTCTCCTAGTCTAGTTGCCTAACCAAGGCTGAAGAACCTAGTCTGTCCTACTATTTACCCATAGCTGGAGGGAGAATAATTGGAATCATACCGTCCCCTAGGGTATTAGTGCTATGTGAAATGCAATCAGTCACGTCCAGGATTTGAACTCGTGTCGCCGTGTCCATTTCCTACGACGATAACGACTACACCACGGGCACCTCCATATAACGACTACACCACGGGCACCTCCAAAACTACACCACGGGCACCTCCATGGGACAAATGAGGTAAAAGAATTATAAGATCTGACCCTGTAAGGTGAGACTTATGCTAAACAGAATTGTTTGATTAATCTGAAGTGCTTGAAATAGAAATGTTTTTGACAATTAAACCGTACTTGTATTTAAACTACAATTTGGGAGTATAGTCAAATTTGTATTTCTTGCATAATTCTCAGTCGATCACATTTCCCACCCAGTCGTGTCTAGTCTTGTACTCCCAAATATTTACGTACCATGTGATTAAATGTTTCATATTTTTCTCCTCATAACCCATACTTGTTATCCAATTGTGTCTTATCAATTTGTGCTTTAATAAAGCTGGTGTTTATGTTGATGTTTTGTTGTGCTATTATGAGAGATTCAATTTCTTTCTTAAAGTTTCCGTTGCTTAGACATGTCCAAGTGTAATACAATGGCCGAGGGATTTCGTATTATATATCTTGCTTTTCGGTTTAGTTAGGCTGAGAATCTTTCGCTTAGCGCATGGGTTAGTTAGGTATAACATGAGCGCATGCGTTCACGCACGCACGGGGAGGATGTGTCAATAAAAATCCCTGATAGAAAAATGTGACCGGGAGATGTGAATGACGTCATGCACCGGAAGCGTGCGCGGAGGATTTTGGGGATTTGAGAAAAGAGAGTTAGTTGAGTTTTGTGACCCTATGTAGGTGGTCCGCCAAGCAGACGATTCCTTTGTCTGTTTTGGCGCGAAACCAGACAAAAGGTTTGGACTCGAGATCTCGACGCGACCAGAAGTAGGAACTCAGAGAAGGGGGTTGACGACGAGAGACACAGAGTGGCGTTTGGGAGTCGACACCGGACATCTGAGAGACCAGTCGCATGAGATAGAGTCCAGCAGCAGTGAGGGAAGACCGGTCAAGATGGGTTGGCATTCCAAGTAGCTTTGTAGAAATTTCGCTAGAAATCCACGCTAGCGTTAGTCTACATATGCACAAAGGAATGCACAGAGTCACAGAATCACACTTCTTACACTTGAATTAACCCAAACATATTGTTCGTTTGTTCTTTGTTCTTTCCTCCCACTCCCTTGATTGTATTTCTTGTGCTGCAAGGAAATGTGCGATACCCCTATCGGAACCCACAAGATGATCACCAGCCAAGATTGAAATGGTTTCGAAGAAGTTGATGTATTCGCGGGGGGGGGGGAGCGAGGTGTATATTGTCACAGTTCTAGCGTCCGAGGAAGGCTGTTGACTTTCGGGGCTCGTCGAGATCAGACCAGTAGTTTGCGGCGGGGTGCCGCGCGTGGTGTGGGGGCAGATGGAAAAGACAGCATAGAAAGATTGTGTGTTATGAACATTCTATGTCTATTTCACACATCCGTATCATGGGTATGTTGCACAAGTCTTCTCGGGAGGAAAAGGAAATTCACCGACCCGTTGATGATCGACCCAAAAACAACAACTCAAAAAGCGAAAATATAAACGTTCAATATGTGATTCCCTGACTTCTAAGCATCTAGCTATCTATTTAGCTATCACAGTCGAATGTGTGTGTGTATATATATATATATATATATGTATATACGTGGGTGTGTATCTCTTTTAGTCTAATGTGTATCTATGTATGCATATCTCTCAGTTTAATGGGTATGTATGTATATATGTATGTATGGAGGTGGGTATCTCTATTTGTTTAATGTGTATGTATGTATGTATGTATGTATCTATCTATCTATCTATCTATCTCAGTTTAGTCTAATGTCAATCTATCTATCTATGTCTAATATGTGCATGGAAGTATGCATCTCACTTACTCTATCTATCTATCTATCTATCTATCTATGTCTAATATGTATGTATGTATGTATGTATGTATCTATCTCAGATTAATGGATATCTATCTATCTATCTATGTCAGTTTAATGGGTATGTACGTGGGTACGTATCTCTTTTAATCTATCTATCTATCTATCTATCTATCTTGTTATGTCAGTTTAATGGGTGGCAAATAATAAACGAAGTGAGTAGAAGAAAGAGCACAGCCAAAGCAAAACTGAAAGCTGCAAACCAACAGGAAAGAATAAAACTGTGGAAATAGCACTTCGAAAACCTACTAGGAAACCCACCGAAAGTAACACATGAACCAATCACCAGAATAATTAGTAAGCAATTGGACATTAAGCTAGGACCGTTCACACAAGAAGAACTCGACTCGGTTCTCAGAAAAATTGAAAATAGGAAAGCTGCGAGGCTGGACGAGATTCCCCCAGAAGTATGGAAGACCAGACAATTCGACGACATACTGCTCCGACACTGCAACGCAGTATATAATCTAAATCCGATTGACAGATGGATGAAAGGATGCATCCTCCCTTTCCCTAAAAAGGGTGACCTCGGATTAGCCAAGAACTACCGAGGTATAAGACTTACATCAAGAGCAGCCAAAATCTACAATGCCCTACTACGAAACCGCATAGAACCCAAAATCGACAACATCCTTAGGAAAACCCAAAATGGCTTCCGAAGAAATAGATCCACGACCTCACAAATATTAACCGTCCGTAGAATCCTTGAAGGTGTACGAGCAAAAAACCCACAAGTGACATTAATATTTGTCGACTTTACCAAGGCCTTCGATTCCATTCACAGAGGAAAGATGGAACAAATCCTACTAGCATACGGCCTACCTAAAGAAACCATAGCAGCAATAACGATTCTCTATCGAAACACCAAAGTAAAAGTACGATCACCAGATGGAGACGCAGAATACTTCGACATTGTAGCAGGAGTACTACAAGGGGACACGCTGGCTCCGTACCTCTTTATCATTTGTCTAGACTACGTACTTAGAACATCGATTGATAAAATCAGAGAGAACGGCTTCGAGCTGACAAAGAAAAGAAGCAGAAGTTACCCCGCAAAAACAATTGCCGACGCCGACTACGCCGATGACATAGCGATACTGGCAAATACACCCAACCAAGCCGAAACACTACTGCATAGTTTGGAACGCGCAGCCGCAGGCATAGGCCTCTATGTCAATGCACACAAAACGGAATATATGTGCTATAATCAAACAGGTAACATCTCGACTCTAGACGGATCCCCTCTTAAACTAGTAGACAAATTAACTTACCTAGAAAGCAGCGTCTCATCAACCGAAAAGGACATCGACACAAGGTTAACGATGGCATGGACAGCTATCAATAGGCTATCGATTATATGGAAATCAGACCTAAACGATAAAATGAAACGCAGTTTCTTCCAGGCAGCGGTTGCATCGATACTGCTATATGTATGCACTACATGGACTCTAACAAAACGGCTGGAGAAGCTAGACAGCAATTACACAAGAATGCTGCGAGCAATCTTGAACAAGTCCTGGCGGCAACAACCCACAAGACACCAACTGTACGGCCACCTGCCTCCTATCACGAAAACTATACAAGTTAGACGAACCAGACATGCAGGACACTGCTGGAGAAGCAGGGATGAGCTCATAAGTGATGTACTCTTATGGACCCCCACACTTGGCCGTGCAAAAGCAGGACGACCAGCACGAACATACATTCAGCAACTATGTGAGGATACGGGATGTAGTCCAGAAGACCTGTCAGAGGCGATGAACGATAGGGAAAAGTGGCGAGGGAGGGTCAGGGATATCCGTGCTACCTGCACGACATAATGATGATGATGATGAATGGGTATATATGTGGGTATGTATCTCTTTTAATCTATCTATCTATCTATCTCAGTTTAATATCTATCTATCTATCTATCTATCTATCTATCTATCTATCTCAGTTTAATATCTATCCATCTATCTATCTATCCATCTATCTATCTCAGTTTAATATCTATCTATCTATCTATCTATCTATCTATCTATCTATCTCAGTTTAATATCTATCTATCTATCTATCTCAGTTTAATATCTATCTATCTATCTATCCATCTATCTATCTCAGTTTAATATCTATCTATCTATCTATCTATCTATCTCAGTTTAATATCTATCTATCTATCTATCTATCTATCTATCTATCTATCTATCTATCTATCTCAGTTTAATATCTATCTATCTATCTATCTATCTCAGTTTAATACCTATCTATCTATCTATCTATCTATCTATCTATCTATCTATCTCAGTTTAATATCTATCCATCTATCTATCTATCCATCTATCTATCTCAGTTTAATATCTATCTATCTATCTATCTATCTATCTATCTATCTATCTCAGTTTAATATCTATCTATCTATCTATCTCAGTTTAATATCTATCTATCTATCTATCCATCTATCTATCTCAGTTTAATATCTATCTATCTATCTATCTATCTCAGTTTAATATCTATCTATCTATCTATCTATCTATCTATCTATCTATCTATCTATCTATCTCAGTTTAATATCTATCTATCTATCTCAGTTTAATATCTATCTATCTATCTATCTATCTATCTATCTATCTATCTATCTATCTATCTATCTATCTATCTCAGTTTAATATCTATCTATCTATCTATCTATCTATCTATCTTATCGTCTTGCATGCGCGTGTATATTTTTGTGTGCATTATATATAATAATTTGCTTTGTATATTTTGCTGTCTTTATTTTTTAAATGAGATTTGTCATCCATAAATATTGCTGAAGTGTTGTATTGTGTTTTTTTAAAAAAATCATTTCTTCCATTTCTTTTCTTCTTTTGTAGAATTACTGTGGATTCTGTACGTCAAGCCCTTAAAAAAATTGCTTCTCTCTCTAAGTTTTTTCTTCTTTTTTCCCCCCTCTTTCTAAACGAGATTCCAGAATTGGCTTTTAAAAATGCCAATAAGCAACTCGCTGCAACAGTTCAATAAAGAAGGGCCTATTTTTTTAAATTTTTATTTTTATTTTCGCGCCATCATTGCCTCTTATCTAATACTTTCAAAACATATTCGACTTAATTTTTTCTTTTTTGGCGCTGGAATCTGCTTGTTAAGTCTTTACAGTGTAAAACAGAATTATATATAAAAAAACAAAACAAAAAAAAACAACAACAACAAAAATTTCTTTGAATCGATGACAGATGCAAGAAAAAACCTAAACAAATAAACAAACAAATAAATAAATAAATAACATTTTTTTAAAAAATCCATATTTATTATTGGCATGGAGTGAGTATATTTTTGGCGCCAAAATGTTTCCTTTATCAAAAGATATGTTCTCTCGCAAATTTTCTAATCTCGCTTGAATAATAAATCGTTTTCGGTTTGAAACTAATCCACTGATCTGGGGGATTAAGACAGATACGATAATCCATTTTATCTGGAGATGGGGTCCTCGTGGTGTAATGGTTAAAGCGATGGACGGCGGAATCGTAGTAAGCGAGTTCGTATTCCAGTCGCGCTATTACTTTCACTTTTGGGCAAATACCCCTGGGAAAGGAATGAACCCCCTTATCCCCCCAACTATGGGTTAAATAGTACCCTTACTCTTCTAGAAGAGGGTGTCCTCGTGGTGTAATGGTCAAAGCGATGGACTTTGGAATCGTAGTAAGCGAGTTCGTATTCCAGTCGCGTTATTACGTTCAGGCAAATACCCTTGGGAAAGGCATGAACCCCCTTATCCTCCCAGCTTTGGGTTAAATAGTAACACTACTGTTCTTCAAGGAGAATGGCTTTGGCATTAAATAACCTACAAGGGGTTGATATGCCATTAAAACAAAGAAACCAAACCATTTTATTTGGCATTGGTGGATTATTTTTCCGTCCATATTCCTCTTTTCTTTCTTTTTCAAACTTTTTATAACGGTTTGAAGCTTGGTACTTTTTGACCTTCTTCGAGTGTTATTTGTGGAACAAAATTAAACAATATCTAACCGTTATACCAAATGTGGCACAATATATATACATATATATATATATATATATATATATATATGGATGAATATGTGTGGGTCTTTGTGTGTGTTTCCGGATGGGTGGCTAAAGAAAGGATTTTATCATCAGCATATTTGGACGGCGTCTGATTGTCTGGAGAGGTTTCTTTGTGTGAATTGTTTGTAGGTCGTCTTCGCGCCAAAAATGGATAAAGAGCTGTGCCTGCGTGAATCCAAGTGAGGACCCGAGGCCGGAAGTCGGAGTGAAATGGGTCAAGGAGGTTTGTCAGTTAAGTCTAAGACTTGGAGTCGAAGAGTTGGTAGTCTAAGTGTCAGGCAGTTGGGGAGAGAGACCAAGGAGATAAGGGTCTCGTTTGGTCAGGACGCAGCACAGCGTCAGTGAAGGCGATGGCCAAGCAGAGACCGGGACCCGAGCGGAGAGATGAGTCAGCATTTATGGTAGATCTTTAGGATTTTTGCAATGTTCTCTCGATAGCCACATATACATACACGTCGAGTGTCAAAGATGTCGCAGATTTCGCTTTCTTATGGTGTTGCGGTACGAAATCCGTGTTGAGTCTTTTCTTCTTTCCTCTTTTTGTTCGTTTAATGTTCGAAACGATTCCTCGTCGCCATTTTTATAATGTTCAGTGGGTGACTTTGGCCGACACTTTATAATATCATTACTCTCATACAATGTCTTATACTGAATATAGAATACTAACGGAATACTAGTAAACCGACACGCAGTCCTATAGGTATTTATCTTGCTCTCCACTAAACGGTCCCGTGTGGCACTAAGAATTTTTAAGGTGGGTTTGGGCACAAGATCGTAACCCAGACACGCCCGGCATTCATAAAAATGTCGGCATTACCCCGTCGGCATTCCCCCAAAAAGGATCGCCTAAGGCGCCAGGTGATAAATCTATGAGGAGAGTTAGAACCTGGGGGAACGGCCTCATGAAGCTCGAGGAGCGCCGGTCTTAGCGCGCGTGACAGGAATACTGGCTTCCTGGAATCCATGTCAAACGGCCCCGACTGGTTGCCACCGGAACCAAGACACACCCGACCTGATCTGGGTACCTATGAACACGACCGGCCGAAGTGTGTCCCTGTCCAGCGGTAAGGAAATACTACATCTCACAATGCTGTCTTTCACACCTCATCTCGCAATCCTGCATCCCCGTAAGACCTCTGTCTGACTGATTTATATATTTACTATATCTAGTCACGTGAACCCAGTAGCGCAATCCATTTCAACAGTTGTGTTTGTTGGCTAGAGATCCATGTTTGAACCACATGGGTCGTTTTCGGTACATTCTTCAGCATGAATTTTTTTTACTTGTGAAATGCACGCTCGGTTGGGTTTAAGAAGTAACAACGGGGTCCTCGCTAGACAGACGGATGATCCAACGGTCAACCCTCCCAACACGTCGTGTGTGGTTATTTTATACAAAAACAGATGAAGCGTTTTATGAGTGAAGACTTATAAAGTTGAGTAAAGTTTGCGACCTTAGTCGAGGCTAACCCAAAGGTTCCCTTTTCAATAGCAAGTACACCGAGGTGTAGAGGAGGGCACTACTCCTTTCCTTGGATTACTCCACTTTACCCTTGATACGTACCTTATAATGCTGAGTATTAATCAAGGAGGTATGAAGTACCAGTTTTTGAGTATCTGGTATGACTCGACATGGGATTGAACCGTGGTCTCCCGGACCATTGTTGAACACTCTACTCTTTACGCCAATTGCCATGTTGAATATACCATAGCCATGATATGGCTATGTGTGAAACGTACACAAAATGTCCATAAAGATAGAACATAGGAATCTCGAAACACAAAAAGACTTACGACTTTTTAGTTTAGGTACGAAAGTTTTTATTAACTTTGAGTTTAAAAGTTCTTCGACATAAGGAGAGAGAT
The DNA here is from genome assembly GCA_963585895.1 of Sepioteuthis lessoniana. NCBI lineage: Eukaryota > Metazoa > Mollusca > Cephalopoda > Myopsida > Loliginidae > Sepioteuthis > Sepioteuthis lessoniana. The sequence goes on along the minus strand of OY757942.1, from coordinate 46,287,993 downwards.
ACACATTCTTTCTATTCTGGCTTTTCATCTGCCCCCCCCCCATCTCGTGCGACACCTGCCCAAGGCCTCCGCGAGCAAGCGAAAGTCAACCCTTCTCGTCCGGTGTCTAGTCTCAACTCAACTAACTTTCTTCAAAATTCCCAAAATCGTCCGTGCGCTCCCCTCTAGGCTATTGTGACATCTCTGAGTGACACGTCGGCTCCCAGCGCGCGCGCGTGAACACCTGTGTTAATGTTGCCTCTAAGTAACCTATGCACTGAGCCGAAAAGTTCTCAGCCTAACTAAACCCAAAGGCATAAAAAGAAATTCCTTTATTACATGAAGACTTATATCTTGTATTATGGGGATTATGAGGGAGAAGACTCTGTTGTATAGAGGCTTATGTGCTGGACTGTGATATTGTAGTAAGCAAGTTAAAATTCTTGTAGAGCTATTACATTCACTTTCGGACTAATACCCATGGAAAAGCAATGAATAACATTACATCCTCAGCTATGGGTTTGGCATTAAATAACCCATGAAGGTTGATATGCCATTTAACAAAGAAACAGAACCAAATCAAGCCTTTATCATGGAAACCATTGAAAACTTTCAGAAGAGCTAGGATTATCAAAGAAATACATAATAAGAGACTGTGAAATCCACAGCTTGTTGGCCATTCAGCTGGGGCTGCAGAATACACCGACTGCAACTCTGCAGAGGGGTAAGACTCCCCAAACGAGGGTCTTATCTATTTGTCAAATAGAACCAAACAGTGAAACAAACTTAATTTTTTGAAATAGAACTGTTTATATGTATAAAATGGATTTGGCATTAAATAACCTACAATGGTTGATATGACATAAAACCCAACCCAACCAAACCAAACCTAACCAAATCTTGTGTTGACTTGTCACGAACTGCGAAAAATGCGATAAAAGTGAAGACTTCTTAGATCTAAATGACCTTCTTTTAGAATGGTTGCCTATCTAATTCTAAAGAACACAGTCTACCCTACTATTTATCCATAGCCCCGTAGCTGGAGGGAGAACAAATGGATTCATGCTTTTTCTAAGGGCATTAGCACGAAGTGAAACGCAAACAACCTCGTCAAGGATGTGAACTCATCAATTCCTACAACGATAAACGTGCCTCTTTAGTAAGAAACATAGTAGTTCTGGTAACATATACCCAACGTTTTATCTTGGTAGTAATAAATATGATGGATGAGTAAATGCTTATACCTTAATTTTTGGACAACATGCAACCTGTGGTAACGAGCCAACTAACGGTAGTGTCAGTTGGAAACTTCCAACACTGTTTCCCGGAGGGGGGAAAAGTCTTCGTCCGTGTGTGGCTTCCGAAAGGAGCAATCTTGAAGGAGACAGAGTTAATGATAAATGTTCTTATATTCTTTACATTATTTAATAGAGCAAGATTGAACTGAAACTTTTTAATACTGTTTAAAAAAAAAGAGGTTAGGGAATCACGTTCGTTGTATAGTTGTTTCCTAAGATGTTTGTTTTGCACACGGTCCTGTGGAGTACAAATCATTTTTGAACAGGTCAGTTTGACTCATTGCTGAGCCCGTTACAACGACTCAGTGTCAGAGTGGAACTGGGAGTAATGGCAATGAAAGGGTACTTACCAGAATTGGAGCCTCCCTATCAAACAGAGTTTAGTACCATACCATTGATACCCTTTGGTGGAGGGTCTTACCCCTCATCAAAGGAGGCCTTCGGTGTATTCTAATTCCTTCTGACAAGATTGTGTTTCGCGAATGTTTTATGGCATATCAACCCTTGTGGGAAATCTAATGCCAAATCCTGTTTTTACACATATATTAAATAAATGATTTGTAAATACATTTTTAGATACACTCAGTTAAATGATCAAGCAGTTCTATTTCAAAAAATTCAAATTTAGCATAAGTCAACTAAGTTTAATGATTCCAAATATTGCTATGTATCACTAACAATCCAATTAAACATCAGTCATTTGTTTGCACACAGTTAAACAATCAAACAGTTCTATTACTAAGAATTCAGTTTAGAGTGTCAACAAGTTTAAATGGTTCCTAGTACTGCTATGTATCTCTAAAAATTCAATGGAGGTGCCCATGGTGTAGTCGTTATGGAGGTGCCCGTGGTGTAGTCGTTATCGCCGTAGGAAATGAACACGGCGATACGAGTTCAAATCCTGGACGATACTGATGGCATTTCACATAGCACTAATACCCTTGGGAAAGGTATGAATCCAATTATTCTCCCTCCAGCTATGGGTAAATAGTAGGACAGACTGAGTTCTTCAGCCTTGGTGAGGCAACTAGTCTAGGAGAAGGAAAACTCTGAATTCAAACCTGTTAAACTCCGCTTAAAAATTGACCTTGTGTCATATCCTGCCCGAGCGGAGGGGTTGGTAAATAGTATCTCTAAAAATTCAATTAAACACCAGTCATTTGTTTACACACAGTTAAACGATAAAACAGTTCTATTTCTAACAATTCAATTGATCATAAGTCATTTGTTACCATTTAGTTTAAATGTCAAGCAGTTCTATTTGAGCCATAGATAGGACCCTATCAGGTGCTACCACTCCAAACCAGAGAAGACCTGGGAGCGATGGCAATGAAGAGATACTCAGCATTCCTCAAAGATCCACCATTACTGGAACCTCGCTATCAGATAGTTTAGTGTCATATCCAGGACACTTGTGGATGGTGAGGAGTCTTACTCCTCTGCCGAGATGCAGTCGGTGTATTCTACGGCCCGAGCCAACTGGGTTCTGATGTTAAATGAGAATAATTGCTTTAAACCATAGGATTGTATATACATTAGTATTAAGATTACTTACTTGAAGAGCGAAGACGTTCTTCCTGGAAGTCGTCAACTGACACTGTCTTCTATCGGGTCAAAAAAGACCTCAAACAAGTTATCAAGAACTTCCAGGTGGTGACAAATCGACACGACAAGCTTTGTATTATACAGTCTCTATATACAGTCTATAATGGAGGTGCCCGTGGTGTAAGGGTTATCGTCGTAGGAAGTGGACACGGCGACACGAGTTCAAATCCTGGACGAGGCTGATTACATAGCACTAATACCCTTGGGAAAGGTATAAATCCAATTATTCTCCCTCCAGCTATGGGTAAATTGTAGGACAGACTGGGTTCTTCAACCTTGGTGAGGCAACTAGTCTAGGAGAAGGAAAGCTCTGAATTCATACCTGTTAAACTCCGCTTAGAAAAATTGACCTTGTGTCTTATCCTGCCCGAGCGGAGGGATTGGGTAAATATGATTATACAATCTCTCATTTTGTAGGCGACATCTCCACCCTAGATGGAACCCCTCTGAAACTAGTAGTCAAATTCACCTATCTAGGAAGCAGCGTCTCATCAACCGAAAAAGACATCGACACACGGCTTACGAAGGCATGGACAGCTATCGATAGGCTTTCGATCATATGGAAATCAGACCTGACCGATAAAATGAAACGCAGTTTCTTCCAGGCAGCGGTCGTATCGATACCGCTATATGGATGCACTACTTAGACGCTAACTGAACACCTAGAGAAGAAACTAGACGGCAATTACACAAGAATGTTGCGAGCAATATTGAACAAGTCCTGGCAGCAGCACCCCACAAGGCACCAACTATACGGCCACCTGCCTCCCTTCACGAAAACTATCTAAGCTAGACGAACCATACATGCAGGACACTGCCGAAGAAGCAAGGACGAACTCATCAGTGATATACTCCCATGGACCCCCACATATGGCCGAGCAAAAGCAGGACGACCAGCTCGAACATACATACATACAGCTATGTGAGGATACGGGATGTAGCCCTGATGACCAGCTAGAGGCGATGAATGATAGGGAGAAGTGGCGAGAGAGGGTCAGGGATATCCGTGCTAGCGGCACGACATGATGATGATGATGATGATGATTATTCTAGCTCTTCGGAAAGTTTTCAATCGCTTTCATGATAAAGGCTTGATTTGTTTTGGTTGATATGCTAATAAACAAAAGAATCAAAACCAAGTTACTTGATGATAAAATTTTTTTGAAAGTGATTATCATTAATCATTTAAAACAATAAGATTGGTTGAAAAGAAAAAGAATAGACTAACTTCGACATTAAATAACCCAACAAAGGTTGACATACCATAAAACCGACCAACCAACCAATTTAGCCTGGATAAAGAAAAAAGAGGAACGGGTTCTAGATATTGATTTCAAACAAGAATAGAAATAACGTACAGAAAGAGTATTTTTATAGGAGTATATACAGAACAGGCGGGTTGGAAAGACGACAAAGAAATTAAAAAAGCATATGTGTTCAACAAATGTGTAGAGATATTCTATTTTATACCATCAATAAAATCTAGAAACATTTTATACCCTAACCGTCTTATGACTGCTCAATTAGAATCTGGCTCTGGGCCAGTGGCTTTGTCTGTTTTTTTTTAATACCCAGTGTTGGCGCCATTTCACTATTGATAAGCCATTACAAAATGACGCATGCGCCTGAGGCGTTATTTTTTTAACGGCTCGGACGAAGGAATATTTTGAATTTATTGTTTCCATTGTCGTCTCAACATCAGAATTTCTTGAATAATTATTGATCGACGACAAAAAACTTGTGACCCGCCGTTTTAATACAATAAACACAGGGTTTTTTCCCCTCTGAGATCTACATTTCGGCCAGAAAATATTTCTTTGTAGTCGATGGTGGAATCAGTAATGATCAAATTGACGGTGAATTGATGACTTGTGTAACACAGAGACCGACATGTCTGTAAGATGTAATCATTATATATATATATATATATATATATATATATATATATATATATATATATATATATATATATATAACTTGTTTTGGCATTATATACACATATATATATATATATATATATATATATATATATATATATATATATATAATACCCAAAGAAAATGAGTTGGAATAATTCAGTATGAGAATATATAAAAGGATTCTTATAAATCTCCAGGAGTGCTAAATGTATATAATAACCCTTTGACGGTTTGTTGAGCCTTTTTACTATTATATATATATATATATATATATATATATATATATATATATATATATATATATAATAGTAAAAAGGCTCAACAAACCGTACCAACATTGTTTGTGAAACTGGGTTTCATCAGATTGCGTAAAGGGGTTTCAAAAAAGGCCTATTAATATGGTTAATTTTTTGTTTTTTTTGTGAATAAATGTGCCTAATTTTGGATGCTTTTGAATGTTACTACATTTGTCGCTCACGTATATATATATATATATATATATATATATTATCAATAAAATATAGAGACAAAGACTCAAAAATGGTTCTTGATACCTCTTTGCTTAACACATAGCCATTATAAGGTACGGATCAAGGGTATATGAAGCAATCCAGGGAAAGGAGTAACGCCTTCGACAACGATCAGTCACCTTACTTACTTAATTATATATATAAAGATCAGGCCAGTCGGTTGAGACTATAGAATACACCATTTGCATTTCTATAAAGGGCTAAGACTCCCCCAACGAGTGTCCTGTATATGACACTAAACTGAAACTGATGGCGAGGGTCCTGTCCTAGATCTTGGGGAAAATGATGTACCCTTTCATTGCCATTACTCCCAAGTTATGTTGAAATTTTAGGGCATACAAAGAAGAGAGACAAAAATAATAAAAAGAGTGAAAGATTACATTTTCAAAGAGAGATTAGAGAAATTAAGTTTGACTACTTTACACGAAAGAATGGTAAGTGATCGCTTTGAAAATATCAAAATAATTATTAGAATTTCTTATTATGATTGTGATTTTTACAATATTTCTCTTCAAACTGGAAATTTACTCTCAGGACAGATTTCAAAAAGTAAGTCTACAAACGAGTTGGGTGACACCAAACTGCTATCTGATGGTAAAGCTTCTGTACCCAGAGCTTTGGGGAATGTACAGTACCCCTTCATTGCCATTACTGCCTCATCAACTCTGACCCGGAGTCGTTGTACCTTATATATGGGTAAAATAGAACTGTTTATTGTTTATTATATTCCATATTTACTAACCCCATCGCTCGGGCAGGATATAACACAAGGTCAATTTTTAAGCGGAGTTTAACAGGTTTTAATTCAGAGTTTTCTTTCTCCTAGACTAGTTGCCTCACCAAGGTTGAAGAACTCAGTCTACCCTACTATTTACCCATAGCTGGAGGGAGAATAATTGGATTCATGCCTTTCTCAAGGGTATTAGTGCTATGTGAAATGCAATCAGCCTCGTCCAGGATTTGAACTCGTGTCGCCGTGCCCATTTCCTACGACGATAACTATTACACCACGGGCACCTCCAGATTGAATTATAGATTTTCGCTTTGATGTACTAGGTTCTTATGTCGTTGTATGTATTGTTATTTGTAGAGATAATTATTATTTATTTTACTCTTTTGAGGGTTTTTCACAGCAGCGTTAACCGATACCGATGGTTTCTCGTTGGGGTTTGAGTGACAGCAAGTTTTCTTAAGTCTCCAGGACTCTTCTCAGTATTCTATTCGATCTTAATAAAGATGTAATTTGGATAATATCTACACGTCCTCGGATTTACAAGTCCTCCAGTCCCTGTGCCAATCTTTTGGTGACTGTACCAAGCGCACCAATAACAATTGGTATAACCGTTACTTTCATGTTTCACAGCTATCTCAATTACCTAGCAAGGTCCAGGTACTTATCCTACATTTTGCTTTCTTTTGATTTTACTCTGTGGTCAGCCGTGACAGTAAAGTCCCAAACACGGCAATTCTTTTTTTTTTGTTACCTATCACAAGGTGTGGTCGTCTGGCCGAGATTAGATGATCCATTTGTAACTCAAAATCACAAGGAAATTCGTGTTTTGTCTCATTCTCCCGGATAGACTCTAGGTTGTGCATATATCATTTGTTCGCATGGTCAAAAATTAAGTTTCTTGCACAATTCCCAATGGATCACCTTTCCCACCCAGTCGTGTCTAGTTTTATACTTTCTGAGCTAGTTTGCTGCATTTGCTTATTATGTGATTGATCGTTTCGTCTCTATCACCACATAACCAACATATGCTATTTTGTTGTGTCTTATTTATTCTTACTTTGATACAATTGGTCCTTATGGCGTTGTTTTGTGCAGCAATTAGAAGAGATACAGTTTCTCTCTTAAGGTTTCCTTTTCTTAGCCACATCCATGTTTTCTCGTGTGATATGACACTTGTTTGTCACTTGAAATATCCATACAGTTGTTTTTAGTCCCATTTTTGTTTTTCTAGTTATATTCGTTCTATTGATCCCCGTGTTGTTTAAATTGTTTCTGGTGGCTGTAATCGGCCCTCCTCAGCGCTTTTCTATGTAGCTTTCGAGTCTTTGTATCGATGCATCGATGCTATCTTAAATGCTGGCAATTCATCTTCCTTCTTCTCTTCTGGGCTCACAGTGTTTGTCAACGTCATCTATGGGATGTAAGGCTTTTTGCATCGTCATTGGTTCTCTTGTTCTCTGGTCCATTATTTAAGCTCTTCCGTCGTCCTCTACAAAAATGGTCCCGAGTGTCTTACAAAGGATCCAGCTCAGCTATTTATACCTTTTATAAGGTTCTTGCTATATTGTTTGTTTCGAGTAGCTTTTTTGTTCTCCTAAGATACTTTAAAAAATTTTTTTCTTTCATCTCCCATCATTTGATGTTGTCCTCTTCCAACATTCTCAAGTATTTGTAGGTTTCCTGCTCTCAGAGCATTCCTTTCGTCATGTGTCGTTTCCTGCTTATTATTATTATTATTATTTACTTTTTTCACATCGGCGTTAGCTGATGGTCTTTCACTGGAGATTGAGTGACAGCAATTCTCCTCAAGTCTCCAGGATTCTTCTCAGTATTCTGACCGTCTTCAATAATGATGTAGTTTGGATGGTCCCACTCGGCCGCCAACTCTTCAAAATCCTTCAGTCCCTTTAATAATCCTTTAGTTACCGTGCCAAAAGCACCAATCACAATTGGTATAATTGTCACCTTCATGTTCCACAGTTTTTTTTCAATTCTCTAGCAAGGTCGAGGTACTTATCTCTCTTGCTATGTTTTCTTTGGTCATCTCCCCTTTTTACAATCTTTCAACACAAACGTTTTCAAAAATTAAAAGAATAAAAGAATCTTTACACAGAATATATACATTATTAATTCTGTATCGATATAAGAAACAATTTCAGCAAAGATATTCACCCGATAGGTCCCCCCCCCCCAAAATGTCCTCATCCAATTCATTCTAAATTTTTTACATAATTGCTTTTTTTTGTTTTGATATGACAATTTATTCGAAAAATAGAAAAATATAATACTTTATTCGCAAAAACGTCCAACTGGTTAGGTTGGTTGGTTTGTTGGTTTGGTTTGTTGGTTAGGTTGGTTGGTTAGGTTTGTTGTTGGTTAGGTTTGTTGGTTAGGTTGGTTTGTTGGTTAGGTTTGTTGGTTAGGTTGGTTTGTTGGTTAGGTTGTTTGGTTAGGTTTGTTTGTTGGTTAGGTTTGTTGGTTAGGTTGGTTTGTTGGTTAGGTGAGTTGGTTTGTTGGTTAGGTTTGTGGGTTTGTTGGTTAGGTTTGTTGGTTAGGTTTGTTTGTTGGTTAGCTTTGTTGGTTAGGTTGGTTTGTTGGTTAGGTTGCTTGCTTTGTTGGTTAGGTTGGTTGGTTAGGTTTTGTTTGTTGGTTAAGTTGGTTTGTTGGTCAGGTTAGTTGGTTTGTTGATTAGGTTGGTTGGTTAATTTGGTTTGCTGCTTAGGTTTGTTGGTTAGGTTGGTTTGTTGGTTAGGTTGGCTGGTTTGTTGGTTAGGTTGGCTGGTTAATTTGGTTTGTTGGTTGGTTTGTTGGCTAGGTTGGTTGGTTAGGTTGGTTGGTAGGTAGGTTAGGTTTTTATGCCAAATCAACCCTTGTTATTTAATTAATAAATTTATAAATGAATAGTTTGTAAGTAATATTTTTAACGAGCTGCAGCTCATTTCTTTGCACTCAGTTAAATGGTTTTAAGAATTGTTTACACTTAATTGTTAACAATTGTAGTTCTATTTATTACCGGTCATTGGCGTGATGGTTAGAGTGTTCGCCAATGGCCTGGGAGACCAGGGTTAAATCTCAGGTCGAGTCATACCAAAGACTCAAAAAATGGTACTTGATACCTCCTTGCTTAGCACCCAGCATTATAAGGTACGTATCAAGGGTAAAGTGGAGCAATCCAGGGAAAGGAGTAGCGCCTTCCCCTACACCTCGGTGTAGTAGCTATCGAAAAGGGAGCCTTCGGGTCACCCTCGGCTAAGGTCGCCAATTTTACCTTACTGTAATTCCATTTGCATATAATTAGATGGTTTCACATAGAGATAGTGATTAAATTTTCAAACGAGCCTGAGCTCATTTCTTTGCTCACAGTTAATGGTTTCAAATTTTGCTATCTTACATGAATTATTCAATTTAATATGTATCAATTGTTTGTACAAAGTTAAACAATTATAAGTATTGCAAGAACTAATAATTCTGTTTAGAATTAATAATCTTTTTGGAGAAAGTTAAATGGTTTCAAGTATTTTCATCAAACACTAATAAACCTATCTAATATAAATCATTTGCTTTGCACATACTTAAATGGTTTCAAGTATTCCTATGTAACACTAACAATTTAATTTAAAATCAGTCATTTGCTTGCACACAGTTAAATGGTTAAAAAGTTCTTTATGACAAACTGATAGGTGCTACCACTGCGAGTTTAGAGTGGACCCGGAAGTAATGGTACTCCACATTCCCCAAAACTTAAGAACTGGAGCTTCAACATCAATTGGATTAATGTCATATCCAAGGTACACTTTGGTAGGGTTTTTACCTCTTTGCAGAGAGGCAGTCAGTGTATCTTACAGCCGCTTCCGACTGAGCTGACTTATACGATATCTTGTTTTTTTCATCAAATAAAAATAATTTGCACGCATTTATATGGTTTTAAGTGTTCCTTGTTATTTCTATTTAATGAAGATCAATTATTTGCTCATAATCATATGGTTTCAAGTAACTAATAATAATAATTCTTTGAAAACAATTATAGCTTCAAGTAACTATTCTTAATACAAATATTTTATACGCAGTAATATGGTTTCGGGTAACTAATGGTTTGGTTTGTTGGGTTTTATGGCATATCAACCTTTGTAGGTTATCTAACACAAAATCCATTTTTATGTAAATAATCTGTTCTTTTTAAAACAATTCAGTTTAGCATGAGTACACAGTTTAATTGTCAAAAACATTTCTATTTCAAACTATTCAAGCAGTTATATATAACAATTCAGTTAAGTGTAAATACCGTTTTAATGTCGAAAAACAGTTCTATTTCAAATAATTCAGTTTAGCATCAGCACGCAGTTTAATTGTAAGTATGGTTTAATTGTCAAAAACATTTCTATTTCAAGCTCTTCAGTTAACTCAAACAATTCATTTTAGCATAAGTATGCTGTTAGTTCTATTTAACCCATAGATAGGCCCCAATCAGGTGCTACCACTCCGGGCCAGTGAGGACTTGGGAGCAATGGCAATAAAGGGGTACTCCGCATTCCCCAAAGCCCCAGCACCGCTGGAACCTCACCATTAGATTGTTTAGTGTCATAACCAGGACACTCGTTGGGGGGGGGTTCTTACCCTTCTGCAGAGGTGCAGTCAGTGTATTCTACAGCCCCAGCCAACTGGGCAATACACAGAGTTAAATGTCAAACAGTTTTATTTCAGATAATTCAGTTCAGCATAAGTACACAGTTTAGACGTCAAAAACAGTTCTATTTTGAGCAATTCAGTTCAGCACTAGTACGCAGTTCCAATGTCAAAACAGCTCTATTTTAAACAATTCTGTTTAGCATAAATACGCAGTTTAAATGCAAAAATCAGTACAGTGAAAGAAGCACGATTTAGTTCTATTTAACCCATAGATAGGACCCTTATCAGGTGCTACCACTCTGGGTCAGAGTGGACCTGGGAGCGATGGCAATGAAGGGGTACTCCGCATTCCCCAAAGCTCCGGCATTACTGGAACCTCACCATCAGATTGTTTAGTGTCATATCCAGGACACTCATTGGGGGGGGGTCTTACCCCTCTGCAGAGACGCAGTCGGTGTATTCTACTGATGCAGCCGACTGGGCAACAGGTAACTAATGATTATAATCCTCATTAAACAATTAGAGATTTAATTAACTATTCTTAATACAAATAATTCTAATTCACAGTTAAATGGTATCAAATATTCCAGTTTAATAATTTTTAAACAGATCTATTAAACTCAGTTCTAGAGGTATTCCGCACTTCTCAGATATCCAGAATTGAAGCCTCATCATCAGATGCAGTTTGATGTTATCATATTTACCCAACCCCTCCGCTCGGGCAGGATATGACACGAGGTCAATTTTTAAGTGGAGTTTAACAGGTTTTAATTCAGAGTTTTCCTTCTCCTAGACTAGTTGCCTCACCAAGGCTGAAGAACCTAGTCTGCCCTACTATCTACTCATACTTTTCCCACGGGTATTAGTGCTATGTGAAATGCAATCAGTCTCGTCCAGGATTTGAACTCGTGTCGCCGTGTCCATTTCCTACGACGATAACTATTTCATCACAGGCAATTCAGTTTGATGTTATACCCAGGAAATCCCTTTGCGAGTGCTTTACGCTTCAGTAGGTGATCCTATTTACCAACACCTCCGCTCGGGCAGGATACGACACAAGGTCAATTTGTAAGCGGAGTTTAACAGGTTTTAATTCAGAGTTTTTTCCTTCTCCTAGCCAAGCTGAAGAAATCAGTCTGCCCTACTATTTACCCATAGCTGATGGGAGAATAATTGGATTCATACCTGATATCTAGACATCGAGATTACTTCTAGATGTGTGCTATGTGAAATGCAATCAGTCTCGTCCAGGATTTGAACTCGTGTCGCCGTGTCCATTTCCTACGACGATAACCATTACACCACGGGCACCTCCTTTAGTAGGTGATGTTATCAGTATATTCTAAATGCAGCCGATGGTGCCAAAGAAAAACCCTTCTTACTTCAAGGGACAATGATACCAACTGTACAAGCTGGCTACTAAAAGACTCATTAAACTTATATTAAAAGTGATGACAACGAGAATGTTGCGAGCAATATTGAACAAAACCTGGCGGCAACACCCCACAAGGCACCAACTATACGGCCACCCGCCTCCCTTCACGAAAACTATCCAAGTTAGACGAACCAAACATGCAGGACACTCGTAGAGAAGCAAATACGAGCTCATAAGTGATGTACTCCTATGGACCCCCACTTATGGCCGAGCAAAAGCAGGACGACCAGCTCGAAGAAACATACAGCAGCTATGTGAGGATACGGGATGTAGCCCTGAAGACCTACCTGAGGCGATGAACGATAGGGTGAAGTGGCGAGAGAGGGTTAGGGATATCCATGCTAGCGGCACGACATGATGATGATGATGATGAAAAGTGATGATATCTAGACATCGAGATTACTTCTAGATGTGTGCTCAGCCGAGAAATTTATACAGATATGCCCACAAAAGATTAACAGATTTCAAAAAGTCATAACTTCCTTGTTTTTAATTCAATTTTTTTTATTTAATGTATCAGATTTATTAAGTCATCTTAAATAATGTATAAGGCTAAGTGTTGCGGTCTTCAGATAAAGGCCGGTGGAAGAACAACTCAAACAACGGGTGATAGGTAAACGTTATTGTATTAGCAGAAAAAGGAAGTCATACAAAGGAAGTACTAGCCGTTCTCGGCTTGCAGTCCGTCTGTCAAATGTCTCGTAAGGAACGAAAAGTTGTCTCCCCCAAGCGAGCTAAGCACGGAGAATATGTTTCGTCTGAGAATGAATTTTTTTATTTATTGCGGACTTTTTGTCCTCATCTTAGTAGTTTTTGTGTGTTTACGTTTCGGCCCAATTTCACCTCTGGCCTTTTTCAGGTGATTTAACCGCGACCTCGGATAGGAATGCTGAGTCTTGTAACCGTGTCCCCAGGAATTACTGCCTTCCATAGTTGTTGTCAATCGCACCACGTTTTTGACCAAATAAACCTCTGGCCGGCTTGGGTAGGAATTGAAACCGCTATCTTCTGACAATGCTCACCTGGAACCTAGAGACTCAACGCTTCTATCCGCTGCGCCACGGACCCCGAAGGTGGAATTTGGCCGAAATGTAAACACAGAAAAACTACTAAGATATAGACAAAAAGTCCGCAATAAATAAAAAAAAATTCTCAGATTAAGAAGCCTCATCTCAAAATGATTCCAATTAAAGACGAATATGTTTAGGTTGGATGAGTCCATTTTTGGGGTATGGTAGGATATGTCCCCATAACACTAAGTTACATATGGAGGTGCCCGTGGTGTAATTGTTATCGTCGTAGGAAATGAACACGGCGACACGAGTTCAAATCCTGGACGAGACTGAATGCATTTCACATAGCACTAATACCCTTGGGAAAGGTATGAATCCAATTATTCTCCCTCCAGCTATGGGTAAATAGTAGGACAGACTAGGTTCTTCAGCCTTGGTTAGGCAACTAATCTAGGAGAAGGAAAACTCTGAATTAAAACGCTTAAAAATTGACCTTGTGTCATATCCTGCCCGAGCGGAGGGGTTGGTAAATAGGATAACACAAAGTTACAGAGTGAAATAATCAACTGAAAGAAAATACCGTGTCACTTATTTTAATGTGAAGAATCCTTTAAGTCCAAACATGATAAAGGGCTTAGTGTATAGATTTAAAACTCATGGTACACTGACAGACCCTCTCAGAACAGCCCAGTCGGCTGGAACTGTAGAATACACCGCAAGGAGTTACAAAGGAGTAAGATCCCCAAACGAATGTCTTGTATATGACATTAAACCATATGATGGCAAGGCTCCAGTAATGCTGTAGTTTTGGGGAATGTGGAGTACTTCTTCATTGCCATAGCTGCCGATCAACTCTGGCCTGGAGTGGTAACACCTGATAGGGGCATATCTATGGGTCAAATAGAAAAACTGTGAGCAAACAAATGACTGATGTTAAATTCTGATAATTATATAGCAATACTTGAAACCATTTACCTGTGTGCAAACAAATGAGCTCAGGCTTGTTTAAGGATGTTATCTACAAAATGTGTTTACAAATCATATATATATATATATATATATATATATATATATATATAAAGATGATTTGACATTAAATAACCAACACTAGTTGATATGCCATAAAACCTAACTAAACCAAATCCTAGGTGTTTAATATAAATGTATAAAGAGTATTTGGCATTAAATAACTTACTATAGTTGATATGCCATAAAACCCAACCAAACCAAATCCTATATATGAAATATATTTGTATAAAGAGTATTTGGCATTACATAATTTACAATGGTTGATGTGCCATAAAAGCCAACCAAACCAAATCCTATATATGAAATATATATGTATAAAGAGTATTTGGCATTACATAACTTACAATGGTTGATATGCCATAAAAGCCAACCAAACCAAATTATAGATATTTAATATACATGTATAAAGAGGATTTGGCATTAAATAACCTCCCAAACAACCCAACCAAATCCTTCCAAAAAGCAGTCATTGCAAAAGTGTTTGTACAGAGGCAACAACAGAAGCTATTTTTTTCATGAGTAAGTATTTTATAGGCTGCCCTGTAATTTATGCCCTTGGTCATTTTTTCAAAGGCCTAGAAAAGAGCCTAGAGGAACTGAACATTAGAGTTAAAACTGAGACCATCTAGACCACAACATTGTTCAAAACAGCAAGGATATTTTGGAAAGTCCGGGAGACCCGAAGAGACCTGTTGTCACTCAGATTTTTTTGAATAAGACAATGTAATAAAGATGGCGGAATCGTAGTAAGCAAGTTCGATCTCCAGTCGCGCTATTACGTTCACTTTCGGATAAATACCCTTATGAACCCCTTATCTTCCCAGCTATGGGTTAAATAGCATCACTGCTGTTCTTTGGGAAGGATCGCTTTGGCACTAAATAACCTACGTAGGTTGATATGTCGTTAAACAAAGAAACCAAACCTATGTAATAAACAACCAACACTGGAAACAATGGATTTTCACGGTGAACTGCCCTCAGCAGAGAAGATAGCCTAAAACTAAAGTAAGATGGCTCTTTGATCTTGAGAAACGTAAGGTTATACCCGAAATGACGTTCATCTACGGAAGAGGAGCGATAAAAAATAAAAACAAAAAATTAAACAAAAAACAAAACACACACACACACACACACAAAAAGAAAAACTAATGAGTTATATTTGATTCCCTTCAGTATGCTCTAACTAAAATATTGAATAAGAAATAGATATACAGTATAAAAGCAAATAAACTAAATAAAGAAAATAAAAAATAAAAACGAACGCTAGGCTCGGCCTTCAATCTTCGCTGACTACGTGAGCATTGGGCTCCTAACTAACGAGGGCGAGCGCCCCGGGGCCTGTTCTGGACTTCGGTCCGGAGCGTGGCCCTGGAAAAGGAACAATGGCAGACTTGGGGCCTTTAATTAGGCACCTAGTTTCGACTAGGCTACCTTCGGGTGGGCGAGCTGCATTTTTGTCTCCTTTGTCCCCCTTGTACGGCACTAGACCATGCGTCTAGTTTAAGCCGTTAACTGGCATACGTGCCCGGACCCACATTTGGGTTCGTGAAGCTGCTTGCCTCATCAGGCTCACATTGCACTAAGTGAGCCGATGAGCAGCACAGACAAGCAGGGTTCGAGTCTCGGCTCGTTCCCGACCTTCCCCTCCCCTTTATCCCCACTTTAATTGGCCTTCGGGCTTTTGACCTTGTGTCAAGTCGTGTCTGGTGGGAGGCAGCGACAAATATCGGCTCCTAACTAACGAGTATGGATCAATGAATCGAACAATAGCGAGCAGTGAGAAAAATCCCTTTGTTTCTCTCCCTCCTTCTTTCTTCCCCCTCTCCCTTTTTCCTACCCCTCTCTCTCTCTCTCTCTCTCTCTCTCTCTCTCACTGTTGTTCTCTCTGTCTTTGTCTCTGTGTCTGCCTATCTATCTTTTTGTCAAAATAACAACTTGGTCCAATGATCGCCGAGGTGAGAAACTGAGAGTTAGCAAGTGTCGTTGTCCTGTATCTACGCTATCTTAACACACACACACACACACACACACATATATATATATATATATATATATATATATATATATATATATATACGAATGTATATATATATATATAATGTAGTAAAGCCCACAGAGTAAGGCCAATCTACCAAGGTTTCACCTAGCAAATCAGATTCTTCCTTATTATCCAGTAGGTGAAACTGAGGTAGATTCGTCTGACTGCGGGATTTACTACTTTATATATATATATATATATATATATATATATATATATATATTAAAATAAAAAGGTCCACGAAGAGATTTGTATTTTTTCAATTTATTTATTAAATAAATTAATTCAAAAAATACAAATCTCTTCGTGGACCTTATTTTAAAATATATCCTTATTCTTTCTTTGGACCTACAACAAGCATATATATATATATATATATATATATATATATATATATATATATATATATATATGTGTGTGTGTGTGTGTGTGTTAAGGGTGGATACAGAACAAAGATACTTGCTAACACTCAGTTTCTCGCCTCTGTGATCATTGGTCCAAGTTGTTATATATTATATATTATAACAATTATATATTGTTATAAATTCGCTTTATTTAGAATAGCGAGCACTTGTTACGTTTAGCTAAGTTGATTCTGCTGGTGTTTTCGATTGAATTTTTTCCCCCAGATATCAGTTTGTATTATCTTTATTTGCACATTGTATCATCTGTTTTTTTTTTCTCACTCTATCAGAATCTTATAGACTAATCATTATTATATATATATATGTATATAGGTTGAAATGCAAGAAAATTAGATAATTCCATAATAGATTTATTTCGGTTTTTCAAGTCCATCAGATGGATTACAAAATATACATTTTGCTCTGTAGATATACTTTGTATTAAATAGCCGTGCATTGGTCTAGTCGGTAGAGTGTTCGCTAATGGTCCGGCAGACCTAGGTTCAATCCCAGGTCCTCTCATACCAAAGACTTTAAAAATGGTACTTGATACCTCCTTGCTTAATACTCAGCAATATAAGGTACGTACCGAGGGTAAAGTGGAGCAATCCAGGGAAAGGAGTTGCGACCTCCCCTGTACCTCGATGTAGTAGCTATTGTAAAGGGAGCCTTCTGGTCACCCTTGACTACGGTGGCCAACTTTACTTTTTCCACACACACACACACACACACATATATACATATATATAAATATAAAAAGGAGAGTTAGTGACCTTCGTCGAGGGAAACCCGAAGGCTCCCGTTTCAATAGCTACTACACTGAGGTGAAGGGGGGGTTCTGCTCCATTCACTGGATTGCTCCACTTTACCCTTACCTAAAAAAGTTGAGTGTTAAACAAGCTGGCATCAATGACTCGACCGTGGTGTAATGGTTACTATCATAGGAAATGGACACGGTGACCCGAGGTCAAATTTTGGACGATGCTGCTTGCTTTTCACATAACGCAAATACATTTGACAAAATTATGAATCCAACTATTATGCCTTCTGCTATGGGTAAATAGTAGGGCACAGTGGATCTTTTATCTTTGGCATGGCAACCGGTCCAGGAGAAAGAAAACTTTGAATTCAAACAAGTTAGACTTCCTTTAGAAACAACATTGTGTCGCATCCTGTTCACACGGTGTCGTCGATTATATATATATATATATATATATATTTCAATGGGACAGCCAAAGACATGAAATCTGGAGTCAAGTAAAATCGACCAAGACAATCTATGAACGTCCCTCATTTATAAATACATTCAACGCGCAACCAACAATTCACACATCCAAATAGGATTGGAATGTCCAAAACACGAGTTGTATGTATATATATATATATGTATATAGTCATCCACAGACAGATCTGTTTCGTTCTATCAGAACTCCTCAGTGTGGCTAGGCATACTAGATTCCCGTAACGGGGATCGAAACCCGATTGACTCAAACGCCAATCCAAGACTCAACCCCTAAGCCACGAGGAAGCCAGCAGCAGCGAAGTAAATTTTAAACGGTTGTGTATCACAATTACTATTGTTTACATCCATCCGCTTAACGGCTACCGAGAGCTCAATTCATATATGAAGAGCCTTGCATTTCGTGATTTTTTATAATTCCGAATATATATATATATATATATATATTCGGAATTATAATAAAGAATCACGAAATATCAAATTTGAAATCATTTGCTGACATTTTCATTCTAATATATTTACTTTTATCTCGTAGGACCAACACCAATATATATATATATATATACTGGAGCTTTGGAGAATGTGGAGTACCCTTTCATGGCCATCGTTCCCTAGACCACTCTGACCCGGAGTGGTGGCACCTGATCAAGTTTTATCTGGGGTAAAATTTAACTGTTTCTAGTTTAAAGTATGTGGTAACAAATGACTTATGCTAAATTGAATTGTTAGAAATAGAACTGTTTGATCATTTAACTGTATTTATACAGATAACTGATTTTTAATTGAATTGTTAGTTATGCCTAACAATACATGAAACCATTTAACTTTGTTAATTTATGCTAAATTAAATTGTTAGAAATAGAACTGTTGGATCATTTAACTGTGTGTATCAATATAATGTTTACAAATCATATATTTTATATAAATGCAGTCGTAGGATTTGGCATTAAATAACCAACAATGGTTGTGATGCCATAAAACTATCAAACAGATGTGGTAGCAAAAAAAATTAAATTAAATAAAAGTATTTTTATTTTGCTTGATTTATTAATTCGTTTTTTTTTAAACAAATTAATAAATTAAGCAAAATAAAGGAAAAAGATGTCACTATTGTTGTCAACCTTGACAGGGGCTAATGTGATAAGCAAATTAACTAATTGATCTAATTTTTCCTGGGAAATACGTCATGCAAATTAATATTTTTCCCTTTTTTTTTAAATGTACGTTTAGAAATTGCTTTGTTAATTATCTGTAAAATGAGTATTTCTTTTTGTCTTTTCGTCGCCATTCGCGCCGTTTCTTTCACCTCGTTTCTTTCTCTTTATTTTAAATTGTCCATTTACCGAACGAGGATTTTCTCAGACCTTTTAAGTAGAGACGGACATGTGGAATTACAATAGTTTTTAACTTTCTACGCAGGTATTTGTGAGTTTGTGTGCACGTATATGTGTACGTACATTGTGAAGGGAGATTTGGATTATATAAAAAAAAACCTGGCTGATGAGTTTTGCTGTGGGCCATTTTTGCTATTATTTTTTCTTGGGTTTTGGATTGGAGGTTAGACTGTTGGTCTCGGTGCTAGGGAGCAAATGTCATTCATATTAGATTTCAGTAAAGCTTCATTTTTTTTTACCACCATGGATTCTACTTTCTTTATTTCTCCCTGCTCTTCTTAACCCCTAAGAAAGATTCTCAAAAAATAAATAAAACAAATTGATGAAAAACCTAAATACTGAGAAAAATACATTAACCATGATCTATCTAACTATCTATCTATCTATTTTGGTCTGTTCCTATATATCCATCTCAGATTGTTCATATCTACTTATCTATTCAAAAAGGTTAAAACCTCAGAAAACACTCACCTGCGCGCGCACAGACACACCCACATACATATGTATGTGTGTGCGTGTGTGTATGTATCTGTGTGTGTGTGTTTGTTTGATTAAAAAGGATTTGTGTCTGCATATTCTGTCGTTGATCTGTTCAAGTCTTCATATGATTCGTTTGAATTTTGTATGGAATGAACTCAGAAAGGCGCTCTATGTTTCACAAGTATATTAAATAACCATTGTAGGTTATTTAATGCCAAATCCCCTTTATACATATATATTGAATATATATAATTTGGTTTCGTTGGGTTTTATGGTCTATCAACCATTGTAGGTTATTTACTGCTAAATCCTCTTTATACATATATATTAAGTATATAGGGTTTGGTTTGGTTGGGTTTTATGGCCTATCAACCATTGTAGGTTATTTAATGCCAAATCCTCTTTATACATATATATTAAATATATATCATTTGGTTTTGTTGGGTTTTATATCTTACCAGCCATCGTAAGTTATTTATCTATGTCTCTCATTCTCTCTCTCTCTCTCTCTCTCTCTCTCTCTCTCTCTCTCTCACACACACACACACACATATGCACGCACACACAAACATAAATATATATATTATCATTATTTTTATAACTATTTCTACACACACACACACACACACGCACGCACACACACACACACACACACACTCTCTCTCTGTCTCTCACACACACTCACACACATATATATCATTTCTATTTTATAATTATTTCTATATACACACACGTATTCTCTCTCTCACACACACATCGTCTCTCACACACAGACACATACATACATATATATATATATATATATATATATATATATATATATATATATATATTATTTTTATTTTTATTTTTATAACAACGTCTATACCTTTGGTTGTGTGAAAAAAATAAATAATGCAATTTGTAAATGAAAAAATGAAAAATACATTTCAAACCGATATCTGAAAAAAAAAATTAATAAAAAAAAGTAGTAAAGACTAAAAACGTCATTATTACTTGAAAATAATCAACCAGAACTGCAATGCCTAGCCAAAACAAAAAACACCGACCTAAAATAATATGTAAAGGTCGTCAATACACTAAATAAGTCAAAACTAGAATACCTAAAAGAGACAAAAAGTACCTACCCAGGTTTCACCGAACTCGATCTTCAGGATAATTCTGACTAAAGAGTATTGACCCAAATGACATTCTGCTATTAAAGTTATTAAAGAATTTCAAAAAATAGCATAGAATTAGACAAAAAAACCAAAACAAACTCTCATTCTATCTTTAAAAAAGCCTGGAAATTTGGCAGAATTATCCTGAAGATCAGTTGGGTGAAACTTTTCTCTTTCACTTGGTAGTTACTGGTTCTTTTAGGTATTCTTTCTTTCTCTCTCTCTCTCTCTCTCTCTCTCTCTATATATATATATATATATATATATATATATATGTGCTGCAGATTCTATTATATATTTGTCTTATTGAAGTTGACTGATTCGGATTTAGAGTTCAGCTATTTATTAGGCTTTTCCTGTTGGCGAACGGGATGTTGTAACCGTAATTGTAGGCAGTTTAAGATATATACGAAGTCTCTATTAGTTTAGTCTGAGAATGGGTACTTACGACCATCTTCCGTCATTTTCTGAGGACGTAGGTGATCCTGCGTTGTGGAATGATGGATTGATTCTGTGTTCAAAGAATTTTTGTGTGAGCGTGACGTCATGTGTAGATGCAGAAGCCATTACTGGCTGAGGATCACGTGATTGTGGATCCTCTGTGTCTGTCAGACTCAACTATATCAGATGCATCTTAAGAATCCCACCCTCAAGCTAAATAAAAAAACTGAACACTGAATCCTTGCCTGTCATTTTCAATAAAAGATGCCCCCAATATATATATAATATGTATATAATCAATTGCAGAACTCCTCAATAGGGGGTGTCCTCGTGGTGTAATGGTTAAAGCGATGGACTGCGGAATCGTAGTACGCGTGTTCGTACTCCAGTCGCGCTATTACGTTCACTTTCGGGCAAATACCCTTGGGAAAGGTATGAACATCCTCATCCTTCCAGCTATGGGTTAAATAGTAAAACTACTGTTCTTCTAGGAGAATGGCTTTGGCATTAAATAACCTAAAAAGAGTTGATATGCCATTAAACAAAGAAACCAAACCAAACCATCCAGTCGCACTATTATGTTCACTTTCGGGCAAATACCCTTGGGAAAGGTATGAACATCCTCATCCTTCCAGCTATGGGTTAAATAGTAACACTACTGTTCTTCTAGGAGAATGGCTTTGGCATTAAATAACCTAAAAAGAGTTGATATGCCATTAAACAAAGAAACCAAACCAAACCATCCAGTCGCACTATTATGTTCACTTTCGGGCAAATACCCTTGGGAAAGGTATGAACATCCTCATCCTTCCAGCTATGGGTTAAATAGTACCATTACTGTTCTTCTAGGAGAATGGCTTTGGCATTAAATAACCTAAAAAGAGTTGATATGCCATTAAACAAAGAAACCAAACCAAACCATCCAGTCGCACTATTATGTTCACTTTCGGGCAAATACCCTTGGGAAAGGTATGAACATCCTCATCCTTCCAGCTATGGGTTAAATAGTAAAACTACTGTTCTTCTAGGAGAATGGCTTTGGCATTAAATAACCTAAAAAGAGTTGATATGCCATTAAACAAAGAAACCAAACCAATCCTCATAAATAATCGTGTCTGTACAGAGAAGTTTAGTGTGGACTTTTTCTCTGTATTGAGTAAGTCACACTATTCATTTCATTTGAAAGTAAAAGAGACTATTCATATTTTGTTCGGTAGACCGTCTCTGTAAATGGTGTGTTAATGATTTGTTCTGAATCTACATTTGATTGGTTTGATTTCTTTGTTTAATGGCATATCAACCTTTGTAGGTTATCTAATGCCAAAGCCATTCTCCTAGAAGAACCGTAATGGTACTATTTAACCCATAGCTGGAGTTGTTCATATCTTTCCCAAGGGTATTTGTCCGAAAGTGAACGTAATAGCGCGACTGGAGTTCGAACTCGCTGACTAAGATTCTGCAGTCTATCGCTTTAACCATTACACCACAAGGACACCCCCTCTACATTCGATGCAGGGATCAAGTTTAACTCTGAGTCTCTTTGCGACAACGGTTTTTTCCATTGCGTGTTGTACAAACTGTTATAATCGAAGGAATAACTGACTTTGACAAAATTGAACAGGCATCAGTACAAAAATGCCCTATCTATTTATTCCTTCGCTGGGTGAAATTAGTGAGAGATTTACTTAGCAAATTTCACCAACTGTGCAGAGGTTTTATTTTTCAGCCAATGTGCGTGTGGTCTTTCACACTAAACCCATTCTGGCATCTCTCCGTAAAGACGTTCATCTCACACATAACTATTCTTTTATTTACTTGTTTACGTGTACTTCCGGTTTGAGCTACATGAGAATAACTAACCAAAGACTAGATTCTAAAATTAAACAACATGTATCAACGAAAATAAGTAATCTCATTGGAAGCCCGACTGATTATCATAGGAATACATACGGGTCTTCAATTGCAGAACACCTTATAAATAATCATGACATATATATATATATATATATATATATATATATATATATATATATATATATATATATATGAGAAGTTATTAATCGATTTTAGACAGGCTGCGTTGTATTTGATAATTGGATAATATCTCTTTCTTTCTCTCTTTTTCTCCTCCTCCACATTTCTCTCTCTCTCTTTCTCTCTCTCTCTCTCTATATATATATATATATATATATGTTACAAAATTTGTCTGCCTGTTCGCTCTCTCTCTCTCTCTCTCTCTCTCTCTATATATATATATATATATATATATATATATATATATATAAGAAGGTATTAATCGATTTTAGACAGGGTACGTTATATTTGATAACTAGATAATATCTCTTTCTTTCTCTCTTTCTCCTCCTCCACATTTTTCTCTCTCTCTCTCTCTATATATATATATATGTTACAAAATCTAGCTGCTTGTTCTCTCTCTCTCTCTCTTTCTTTCTCTCTCCCTCTCTCTCTCTATATATATATATATATGAGAAGGTATTAATCGATTTTAGACAGGGTGCGATATATTTGATAACTGCATTATATCTCTTTTTTCTTTTTCCTTCTCCTCCTCCACATTTCTCTTTCTCTTTCTCTCTCTCTCTCTCTCTCTCTCTCTCTCGCTCTTTCATTCTCTTTCACTTGGTGAGTTAATTGTGGACCAAATTGTCCGGTAATATTAAAAAAAGACTATATCTGAGGAATGCGTAAAGCAAAAAACCCAGGGTCGCAGACACCAGCATGTAATATATATATATATATATATATATATATGGTTTGGTTATTTGGGTTTTATAGCATATCATTCTTTTAGGTTATTTAACGCCAAATCCATTTTTGTGCAAATAGTCAGTTCTATTTCAAACAATTCAGTTTAGTATGAGTACAGAGTTTAGTTATCAAAAACATTTCTATTTCAAGTTATTCAGTTTATTCAAATAGTTCTAATTCAGCTTATTCAGTTAAGTATAAGTACAAATTTTGTTTACACACAGTTAAATGTCAAAACAGTTCTATATTAAATGATTCAGTTTAGTACAGTTTCTATATAAAAACAGTTCTATTTCAAACCATTCAGTTTAGCATAAGTATGCAGTTAGTTCTATTTAACTCATAGATAAAGCCCTATTAGTTCTGCTATCATTTCGAGCCAGAATGGACCTGGGAGCAATGGCAATAAAGGGGTGCTCCGCATTCCCCAAAGCCCAGCATTACTGGAATCTCACAATCGGAGTGTTTAATGTCATATCTTGGACACTCGTTGGTGGGGGTTTACTCATCTGCAGAGGTGCAGTCGGTGTATTCTACAGCACCAGCAGACTGGGCACTACATATATATATATATATATATATATATGTTATATAATAGCCGAGGGATTT
Organism: Sepioteuthis lessoniana; assembly: GCA_963585895.1. Lineage (NCBI taxonomy): Eukaryota > Metazoa > Mollusca > Cephalopoda > Myopsida > Loliginidae > Sepioteuthis > Sepioteuthis lessoniana. Next base: position 46,263,291 of record OY757942.1, on the reverse strand, counting down.
CGGTTCATGCCTTTGAGTTTAGTTAGGCTGAGAAGCTTTCGGCTCCGGACATGGGTTAGTTAGGTGCAACATTGAGGCAGGTGTTAACGTGGGTGAATGGAGGTGTCACTCAGATGTCATTATAGTCCGAGACGAAACGCGGTGACAGGGTGCGGGTGACGTCACGCATCGGAAACACGCGGAGGTTTGTGTGAGATTTGAAGAAAGTTAGAGTTGAGAATTAGATGCCAAACGAGAAGGATCGACTTTTGGAGCTCGCTGACGCGAGGCGAACTTGCGCCTTATGAAGGCCGCACGAGATGGGGGGCCAAATGAATAAGACAGCATAGCAAGATTGTGTCTCTCCTCCTTACGTCGAAACCTTTAACTCAAAGTTAATAAAAAGGTTTCGTACCTGAACAAGAAATCGTTACGTGTTTTCGAATTCCGATATTCCTATGTTCTTTATATGTTCTATCGTTATTAACATTCGATGTCCATTTCGCACATAGCATTAATTGGGAATATGTAACATATATATATATATATATATATTTCTTTAAGAAAAGCAAAAAAAACGGTAACATTAGGATTATAGATTTATTTCCATCCAGTTATGGGTATTGATATGAATCAGTAACATAAAAAATAACAGGACTTCTTCAGATCTAATGGATAAAATAATTCATAATAGACACAGGCAGGAAGGGTTGGAGGGGGTTGAAAAGGAGTGAAGAGTTTCCTCCCCATTTCGCCCACTTCCGGTTTTTAGTTTTTATTACCGGTTGGAATTATAGTAAATTAAATTTTTTTAATTTTCAAATTCTAAATACATTTCAACTTAAAATTCCAGATTGAATAATAATTTAGGGAAGTACACCATTCCTTAATAACCTTACGTAAGGATATATATATATATATATTGGCTTTTTGAATGATAAAGGTAGAAGTAAACGAAGAAAGGCTGAAAAGTTCATAGACTAAAGAGTTCATATGATGACGTTATATCCAATCTGGAAGACCTTTTTTTCCTATGGAATCCAAACACTGCAACACCGATAGAAAAAGTATGTGGACTGCAAGAGTATCTTGGTTAGCCTATGAACCTTTCAGTTAGCGGTCGCATAAAGAGCATAAAAAGAGGAAATTAATTATAGAAAAGTTCTGGTGCAGGGGTTGATATTTTTATAGGTTGGCATCAAAGAAGCAGAAGGGGTAAGAAATAAAAAAAGGACAGGTAGAAGCAGAAAGAAGACAACTGAAAAGGGTTAAGGGACTTCTTTTTTTTTTTTTTTTTTTCTTTCGTTGGTAAAAGCAGAGGGGAAAATCGCGTCTGGGCACTGAAATATGTGACATGCCTAATACAGTTTACTTTTTTTTTTATTTTTCTATTTTGCTGTTTGAAAGGGACAAATCCCAAAATGGCTTTGTCGGGGATCATTCCCCCAATCCCCCACTAAAAAAAAAAAAAAAGACCAAAATATGTCACTTGCATTTGTGCAGCTCGTGTCATTCGCTGTACGGAATTGTCTCCCTGCAGGCTAAAAGAAAAAAAAAAAAAATGGGAAAGAAAAAAAAAAGGAAAAATTCCTTTTTCTCGCACAAAAATCCCTTTTCTAGAAACTCAAAGAGAAAAATACGTTGAAATCTAAAAAAAATTATAATAAATAATAAAATAAAAAAGCAAATTAAAAAAAACAACCCCCCCCCAAACCCAACAACAAATGTACAAAATATAACAAAGAGATATAATCCAGAATGACCCTTGATCATTCGAGCGTAAAGAAGGTGTCATGTGAAAATCTCTTCTGATTCATCTTTATTTAGATTTCAAACCGCCAACAGCGAATTAATTGCAATGCAAAGAAATTATTAGTGTGTAAAATAAAAAGAAGAAAAAAGGAAAAAAACCACTCCCCCATTCACCAACAACTTTTTCTCAGTTACCAAAACAGCACAACGGTTACCGTCCGAAAAAGAAGCGATGACCCGATTTCAATTCTAAGACGAGGCTGTCTGTGTTTCACTTTCTGCTAATGCCCTTCAGAAAGGAATGAATCAGCCTGTTCTCCCTTGGCTATGAGGAAGAGCAAACTGGGTGTTTTAAACATTAGTATCGCAAAGGTCATGGAGATGACCCAGTCGGCTGGGGCTGCAAAATAATTGACAGCATCTTTACATAGGGGTAAGACTCCCCCAACTAGTGTCCTTTGAGCCAGTCAGCTGGGGATGCAGAATACACTTACTGCATCTCTGCATAGGAGTAAGACCCCCCCCCCAACGAGTGTCCTATGGCCCAGTCGGCTGAAGCTACAGAATACACTTACTGCATCTCTGTATTCGAGTAAGACTCCTCCTAACGAGTGTCCTGTGAGCCAGTCGGCTGGGGCTGCAGAATACACTGACTCCATCTCTGCATAGGAGTAAGACCCCCCCCACAACGAGTGTCCTGTGGCCCAGTCGGCTGTGGCTAGAGAATGCACTTACTGCATCCCTGTATAGGAGTAAGACTCCCCCTAACGAGTGTCATGTGGCCAAGTCAGCTGGACCTGCAGAATACACTGACTGCATCTCTGCATAGGAGTAAGACCCCCCCCCCAACGAGTGTCCTGTGGCCCAGTCAGCTGTGGCTACAGAATACACTTACTCCATCTCAGCGTAGGATTAAGACTCCCTGAACGAGTGTCCTGTGAGCCAGTCGGCTGGGGCTGCAAAATACACTGACTCCATCTCTGCACTTACTGCATCTCCGCAGAGGGGTAAGACTCCCCCTAACGAGTGTCATGTGGCCCAGTCGGCTGGGGCCGCAGAATACATCGACTGAATCTCTGCCACGAGTGTCCTGGATATGACACTAAAATATCTAATGGCGAGGCTTCAGTAATGGTGGAGCTTTGGCGAATGCTGAGTGCCATTTCATTACTATTGCTCCCCGGTTCACTCTGACTCGAAGTGGGTAGCACCTGATAGGGTCCTATCTGTAGATCAAATAGAACTAAACTGAGTACTTATGCAAAAATGAATTGTTTGAAATAGATCTATTTTTAACATTCAAACTGTGAATTTATGTTAGAATAAATGGTTTAAAATAAAACTGTTGATGCGTATAAAAATGAATTTGGAATTTAATTACCTACAATGGTTGATATATCATAAAAGCCAACTAAACCAAATCATATATATTTAATATACATGTTTAAAGAGGAGTTGGTATTAAATAACCTACAATGGTTGATATGCCATAAAAGCCAATCAAACTAAATAATATATATTTAATATATATGTATAAAGAGGATTTGGCATTAAATAACCTACAATGGTTGATATGCCATAAAAGCCAATCAAACCAAATCATATATGTTTAATATATATGTATAAAGAGGATTTGGCATTAAATAACCTACAATGGTTGATATGCCATAAAAGCCAACCAAACCAAATCATATATATTCAATATATATGTATAAAGAGGATTTGGCATTAAATAACCTACAATGGTTGATATGCCATAAAAGCTAACCAAACCAAATTATATATATTCAATATATATGTATAAAGAGGATTTGGCATTAAATAACCTACAATGGTTGATATGTCATAAAAGCCAATCAAACCAAATTATATATCTAACATATATGTAGTACAGATTTAGTGTAACGTGGTTGACACAGAGTCAATTTTGCTTGGTGGTTGACAGTTGTCGACAACGCGATAATCATAATGTATACGCTTATGGACATAGAAGACCGTTGGTGGAAATTTTGTTGTGTGAATAATGTTCATAATAATGATCATATATATATATATATATATATATATATATATATATATATATATATATATATGTGTGTGTGTGTGTGTGTGTGTGTGTGTGTATGTCTATTTTTATGGACATAGAAGATCCGTAATGGAGATTTTGTGAGAATAATCATCATGATCATCATATATATATATATATATATATATATATATATATATATATATATATATATATATATATATATATAATGTATATTATATATATATATATATATGTATATATATATATGCATGTATGTATATATGTATATATATAAGGATATATATATATATATACATACATACATATATATATACATACATATATATAGATGTGTGTGTGTGTATGTGTGTGTGTATACGCATGTGTATATATGTGTATATATATTGGAGGCGTTCGTTTTGTGATGGTATCCGTCGTTGGAAATAAACACATTCAAATATTATCTGTCCAGTTACGGGTAAATAGTAGGCCTAGCAGGGATTTTTGATTTCGGTATGGCTACCAGGGTAGAAAAAGGAAAACTTTGAATTCAAACCTGCTAAGCTCTGGAATTATAGAAAACTAGATTTTTTAATTCTTAAATTCTGAATACATTTCAACTCAAAACTCCAGATTTAATTATAATTTAGGGAAGTACAACATTCCTTCATCACCTTACGTAAGGATACAGTAATACTTATCTTAATTTAAATTCAAAATTTAAAATTAAGATTTAAAATTCCAAAATTAATATTCGAGCCTATTAATTCAGTTACCCTTACATTGAAAAGTACGTACACATCACAATTTTAATTTTAAAAAACTGATAATAAAAATCAAAAACCGAAAGTGGGTGAAATGGGGAGGAAACTCTTCACCCCTCTTTTACCCCCTCCAACCCTTCCTTCCTGTGTCTATTCTGAATTATTTTATCCATTCGATCTGAAGAAGTTCTGTAATTTTGGGTGTTATTGATTCATATCAATACCCATAACGGGATGGAAATAAATTCATAATCCTAATGTGACCGTTTTTTTTTTTTTTGTTTTTTTTAAAGAAATTATTGCTCTTGTTGTCTGTTACATTGAGCTTTTTACCAGGAAAATTTAAATGTTCATAGTTGAATGATTTTTGTCCTGACAGAATTATTCCCGACTCCGGTTTAACTGGACCGAATAATACACACACACACACACACACACACACACACACACACACACACACACACATATATATATATATATATATTGAGAAATGGTACTATTTACCAACCCCTCCGCTCGGGCAGGATATGACACAAGGTCAATTTTTAAGCAGAGTTTAACAGGTTTTGAATTCAGAGTTTTCCTTCTCCTAGACTAGTTGCCTCAACAAGGCTGAAGAACCTAGTCCGTCCTACTATTTACCCATAGCTGGAGGGAGAATAAGGGGGTTCATACCTTTCCCAAGGGTATTTGCCCGAAAGTGAACGTAATAGCGCGACTGGAGTACGAACTCGCGTACTACGATTCCGCAGTTCATCGCTTTAACCATTACAGCACGAGGACACCCCTATATTGAGAAATGGTAGATTTGGTAAATCTGACAAGATATGAAAAAATAAGTGGAAAAGTGAATCAACTGACACACAGACAATCGATTCAAAGATGATATTTCGTCGTTATTTTAAATCATTTTAATTAGGATGAAGTCTTTTTGAAATGAAGACGAAGTATAATTTTTTAATCCATTTTCAGTCTTTAGGTTTATCCAGTTGTCCATTTATTTTCACACACACACACACACACACACACACATATATATATATATATATATATATATATATATATATATATATATATATATATATATATATATATATATATGTACAGTATTGGTTGTATATTTTCCCATAGGGTCACCAAATCGGGTCACTATGAGGACCGAACAGGCCCCACAATTGAATGTTTTTTTACTGAAAGTATTTTACTTGTCGTCACTCTACACTAGGCGACCTATTATGAATTTTTTATAGAGGAACCTCGAACGAATGTTGATTTAATTACAGTACAATTACAGACTGACATTATTAACAGCGAACGTTAGTTGTGAAAGAACGTAAGCCAGAAGACTCGGGTAAAAACCGTATGAATATTCATGAGGCGACGAGAACGTGATAGAAAGAAAGAAAGAAATAAAGGAGAACGGAAGGGGAAGAAAGAAAGAAAGAGGAAGAAGCGAGGCAAACAGACCATGACTGAGTATGCACAGGGTTGACGAAGCATTATCGTTGGAGAAGGTAATATCTAAGTGGGTTTTACCCGAGGCAAAGGAAATAACGAATACGTCAAGATAAACGTCAATGTTTTAACCCCTGCTTCTGTCAATAAATTGATGACCCTGTCGACTGAGGCTGCAGAATACACTGACTGCATCTCTACAGAAGGGTAAGACCCCGAAGGAATATCCTAGATATGACACTAAACAATCTGATTGTGATACTTCAGTAATGCTGGAGCTTAGGAAAATGCAGAGTACCCATTTATTGCCATCACTCCCAGGTCAACTCTGGGCCGGAGTAGAAGCACTTGATAGGGTCGTCTCTATGGGTTCAATAGAACTAAGCAGTATACTAATGCTAAAGTAAATTGTTTGAAATAGAACTGTTTTTTACATTTAAACTGCTTACTTATGCTAAAGTGAATTGTTTGAAATAGAACTGTTTTTATGTATCTGGCATTAAATAACCTACAATGGTTGATACGCTGTAAAACCAGATAAAACCAAATCAATAAATAGAACTTAAAAGAGGAGGAATTTTATGGTAGATTCAAGAGATATCTGTACCAGACTACATACAAAAGCGTTGAAGAATTGAAGACTACATAGAAAAGTGCGGAGATAGACTGATTACAGCCTCCAGAAACAATACCAACGGAACGACAATAACCAAAAAACACGAGTTCAAATCCTGGACCAGACTGATTGCATTTCACATAGCACTAATACCCTTGGGAAAGGTATGAATCCAATTATTATCCCTCCAGGTATGGGTAAATAGTAGGACAGACTTTGTTCTTCATGGTGAGGCAACTAGTCTAGGAGAAGGAAAACTCTGAATTCAAACCTGTTAAACGCCGCTTAAAAATTGACCTTGTGTCATATCCTGCCCGAGCGGAGGGGTTGGTATATATGATAACCAAAAAACAAAATGGAAGTAAAAACAACACTAACGACTAACAAGAAACATCTCACCCAAGAAAACCTGGATGTGCTTCATAAAGGGAAACCTTAAGAGAGGAATTGAATCTCTCCTAATAGCAGCACAAAACAGCGCCATTAGAACCAATCATATCAAATCAAGAATAGATAAGACGCAACAAAATAGGTAATGTAGGTAATGTTGTGACAGAGACGAAACAGTCGATCACATTATCAACGAATGCAGCAAATTAGCACAGAAAAAGTATAAGAATAGACAGGACTGGGTGTGGGCAAAGTGATTCACTGGGAATTGTGCAAGAAATTTTAATTTGACTGTACGAACAAATCACAAAACAAAATCGGTCCTGGAGAATGACACACTCAAACTTCTCTGGGATTTTGAGGTACAAACGGATCATCTAATCTATACCTTATATTAATCAACAACAACAACAAAAAAAAAAAACAACAAAAAAACTTCCAAAATTGTGGACTTTAATGTCTCGGCTGACCACAGAGTAACACGGAAAGAAAATAAAAAGAAGGACAAATACCTCGATTTTTCTAGGGAATAGAAAAAACTGTGGAACATGAAAGTGACGTTTGTACCAATTGTAATTGGTGCTTTTGGTGCTTTTGGTTGGTTTGGTTTGTTTCTTGGGTTTTATGGCATATCAACCTTTGTAGGTTATTTAATGCCGAATCCATTTTTATGTAAATGATTAGTTCTATTTCAAACAATTCAGTTTAGCATAAGTACACAGTTTAATGGTAAAAAACATTTCTATTTCAAACTATTCTAGCAGTTATATGTAACAATTCAGTTAAGTGTAAATACAGTTTTAATGTAAAAAAACAGTTCTATTTCAAATAATTCAGTTAAGCATAAGCACGCAGTTTAAATGTAAGTACGGTTTAATTGTCAAAAACATTTCTATTTCAAGCTATTCAGTTTATTAAAACAATTCAGTTTAGCATTAGTATGCTGTTAGTTCTATTTAACCCATAGATAGGACCCTATCAGGTGCTACCACTCCGGGCCAGAGTGGACCTGGGAGCAATGGCAATAAAGGGGTACTCCGCGTTCGCCAAAGCTCCAGCACTGCTGGAACCTCACCATCAGATTGTTTAGTGTCATATCCAGGACACTCGTTGGGGGGGGGTCTTACCCCTCTGCAGAGGTGCAGTCAGTGTATTCTACAGTCCCAGCTGACTGGGCAAAGTGCTTTTGGGAGGACTTGGAAATAAGAGGACCAGCGGAAACCACCGAAACTACAACATTATTGAGATCTGCCAGAATACTGAGAAGGGTCCTGGAGACTTGAGGAGACATACTGTCACTCAAAAACTCCAATGAAAGACCATCATCTAACACTTATATGAAAAACTCTCAAATAATAATAATAATAATGACCACGCACAAGTCATTTTATCCCGGAGACGACGTTGACAGACTATATGTACCAAGAAAAGAGGGAGTAAGATTACTTACCAGCATCGAAGACAGCATTGACATATCGATACAACGACTCAAAGACGACATAGAAAAACACGAACGAGGTCTGATTACAGCCATCAGAGACAAAACTGACAACAGGATAGATAACAGAATGACAATAACTAGGAAACAAAAATGGGAAGGAAAACAATTCTATGCGCGTTTTAAACGACTAATAAACAACATCTCACACGACAAAACCTGGACATGGCTAAGAAAAGGGAAATTTAAGAGAGAAACAGAATCTCTCCTAATGGCATCGCAAAACAGCGCCATAAGAACCAATCATATCAAGGCGAGGATAGATAAGACTCAACAAAATAGCAAATGTAGGCTATGTGGCGACAGAGACAAAACAATCAATCACATAATAAGCGAATGCAGCAAATTAGTACAGAAAGGTTTGGTTTGGTCTCTTTGTTTAATGGCATATCAACCTTTGTAGGTTATTTAATGGCAAAGCCATTCTCCTAGAAGAACAGTAGTGGTACTATTTAACCCATAGCTGGGAGGATAGTGGGGTTCATACCTTTCCCAAGGGTATTTGCCCGAAAGTGGACGTAATAGCGCGACTGGAGTACGAACTCGCTTACTACGATTCCGAAGTCCATCGCTTTAACCATTACACCACGAGAACACCCCCAGTCCAGAAAGAGTATAAGACTAGACACGACTGGGTAGGCAAGGTGATCCACTAGGAAATGTGCAAGAAATTTAAATTTGACCATACGAACAAATGGTATATGCACAACTCAGCATCCGTCCTAGAAAATGACACATGAACTACTATGGGACTTTGACATACAAACGGATCACCTCATCTTGGCCAGAAGACCAGACCTTATAACAATCAACAACAAAAAAAAAAAAAAAAAAAGAAAATTTGCAAAATTCTCGATTTTGCTATCCTGGCTGAACCCAGAATACTGAGAAGAGTCCTGGAGACTTGAGGAGACTTGCTGTCACTCAATCTCCACTGAAAACTATCGTCTAACGCTGATTTGAAAAACGCTCTGATAATAATTATAATAATAATAGTAATAATAATAATAATAATATAACAAAATAGCATACGTAGGTTATGTGGTGATAGAGACGATATGACCAATCACATAATAAGCGAATGCAGCAAATTAGACCATAAGATCTAGCATAAAACTAGATACGACTAGGTTGAAAAGTTGATCTCTGAAAATCGTGCAAGATATTGAAATTTGACCATACAACCAAATGCACAAACCAAAATCTGTTACGAAGAATAAGACACAAAAAATTCTCTGGGACTTTGAGATACAAACTGATCATCTAATCCCGGCCAGACGACCAGACCTAGTGATAATCAACAAGAAAAAAAAGGGAACTTGCCGTACCGTGGACTTTGTCATCCCATCAGACCAAAGAGTGAAAAGAGAGAAATACTAGATTGTAAAAAATGGTATAAATTCCAACCAAAATCAAAAACAGAAGCCAAAAGAGAAATTATTCTCTGGGGCTTTGCAATCCAAACTGACAGAAAAATAAAAAGTAATAGACCACACATAGTGGTTAGGGACTATAAAAGAAAGCCATGCCTTCCATTTGATGTTTTAGTGCCAACAAATAAGTCAGTAAAGTTGGCGACTGTAGTCGAAGGCGGGGTTATATTTCTACACTTTTAAATGGTTCCGAGTATTGCTATGTAAAATCAATTATTCAGTTTTGGCTCTCAGTTAAGTCGTTTCAAGTAGTGCCATTCAACACTAATAACTTTATTCAATATTAACCATTCGTTTGCTCAGTTAAATGGTTTTAACGGCTGGAGAAGAAACTAGATGGCAATTACACAAGAATGCTGCGTGCAATCCTGAACAAGTCCTGGCAGCAACACCCCACAAGACACCAACTGTACGGCCACCTGCCCCCTATCACGAAAACTATTCAAGTTAGACGAACCAGACATGCAGGACACTGCTGGAGAAGCAGGGATGAACTCATAAGAGATGTACTCTTATGGATCCCCACACATGGCCGCGCAAAAGCAGGACGACCAGCTCGAACGTACATTCAGCAGCTATGTGAGGATACAGGTTGTTGTCCTGAAGACCTACCTAGGGCGATGAACGATAGGGAGGAGTGGCGAGAGAGGGTCAGGGATATCCGTGCTGCCAGCACGATATGATGATGATGATGAAGTATTACTTTCTAACTCTAAAGAAAGCGGAGTTGTTTTAGTAGCTTGTAAATAAAGTTGGAAACTAAAGTCGAGGGCGACCAGAAGGCGGCCTTTTCAATAGCTACAACACCGAGGTGAAGGGGAGGGTGCTACTATTTTCCCTAGATTGCTCCACCTTACCCTTGATCTGTACCTTATATTGCTGAGTATAAAGCACGGTGGCATCAAGTACCATTTTTTGAGTCATTGATATGACTCAACCTGGGATTGAACCCAGGTCTTCCGGACCATTAGCAAACACTCTACCCACTGGGAAATGAGCCGGTTAAAGAAAAGTTGATGACCGTAGTCGAGGGTGACCAGAAGGTAGCCTTTTCAATAGCTACTACACCGAGGTGTAGGGGAGGGCGCTACTCCGTTCCCTCGATTACTCCACTTTACCCTTGATAGTACTTTACATCGCTGAGTGTTAAGCAAAGAGGTATCAAGTACCATTTTAAAAGTCTTTAGTATGACGTAACCTGAGATTGAACCCAGGTCTCCCGGACATTAGGCGAGTGAGATGGTTAAAGTAAAGTTGGCGACCGTAGTCGAGGGCGACCAGAAGGCGGCCTTTGCAATAGCTACTACACCGAGGTGGGGTGGAGAGAGCTTTGGTGAACACTTTCTCCACTAGGCCAATGAGCCGGTTAATAGCATATTAATCAAAGAATATAATAAAATAAATAAATACATGTTCAGGAAATAGAAATTAGAAAAACAGGATTTTAAAACCACGACCGTTCCAGTAATAGAGGGAATTCTGGGTAAGATCAAGAATGGGAGACATAGACACACTCACAATATACCTAGCAATCCCAGCCTATATGAAATACCAAAATAATGTAGAACTGCTCATCTCTTTAGTAGAAAAAAAATAATATAAACACCAAACAGAACTACTATTCTCTAGGATTTTACTCTCTAAACTGATAAAAAAAACGAGCAATAGACCAAAGTTTGTGGTGAAAGAATATAAAAGGAAAAAAAATGCCTTCTAATTGATATTTTAGCGACAACAGATAATAACATATCAGTCAAAAAATAAATAGAATAAGTAAATACAAAAATATTGTGGGAGCCCTGGGCTTGATCAGGAAAGAGACAGATAAACAACACATTAAAAAATACCTATATAAAATACAAAAAAAGAAAAAAAAAATCACTTTGTGGTACTTACTTCTCATTTGTCCGGGAAGATACTATCAACATGACTGAAAAATATCACCTAAAAGAGGTAGAAAAAACATTAATATACTGAATACATATAATCTCGACCTTCCCTCTGGCTAGGTCTTGGGTAAAGACCCAGTGAAGAATTATAAGACACCGAAAGTAAAGTTGATAATAATAATAATAATAACATTTATAAATTTAGCAAGTTTCAAGAAGTTTCCGTCTTGAACCAAACCAGATTGAATCGACAGACACACACAGACTCACACACACAGAATTAATAATAATAATGATAATAATCATAATAATAATTGGATTTTGCCAGAGAGATTAAAAAGTTGTGGAACCTGAAGGTGACTGTGATACCCATTGTCTGAGTCCTTCGTCTCCGTGTCCCTCTTACGTTTAAAGATAATTTCGACCCATCGAGTAATAAAAGAGAGAGACTTATATTTTTATAAAGAAATGTGTTACGGTCTCTTCATTCCTTCATCATGCTATACAACAAGTCTACACGGGAATAAGAAGCAAACCTGTAAATCTTTACTCTATGATTGGTCCTCACTTGCTAATTGTGATAGATACAATCAATATACGGTAACTAAAAGTAACAAGTTTAATGCTCTTCACGAGGCATCGGAAATGCCAACTGAGAAAACTTTGTTACCGCACACTTAGAAGCAGCAGCATGGTGCGTACTAAACAAACCAAGAGTCAAATGTAAAGTTCCCTGGGAGTCAAAAGGAGTGAAACCAATTCAGTTTCGCATATGCCATTTGCTTGCACTCGTTTTAAATGTCAAAGTACACAGTTCAAATGTCAAACAGTTCTATCTGACCCATAGACAGGACTCTATCAGGTGCTACCACTCTGGATAAGAGTGAACCCGGGAACAATGGCAATGAAGGGTTACTCCGCATTCCCCAAAGCTCCAGCAGTACTGGAACCTAACCATCAGATTGTTTAGTGTTAGTTCGATAGCGGGTTCTTACCCCTCTGCAGAAATGCAGTCGGTGTATTCTACAGTCCCTACCCAGCCGACTGGGCCACTTTAAGGAAGATGAATTTCAATAACTGAGGATGAGGCAGTTCTGAAAACCATAAAAGGCAAAAAAGCTTGATGCCTCTACGAAATACCTTCTGAATTATGGATGTCAAGGAAATGTTGTTGCGTTTTTGATTAATCAACGCTGTGTATAAACAACGCTGTATATTAACAAAATACAATGAAGAAATTCACAAAAGATTGCATCTCCCTCTTCTTCGAGAAAAGCGACCTCAGAATCACTAATAACTTGATAGACATAAGTCTTACTGCAATAGGTGCTAAAGTATATCATACCCTGCTTCTCAGTCGCATCTAAACTAAAGTCGAGAAGAATTCTTTAGAAAAATCAGAACGGCTTTCGCAGAAATCAATCCACAACATCACAATTTCTGACTATCCGTTGGATCTTCGAAGTTTATCAGTACACACCAAATGTACGGTTGTTACCTCGGCGTGAGAAAAGCTGACGAATACATAAATTCCCGTCTTACTTAACTAACACAAAAGTTTATTCGCTACTACATTTTTTAAGTAGTCGCTGGGAGAAAGAATCAAAGTATGAAATCCGAGTCGTCCATATCTGTTGGACAAAGAGAAATAACATGTCATGAGGACAGACAGACAGACAGGGAGCAGACCTTGAATTTTATTCCACATTTCATCTTTTAGTTCTAACGCGTCTTTACTCGCAGACTCTGTCTTCAACACTCTGCATCCAGGCGCCAGCTGCTTTTTACACCGTCTCTGGCTGGTCTTAAACTGTCACCTTTACATCTTCGCGTCCGGTGGCGCGCTAACTTTCAAATCCGAGTCGTCCCCTTACTTCTGCCAAGTGTCGGAGGGAGGACATATCCGTTTCTGATGGTTCCACACATGCGCAGATTATTTGGGACCTCCGTTTTTTTTTACTCATTTCAATTTTTTGTATTCCTTCACCCGTCACTACAACGAGTGCTTTGGTATGACTCGCTGTAGACTCTCTGTCTGCTTTTCCTATTCTTTCTTCTCTCTCATTTTCCGCAGAAATTTACTTTATAACTTGTATCTACCATATCAAGTCGCTGAAGGAATACGTACAAACATGTAGATTTTTCCAAGGCATTTTATTCCATACACAGAAGGAAGATTGAACAAATATGACTACACTATGGCCTCTCCAAATTAACTGTTACTGTTTTAGTAATTCAATGGAGCGTATAAGATTTGTTGTGTTACCTGTTATTTAGCTTTTATTTCATAGTTTCGTAGGTCGAAGGTTGTTTTTATTGGTGGTCTATAGTTGTTGTTGTTATTGGGTTTAGCGTATCTGATTGCTTTCGTTTTTCTCATTACCCCATTTAACTCGTTAACTTCTTTCTCTAAGAAGGCTACAAGAGAACTTAGGGAAGGAAAGAAGAAAAGAGACGAAGATACCCTTTAACTTGAACCTTTATTTCAGAGTTTAACGAGTTGTTTTGCTGGCGAAAATTCTTTCTGAAACCAATAGAAATGGTCGCGTCTCCTAGACAAGGTTTTAAGATATACTAGGAGTCATTTTTGGTGGTTTTATGAAGTTGAAGTCTTTGTGATCTTCAGTAAGTGTCTTCAATAGATGCTACCGCAATTATAAGGTATTATGTAGCAGCAGCAGCAGCAGCAGCGTTCGTTTGTTTACATTTGATACCTTACCGGATACCAGAGTGCTAATTTCGTTCGAAGAGCTTTGCATTATGCGAGCGGCAGCTGAAAATTACTTCGCTTGAGTGCTCAACCCCCATGGGAGAGCGTATATATATATATATATATATATATATATATATATATATATATATATATATATATATATATATATAATCTAAATTAAATGAAAAAGAATTCAATTTTGTAATTCTATTATGAATTTATTTTGGTCTTAGATGATATAATAAGTTCATCGGATGGAAAAAAACAAAAGTTTTTTTCTTCCAACCGATGAGGTCATAAAATTATCTGACACTGAAATGAATTTATAATGGAATTAGAAAATTGAATTCTGTTTCGTTTAATTTAGATAATATATATATTTTAACTCTACACGTGAGTTTCGATATTTTCTTAATCTGAAATTAATTATATATATTAGCATCTTTATATATATATATATATATATATATTAAAATTACATATATATATAATTAATTACATATTCAATCGTCGTTGACATTGAGCGCTCCATTGAATATTCTTAATCTCCTTGGATTAGCATCTTTTAGTCTAATCCTTAGATTACTTTCCTCAGTTTATATATATATACATACATACATACCTATATATATATATATATATATAGGATTAGTATCTTTTAGTCTAATCCTTAGATTAATTTCCTCGGATTATATATATATATATATATATATATATATATATTGGCCTAAAGAGTATCTATAGATAAAGAGTATCTATCTATGGGTTAAAAAGAACTAGACTGTGGTTTCTTGAGTTTACTGTTTTTTGCATTTAAACTGCGTATTTATGCTAAACTGAATTGTTTAAAATAGAACTCTTTTGATATTTACACTGCGTACTTATGCTAAACTGAATTGTTTAAAATAGAACTGTTTCTGTATACTAAACTGAATTATTTGGAATAGAACTGCTTTTGACATTGAAACTGTACTTACGTTAAACTGAATTGTTTATTATAGACATTTAACAGTGTGTAAAGAAAATCTATACTTATACTAAACTGAATTGGCTGAATTAGAACTGTTTTACTAAACTGAATAGCTTGAAATAGAAATGTTTT
Source organism: Sepioteuthis lessoniana (assembly GCA_963585895.1). Lineage (NCBI taxonomy): Eukaryota > Metazoa > Mollusca > Cephalopoda > Myopsida > Loliginidae > Sepioteuthis > Sepioteuthis lessoniana. Next base: position 46,247,671 of record OY757942.1, on the reverse strand, counting down.
TAACAATTAAACTGTGTACTCATACTAAACGGAATTGTTTGAAATAGAACTGATTATTTGTATAAAAATGGATTTTTATCGTTCAGGGATTTCAGACTATTGACTTCATCTTTATTGTTATATTCACAACACTTCCGTCGATATATCCTCCGACCTTCTTCAGGTGTGAGCTTACACAGAACTTCGAGCCACGTCCTTTATTTAATCCACGGATGTCGCTTTTTTCTGATTCCGTTAGCCATAACCAGGCTAAGTGCTACGTATTCCTGTATTGTTACTCTCTTGCAGTCAGGATTGAACCTGCAACCTCCAGATGATTATCTCTTTAGAAGTTTAGGGAACCAACGCTTATAATGACTTTACTTTACTTACCTTATATATATATATATATATATATATATATATATATATATCATCATCATCATGACGTGCTGGCAGCACGGATATCCCTGACCCTCTTTCGCCACTCCTCCCTATCGTTCATCTCCCTAGGCAGGTCTTCAGGACAACAACCTGTATCCTCACATAGCTGCTGAATGTACGTTCGTGCTGGTCGTCCTGCTTTTGCGCGGCCGTGTGTGGGGATCCATAAGAGTACATCTCTTATGAGTTCAAGTTGGCCCATTATAGTCGAGGGCGACCCGAAGACTCCCTTTTCATTAGCTACAACACCAAGATGTAGGAGAGGGCGCTACACCTTTCCCTGGATTGCTCCACTTTACCCTTGATAGGTACCTTATGTTGCTGAGTGCTAAGCAAAAAGGCATCAAGTACCATTTTTTGAGTCTTTGGAATGACTTGACCTGAGGTTGAACTTCTGTCTCCCGAACCATAAGCAAACCTTCTAACCATCATGCCAATGAGAGAGAGAGAGAGAGGGGGGGCGGCGACTGTATGCGTGTGTATGTTGAATGTGAGAGACTGGCCGAGAAAAAAGAATAAGAAAAGGAGTGAGAACGAGAGAGTGAAGGGCAGAGAGCAGGGTTTGAACAATTTGAGTGATATATTCAAATTTCACGGAGAAGCACCGGTACGATCCACAGTTAGGTCACTCGATCTCCGATTCACCCCCTAATGGCTCACCCTGGTAAACCCCATCTTGCTTCCCCTGCCCCGTTGCCACCTAGTCATCAAGTTTCCATGACTCACGAGCAATGACACCACTTCCTTCCTTCATCACCAGGTGGTTGTGGCTCATCTAGTCATGATGTAGCAGAAAAGTTTCCATATTTTCTTCATCATTTCTTTCCCATCACTTTTCTTTCC
>OY757942.1:46208905-46241405 GCA_963585895.1 Sepioteuthis lessoniana | reverse complement strand
TGACACTAAACAGTCTGATAGTGAGGTCCCAGGATTGCTGGGCCTTGGGGAATACGGAGCACCCCTTCATTGCCATTGCTCCCTGGTTAACTCTGGTCCGGCGTAGTAGCACCTGATAGGGCCCTATCTACGGGTTAAATAGAAGTAACGGCATACTTCTACTCAACTGAATTGTTTGATTAAACTGAATAGCTTAAAATAGAAATGTTTTAACAATTAAACCGTACTTACATTTAAACTGTGTGCTTATGCAAAACTGCATTATTTGAAATAGAACAGTTTTTTGACTTTGAAAGTGTATTTACACTAAACTGCATTGTTAAACATAGAACTGATTATTTACATAAAAATGGATTTGGCGTTAAATAACCTACAAAAGCTGATATGCCATAAAACCAAACCAAACCAAACCAAACCAAACCAAATCAAACAAACCAAATAAAAAATTAAACGAAAGCATTATTTATTGATAACTGCAGAATCTGATTTTTAATTTCTGTCAGTTATCTTTAAAACCTAAAAACAAACATTGCCTAGTCGGCTGGGGCTGCAGAATACACCGACTGCATCTCTGCAGAAGAGTAAGACCTCTCCCCCTTTAACGAGTGTCCTGGATATGGAACTAAACAATCTGATGGTGACGCTCCAGTAATGCTGGAGCTTTGGGGAATGCGGAGCAACTGTTGTCCAATGTGCACAAAGACTGGACAATAGAGAAGTGGAACAATGTTATTTGGACTGACAAATCAAAGTTCAAAATCTTTGGGTCTGATAGGAGGGCCTATGTGCGGCAAAAGAGTTGCAACCACTTGTATGACACCAACCGTAAACTATGAATGAGGCTCTGTTATGGTGTGTTGGGTTTTTGCCAATTGCAAAGTCCTTGATTTGCAGATGAAGGGCCAATTGAATCAGACTGCCTATCACAGTATCATACAATCCCATTTGCAATACAGCTTGTGGGTCGAGGATTTGTAATCATGCAAGATAATGACCCAAAGTAAACTCTGCCATAGGTACATTAAAAGCAAAGAGGGACAGTATATCCTTCTACCGATGTCTTCACCGGTGCAATCAGCGGACTTCAATCCCATTGAACTGTTGACGAATGAAATTGGTCGATAAGTCCAAGCTACAAGTGCAGTTCAACTCTGGCAACTCTTGCTGGAAAGCTGGGCAGAATTATTTTGGGTCCACCTCCAATTGGAGGCCTCCTATTTGGTGGAAAGAATGGTGAGAATCTGTGAAGCAGTGATAGCGGTCAAAGGAAACACTTTGATGAATCAAAGGTTTAAGAAGTTTTTTGCTTTAATTTGTTTCTAGTATAGCTCGGGAAGACATGTATTTAGTAGAATGAATAAAACCATTATGGCTCTTAACTTGCTTCATTAAAAATAACACTTTTAGGGCTAGTGGCCAATATTTTTGATTGGGAATTTATATACATATACAGTCATCCACAGACAGACTGTTTCGCTCTATCAGAACTCTTAAATGTGGCAAGACACGCAGGACGCTCGAAGCCGGAATCGAAACCCGTCCAACTTTACGATAGACTAAGCTTCAGACCACTCGGCCACAAGCTGAGTACGTTGGCTACATGAATTTTTTAGGTATTTTATATTTAGCAGACAGCAGCAGCGGCCTTTGTTTACATTTTTTCATACCCTATCGGCTACCAGAGTGCTCAATTCTTTCGAAGAGCTTTGCATTACGCTAACGGTGGCCGACAATTCCTTTGCTTGAGAGCTCAACCCCCATGGGGGAGCATATGTTGTCATCCACAGACAGACTGACTCGCTCTATTAGAACTCTTCAGTGTGGTTAGACACGCAGGACGCTTGAAGCCGGAATCGAAACCCGTCCAACTTTACGATAGATTAAGCTTCAGACCACTCGGCCACAAGCGGAATACGTTGGCTACGGGAATTTTTTAGGTATTTTTTTATATTTAGCAAACAGGAGCAGCAGCCTTTGTTTACATTTTTTCATACCCTATATATATATATAAAATAAAGTTCATGAGCTTATTTAGGTCATTCTATTTAGTAAGGGTTGACCGAAAGAGTTGCGCCGTCGACTTTATTTCTGGATGGCTTAGTGCTTTCATTTAAATAGGAAATGAATTCTTTTTTTGAAATGAATCATAATATTCGTCTGATGATTTATTTAAAGTGAAGAAAGTTATAAAAAAGTAGAAAAAGTATGTGTACGTGTATGCGTGTGTGAGAGAGAAAGAGAGAGAGAGAGAGAGAGAGAGAGAGAGAGAGAGAGTGTGTGTGTTTTATGTGCGTGTGTGCATGTGTGTATATGTGTGAGAGGGAGAGATGACTTGTTAGATTTTGGTTTCTTTGTTTAATGAAATATCAACCCTCCGGGGTTATTTAATGCCAAAACCATTTTGGTAAAAGAGGACGAGAGGAGACAATCCAAACTACAGCATTGTTAAAATCGGCCAGAATACTGAGATGTGTCCTGGAGAATTGAGGAGACTTGCTGTCACTTAGACTCCAGTGAAAAACTCCCCAAAGAGAAAGAATAATGATAATATATAATAATAAAGTATGTGTTTGTTTACAGTGAGACCAAGTCAGTGATATAGACATACGTCTACTATGTTTATAGACATGCTTACAAAGGAACAGAACAGTTTTTAATCGAACATACGACACATATCCATCCTTATAGCCTACAAGTTTATTTATTCTCGGCTCGTACAATTATGGCGTCTTCCTATTTGCATATCTTGTTCTGTTGCACACAAAAGACCGTTGTTCGGGTCGTGTCAGAGTGAGACAAAGGCCAACGGACAATGAAGTTACAAGTGCTTGGTGCTAAATATGGAAAGAGTCCTAACGTGAAAGAACAGATATCACTTCATTTCAATCTGTGAACTTCCGTCTGACAGAACTGATGGATGAGAAGCTTTGACTGGCGCCTGTTGAAGAGAGACGAACTGAAACATTCTAAGATTAACAAGAGAGAGAACGTATGAAATAAAAGGGATGAAGCAGTAATGTTTGTTTGTCGTGAAATAAAGATATTAATACAATCTTGGATTTAAGTAAATATAGGGATAATGAAGGATTATATAATATGCTGATGCAATTTTATATATTAGTACGCTTTCTCGTTCTTCTCTTACGCACACACACACACACACATACATATATATATATATATATAAAGACAGTAGTGAGCAAGAGAGAGAGAGAGAGAGAGGATGCTATATGTAAATTGCTGTCTGAATTACGCAAAAATGAAAATTACACTGGCATCTCTCTTTAATTGAGATATTTATCAAAATTACTTGAAAATATGTTCAAATAAGTAAAAAGTAAAGTCGGTGACCTAAGTCGAGGGTGACCCGAAGGCTCCCTTTTCAATAGCTACTACACCGAGGTGTAATGGAGGGCGCCACTCCACTCCTTGGATTGCTCCACTTTACTCTTGATCCTTACCTTATAATGCTGAGTGTTAAGCAAGGCGGCATCAAGTACCATTTTTTGTGTCTTTGGTAGGACTCGACCTGGGATTGAACCCCGGTCTCCCGGACCATTGGCGAACACTCTACTCACTCGACCATTAACTTCAACCACGGCCTCCAAATGACTTCGGAACCTCTGGCAAGCTTTTCCTACGGTCTCCTTGTTTAAGTTGGTAAATGCTGCCGTTATCCTTGCCTTCAGTTCATTTTTGATGATGTGCAGAGTTTTGTTGATCTCTCACTCAACTGCGCCCCATGCTTAATAATCAAGATTGCAATCCTGGGAGTATGGCGGCTAGATATAAGTGGTAATGTGGTTGCAGAAATTTTCCGACAGCCAACACTGGGTTTTTTTCTGTTTGTTTAAAATGGCGCAGTGTCCTGTTGTCGAATATTAGGTCTTTCAGCAGTCACTCTCTTGATACAAGAAAGAACTACCTCCCCCAGGCACTGATGTAGGCCTCGTGTCTTAATGCCACCATCGCTAGTGTCGAGGCTTAATGTCACCATCGCTCGTGACCACCCCAAGCACCATCATATGGACTGAGTGTTGGCTTTTCATCAACATAAACATGAATCTATGTTTAAATTGATACTCAAACACTAACAAATCTTCGCATTGGGGATTATGGCCTGGATGTCTATTGTAACATATTGACCTTTGACTGACCCATCAGTTGGGGATATCATGAGCAGGATGTATCCTTGTAAACATAGGGATTACCGGAAAACAAGCAATGCGTGGGTGTAAGCCGTGACCAATGAATCACGAAACGGAAGGAACGCGTAAGCGATATGGAATTGTATATGCACAGGTACCCACAGACAAAACGCTTCGTCAGTCATTCGTCAGTCAGATGAGCAGTCAAGTTAGAGCAGAACCCGCCCTGGGCGCCACTCGCGGAGGTGGCGGTGAACCCAGTGGAGAAGCAGAGAAAGCACCGAGTGGGGCTCTGAATATGCTCAATATAGCAGTCTTCCGTCAGTCTGCGTCCAAGTCTTTCATCTCTCTCTCTCGCTCACACACACACTTACAGCCAATTTCAACCTTTCAGGTAATAAAGAAAAGAGACTTGTATTTTTATAAAGAAATGTATTATGATTTTTATTCCTTCATCATGCAATATGATATTTTCAGTACAGTCACCTACCGAGGAAGCAGCGTCTCATCAACCGAAAAAGACATCGACACACGACTAACGAAAGCATGGACAGCTATCGATAAGCTGTCGATCATATGGAAGTCAAACCTGACAGATAAAATGAAACGCAGTTTCTTCCAGGCAGCAGTCGTATCGATACTGCTATATGGATGAACTACTTGGACGCTAACTAAACGGCTGAAGAAGAAGCTAGACGGCAATTACACAAGAATGTTGAGAGCAATATTGAACAAGTCCTGGCAGCAACACCCCACAAGGCACCAACTATACGGCTACCTGCCTCCCATCACGAAACTATACAAGTTAGACGAACAATACATGCAGGACACTACTGGAAAAGCAGGGACGAGCTCATAAGTAATGTACTCCTATGGACCCCCGCATATGGCCAAGCAAAAGCAGGACGACCAGCTCGAACATACATATAGCAGCTATGTGAGGATACGGGATGTAGCCCTGAAGACCAGCCATTAGCGATGAATGATAGGGAGAAGTGGCGAGAGACGGTCAGGGATATCCGTGATAGCGGCACAACATGATGATGATGATGATATTGTTTCCAAATTTCTGGATGAAAGAATTGCCTCATAGTGCTTTTTTTCCTCATGAACAAACAAATGAAACGAATTCAGAAAATTAATTATTTGAAATAGCGACATATGTAGATATACAAAGTAAGACATATATATATATATATGTAGAGAGAGAGAGAGAGAGAGAGAGAGAGAGAGAGAGAGAGAGAGAGAGAGAGATTAAAGAACAAGGTAATCCGAATGTTATATAATAACGGAATGATTGGGAAGTGCCCGTGGTGTAATGGTTATCGTCGTAGGAAATGGACACGGTGACACGAGTTCAAATCCTGGACGAGACTGATTGCATTTCACATAGCACTAATACTCTTGGGAAAGGTATGAATCCACTTATTCTTCCTCAAGCTATGGGTAAATAGTAGGGCAGAGTAGGTTCTTCAGCCTTGGTGAGGCAACTAGTTTAGGAGAAGGAAAACTCTGAATTCAAACTTGTTAAACACCGCTTAAAAATTGACCTTATGTCATATCCTGTCCGAGCGGAGGGGTTAGTTAAATATGATAATTACGGAATTATTTTTTTTATTATCAATCATTTTCGTTAATTATATTCTATCATTCGGTTTGGTCGGACTTTGAACTATTCGGCTTAGTGGACGTGCTGGTGCACACATTGAGTATAGTTCACGCTAGCGCGCAGAGGATATGGCAATCACAAACGTCATAATAAAAAACCCAGATAGAAAATGGACTGGGGTGTGAATGACGTCTTGACTGGAAGTGGGAATTTGGTGATTTCGAAAAAGATGTCAGTTGAGATTTGACTCTGGGCGAGGCGAGGCCAGTCCAGCTAGGGACTACGGGATGCGCATTTGTTGGGTCAGTTAGTTGAGATTTGACTTTGGGCCGGGCAGTCCAGCTGGAGGGTTGACTGTGGACGATGTAGGAACAGCCAGCATAGTAAAAATTGTGTCTCTCTCTCCTCGAGTCGAAGGACTAAAACTCAAAAAGTGAATAAACGTTTCGTACCTGAACTAAAGAACGTCGTCAGTGTTTTCGGATTTCTCTGCATCTGAATATTTTACATATTCGTATTTTGGCTATGCTACACCGAAAAGAAAAAAATAATGAAAAAGAAAGTCGACGTTCTAACGTTTCGGTTCTAACCAACCATCATTAGGATTGGAAGAATGATATCTATTGATATTAAATCACCGATGGATGTTTAATAAAATTCAAAACCAGCAGGATATATTATATATAGAGAGAAAGGGGGAAGTAACCGTTTAATCAATAAATCAGCGTTCGTGTTTAAAAAATATGTCACGTGACTGTTTAAGACAATGCTGTCGAACAAATAGAATCCACAAGAAAGTAATTGAATTAGAGGGAGAAATAATAAGGAGGAAAGAGGTGAGAGAAGAAAAGAAACGGAAGAATGAAAGGTAAGTAGATGGACGAGACAGGAGTGTGAATGGGGGGAAGAGAAAAAGGCGGGAAAAGAGGGAACAATGTAAACAACTAAATCACAAATCAAACGGTTGTTCATTGTTATTTCTCCAAATTAAAACAATTCTAAAAAGTAGAAAAACGGTCGTTGTTAGAGAAAGGTAAGTGAAAGTATAAATTAAAGTGGAAAAAATAAATAGATGAAGTATTTACCGGGTGTGACTGAAATAGCATCTATAATTGAAACTGTCACCTGTATAGAGTAAGTGAATCTAGGCAAGTGGCAATGGTAGCTCTGCCTATCTAATGTCTTACCTGTTTTTTCATATACGATCAGTTACAACTATGACTTGTACTGGTCATATTTTTGAGAGTTAATAAAAATACCAAGAGTGATGTCTGGAAGTACTTCTGTCCTTTTTGGGGAATAAAGTAAAGTTGGCGATCGTAGTCCAGGGCGACCCGAAGGTTCCCTTTCCAATAGCTACTACACCGAGATGTATGGGAGGGCGCTACCCCTTCCCCTGGATTGCTTCACTTTACTCTTGACACGTACCTTTTAATGCTGAGTGTTAAACAAGGAGGTATCTAGTAGAATTTTTTAGTCTTTGGTATGACCCGACCTGGGATTGAACCACGGTCTCCCGGCCCATGAGCGAACACTCTACCTAATAGGTTAATGAGTCGGTTAAGCATCCTTTAATTATTCTGGGTGTCTCATTAGAATATGATCTGTTCGTATTTTTGTCTCATGTTTCATTTATCTCATTAGAATATCATTTATTCCTATTGTTGTCTCGTGTTTTATGTCTTATTTGTCTCGTTATATTATAATTTTTTCATACCTTCGTTTCAAGTCTCATGTCTCATTAGAAATATCATCTGTTCACACATTTGTCTCATGCCCCCTCACGTTTGTCTGATTAGAATATCATCTATTAATACATTTGTTTCACGTGTCATGTCTCATTTGTCTCATTATATTATCATTTTTCATGCTTTTTTCTCAGGTCTAATGTCTCATCAGAATATCATCTATAATTAGGAGGTGCCCATGGTGTAATGGTTATCGTCGCAGGATGTGGACTCGGCGACACGAGTTCAAATCATGGACGAGACTGATTGCATTTCACATAGCACTAATACCCTTGGAAAAGGTATGAATCCAATTATTCTCCCTCCAGCTATGGGTAAATAGTAGGGCAGACTAGGTTCTTCAGCCTTGGTGAGGCGACTAGTCTAGGAGAAGGAAAACTCTGAATTCAAACCTGTTAAACTCCGCTTAAGAATTGACCTTGTGTCATATCCTGCCCGGGCGGAGGGGTTGGTAAATAGGATAATTACTTTTGTTTGAAGTCTCATGTCTCACTTTTCTTATTAGAGTATGATTTGTTCATGCATTTGTCTCATGTTCCATGACACATCTGTCTAATTAAAATATTATCTTTTCATACTTTCCTTTCACGTCTTGTAACATTTGTTTTCTTAGAATATCATCTATTAATACATTTGTTTCATGACTCATGTCTTATTTGTCTCATTAGAATATCATTTGTTCATAAATTTGTCTCATGCTCCACGTCTGATTTGTCTCACTAGAATAACATCTTTAATTACTTTTGTGTCATGTGTCATGTCTTATTTGTCGCAAAAAACAACAACATTCTCTTTTTATACTTTTATTTCATGTCTCATTCGTCTCTTTAAAATATAATTTTTTTCACACTTTTGCTTCTTGTCGCATGTATCATTTGTTCATATGCATATAATTTTTTCATACCTTTGTATCATGTCTCATTTGTCTGTTTAGAATATCATATATTCATACTTTTGTCTCAAAAATCATCTATTAATATTTTTGTTTCACGTCTCATGTCGCATTTGTTTCAGTAGAATATCATATGTTCATACATTTGTCTCATGTTCCGTGTCTCATTTGTCTCACCATAATATGATCTATTTATACTGTTGTCTCATATGTTATGTCTCATTTGTCTCATAAGATTATCATCTGTTCATACTTTTGTCTCATGTCTAATTTGTCTTATGAAAATATAATCTATTTATACTTTTTCATACTTTTGTCTCATGAGTCATTTGTCTCGTTTGAATATTATCTATTCTTTTTGTTGTATAGCCATATCAATCACAAACGTTATACAGATGCAAAAACACAGGCGGACTCAAATACACAGGCGACTCCGTTGTTTACATACGAACGTTTATTAACTTCTTGACTTCTGAGTTCGGTTCTTCGACACGAGGAGAGAGAGAGAGAGAGAGAGAGAGAGAGAGAGAGAGAGAGAGAGAGAGAGAGAGAGAGAGTTCTTAATCATTCTATACTAATAAAACTCAAACGCTCAGCACATCTCGTCGTCTTTAAGATCTCTGTCGGTAGAGATCTGCAGAACTCCATGGTCTTAACTCAACTTCAACTCTCGACATCGTCAAAGTCAACTCCCAACTGGACTGGTCCCAGTCGAGTACCCAACTCGACTGGCCTACATTAAAACTCAACTGGACTGGCACCCAGTAAACTACCAACTCGACTCGCCAACAGTCGAGTACCCAACTGACGTGTTTTTCAAATACCCAAATTCTCAGCTCATCGCTTCTGGGCATGACGTCATTCACGCTCCAGTCCATTTCTATCTGGGGTTTATCATGACAATGTGATTGTCATATCCTCTGCGGGCGAGTGTAAACTGTACCACCTGAACTAAGAGCCGAATAGTTCAAAGCCCAACCAAACTGAATGATAAAATATTATTAACGAAAAATGATTAATATAAAAAAATCATTCCGTAATTATATAACGTTTTGTTTTAAGTTCATGTCTCATATGTCATATTAGAATATCATATATTATACTTTTGTCTCATGTCTCATGTCTCATTTGTTTCATTAGAATATCATCTATTCATACATTTTTCTCATGTCCCATACTACATTTGTGTCATTAGAATATCTTTTCATACATTTGTTTCACGTCTCATGTCTTATTTGTCTCATTAGAATATCATCTATAATAACTTTTGTCTGATGCCTCATTAGAATAACAACTTTTGTTTCATTTCAAATAGTTTAATATATTTAAAATAGAATGTGACATTTGTCATATTAATCTTTTTTTCTATTATTAGTTACTGGAAACCATATAATTACATGCAAATAGTTTGTATTAGATAGGAATACTTGAAACCATACAATAACTTACACATTTTTGCTGTTAGGAATATTTAAAACTTTATCATTACTTGCAAATTATTGGTGTTAGATAAAAATACTTGAAACCTGATCATTGCTGGCAAATTATTGGTATTAGATAGGAATACTTGGAATCGAATATAAATGTGTGTAAGAAAATGATTAATATCAAATATTAAACTATTAAATTGAATATCGATTATGCACATTCGATTGGAATATTTGAAACTATCAAATCGTCTGCAAATTATTTTTGTTGTATTGGAACATACAACATTTAGCAAAGAGATATTATACTCTGATCCTAGATAAAAATCCCAATCCATTAGTAGATAATTCTAAAGTTTTTAAAAGGAATTTTCCAAGTTTAATAATGATAAAAATGCTTGAACATTATATATATTCCTTGAGATATTTATCAAACTTCCACTGGCATTAAGCTTTGCCGATTTGAAAAAAAAAACCCTCTTTCAAATCACTTGAATGTTTGGTTTGATTTGTTGGGATTTCATGGCATATCATGTCATGTGGTTATTTAATGCCAGATCTTCTTGATATAAATTTTAATATATATATATATAAATATATATATAGAGAGAACTGATAAGAAGGTAATCCAAGTTGAAGGAGCGATTTATTGCGAAACAAAGTCGACACTAAAGAGTTTCGGTTTTAATGAACCATCATCAGGCCTATGAGGGATAATATTAGGGATGTTAAATCAACGATGGATGTGTGAAAAATATACCCAGGGAACATCTATAAATCAGGAAAATTTTAATCGCCATATTTTTCTTGATATAAAGATTTTCCCTCGTTTTTTTACTATCTGTATGTCTGTCTTTATATTAACTGAGCCACATAGTTATATTCATATAAATATAAATAATGGTCAATATTGCATTGGCGAGAAACTGACAGTCCCTTAGCACTGCTGTCTTTATGTCAAGGCTATCTTAATTTAGATATACATGCTCTATCACCAATTTGGAGCACTCATTATTTATAAATATAGCTCACACACGCACACACATGCAATATATATATATATATATATATATATATATATATATATATATATATATAGTAGGTATGTAATATTTGTATTAAAGAGGTTTAGGGTTCTTACTAACTCATTTGGTGAATTAATGGAGGACCAAATGTTGCAGTATTATCACTAGTGCTCAATATCAATGATAGAGCTTTTGTAACACTGCGTAGGTGGTCCGCCAAGCAGACGATTCCTTTGTCTGTTTTGGCGCGAAACCAGACAAAGGGTTTTGGACCCGCGATCTCGACGTGACGGGAAGTGGTAAGAGGACGCGAGAAGAGAGTTGGGAAAGGGAGCTCGAAGTTGGCAGTTGGCGAGGGACGACGGACAGAAGCAGTCGACACGGGACAGCAGAGAGACGAGTCGGCATGAGAGGGGGTCCAGACCAGTGAAAGAAGATAGAGTCAAGATGAGTCGGCATTCCAGTAGCTTTGTGGAAGTTTCGCTAGAGTCCACACTAGCGTTAGTCTGCACATGCACAGTGTTACATAACTCTCCTTCTGCACTTGAGTTAACCCCAAGCGTTTTGTTCGTTTGTTCTCTTTCCTCCCGCTCCCTCGATTGTATTCTTGTAGCGTAAAGAAATATGCGATACCCCTATCGGAACCACTAGTTGATCACCGGCCGTAAAGAAGTGGAATGGTTAGAAGAGGTTGATGTAACTGGGGCCGAGGGGATAACATCACACTTTGACAGACACACACACACATATTATATTATATTATATTATATATATATGTATCATATATTATATATCATTATATTTATTATAATACATTGTATAATGTATACATATATATGATATTACATGGTATAATATACATATATATATATGTGTATATATATATATATATTATATTACATGATATAATATATATGAATATATATATATGAGAGAGAGAGAAAGAGAGCGAGAGAGAGAGAGAGAGAGGAAGACAGAGAGAGAGAGAGAGAGAAAAGGGAGAGAGAACCTGCTAGATTATTGTATTGTATATGTGCATGTTTTGTTTTAAACTGTTTCGATTTTTTGGTGCGGGGGGGGGCATGTTAACTACCTTAAATAACAGACATATCGAAAGAAGCCGTGGCAGACAGTATTCACTGGATTTGTTATTAAATGACCTTTCAGTGCACTTGCTTCAAAAGATACAAGCCAAAATCAATTCCCTCTTCTAAATTACATTAAACTTCAAACAGTCTTCAATATTGCAGAGATTGTTCACCATATTATTAAAAAAAAAAAATGGAGTGTTCGAATCAAGGCAAATAACCGAATGAACTTTATGCTTAAATATTACAAGTCCATTTAATAATGGCGTTAAGACCGTTTTTCATTTTTATTGGATGTTAGAAATATTTTCAAAAAATGGTTTAAAGTTTAGCCATTTTTTTAAATTGATAATTCTTAATCTTGCCGAGTTGGCTGGAACTGTATAATACACCGAGCGCACCTCTGCAGAGAGGTAAGACCCCCTCCAACGAGTGTCCTGATATGACACTAAACAATCTGATGGTGAGGTTCCAGTGATGCAGGAACTTTAGAGAATGCGGAGTACCCCTTATTTGCCATTGCTCACAGGTCCACTCTGACCCGGATCAGTAGCACCTGATAAGGCCCTATCTATGGGTTAAATAGAACTAAACTGCGTACTTATCTTAAACTGAATTGTTTGAATTAGAACTGTTTGACTAGACTGAACAGCTTGAAATAGAAACGTTTTTGACAATTAAACTGTGTACTTACATTTAAACTGCGTACTTATGCTAAATTGAATTGTTTGAAATGGAACTTTTGTTGAATTTGAAACCATTCTTAGGTTAAATTGAATTTTTTTGAAAGAGAACTCTTTCAACGTTTAACTATGTGTAAATCTATACTTATACTAAACTGAATTGGTTGAATTAGAACTGTTTGACCAACTTGAAAAAGAGATGTTTTTGACAATTAAACTGTGTATTCATGCTAAACTGAATTGTTTGAAATAGAACTGATTATTTGTATAAAAATGGATTTGGCATTAAGTAACTTACAAAGGTTGATATGCCATGAAAACCAAACAACCAACCTATCAATGAGTCCAATAGAACTGTTTGATCATTTAACTGTGTGTAAACAAATGACTGATGTTTCATTAAATTGTTAGAGATACATAACAATACTTAGACCCATTTAACTTTGTAAACTTATGCTGGATTGAATTGTTTGAAATAGAACTGTTTGATCATTTAACTGTGTGTAAACAAATGACTGATGTTTAATTGAATTGTTAGTGATACATAGCAATACTTGGAACCATTTAACTTGGTTGACTTATGCTAAATTGAATTGTTAGAAATAGAACTGTTTGATCATTTAACTGTGTGTGAACAAATGACTGATGTTTAATTGAATTGTTAGTGATACATAGCAATACTTGGAACCATTTAACTTGGTTGACTTATGCTAAATTGAATTGTTAGAAATAGAACTGTTTGATCATTTAACTGTGTGTGAACAAATGACTGATGTTTAATTGAATTGTTAGTGATACATAGCAATAATTGAAAACATTAAACTGTGTGCAAACAAATGATTAATAGTAAACAGAATTATTCGTATTAGATAGAAATAAGTGAAACCATTTAACTATGTGAAAAAAAGAATGAGCTCAGGCTCAATTAAAAATGTTATCTACAAAGTGTGTTTAGAAATCATATATTTGATAGATACGTATAAAAAAGGATTTGGCATTAAATAACGTACAATAGTTGATATGCCATAAAACCCACCCAAACCAAATCATATATATTTAATATATATGTATAAAGAGAATTTGGCATTAAATAACCTACAATGGTTGATATGCCATAAATCCCAACCAAACCAAATCATAAATATTTAATATATATGTATTAAGAGGATTTGGCATTAAATAACCTACAAGGGTTGTTATACCATAAAACCCAGCCAAACCAAATCAAATATATTTAATATATATGTATAAAGAGAATTTGGCATTAATTAACCAACAATGGTTGATATGCCATAAAACCCAACCAAATCAAATCATAAATATTTAATATATATGAATAAAGAGGATTTGACATTAAATAACCTACAATGGTTGATATGACATAAAAGCCAACCAAACCGAATCATAAATATTTAATATATATGTATAAAGAGAATTTGGCATTAAATAACCTACAATGGTTGATATGCCATAAATCCCAACCAAACCAAATCATAAATATTTAATATATATGTATAAAGAGGATTTGGCATTAAATAACCTACAAGGGTTGATATACCATAAAACCCAACCAAACCAAATCAAATATATTTAATATATATGTATAAAGAGAATTTGGCATTAATTAACCAACAATGGTTGATATGCCATAAAACCCAACCAAATCAAATCATAAATATCTAATATTTATGTATAAAGAGGATTTGTCATTAAATAACCTACAATGGTTGATATGCAATAAAATCAAACCAACCAACCAACCAAACAACCGACCAACTTAATCTTTCTTTGTTTACTTATTTTATCAGCGATGAAAGGACGGATTGTTAAAAAAATGTATGGAAATATTCGTATTTGCAGACAAGGACAAAATGCATGAGTGAATTTGGAATAAATACAGCGGGTGTGGGTGGAGGAAAGAAGAAAAAGCAAAAGAGAGAGAGAGAGGAATGAATATAAAAGAAATATTGGTTTTTGTTAATTAATTTTAACGGCATGTCAACCCACTAAGGTTTATTGTATTCCAAGAGGAATTGTATTTTTTGGCTCATAGTTATATAATCATCATCATCATCATCATGATGTCATGCCGCCAGCACGGATATCCCTGACCTTCTCTCACCACTTCTCCCTATCATTCATCACCTCTGGCAGGTCTTCAGGGCTACATCCCGTATCCTCACATAGCTGCTGTATGTATGTTCGAGCTGGTCGTCCTGCTTTTGCTCGGCTATATGTGGGAGTACATCACTTATGAGCTCGTTCCTGCTTCTCCAACAGTGTCCTGCATGTCAGGTTCGTCTAACTTGAATAGCTTTCGTGATGGGAGGTAGGTGGCCGTATAGTTGGTGTCTTGTGGGGTGTTGCCGCCACGACTCGCAACATTCTCGTGTAATTGCCATCTAACTTCTTCTCCAGCCGTTTTGTTAGTGTCCAAGTAGTGCATCCATACAGCAGTATCGACTCGACCGCTGCTTGGAAGAAACTGCGTTTCATTTTATCTGTCAGGTTTGACTTCCATATGATCGATAGCTTATCGATAGCTGTCCATGCCTTCGCGAGCTGCGTGTCGATGTCTTTTTCGGTTGATGAGACACTGTTTCCTAGGTAGGTGAGTTTGTCTTCCAGTTTCAGAGAGGTTCCCTCTAGTGTAGAAATGTCGCCTGTTTGATTAAAGCACATATATTCATTTTTGTGTGCATTGACATGGAGGCCAATGCCTGCGGCGGCTCGTTCAAAACTATGCAGTAGTTATATAATAAGCATTCCTATCTAATTCAATTGGTACACAGTTATATGGTTTCAAGTATTCCTATCTAATATTAATAATTGTATGATTTCAAGTAATCCTTTCTATTAAAAAAATACAATTGTTTGCTCTCAAATTCATAGTTTCAAATAACAAAAGAAACTAATTTTTAGCAAATAATGATTGCATAAGTCAACAAAACTAAATGGTTCGAAGTATTGCTATGTATCACTAACAATTTAATTAAACATCAGTCATTTATTTTCACACAGTTAAATGATCAAACAGTTCTATTTCTAACAATTTGATTTAGCATAAGTTCACAAAGTTAAAAGGACTTTTCTCAGTATGCTAGCTGACATCAATAATGGTATGGTCTAGATAGTCTTGATTATTCCTCTGATCCCCAGTCCATCAATATCTTTTCTAGCTGTTTAGGTACTGTTCCAATGGGTTCTATCGATTATTGGTATCACCGTCACATTCATGTTCCTCATCTTTGTTTACTCTCTGGTGAGATCCTGGTATTTGTCTATTTTTTCACTTTCTTTAATTTTCACCCAAGAGATTATATTTTTTTTTATTGCTAAAGCATTTTCAATAGATTTTGATTAAAAAAACCCCCAAAAAACAAACAAATAAATAAATAAATAAATAAAATAAAAATAATTTCCAATGCATTTCTATCGTAAAAATCATTTCCGATGCATTTCTATAGTAAAAATCATTTCCGATGCATTTCTATCATAAAAATAATTTCCAATGCATTTTTATGATAAAAATCATTTCCGATGAATTTTTATATTAAAAATCATTTCCAATACATTTCTATAATAAAAATGATTTCCATTGCATTTTTATAATAAAAATCATTCCCAATGCATTTTTATAATAAAAAATCATTTCCAATTCATTATTATAATATAATTGATTTCCAAAGAATTTCTTGTGTAAAAAGGATTTCCAATGCATTTCTATAGTAAAAATCATTTCCAAGGCATTTTTATTATAAAAATCATTGCCAATGCATTTTTATGTTAAAAATCATTTCCAATGCATTTATAGTAAAAATCATTTTCAATGCATTTTTATAGTAAAAATCATTTCTAATACATTTTTATAGTAAAAATT
Source organism: Sepioteuthis lessoniana (assembly GCA_963585895.1). Lineage (NCBI taxonomy): Eukaryota > Metazoa > Mollusca > Cephalopoda > Myopsida > Loliginidae > Sepioteuthis > Sepioteuthis lessoniana. Next base: position 46,224,905 of record OY757942.1, on the reverse strand, counting down.
AGTTCCAGTACAATTTTTTAGTAAAAATGATTTCCAAAGTATTTCTATAGTAAAAATCATTTCCAATGCATTTTTATAATAAAAATCATTTCCAATGCATTTCTATTGTAAAAATCTTTTCCAATGCATTTTTATAATACAAATCGAGTCTTATGCATTTCTATAGTAAAAATCATTCCCAAACGCTAAATAGAATAACCTCTCTTATAAAAGTGTCAATGTCATCATGAGCCGTTGTAACAACGCGAAACCAATGGGCTTACGGGTCGTCTCGTTATTGTCAATTATATTTTACACCTGATGACGTTTTCTCCCCAGTTTTTATTGTTGAGTTTTCACCGAAGTTTGAGTTTCCTCATGTCTTCTTCAGCTTCCAGGACTCTACTCAGTATTTTAACTAATTTTGACAGTGCTGTAGTCAGGATAGTCGCACTTCTTCCTCTGATCTACGTTTTTCTCAGCCTCTTGTCTAGATTTTTAGGGACCGTTCCAAGTTCACCAAGAACAATTGTTATCACCATCAACTTCATGTTCCACAGCTTTTTCAACTTTCTGATAAGATCCAGCTATTTGTCTGTCTTTTCACTTTTTAAAAATTTTCACTCTGGGCTTCGCTTAAACAACAAAATCCACTAGATGACAAGTTCTTTGCTTTTTCTTGTTCATTAACACTAGGTCAAGTCTTTTAGCAAAAATTCTTAGATCCATTTTCATTTCAAAGTTGTGAGAATTTTTGAGTCTAATTTTTGAGGACAGATTTAGTTTGTACATTTACCATGGGCAAAATTTTGTATTTTGCGCAATTACTAGTGGATTATCTTTCCAACCCAGTCACGCTTCGTCTTGAATTATTATTTTACTCATTTGAGAGTTTTTTACGGCCACATTAGCTGATGGTTTTCACTGGAGTTTGAGTGTCAGCAAGTCTCCTCAAGTCTCCAGAACTCTTCCCAGTTTTCTGTCCGATCTCGATAAAATTGTTGTTGGGATTGTCTTTTCTTGTCGTCTTATTTTCGAGTATTCCAGTCCCTTTACCAATCTTTTGGGGATTGTTCTAAGTCCAGCAATCAAGAATTTTCTCTAGTTTTATACTCTTTTGTGTTAATTTTCTTTAAGTCGCTTCAAATTTCCAGGACTCTTCTCAGTATTCTGACTGATCTTAATAATGCTGTTGTTTGGATTGTCTTTTCTTATTTTCAAGTCTACCAGTTCCCTTACCAATCTTTTGGGGATTATTCTAAGTCCACCAATCAAAATTGGTAACACTGTCACCGTCACCTTCCTCTTCCATAGAGTTTTTCAGTTCTCTAGCAAGGTTTAGATACTTATCTCTTTTTTGCTTTCTTTTAAATTTTGTCTGTAATCTGCCGGGATGGTTCTTTTTTTGTTGTTGCCAATCACCAAGTTTGGTCGTCTGGCTGATATTCGGTGATCCGTATCTCAAAACCCCCCAAACCTTGTGCGTCTCATTCTCTAAGACGGATTCCAGGTTGTTCGTACGGCCAAATTTAAACTTCTTGCACGATTCTTCGTGGATCATCTTCTCCATCCAGTCGTCTCTAGTTTTATACTCTTTTTGCGTTAATTTGTTGCGTTTTTTGAGAGCTTTCTTTACACCAGCGTTAGCTGATGGTTTCTCACTGTAGTTTGAGTGACAGTAAGTCTCCTCAAGTCTCCAGGACTTTTCTCAGTATTCTGATTGATCTTAATACTGCTGTTGTCTGGATGGTCTTTTCTTGTCTTATTTTCAAGTCTTCCAGTCCCTTTACCAATCTTTGGGGATTGTTCTAAGTCCACCAATGAAAATGGGTATCACTGTCACCGTTATCTTCCTCTGCCATAGAGTTTTTCAGTTTAGCAAGGTTGTGATACTTATCTCTCTTTTCGCTTCCATTTTATTCTAGTCTGTGGTCTGCCAAGACGACAATGTTCATTATTAAACAAGTTCTTTTTTTTTTTTGTTGACTATCACCTTGTCTGGTCGTCTAGCAGAGAATAGGTGATCCGTATCTCAAAATCCAAAAGACCTAGTGCGTCTCATTCCCTAAGGCGGATTCCAGGTTGTTCGTATGGTCAAATTTAAATTTCTTGCACAATTCCCAGTGGATCATCTTCCCCATCCAGTCGTCTCTAGTTTCATACTCTTTTGCGTTAATTTGCTGCATTTTTGAGAGTTTTTTTTACACCAGAGTTGGCTGATGGTTTCTCACTGTAGTTTGAGTGACAGTAAGTCTCCTCAAATCTCAAGAACTTTTCTCAGTATTCTGACTGATCTTAATCATATTTACCACCCCCTCCGCTCGAGCAAGATATGACACAAGGTCAATTTTTAAGCGGAGTTTACCAGGTTTGATTTCAGAGTTTTAATTCTCATAGACTAGTTGCCTCACCAAGGCTGAAGAACTTAGTCTGCCCTACTATTTACCCATAGCTGAAGGGAGAATAATTGGATTCATACCTTTCCCAAGGGTATTAGTGCTATGTGAAATGCAATCAGCCTCGTCCAGGATTTGAACTCGTGTCGCCGTGTCCATTTCCTACGACGATAACCATTACATTACGAGCACCTCCTATCTGACTGATCTAAATGCTGTTGCCTGGATGGTCTCCACTTGCCCAATGATTTCTAAGCCTTCCGCTCCCTTTACCAATTTCTGTTTATACATATAAATATTGAATTTATATAATAATTTGTAAATGAAAAGGCATATGTAATATTTAAAACAAGCCAGATCTCATTTGCTGCCACACAATTGAATGATTTCAAGTATTGCTATCTAACACTATTTATTCTTTTTTATACAAATTATTTGTTTGCACACGGTATTTAATTTAATTGCAAGATGATCATTTTATGCCAAATCCTATTTATACACATATCATCATCATCATCATGTCGTTCTGGTAGCACGGATATCCCTGACCTTCTCTCGTCACTTTTCCCTATCGTTCATCGCCTCTGGCAGGTCTTCTGGACTACATCCCATATCCTCACATAGTTGCTGAATGTATGTTCGTGCTGGTCGTCCTGCTTTTGCTCGGCCATATGTGGGGGTCCATAAGAGTACATCGCTTATGAGTTCGTCTTGTGTTGGTGTCTTGTGGGGTGTTGCCGCCAGGAGTTGTTCAAGATTGCTCACAGCATTCTTGTGTAATTGCCGTCTAGCTTCTTTTCCAGCCGTTTTGTTAGAGTCCATGTAGTGCATCCATATAGCAGTATCGATGCGACCGCTGCCTGGAAGAAACTGCATTTCATTTTATCGGTTAGGTCTGATTTCCATATAATCGATAGCCTATTGATAGCTGTCCATGCCTTCGTTAACCTCGTGTCGATGTCCTTTTCGGTTGATGAGACACTACTTCCTAGGTAAGTGAATTTGTCTACTAGTTTAAGAGGGGTTCTGTCTAGAGTGGAGATGTCCCCCGTTTGATTATAGCACATATATTCCGTTTTGTGTGCATTGACAGAGAGGCCTATGCCTGCGGCTGCTCGTTCCAAACTATGCTGTAGAGTTTCGGCTTGGTCGGGTGTATTTGCCAGTATCGCTATGTCATCGGCGTATACACATATACATGAATAGTTTTTTGTTAGTTTTATTTTTAAATGGGTTAGAACTGGGTTAGCTATATAGTTTCAAGTACTGCTTTCAAACATTAATAATTCTATTTAATATTAATCATTTGTTTGCACAAAGTGAAAGTGGTTTAAAGTACCGCTACCCTTGATAGTTTTATTTGTACACAGTTAAATGGTTTCAAGTATTGTTATTTAACACTAACTTTTCTATTAAACAAAATTCACTCATTTACGCGCAGTTAAATAGTTCTAAGAACTTACATGTAATACCAATAATTCAATTTAACATAAGTCATTTGTCTGCACACAGTTAAAGGGTCGCAAATATTAAGTAGTTCTTATTGATCCACAGATTGGGTCTTGACAGGTACAACCAATCCGGGCCAGAGTCGACCTGGGAGTAATGGCAATGAAAGAGTACTCTATATTCTTCAGAGCTAGATTCTCACCATCAGATAAAGTTTAGGGTCGCATCCAGGATTCTCGTTGTAGGAAGGCTCTTACCATTCTGCAGAGACACTGTCGACATATATTAGATCCCCAACCCACTGGAATGTAAAAATCTATTAAGTAGAATCTCTTGAAATGTCATATGGAAAGGCATGCCTTCTTTCAGAGCAAAATTCAGCAGAAATAAAAAAAAAAAAAAAAAAAAAAAAAAAAGCAAGCGCAACCCCAAGACATACTTGTTACTGAAACAGCAGTTTCATCATTAACGTGGTGAGGGTGTGACCTTATTAATCCACAGGGAGTTTACAGGTTATTCAGGACATGGATAGCTGTATAGGAACAGATACGTCTCTATGTAAATGAATAACTTTTATGTGTCTATGTTTACCAAGAAGGATTTGAGAGGTTAAGTTTTCATGAACTAGTTACATGTTTATCTTCGTGTCTATAAGAAACAATTCATTATACATCAATTTCCTTTCATCTTTAATAGATACTCTTTAACCTCATTCTCAACGCCATGTTGTCCTTAAAAACAGTGCACAACTTTACAAGCAACGTTTTCATTATACTTTAAAGGGTTAGAAGTAACCCCATAATATCATCATTATCATCATCATCATCATCATCATCAAATCGTGCTGCTGCTGCTGATCATCATCATCATTTGATCCTATTTACCAACCCCTCCGCTCGGGCAGGATATGACACAAGGTCAATTTTTAAGCGGAGTTTAACAGGTTTGAATTCAGAGTTTTCCTTCTCCAAGACTAGTTGCCTCACCAAGACTGAAGAACCCAGTCTTTCCTACTATTTACGCATAGCTGGAGGGAGAATAATTGGATTCATACCTTTCCCAAGGGTATTAGTGCCATGTGAAATACAATCAGTCTCGTCCAGGATTTGAACTCGTGTCGCCGTGTCCATTTCCTACGACGATAACAATTACACCACGGGTATTTGATCATGATTCCCTTGACTCTCGTTATTCGTCCCGATCGGCCATTCACTCTTGGCAAGTCCCCGCGGCTGAATCCAGTGTCAGTACGAAGCTGATGTATGCATTGACCAACCAATCAGCACGGACAGGATGTGACACCCGGTCAATTTTTAATCAGAATGGTTAAAAAGCTTGACTGTGACATAATTATAAGTGAGTTCGAACTCCAGTCACGCTATTATGTTCACTTTCGAGCTATCACCCTTAGGAAAGGCATAAACCCTCTCATCCCCTATGTATGTGTTAAATAAAACTACTGCCGTTCTATCAGGATGGCTTTGACATTAAATAGCCCGTGAAGTTTTATAAACAAAGAAAGGAAAACCATATATATATGGTGCCTTCAATAAGTTTCCAGACTTTTTTTGTACAGGCATTTATATTTGTCGTAGACTCTTGAAAATTCACAATGTTATTGCTATACATCTTATGATATAACTGACCGATGTTTATGATTTCACGTTCAAATGAACACCTACAGCAGCAATTAGAATACACCCTACTAAAGCCTGATTGTCACAGTTGGTGAATTTCAAAAAATTCAATCTGGATGTGAGGACACCATAGAAGAACGATATGCAATAAAATTCTGTTTTAAACTTGGAAAAAATGCCACAGAAACGTATGGAATGCTTCAGACTGCTTTTCGACCATCTTGCATCAGTTTTTGAGTGGCATAAGAGATTCAAGAAAGCCAGGGAGTCTGTGAGGGATGATTAGAGGTGTGAGAGGAGTAAGGAAGTCAGAACACCAGAGTTGATTGGCCAAAGGGTTATGGTTAGGGTTACTATGTTGAGGTTTTAAGGGAGTTCAGGAAGAGATTCCGTCGGAAGAGGCCAGCACTCTTCAAATCGGGTCAGTGGCATTTCCATCAGGACAATGCACCAGTCCTCAACTCCATTCTTGTCCCAAACTATTTGACCAAGATGGGCACCAAGACAGTTCCTCAGCCTCTCTATAGTCCGAACCTTGTTCCTTGTGACTTTTGGTTATTCCCTAAGCTCAGAGGCTGTCGTTATGAAACAATTGAGGAGATGAAAGAGGCTGTGACGAAGGTCATTGACACGCTCACACAAGAGGACTTCCAAAGGGCCTTTCAGAAGTTGTTGGAACGGTACAACAAGTGCATGGCAGCCGGAGGAGATTACTTCGAAGTAGAGTTTCATGTGTGTACTATCAATAAAAGTGCCCATACGAAAAAAATCTGGAAACCTATTTAATGATCCTCGTATATTCTTCCTCAACCTTTTGGCAGAGGTGATATGGCATACCCTTGGCCTTAGGGAGGGAGACGTCTCCCCAAGTTTTTACCTGCTTGCAAGACTGAATTCATAGCTAAGTGCCTGAGGCGCTCATTAGAGAAATGCCGACCTGTGTGAGGTCCCAATTATAAAATGGCCTTTTGCCATATTCTGACATGAGGAAATGTCAGATAAAAGCATTTATATATGTAACATATTGACCCCGGTCCAGCTGTCAAAATAGGATGCACCTGTGTAAATAACAGGTGCATCCGGTCGAGGAATATCAGGATATAACCTTCACCGTGGACGGGTTGAATTGAGTGCGAAATTGTGACGCTCCCAGGAAGAAGAGTGGGCGTCAAATTATTATTTAACTCGGTGCACAGGAAGTTCAATCAGTTGGAGAGAAGATGCTGGAATGAGGAACATGTCCCAGAGAGGCAGGACCCCCAGGCCCCCGGTTGAGCAGCCCAGGAGAACGGGAAAGAAACGCTGTTATAACCATAAGAGTGGGGGTCAATATGTTGCAGTTCTGTTCAGCCTCCAACTCACCTTTCGCACAGTAAAACCTTTAGTAACCCTTAAGAAACCCTTTCAAATAAAGTGAGAGGCGTATTTTTCTAAAGAACTGTGTCGCTCGTTTTTATTGTGTCGTCGTTATGATTCTGCATGCAGATGCGTTTGTATAGTTGGTCATGGCTATACAACACATACATATATACATACATATAATCATATGGAGAAAGAGTGGATTTCGAAAATCAGACAAGATAAGAAAAAATAAGTGAACGAGTGGATAAACAGACACATTGACAAAAAATCAAAAATGGTATTTCGTTTTTAATTCTGATAATTTTTTTTAAACAAAGACGAAATATCATTTTTGAATCCGTCATCTGTGTTTCGGCTTATTCACTTTTCCTCTAATTGTTTCTCATATATATATATATATATATATATATATATATATATATACGAGGTTTGCTGAAAACGTTCCAAGTTTTACCCAGATTTTAAAGTTATCGAACACACAGAAATTAAGGCAGAAATTTGACTTAATTTTTGTTTAGTTTTATGATAATTGGTATTACGTTGCAAAGCAAAAATGTTCAGCCATGACTCCTCTTTCTGGATGAGGCTTAAAGTTTTTTGAACGAACAATATCTATCTATCCATATTTACTAACCCCTCCGCTCGGGCAGGATAGAACACAAGGTCAATTTTTAAGCGAAGTTTAACAGGTTTGAATTCAAAGTTTTCTTTCTCCTAGACTAGTTGCCTAGCTAAGGCTGAAAAACCTAGTCTGCCTTACTATTTACCCATAGCTGGGGGGAGAATAATCAGATTCATACCTTTCCCAAGGGTATTAGTGCTATGTGAAATGCAATCAGTTTCGGCCAGGATTTGAACTAGTGTTGCTGTGTCCATTTCTTACGACGATAACCATTACACCACGGGCACCTCCTAAATAATATCTATCTATCTATCTATCTATCTATATATATAATTTTTCACACACACACACACACATATATATATATATATTTATATATATGAGGCTTAGAACTTTCAGAACGATCCTTATATATATATATATATATATATATATATATATATATATATATGTATGTAAGGATCGTTCTGAAAGTTCTAAGCCTCATATATATATATATATATATATATATATATATGAAAAATTATAAAATGAAAGCCAAGAAAAGAAACAGTTTTAATGTCAAAGGAATTAAAAGAAGAGCCTGAAAAAATCGCAATGTCTCCATAAGCGAAAAACCTTTTAAAACCTGACCCATTGTAAGTCCCTTCGGTCGTTTCTATATGACATTGCATGTCAATTTATGACTCAAAATCAAATAAGGAGTGGCTCAATTTGATCCGGGCTTCATAAAGCCGGATTAGGATGGGTTCCAAACAACTGCGCTAAAGCATTGTTACCGAGGATCACGTCCCTACAAGAATAGCGGATATATAATAGGCTGATCTGACTGCAATAAATAAATAAGTAAATAAATATTTTTTTTGAATATGGCGACTGGATTAGGAAAATACATTTTCCTTAGAAATCATTCGTTGTCCGTGTGTTATAAAGAAAAGCATCCACGCCTGTGAAATCGAACAGTCGCACACAGAGGAATCTTCAGGGGGGCACTCGTGGTAGAATAGTTTGAGTCCTAGGAAATGGATTCGGCGATTCGGGTTCAAATCCTGGACTAGATTGCTTGTATTTCACATATCATTAATACACCGAGGAAAAAAAATTCAACTATTCACTCTCCAGCTACGGGTAAATAATTGGGCAGATTAGGTTATTTAAACATAGTATAGCAACTAGTCTAGGAGGAAAACTCAGAATTCTATAAAAATTGACCATGGGTGGAAGATGGTTGGATATATATATATATATATATATATATATATATATATATATATATATAGTGAGAGAAAAAATTGATAACAAGGTAATCCAAACAGGAGGAGAGATTTACTGAGAAACTAAGTCGACGCGATAGCGTTTCGGTTCTAATGTAAGGGATGATATTAATGATGTTAAATCAACGGTGGATGTTTAAAAAATTATACAAAAAACATTGGGAAAACCTATATATTAAAATTGTTGAGTGGTTTGGGGGTGGTTAATATTATGTAGATTTTACATGTTCTATTTGTTCATCGAGAAAAATTTTGAATCAAAAGAAGGAAGAAAAAGAGAGAGAGAGAGGACGAGAAAAGAAAGAAGGAGCACTTGTGTATAAATCCTTTGTATCAGATAGGAATACTTGAAACCATATAACTGCGCAAATTATTTATGTTAGATAGGAATACTTGATACCATATAACTGTGCAAATTATTTATGTTAGATAGGAATACTTGAAACCATATAACTGTGCAAATTATTTATGCTAGATAGGAAAACTTGAAACCATATAACTGTGCAAATTATTTATGTTAGATAGGAATACTTTATACCATATAACTATGCAAATTATTTATGTTAGATTGGAATACTTGATACCATATAACTGGGTGCTGGCAAATATAAAAATAAAGTGTTATTAAAAAATGACCTCGGCGGAACCTGAAAAATGCAGATATTAAGGGAAAGGGGAAGCAGAGTCTCGTCCAGGATTTGAAATTGGCTCGTCCATAGCCTTGTAGGTACAAAGAGGTAATATCCCCCCATCCAAAGGGATATCCTATATATATATATATATATATATATATATATACCAACCCCTCCTCTCGGGCAGGATTTGACACAAGGTCAATCTTTAAGCAGAGTTTAACAGGTTTGAATTCAGAGTTTTCCTTCTCCTAGACTAGTTGCCTCACCAAGGCTGAAGAACCAGTCTGCCCTACTATTTACCCAAAGGGGATTAGTGTTATATGAAATGCAATCAGTCTTGTCCAGGATTTGAACTCGTGTCGCCGTGTCCATTTCCTTCGACGATAACCATTACACCACGGGCACCTCTACAAGGTATATCCTGTATATGATACTAAACTGTGTCTGATGGTGAGGCTCCAGTTCTAGAGCTCTGGGGAGTATGAAGTTACCCATTCATTGCCATTATTCCACTTTGCCCTCATGTGATAGCAGCTGTTCGGGACCCATTTATTGGTTCAATTGATCTGTTTAAAAATTATTTTTATTTGATAAGACCATGTTAAAAAAACACCTTTTAAAAAACAAATTTGAGAGTCTCCGTAGCGTAGTGGATAGCATCCTGGACTGCGACATCGTTATAAGGAAGTTCGATTTCCAATCGATCTATTAAGTTTATTCTTTGACTAATATACTAGGGAAAGGCATGAAACCCCTCACCCCACCAGCAATAGGTTAAATAGTACCTTCGTTGTCCTTCTACAAAGATGGCTTTGGTATGAAATATCTTAAAAGTTTGATATGCCATTAAACAAGGAATACCCAACCAAATCAAACAGTTCTTCATGAATAGCTTTTGCTTTAGATAACCCACGAAGGTGGACATTCCGTTAAAAAAGAAAGAAATCAAAGGACCCCCCCAAAAGACCCCCCCAAAAACAACCCCACCAAAAAAACAAAGCCCACGAAAACATGTAGAAATACAATGCTAATTTTATTCAATTTCTTTATTAAATGGCACGGCGTTGGTGTGGAAGTACTTGGAAGGGAGAAGAGTTAGGAGAGAAAGAGGAAGTTTAGTTGGGTTTGTTTGGGTTTGGTTTTATGGCACATCAACCATTGTAGGTTATTAAATGCCTTTTTATTCATATATATAAAATATATGATTTCTAATTCCTAAAGCCTCCCCGGCTCCCAACGGTAGTATAGAAGAAAAACTAAAAAGCCTAGGAAAATGTCCGAATACCGCCAAAAAAAAAAAATCACTACCAGTGAAAGTACCTTTTAAGTTAAAACTTAAAACTTAAATCAAAATTACCCCCCCCCCTTTTTTTACGTACACATGGGAAGCAGCATGATGTACGTAAAGGTATTTGAATAAACCCATGGACGACCAAACTCAATACATAAACAGGTCCTGTACGTGAGTTTGACGACTTTACGCTCAGGATCGTTAGTTCGATCGGGGAACTACTGCTGCTCCTCTATAAGAGTGCCTTCTATAGAAGAGAATAAAACAGCCATCGAAAGATAACCATGACCCACACTTAAACCACATACACAAACCGCATCGCTCTTCGCGCGGGTAAAAAAGGGGCGCGTCCTGCTGAGGTTGGAGCCCTGGCCTCGATGTTCGAAAAATCAGCTACAGAGCTCAAACGACAAAAACTACTAAAATGCAAGCAAACACTACAAATAGCCACATTTAACGTAAGAACCTTAAATAGAATAGGACAACTACCAGAGCTAATCTCATCGGCCGTAGAACATAAGATTGACATAATATGCATACATGAACACAGATACACGCACACCGAAGATATCAAATATCACGAAACTGGCAATGGATGGTCGCTCGTCACTGTATCGGCATGGGAAAACTCTGTCAACGCTGCAGTAGGAGGGGTAGGATTGCTTATAGGACCTAGAGCATTAAAAACACTAAATAGCATTGAGAAAATACAACCTAGAATGATGGCAGCTACATTTAACGGCAACCCCAGAGCAACAATCATCTCCTGCTACAGCCCTACCAATGTTAGTAAAGAAACTGAACTAGTCACCTTCTACGATGAGTTATCCTCATTAGTGCGTAGCATCCCGAAACACAACATATTAGTCATTGGCGGAGACATGAATGCCCAAATCGGGAAAAACGGAAACAACAAATACAGTCTCCACAACACGTCAAATAGGAATGGGCAACATCTAACAGATTTCATGATAGAAAATAGATTAGCATGCCTCAATACAAACTACCAAAAAAGGGAGGGCAGACTATGGACATACACGTACGCGAACAATACTAAAGCTCAGATAGACTACGTCCTTATAAACAAGAAATGGAAAAATAGTGCAATGAATTGAGAGGCATACTCCTCTTTCGAGGGTGTGTCCACCGATCACCGAATAGTCACGGCGAAAATACGGTTAAGCTTACGAAAAAACGCCAAACGAACAGCGACCACCAAACACTATGACAGGGCCCTTTTGAACAACAGAGATATAAGAGATAAATACGTATTAGAATTAAGAAACAGATTCGAAACACAACAAGAAAAGACGGAAAAAAGTACACTAAACGACGAATATGAAAATTTCGTCAATGCGCACCTCGAGGCAGCAGCGAAATGCATTCCAACAAAACTAAATATAGAGTCCCATAGGAAACTTTAGCGGTTAGAGAAAAACGTGCACTAGTGAAAACAGCCTCCAAAAACTATCGAAAAAACCCAACAAACACAAATGCCTTAAAACTAAAAACGGCACAATATCAATTAGCAGGCATATATATAAAGGAACAGAAAGAATACATTCAAAATCAGATAGATAAGATTAGAGACTCGATGGAAGATAGACAATCTAGGATAGCCTGGCAAACAATAAACGAAGTGAGTAAAAGAAAGCAAAGCAAACAGCCAAAGCAAAACCGAAAGCAGCAAACCAACAAGAAAGAATAAAACTGTGGCAACAGCACTTCGAAAACCTACTAGGAAACCTACCGAAAACAACACATGAACCAATCACCAGAATAATTAGTAAACAATAAGACATTAAACTAGGACCGTTCACACAAGAAGAACTCGACTCGGTTCTCAGAAAAATTAAAAATAGGAAAGCTGCAGGGCTGGACGAGATTCCCCCAGAAGTATGGAAGACCAGACAATTCGACGACATACTACTCCAACACTGCAATGCAGTATACAACCAACAACCGATAGATAGATGGATGAAGGGATGCATACTCCCCTTCCCTAAAAAGGGGGACCTCGGATAGCCAAAAACTACCGAGGCATAACACTTACATACATAGCAGCCAAAATCTACAATGCCCTACTACGAAACCGCATAGAACCCAAATTCGACAACATCCTTAGGAAAAACCCAAAATGGCTTCCGAAGAAATAGATCCACGACCTCACAAATATTAACCATCCGTAGAATCCTTGAAGGCGTACGGGGAAAAAACCTACAAGCGACATTAATATTTGTCGACTTTACCAAGGCCTTCGATTCCATTCAGAGAGGAAAGATGGAACAAATCCTACTAGCGTACGGAATACCTAAAGAAACCGTAGCAGCAATAACGATTCTCTATAGAAACACCAAAGTAAAAGTACGATCACCAGATGGAGACACAGAATACTTCGACATTGTAGCAGGAGTACTACAAGGGGACACGCTGGCTCCGTACCTCTTTATCATTTGTCTAGACTACGTACTTAGAACATTGATTGACAAAATCAGAGAGAATGGCTTCGAGCTGACGAAGAAAAGAAGCAGAAGGCACCCCGCAAAAACAATTACCGACGCGATGACATAGCGATACTGGCAAATACACCCGACCAAGCAGAAACACTACTGCATAGTTTGGAACGAGCAGCCGCAGTGATGCTGGAGCTTTGGGGAATGCAGCGTACCCCTTTATTGCCATCGCTCCCAGGTCCACTCTGACCCAGCATGGTAGCCCCTAATAGGGCCCTATCTATAGGTTAAATTGAACTAACGGTATACTTATGCTAAACTGAAATGTTTGATTAAATTGAATAGCTTGAAATAGAAATGTTTTTGACAATTAAACTGTGTACTTACATTTAAACTACGTGCTTATGCTAATCTGAATTATTTCAAATAGAACTGTTTTTTGTCATTAAAACTGTGTTTACACTAAACTGAATTGTTTTGACATGTAACTGTGTGTAAACAAAATCTGTACTTATACTAAACTGAATTAGCTGAATTAGAACTGCTTGACTAAACTGAATAGCTCGAAATAGAAATATTTTTTACAATTAAACTGTACTTACATTTAAACTGCTTGCTTATGCTAAGCTGAATTATTTGAAATTGAACTGTTTTGATACTGAAACTATAATTACACTAAACTGAATTGTTATATATAACTGCTTGAATAGTTTGAAATAGAAATGTTTTTGACAATTAAACTGTGTACTCATGCTAAACTGAATTGTTTGAAATAGAACTGATTATTTACATAAAATGGATTTGGCGTTAAATAACCTTCAAAGGTTGATATGCCATAAAACCCAACCAACCAAACCAACCCATCATTTTTCACATCGTTAAATGGTTTCAATTATTTCTATTCAATACGAATAATTCTATGTACTATCAATCATTTGTTTGCACACAGTTTAATGTTTTCAAGTTTTGTTATATATCCATATTTACCCAACCCCTCCGCTCGGGCAGGATATGACCCAAGGTCATTTTTTAAGCGGAGTTTAACAGGTTTGAATTCAGAGTTTTCCTTCTCGTAGACTAGTTGCCTCACCAAGGCTGAAGAACCAGTCTGCCCTACTATTTATCCATAGCTGGAAGGAGAATAATTAGATTCATACCTTTCCGAAGGGTATTAGTGCTATGTGAAATGCAATCAATCTCCTCCTGGATTTGAACTCGTGTCGCCGTGTCCATTTCCTACGACGATAACCATTACACCACAGGCACCTCCCATAAAACCATATAACTGTATACAAAAAATGAGCTTAGGCTTTAAAAAAAAATTATCGACAAAGTGAGTTTAGTTGGTTGGTTGGGTTGTATGGCATATCAACCTTCGTAGTTTATTTAATGCCAAGTATTGCTATATATCAGTACCAATTCAATTACGTATCAGTCATTACACACAGTTAAATGATCAAACAGTTCTATTTCGAACAATTAAGTTTAGCTTGTCAACAAAATTAAATAGTTTCAAGTATGGCTATGTATCATTAGCAATTTGATTTAAGCACTAAAAATTTGTTCATCTAAAGTTAAGTGTAAAACTGTTTTATTAAAAAAAAAGCAGTTTTGTATAAGTACACAGATTAAATGTCAAACAATTCTATTTGACTCATAGAGTTGACCTGGAAGTAATGGCAATGAAGAAGTACTCAGCATTCCCGAAAGCCCCAGTATTAGTGAAGTCTCACCATTAAATTGTCCAGTGTCATAATCAGGACTAATTGGAGGAGTTACCCCTCCGCAGAGATGCAGTCGGTGTACTCTACCGCCCCAGCCGCTGGGGTTTAGAAGGAGGAGGTAAAAGGGAAGTACAATAAAATGCTTGGCTTTGATTTTTCTGTTGAATGGCCTATCAAACTTATTCAATGCTGCCATCTTTGTGGAAGAACAGTAGTGGTACTATCTAATCAGAGCTGTCGGGGTTTATCTTATTTACCAACCCTTCCGCTCGGGTAGGATATGACACAAGGTCAATTTTTAGGGGAAGTTCAACAGGTTTGAATTCAGAGTTTTCCTTCTCCTAGACTAGTTGCCTTACCAAGGCTAAAAATCAGTCTGCCCTACTATTTACCCATCGCTGGAGGGAGAATAATTGGATTCATACCTTTTCCAAGGGTATTAGTGCGATGTGAAATGCAATCAGTCTCGTCCAGGATTTGAACTCGTGTCGCCGTGTTCATTTCCAACGACGATAACCATTACACCACAGAATAAAGAAAGAAAGAAAGAAAAACTATTGCGCAAACTTTTTAGGTTTAATTGTCTAAATTAAATGATTTTTATCATTAAGGGTTTTCGGACTATTGTCTTCAACTTTATTGTCGAGGTTTATACCGAAGTACAACGAACGCTTTTTCGAAATCTCCATGCGTAAAATAACCCTAGATGGGTAGACGTGCCTTTAGAATCAGTCAGTCGACTCGTTGAGACTGTTATTCTACGCGTCCCTTCAGAAATTAATTTGAATAAAGTACTAAATGACATATGTGGGTGTAGATTGGAGTTACTTCTATTCGTCCAGAGTACAATTGAGACACTGTTTGCGAAGCTGTGCACTGTTTTTAAGGACAATATTTAGTGACAAGGCGTCGAGAAAGAATAAGGTTAAAAGGGGATACACTAAAGATGAGAGGAATTTGATGCATAACGAATTGTTTGTTGTAGATATGAAGATAAACATGGCACGATGAGTGGCAGTTAAGCAAGCAGCACTTATATTTAATATGCGTGACCGAAATAGATGAGAAAAAAAAAAAAAAAAAAAAAAAGAAAGAAAGAAAAACTACTGCGCAAACTTTTAAGGTTTAGTTGTCTAAATTTCTCAGACGAAGCTTGATGATTTTTATCATTAAGGGTT
>OY757942.1:46193905-46203905 GCA_963585895.1 Sepioteuthis lessoniana | reverse complement strand
ATAAGTATAGTGTTTTTATTTAAAAAGTTAAATGTCAAAAAAGTTTAGTTAAATACAAAAACAGTTCTATTTGAAACAATTCAGTTTAGCATAAGTACACAGTTTATTTCTATTACAAAAGCGTTCTATTTCAAACTGTTCCGTTTAGCATAAGGACGCAGTTTCAATGTCAAAACAGTCCTATTTCAAGCAATTCAGTTTAACATAAGTACATAGTTTAGTTCTATTTGACCCATAGATAGGACCCTATCAGGAGCTACCATTCCGGGCCAGAGTGGATCCGGGAGCAATGGCAATAAAGCGGTATTTTGCATTCCCCAAAGCTCCAGCATTCCTGAAAATTCACTATCAGATTGTTTGGCATCGTACCCCTCAGCAGAGAAGCAGTAACTGTATTCTACAGCCGTAGCCGACTGGTCAGGTTTGTTGTAGTGTCACGAGCAAAGTGAGCCATCGTGCGACGGTTGTGAATCAATCCGCTGAATGTTCCGCTGTTCAGAAATATCTTTAGATAACACGAAATGATCCGCTCTCTCCCCACGTTGTGTTCTTAATATCCGGACAACGAATCAAACGCTAATCGGAGTCACTTATTATCAAGTTGACGAATGCAACCGTACAATTAAGTAAATAAGAAAAAGTCTACGCCCAGAACAGAGACCAAACAACGAATCAAACGCTAATCGGAGTCACTTGTTATCAAGTTGACGAATGCAACCGTACAATTAAGTAAATAAGAAAAAGTCTACGCCCAGAAAAGAGACCAAACACAGCTTTGCAACAATAACAAAATTTAGCATATGTAAAAAAAGAATTGTTGTTTAAAGGTTTTTCATTCAAAGTTCTTACATAAGCGTCAGATTCTGTCAGAGACTGTCAGTTACTCGTCTAAACCTTAGTGAATGTTCTATTGTCTATTCCCAGAGCAGTCTGGTATAAGGCAATTTTGAATGGCGGTCGTGTTTATTTTTAATAGGGTCGTATTTGGACTTCCATCTCACTTTCTATACTCGAGATTGTTGGGTACAAGGTAATCTTAAACGATTGTTATATGTGTTTTTCTTCACAACGTCGTATTTGGGCAACTTTCTCACTTTCTCAACTCAGGGCAAATTGGTATAAGGTCAATAAAACTCAGAGCCTGGGAGGAGCTGTCACACCACGTACCTTCTCGTTTTCATCTCGATCTACCTTTGTTCTTACCGCTTACTACAATTCTGGTTAATTCATACATACTCGTAACCGGGTTAGGGTCGCCGTGAGGGTTGACTTCTATTAACTATCGGCTTTCGACCGGATTTAGCACCGAAATCCACTTCTGAATTTAGCCAAAAATTTGGACCATTACAATAAACTTGAGAAAGCTTTGTTTTCATGATTCCCTTTGTCATCGAACTTATGACAACTTGCCGACCCATTAAAACATTTCGTAAATTCCGGTAGAATGAAAACAAAACATATTTTTTTCTACACTACACTTCGAATATCCATTATCCTATTACACGTTTGAAGTGTTTTTTCTATTCTTCCAACTTTTTGCAAGTTCTTGTGTTTTGAATCAAAGAACTCCTACCTTAAAGCTTCCCCTCTTTTTTGGTATTGAAGTGTCACGTACAAAGTGAGCCATTGATTGAGACAAGAAATAATCCGGCAAGGTTCTGATTATATGCACGATGAAGTCATCTTTCTATCAGTTTTCGTCCTTTGAAGCGAGGACTCCTTCACTGAAGTTTCCCCATTCACTTGGTTGTTGAAGCATTGAAGTGCTTGAAGTAAGCCATGGATCAGAAAAAGTAATAATCCGAGGGAGTACGATCTGGGCTATACGCAAGATGAAGTCAACTTTTTGTCAGTTCTCGTCATTTGAAGCGAGGACTATTTCACAGAAGCCTCCCCATTCACTTGGTTGCTGAAGCATTGAAATGCTTGAAGTAAGCCATGAACCAGAAAAAGGAATAATACGAGGGCTATATGCAAGATGAAGTCACCTTTTTGCTAGTTCTCGTCATCTGAAGCAAAGAACTCCTTCCCTGAAGCTTCCCCGTTCTCTTCGTTGTTGAAGCACTTCAAGTGCAGAAAATGAGCCATGGATAAGTGTAATATAATGGCGGAGGGATTTCGTTTTATATATCTTGCCTTCGGTTTAATTAGGATGAGAACCTTTCGCTTAGTGCTTGGGTTAGGTGCAACATTAATGCAGGTGTTCACGCGCACGCGGAGAGGATGTGCCATTCAGCGATGTCAAAATAAAAATCCCAGATAGAAATTGGGACCAGGGAATGTGAATGACGTCATGCACCTGAAGCGTGGGCTGAGGATTTTTGGGATTTTAGAAAAAGTCAGTGAGTTGAGTTCGTGCCTCCGAACGAGAGACTCGAGTTTCAGAGCTGGGCGAGGCCAGACGACTTTGTGCACTACGGGCGCCGTGCGTTGGTTGGTTTGAGAGCTGACGATATAAAAGCAGTCAGCATAGAAAGATTGTGTGTCTCCCTCCTCATGTCGAATTACCTTTAACTTGAAGGTAATAAAAAGTTTCGTTCTTGAACCAATTTCTTGAATGTCGTGTATTTCGGATTCCCTATGTCTATTTCACATATCCGTATATTATGGGTATGTTATATAAGAACAATAATCCGAGGGAGTATGATCTGCATTATATGCAAGTTGAAGCTACGTTTTAAATGACATTACTCAATCAGTTTTAAAAAATAACCAATGTCTGGTAGAAGACTAACTGTGAAGAACAAGTACGTATTAGAAATAGCCTACTCAGTTTATAAAGGGGCATCAATCTGACCCCACTCGAACAATTATTCATTTCAAACAGTCAATACTAATCTATTGAACATAATCTCCTACCTTGTCAATGCACCTAATACAAGACTTCTCCGTTGATCCACAAAATATTTTATAAATCAGAACAAACCTCGGTTAAAAACTATGTCAAGATACAGACTTATTGATCAACCTCGTATGTAGATAAGCCAACAAGACTTTAAACTAATGATGAGAAAACATCTGCTTCACAGAAACATTTATTTTTCAAGATAATATTCTCCTTTGTCAATGCACTTAATCTCCGTTAATCCAATGGAATGATGACCCTAAAAAAGTGCTTCCAAATATTTTTAAATAAAAAAGTTATTTCCTTTTAAGTCAAAGATATCGAGTTTTTTAAAAAAAATTGTGGAATATTTAACAAAAACGAATATTATTAATATGGTATTTAGTTTAAAAACACATTAACTTTTCATAAGAAAATATTTTTGGGGCAATTTTTTGAATTATGAAATATACTGAAAATGATCTTTTAATACAAAATGTTTTGGAAACATTCTTTTTACTTTGAAAGTTGTTGCAAATGAAATGATAAATAAAAAAGGTTTTGCAAATGTGTTTAACTATAAAAATATTCTACACAATATTGTTATTTTAAAAATCATTGGAAAGGATTTTAATATAAAACTGCATTGGAAAATATTTTTTGCTAAAAATGCATTGGAAATGATTTTTACTATGAAAATGTATTGGAAATGATTTTTATTATAAAAATGCATTGGAAATGATTTTTATTATGAAAATGCATTGGAAATGATTTTTACTATGAAAATGCATTGGAAATGATTTTTATTATAAAAATGCATTGGAAATGATTTTTACTATAAAAATGCATTGGAAATGATTTTTATTATAAAAATGCATTGGAAAGGATTTTTATTATGAAAATGCATTGGAAATGATTTTTACTATAAAAATGTATTGGAAATGATTTTTACTATAAAAAAGCATTGGAAAGGATTTTTACTATAAAAATACATTGGAAATGATTTTTTACTATGAAAATGCATTGGAAATAATTTTTATTATAAAAATGCATTGGAAATGATTTTTACTATAAAAATGCATTGGAAATGATTTTTACTATAAAAATGCATTGGAAATGATTTTTACTATAAAAATGCATTGGAAATGATTTTTACTATAAAAATGTATTAGAAATGATTTTTACTATAGAAATGCATTGGAAAGGATTTTTCTATAAAAATTCTTTTAAAATGTACTTACAACAGAAATGCATTTGAAATTGTTTTTACAATAAAAATACTTTAGAATAGATTACGATAATAATGGTTTTTACAGTAGAAATGTATTGAAAGGTGTATTTATATATTTGAAACACATTAAAAACGCATTGGAAAATGTTTACGCTGAAAACGCATAGGAAATTATTTTTACTATAAAAATTCATGTGAAATGATTTTAAACTACAAAATGCATTTGAAATGGTTTTTACAATAAAATGCATTGGAAATTATTTTATGATAAGAATTCATTGGAACTGATTTTTATTATAAAAATGCATTGGAACAGACTTTTACTATAAAAAGGATTGGAAATGATTTTTACAATAAAAATTCATTGGAAATTATTTTTAGGTTTGGTTTGGTTTCTTTGTTTTAATGGCATATCAATCTTCGTGGGTTATTTAATGCCAAAGCTATCTTTTTTTTTTTTAGAAGAACAGGATTGATGCTATTTAACCCATAGCTGGGATAATAAGGGGGTTCATACCTTTCCCAAGGGTATTTGTCCGAAAGTGAAGGTAATAGCGCGACTGAAGTTCGAAAAATGTTTTTTATTATTAAAATATATTGGAAATGATTTTTACAATAAAAATGCATTGGAAATGATTTTTACAATAAAAATGCATTGGATATGATTTTTACTATAAAAATGCATTGGAAATGATTTTTTCTATAAAAAAGCATTGGAAATGATTTTTACTATAAAAATGCATTAGAAATGGTTTTTACTATAAAAATGCATTAGAAAAGCTTTTTACTATAAAAATGCATTGGAAATGATTTTTACTATAAAAAAGCATTGGAAATGATTTTTACTATAAAAATGCATTAGAAATGGTTTTTACTATAAAAATGCATTAGAAATGGTTTTTACTATAAAAATGCATTGGAAATGATTTTTACTTTAAAAATGCATTGGAAATGATTTTTACTATAAAATGCATTAGAAATGATTTTTACTATAAAAATATATTGGAAATGATTTTTTCTATAAAATGCATAGAACTGATTTTTACTATAAAATGTATTGGAACTGACTTTTATCGTAAAAATGTATTGGAACTTATTTTACTATAAAATGCATTGGACCATTGTTTTTATTACAAAAGCAACTGCAGATTTGGTAGCATCAAACCGTTTAGCAGTTGATAGAAGACAGACAAACAAACTTTTTACAAATGGTTAATATGGTGTCGAATTTGCTTTAATGAAGAGTGATTAATCAAAGAATGATTGACAGGAAACAATTAATTAGAAAATGGAGGGCGGTGATTGACACAAAAATAAAAAAAGAAAGAAAGGAAAATGATAATTTAATGAAATCAAAAAAATAAAAATGAAAAACTTGAAAAATGAAAGAGAAGTATAAAATGAAATACAGAAGATTTAGTGAAATTGAAATATTCAGTGAGCAACCATTTTGGCCTTTGAATTTCTTCTTCTTCTTCTTCTTCTTCTTCTTCTTCTTCTTCTTCTTCTTCTTCTTCTTCTTCAACCCTAAGTATTTCTTCTTCTTCTTCTTCTTCTTCTTCTTCTTCTTCTTCTTCTTCTTCTTCTTCTTCTTTCAATCCTTGGTTGTTGTTGTTGTTGTTGTTGTTGTTGTTGTTGTTGTTGTTCTTCTTCTTCTTCTTCTTCTTCTTCTTCTTCTTCTTCTTCTTCTTCTTCTTCTTCTTTCTATCTATTTTATTATCTTTCCCCTTTCTTTTTACCTTCCTTTTCTTCTATTTTTCTTCTTCACATGATTTCTTCTTCTTCTACTTCTCCTTCTTCTTTTTTTTCAATCCATAGTATTTCTTCTTGTTCTTGTTCTTCTTCTTTCAATCCTTAGTATTTCTTCTTCTTCTTCTTCTTCTTCTTCTTCTTCTTCTTCTTCTTCTTCTTCTTCTTCTTCTTCTTCTTCTTCTTCAAAAATTTTATCGAATTCCACTCGTACTTCTTTCAGATATTTCTTTTTTTTCTTCTCATCGTTCAATTCTCTTCTTTTTAAATTCCTTCTTTCATTCTATTCTTATAATAATTACTAATTGTACTACTTTTTCTCCAAAGTTTTAATCACCTCTTCTTCTTCTTCTTCTTCTTCTTCTTCTTCTTCTTCTTCTTCTTCTTCTTCTTCTTCTTTCAATTCTATTTTCTTCTCCTCTTTTTTTTACGTTCCTTTTCATTTATTTTTTCATTTTATTTCTACTAATTCTACTTACGCCTTCTTGTTCTTCTTGTCCTTCTATATCAATTCTATTCTCTTCTCCTGTTTTTCTTTTTACATTCCTTTTATTTTATTTTTCTTCAAATAATTTTATTTATGCCTTCTTCTTCTTCTTCTTCTTGCTGACAATTTACCGAATTTACAGGCCATTTTTAATGGTGATGTTGACTTGTGTCGACAGCGTGCGACTGACAGCACCACCTGCCGGCGCTGGCACGCAAAAACGAGCTGATCATTAAAATATGACACTTCAGAATAGTGCGCAGCGCCTCCTGGTGGCGTGAGAGCAAGTCGCTACAGTTGCATCCAATGCTCACGTTGAAATACTGGATTAATTGAGCCTCTTAGCGATTGTCTTTTTGGATCGGATGGCTATCTGCTCGCAAAAGCGTTATAATAGGCTATACGAAATAAGGGAGATAATTACAGTGGAAAAATCAGACATGCATGAGAATGGAGTCGGATATTTCATTATGGGACGCAAATCTGTATGCGTCTGTGTATGTGTGCGTGCGTATGAGTGTACGGAGTTGATATCTGCAATGTATTATATACTGAGTATCTGAATATGTATGGAAAAAGGGAAAATCATCTTATTCACACGAATTCACAAATATTTACTTGAATATAAAATTAAATCTATCTCAGTTTCTCTCTCTCTCTCTCTCTCTCTCTCTCTCTCTCTCTCTCTCTCTCTCTCTCTCTCTCTCTTAATGGAAATACATACATACATACATATATGTATAAATGATAGAATGGCGTTGACGAAGACAACAGTACTTGATGACAATATGCTAGAGATACGCGAAAAACTGACAGTCACTAAGCTCTATTCATTCGGTTTCTACACTATCCTATTATTACACATACACACACACACACACACACATACATATATATATATATATATATATATATATATATGTGTGTGTGTGTGTGTGTGTGATCAATCACTGATATTGGGTATTCTTTTTCTTAGAAATATTGGAAACTTGAGCACTTTGGTATCCGATAAGGCAAAATGTAAACAAACGAATGCTTTCTGATTCCCGAGCTGACGTATGACGCCAGCGGGGTGAGTGGCATGATACTAAGTCTAACATCAAGTTAGGCGGGTTTCAATTCCAGCTTAAGCGTCTTACGTGTGAAGCCATATTTAAAAGTTGTGATACAACGAAACAGTCTGCTTGTGGTTGACTATATATATATATATATAAAGAACTATAAGTAAAATATTCCGTCACTTACGATGAGAATGACGATGGTTCTGGGGTAAAATGTCCAATTGACGTAAATTCAACCGGGTCTCGATTCCAGTTTGAAGCATCCCGCCTGTCTAACCACACTGAGGAGTTGTGATTCAGAGAAACAGTGCGTCTGTGAATTATATATACATATATATATATATATATATATATGATCGCAGAGACGAGAATCGGACAGTCATCAAATATCTTTGTCTGTACATTATCCTTAGATATATATTATTTATTTTGAGAACATTTTATTTACAAATACAGCAAACAACATTATTAGTATATATATATATATATATATATATATATATATATATATCATCATCATCAAGTCACGCTGATAGCACGCTGATAGCCTCTCTCTCCCCATCCGTCCCTATCATACATTGCTCCCGGTAGGTCCTCCAAACTACTTCTAGGGTCTGCACGGAGATGTTGTAAATAGGTTTTTGCTGGTCGGCCAACACAGCACGTCCCTATGTTGAAGTCCATTGAAGAACGTCAATTATGAATTCGTCCTTTTTTTCTTCAACAGTGTTCTGCACGTCTTATTTGTTCATCTTACTTGAATGGTTTTGGGGATTGGAAGTAAGTGGCCATACAGCTGTTGTTTCGTGGGGTGTAGTTTCGAGGATTTGTTCCAAATAGCACGTAGCTTTCTTGTGTCGTTCCCATCTAACCTTTTCTTCATGCGTTTTGTTTGCACCCATGCAGTGCATCCATACAGTACTATATATATATATATATACTCTGTCTAGCTAAGGGCAAATTGTTGGCCAGACTGGGTTCTTTAGCCTTAGTTAGGCAACGTGTCGAGGAGAAAGAAGAAGAAGAAGAAGGAGGAGGAGGAGAAGAAGAAGAAGAAGAAGAAGAAGAAGAAGAAGAAGAAGAAATACTAAGGATTGAAAGAAGAAGAAGAAGAGGAATTCAAACCTGTTAGACGCAACTTAAAAATGACCTTGTGTCACATCCAGCGCCTATGGAGGGGTTGTTATATATATATATATATATGTGTGTGTGTGTGTGTGTGTGTGTGTGTGCGGTTTTGTTGATGATGGTTAGATTATATATCTTATAGATGTTCTTGTCTTCAAGAAGTGAAATAATTTTGTCGACGTACCTCTGTTTGTGCATGATTACAACGCCACCACTTTTGTTGGCGGGAGAGATGATGATGTTCGGGTTTTGGGTTAGGTTGGTCAATGCTTGTGTATACCTTTTGGGGAGTGATGATTCATTTGATTGTGAGATAGCGGTGAATATATTTCCTCGGATAAAACCTTTGGAAAAATCGGTGTCGTAGTTTCGGTAATTGTCAATTATGGTGTTTGTAGTGATGTTTTTGCATATGCTTGTAATATATATATATATATATATATGTGTGTGTGTGTGTGTGTGTGTGTGTGTGTGTGGTTAGGCAGCAGTCCTTCATTTAAACAGGTTTTATTAAGTAATAGACACAGGTGCATCCGGTCGAGAAATATCAGGATATAACCATGACCGTGGACGGGTTGATTAAGTGCGGTTTGTGACGCCCACAAAAGGAAAGTGGGTGTCGAACAATTATATAAAATTATAAAAAACAATTATAAAAACAATTATAAAAAACCTAAAAACTTTTTAAAAATCCTATGCCAACAACCGCTGATGATGGCCTATGAAATGTTTGAAAGGGCTCGGGACAATATCGGTAAATTTCTCATCCAACTCCGACCTAAAACCAAAACACTTGTCAGGAAACTTGGAAGGATCCCAAAAAATATATATAGACAAAATGTGTCTTTATTATTTAATCAGAACTGGCCGATTGGCGTAATTAGTAGAGTGTTCGCCAATAGTCCGGGAGACCTGGGTTCAATCCCAAGTCGCGTCATACCAAAGACTTTAAAAATGGTACTTGATACCCCCTTGATTAACGCTCAGCATTATAAGGTACGTATCTAGGGTAAAGTGGAGCAATCAAGGTAAAGAAGTAGCGCCCTTCCCTTCACCTCAGTGTAGTAGCTATTGAAAAGGGAGCCTTCTGGTTGCCCTCGACTACGGTCACCAACTTTACTTTATTTATTATTTAATCAAAGATACTTATCTCCTAATTATATAAAACACAAGTATAGGATTCCGTGTGTACACTTGTGTGTCTGTCTATAGAATATTTATAAAAGAAAGAAAGAAAAGAAAGAAAGGAAGCAATAGACAAAAAACGGAAGGTTAAATTTCTGATGATTATTTTTTGTGTAATCTTTAAAGAAAGAAAAAATTAAAGTGAAAAAGAAAGAAAAAAAAGAATGAATCCTCATACGAAAAAAGTCTGGAAACTTATCATATGCACCTCGTATCAACCTTTGTGGGTTACTCAATGCCAAAACTATCCTTGTGAAAGAAAAGTAGCGCTATTTCTTAAACGTAAACGAGTGTTGATAAATTGTTAGAATAATTTGCTTGGTTTGGTTTTGTTT
>OY757942.1:46161197-46193705 GCA_963585895.1 Sepioteuthis lessoniana | reverse complement strand
TATCCCCTCCCACTCTTATGTGTCTATTCTAGTTTTTTTATCAAAAAGATCTGAAGAAGTCCTGTTAATTTTTTTCGTGTAATTGGAAATTTCAAAAATGCGTAACAGGATAGAAATAAATTTATAATCCTATGTGACCGGTTTCGGTGTTTTTTCTTTAAGAAAGTATATATATATATATATATATATATATATATATTGTGTGCTTTAGCAGCAAGTCTTCATATTTAGATGTTTAAGTCTTTTTGCTTCGTTTCGTATGTTGGGATCCAAATGGTGGAGAAAGTGTCCCATATTTACCAAAGCGCTTTCAACTATGTCTCTGGTTGTCCCCAGGGAAATTATTGGTTTTGTTTTCGGTGTGAATTTTGTTTATTTGGGAGTTTTACTCTTATATATGGTTAATCCATTTAGTTATATATATATATATATATATATATATATATATATATATATATATATATATAATATTCATGATAAGCCTGACGCATTTTTAACCCCAAATTTCTTTCCAAATCCAGAATC
This sequence comes from Sepioteuthis lessoniana, assembly GCA_963585895.1. NCBI lineage: Eukaryota > Metazoa > Mollusca > Cephalopoda > Myopsida > Loliginidae > Sepioteuthis > Sepioteuthis lessoniana. The sequence continues at coordinate 46,193,180 of OY757942.1, read as the reverse complement.
TGAGTTGGAAGATGTAATGCATGGAATTCTCTTGGTCTTTGAGATCCAAATAGATTACCAAATCGCAACAAGAAAACTTGACCTAATTCTAATTATAAAGAAATAAAGAATTTGTCATTTAGTGAATTTCGCCGTTCCTATAGAATCTGAATCCCATTGCATTTCCTTTTCAATATTAATTCTTTATTCGAGATTCTTATTTTTTCCATTTTCGGCAAAAAATCCTCATATTATCCATATAAATGAATTAGTCTATATTTTCTGATGACTTTTTAAATCTGTTGCCTGACTTGTATTAACTCAGTGTATAATTCAGGGGTAAAATCGATATATTGGTTTTGTTTTGTTTTATGGCATATCAATTATTGTGGTTTATTTATGCCAAATCCATTTATAGATATAAACATTTCTATTTCAAACAATTCAGTTTATCGTAGGTACACAGTTTCAATGTCAAAAACAGTTCTGTTTAAAAAATTTAGTTCATTGGTTTGGTTTGGTTTGGTTTTATTACATATCAACCTTTGTAGGTTATTTAACGCCAAATCAATTTTTACGTTATCAGTTCTATTTAAAAACAATTCCCTTTAGCATAAGTACACAGTTTAATTGTCAAAAACATTTCTACTTCAAACTATTCAGTTTATTCAAGTAGTTATATATAACAATTCAGATTAGTGTAAGTACAGTTTCAATGTCCAAAACAGTTCAATTTCAAATAATTTAGTTTAGCATGAGCACGCTATTTAAATGTAACTACAGTTTAATTGTGAAAAACATTTCTCTTTCGAGCTATTCAGTTTATTCAAGCAGTTCTAATTCAACTAATTTAGTTTAGTAAAAATACAGATTTTATTTTACACACAGTTAAATGTCAAAACAGTTCTATGTTAAGCAATTCAGTTTTGTGTAAATACAGTTTCAATGTCAAAAAACAGTTCTTTTTCAAATAATTCGGTTTAGCATAAGCACGCTGTTTAAATGTAAGTACGGTTTAATTGTCAAAAACATTTCGTTTTCAAGCTATTCAATTTAGTCAAACTATTCAGTTTAGCATAAGTATTTAACCCATAGATAGGGCCCTATAAGGTGCCGGGCCAGAGTGGACCTGGGAGCAATGGCAATAAAGGGGTACTCCGCATTCCCCAAAGCTCCAGCATCAATGGAACCTCACCATCATATTGCTTAGTGTCATATCTAGGACACTCGTTGGGAGGGGGGTCTGGCAGTAGGTGTAGATATGGGTTGGGAACTTGATGCAAGTGCAGATTTAAAAGTACGGTCGGGATAAAATATATTGGCACTAGGGTTTGACATGACTAGCCGATATATCGGATCGGGCCCAATCCGACCGCCCCTCTGACCAAGTAAGGGCCAAAGTGATGTGTTGCAAGCCATTGACCACTCTGTCGCCGGATCAATGACTGCTCAACCACCAGGGATCCGTCCTAGCGCCTTTCGGGTCGCCACCCACGGCTAACAGGTGGCCTCATTGAGGGGGGGACCCATCTGCAGAGGTGCAGTCGGCGTATTCTACAGCCCCAGCCGCCAGGGAGGAAATTTAGTTCAGTGTAATTTTGCAGTTCAAATGTCAAAAAACAGTGCTATTTCAAACAACTCAGTTTAGCATAAGTACAGTTAAATGTAAAAAAAAAATCCAGTTTAGCGTACGTACACAGTTTAATTGTCAAATCATTTCAATTTCAAACAATTCAGTTTAGCAAAAGTACACTGTTTGGTTTGATCCATAGATAGAACCCTATCAGGTGCTACCACTCCCGGTTAGAGTGGACCCGGAAGGGATGGCAATAAAAGGTACTCTGCTTAGCCCAAGGCTCCAGAATTACTGGAGCCTCACTGTCAGATTGTTTATTGTCATATCCAGGATACTCATTGAGTGGAGTCTTATCCCTCAGCAAAGATGCAGTCAGTGTATTCTACAACACTTGTCGACTGCGCCCTGTGTTTTTGGATTTTTGCCTCTGGTCTAATTAGTCCTTCAGCTTGTAGTTTTCAGGTGAAGTATATGAGTTGCTCCGAAATTTAGAACTTTTTCAGACATTCTAACGAAAGCATGGACAGCTATCAATAGGCTATCGATTATATGGAAATCAGACCTAACCGATAAAATGAAACGCAGTTTCTTCCAGGCAGCGGTTGCATCGATACTGCTATATGGATGCACTACATGGACTCTAACAAAACGGCTGGAAAAGAAGCTAGACGGCAATTACACAAAAATGCTGCGCGCAATCTTGAACAAGTCCTGGCGGCAACACCCCACAAGACACCAACTGTACGGCCACCTGCCTCCTATTACGAAAACTATTCAAGTTAGACGAACCAGACATGCAGGACACTGCTGGAGAAGCAGGGACGAGCTCATAAGTGATGTACTCTTATGGACGCCTACACATGGCCGTGCAAAAGCAGGACGACCAGCACGAACATACATTCAGCAACTATGTGAGGATACGGGATATTGTCCAGAAGACCTGCCGGAGGCGATGAACGACAGGGAAAAGTGGCAAGAGAGGGTTAGGGATATCCGTGCTAGCGGCACGACATGATGATGATGATGAATTGTAAATTATTTGAATTAAGAATAGTTAATTGAAGCTATAATTGTTTTCTAAGGATTATTAATTACTGAAAAACATATAATGATGTGCATACAAATAACTATTATTAAATAGAAATATTTAATTGAAACTATTTAATTATTAGTACTAGATAAAAAAAAGTTGAAACCATAAAAACTTTGTGCAAATTATTTGTATTAGATTGGAATACTTTATACCGTATAACTGTGTGCAAAAAAATCTGGAGAAACAACGATACAGAATTGTAAGTATGATCATAATTCATGCTCGTAAAATAACCATTGACAAGTTTGTATGCCGTAAAATCAATCAATCAATCAACTGGCCCTTTTCCTTTCTATGCATATCATTATTTTCAAATTTGTTATTCTGAAATGTCCCTTCATAAAATACCCTTTCTCTTTAATTGGTCTAACATCCGGCATTATGTCCCTGATTACTTTATAGATGCTTAGTCACTTCCTGTTCAGGAATTGTCTTCCGGTTTTCACTTTACAGTGCCATCATTTTCCGTCGCTATTGGTAATCGCTATTGATATAACATCGGCAGCAGTCAATTGTTTCAATCCGGGTCTCAGTGTTTGAATATGAACTCGCGTACGGCAATTTCGATCGGCCAGTGTTTCATCAAGAAATAGGAAGATTCAAGACGCGGGAAGAGGATAATCAATATCCGAATAGAAGGTATAAATTATATTTGAACATGAAAGAAAGATGGTGGCCTTTGATAGAAAGAGATTTATTTAGTAATCATAGTCACATAAAAGAATACAATCGAACAAATTCCAATAGAGATCGATGTAATTAACAGTGACAGTGAATAAACTAATGAAATCTTTGACCAGTTAAGTGATTAGACTAATTGGTAAAGTGTTCGTCAATAGCCCGGAAGACTGGGGTTCAATCCCAGGTCGAGTAATATCAAAGACTCAAAAAATTGGACTTGATACCCCTTTGCTTAACACTCAGCATTATAAGGTACTATCAAGAGTAAAGTAGAGCAATCCAGGGAAAGGAGTAGCGCCCTCCACTACATCTTGGTATAGTAGCTGTTCATAAGGGAGCCTTCAGGTCACCCACTTATATATATATATATATATATATATAATTCTGAAAATGAATTTGAATGTGTTTTTGGTTAAGCTTTATGGCATATCATCCTTTGTAGGTTATTTTATGCCAAATCATTTTTTATACAAATAATCAGTTCTATTTCAAACAATTCAGTTTAACGTGAGTACACAGTTTAATTGTCAAAAACACTTCTATTTCAAGCTATTCAGTTTAATCCAACAGATCTAAATCAAACAATTTTGTTTAAGATAACAATATTTTTTGTTTACACTTACGTAAATGTCAAAACAATTCTATTTCGAACAATTCAGTTTAGCTTGAGAATAGTTTCAATGTCAAAAACAGTTCTATTTCAAACAATTCTGTTTAGAATAAGTTCGCAGTTTCGATGACAAAATAGTTCTATTTCGAGCAGTTCAGTTTAGCATTAGATACGCAGTTTAAATGTAAAAAACAGTATAATCAAGAAACTATGGTTTAATTCTATTGGACCAATAGATAGGGCCCTGTCAGGTGCTACTACTCCGGGCCAGAGCGGACCTGGGAGTGATGGCAATGAAGGAGTACTCTGCATTCCTTAAAGCTTCACTATTACTGGAACCTCGCCATCATATTGTTTAGTGTCATATTCATGACACTCGTTGGCGAGTGGGGACTTACCTTCTGCAGAGATGCAATCAGTGTATTATACAGCCCCAGCCGATTGGGCAAATTTGTGTGGGTATATATATATATATATATGTTCTATATAGAGCCAGGAATAAAGTCCAATTGAACATCTTAGAGGCGATCTATATTGCTTGAGTTCGCCCCTCTCTATGTAGACAAAGAAACGATCATACTTTACATATGTTGAGCGGTGTCCTCGTGGTGTAATGGTTAAAGCGATGGACTGCGGAATCGTAGTAAGTTCGAACTCCAGTTGCGCTATTACGTTCACTTTCGGGCAAATACCCTTGGGAAAGGTATGAACCCCCTTATCCTCCCAGCTATGGGTTAAATAGTACTACTGCTGTTCTTCTAGGAGAATAGATTTGGCATTAAATAACCTACAAATGTTGATATGCCATTAAACCAAACCAAACCAAACCATTTACATACACTGGGGGACGTTTTAAGTACTGGTGTGACATAGTTTTTCATAATTATTTTCTCTCTCCCCGTCACGCAGTCGTCTCATGCTTTAAAATAAATTACTCATTCTTCCGGCGCTTTGCAGGAATAGAGCCGGACGAAAGGGCCCTCGCTATTTTTTATTTTTTAGAATTGTTTTGTCTCCCTTTTACTGATGATTCCGTTAATCTTTTGTCTTTATATATATATATATATATATATATATATATATATATATATATCATAAATTAAAAAAATGTTCAAACACATATTTGTACTCACCAATATATATATATATATATATATATATATATATATTGTCATCCACAGACAGACCTGTTTCGTTCAATCAGAACTCTTCAGTGTGGCTAGACAGGATAGATTTCCGAAGCTGGGATCGAAACCCGGTTAACTCAAACACCACCGCAAATGAGTTTGAATGTGGTACTTTAGGTTTTATTTCATATATGTGCTCTGCTAGCAAACTGGGTAGAGTGTTCGCCAATGGCCTGGGAGCCCGACGTTAAATCCCAGTTCGAGTCAAACCACAGACTCAAAAAATGGTACTTGATACCTCATTGCTTAACACTCAACATTATAATGTACGTATCAAGCAGTGAAACATTATAGGGTACGTATAACGAACATTATAAGGTACGTATCAACATTATAAGGTACGTATCAAGTAGAACAATTCTCAGTATAGAACCTGTTTAAAACGGAGCCTTCGGCTCACACTTGACTTTGGTTACCAACTTTAATAATATACCTGGTGAATTCAATAAGTTTCCAGACTTTTTTTGTACACGCATTTAAAGTTGTCGTAGACACTTGAAAATTCAGTATGTTATTGCAATACATCTTATGGGATGACTGTTTTCAGATTCAAATGAACAGCTACAACAGCAATTGGAATACATACTACTAAAACCTGATTGTCACACCTGGTGAATTTTAAAAATACAATCTGGCCGGGAGGACACTTTAGAAGAATGATATGCAATAAAATTTGTTTTAAACTTGAAAAAAAATGCCACAGAAACTACGTATGGAATGATTCAGACAGCTTTTCGGGCATCTTGCATGAATCGAGCATCAGTTTTTGAGTGGCATAAGAGATTCAAGGAAGGTATGGAGTCTCTGAAGGATAATGAGAGGTGTGGGAGGAGTAAGGAAGTCAATAGACCAGAGTTGATTGGCAAAAGGGTTAGGGTTAGGGTTATTCTGTTAATCTATCTATCTATCCATCTATCTATCAAAACGGTAAGGACAACAAGTCGGCTGGAGCTGTAGAATACACCCACTGCACCATCCCCACAACAAGTGTCCTGGATATGATACTAAACAATCTAATCGTGAGGTTCCAGTGATAATGAAGCTTTGGGGAATGCGAAGCACCCCTTTATTGCTTTCTCTCCCAGGTCAACTCTGGCCCAGAGTGGTAGCATCTGATAGGGTCCTATCTATGGGTCAAATAGAACTAAACTGCATACTTATGAAAAAGTTAATTGCTTGAAATAGAACTGTTTTTGACATGTAAACTGCGTACTCATGCGAAACTGAATTGCTTGAAATAGAACTGTTTTTGACATTTAAATGTGTGTTAACAAAAACGATACTTATACTAAACTAAATTGTTTGAATTAGAAATGTTTGAATAAACCGAATAGCCTGAAATAGAAATGTTTTTGACAAATAAACTGTGCACCTAGGCTAAACTGCATTGTTTGAAATAGAACAGTTTATTTGTATAAAAATGGATTTGGCATTAAATAACCTATGATGTGTGATATACCATAAGACCCAAATAAGCAAACAATCAATAAACCATATCAATCTATCTATCTATCTGGTAATTATAGCCATATCTATCTATCTATCTATCTCATTGTTTTCAAATCTATCTATCTATCTATTTAACTATTTTTTGTCCTTTTCTTCATCCTTACCTCTTTCTTTCTTTTCCCGGCCAGCACTGTGACATCCACTGACCATTGCAATCAGTATATCTTCACCCCAATCAACTTGTTTTAAGCTCTAGTGGATCAGCGTTTGTGTGGGGTCATTTCGACGGAAACAGGCCAAGACTTATTTCTATGCTTCGATTGGTGAGACTGTCTTCTTCAGGTAACAAACAGGTCTCATCCCTCTTTCAGTCCACCCCCTAACCGCATCGAGTAGGTTGCTAACCTTGACATTAAATTCAATCTCTCAGCTTTTCACTCAGTCCGGGACAGCTGACGTATATACAGGCTCCATCTTGCCTTGTAGTCTCAGGAGTTTGTGCTCTAGGAAAGAAGAAAAAGAATGAAAAAGAGGAGGAGAAGGAGGAAGAGGAGGAGGAAGAGAAGAAGACGGGGGAGGGGGAAGAGGAGGAAAAGAAGTTGGAGGAGGAGAAGAAGAAGAAGGAGGAAGAAGAGGAGTAGGAGAAGCAGGAGGAGTAGGAAGAAGAAGAAGAAGAAGAAGAAGGAGGAGGAGGAGGAGGAAGAGGAAGTGAAGGTGGAGAAAGAAGAATAAGAAGAGGGTGGAGGAAGAGAAGAAGAAGAAGAAGAAGAAGAAGGAGGAGGAAGAGAAGAAGGAGGAGAAGAAAGACAACAAGCAGAAGAAGAAGAAGAAGAAGAAGAGGAAAATGAATGAAAGATTGTATGAAAGTGAGTACAACGAAAAGAAAATAAAGAACAATTAAAAGTAACATGAAAAGAAAAAGAAAAAAAGAAAAACAAAAGAAAAACAAAAAAGAACGAAGGAAAGAAAGAAACAGAACGAAATAAAGGATAAAAAAATTAAAAAAGAAAAAAAAAAGAAGATTAAAACAAAAGAAAATAAGAAAGAAAAGAGAAAAAATATAAAAATTAGAATGTAGAGAGAAAAGTAAAGGTCATTGCAAAAAAGAAAGATAAAAAGGAAGGAAGGAAGGAAGGAAGGAATAGAGTGAAAAAGAATAAAAAGAAAAGGAAAATGAAAAAGATAAAGATATGTGGTAAAGAAAGAAGGCAAAAAAAAAGAAAGAAAGAAAAAAGAAAGAAAGAAAGGAATGAAAGAAGAAAAAGAACTAAAATAGATAAATAAAGAAAAAAAACAAGAAACAAATGAAAGAATAAAATTAACGAAATTAAAAGAACAAATCTGAAAGAAGAGAAAGAAAATTTAACAAATTTAGATGGGGAAAAGGAAATAGATAGATAGATAGATAGATAGATAGATAGATAGAAGAGAATGAAAGAAGGAAAGGATAAGAAAGAAAGAAAGAAAGAAAGAAAGAAAGAAAGAAAGAAAAGGGTTGGGAAAAGAAAGAGAGAGAGAGAGGTTAGAAAGAAAGAAAGAAAGAAAGAATGGAGAAGGAAAAAACGGAAGAAAAAGAACAAGATAAGATAAAAAAAATGAGAGATAAAAAGAAAATTTTAAGGAGGAAAGAAATATTGAAGGAAAAAAAGTCGAGCAAATAAAAGAAAAACGGAATAAATAAAAAAAAGAGAAGAGGTAAGCAAATGGAAGAGAAAAGAAAATTTAGGAAGAAAATTTGATGAACAAAAAAGGTTTGGAAAGTAGGAAAAGGGGAGGAAAGAGGAGAAACGCTAGGAAACTGGACGGAAGGAAAAAGAGATAGATAGATAAATAGATAGATTGATAGATAGATGGATAGAAAATCTGACAGATAGTTAAATATTGTATCTTTAAAGTTATCTAAATCATAATTAAAAAACTCCCATCGATTGTTGATCTGTTTATAATAAAGTTCTTTTAGAATGGTAAAGTTAGTTTATTTGTTTAAATGGCATGTCAAACCTTGATGGTTATTTAATGCCAAATCATGTTCACACACACACACACACTCACATACATATATATATATATATACATTATAAGTGTGGTTTGTTTGTCGGTTGGTTTCGGATGGTTTCTTTGTTTAATGGCATATCAACCTTTGTAGTTTATTTAATACCAAAGCCATTCTCCTAGAATAACAGTAGTGGTACTATTTAACCCATAGCTGGGAGGATACGGGGGTTCATACCTTTCCCAAGAGTATTTGTCCGAAAGTGAACGTAATAGCACCCGAGTCTCGTTAATCAATTAAAGAGACCATCATTCTTGGCCTTGTGCCAGACTAAACAAAACATATTATAGAATTAATAGGGCACCCACAGTGTAATGGTGTTCAACAAATACGATCCCGCAGTTCATCGCTTTAACCATTACACCACGAGTTAAATGGTTTCAAGTATTGATATGTAATACAAACAATTCTATCAAATATTAATCATCTGTTTGCACATAGTTAAATGGTTTCAAGTATCGCTATTTAAAGTTAGAAATTCTATTTATCAAATATTCTTATCGTATACGAACGAATTTTTATACAAATTACAACTACTACAACCTGGGTTCAACCCCAGGTCGAGTCAAACCAGAGACTCAAAAATGGTACTTGATGCTAACTTGCTTAACATTCAGCATTATAAGGTAATGATCAAGGGTAAAGTGGAGCAATCCAGAGAAAGGAGTAGCGCCCTCCCCTGCATCTCGGTGTTGTAGCTACCGAAAAGGGAGCCTTCGGGTCGCCCTCGACTAAAGGGAGACAACTTTACTTTTTTTTTAGTACTACTAATAAACAAGTAACTTATAAGAAATAACTGTTAATACTAATCATTAGTGAATGATTGAACAGTTCTTTTTGGATGGGAACCTAAAATATAGTACCGATTTGGATCTGATCTATGGTTCAAATTGAACTGTATATTTATTCATTGCTCTTGAATTCATATAAGTGATTAATACTAAAATGTATTAGATTGCAATACTTGAAACCATTTAACTGTGTGCAAACAATAAATTTCAATATTTGTACCATTGAACTGTGTGTATACAAATGTTCTCTGGGTCATTTAAAAATAATTTTATCTACAAACAATAACGTTACTAACAAATCTTATATAAGTGTGTGTGTGTGTGTGTGTGCGCGCGCGCGCGTTTGCGGACAGAATGTAGCATAAAATAACCGACAAGGTTTGGAATGCCATAAAACAATAAAATCAAATCAAACCAATCATTGGTTTGGTTTGTTTGGGTTTAATGGGGTATCAAACATTGTAGATTAGCTTATGACAAATCCTTTATATATATATATATATATATATATAAAACGGCTGGAGAAGAAGCTAGACGGCAATTACACAAGAATGTTGCGAGCAATATTGAACAAGTCCTGAAGGCAACACCCCACAAGGCACCAACTATACGGCCACCTGCCTCTCATCACGAAAACTATCCAAGTTAGACGAACCAGACATACAGGACACTGCTGGAGAAGCAGGGACGAGCTCATAAGTGATGTACTCCTATGGACCCCCACATATGGCCGTGCAAAAGCAGGACGACCAGCTCGAACATACATACAGCAGTGATGTGAGGATACGGGATGCAGCCCTGAAGACCTGCCGGAGGCGATAAACGATAGGGATAAATGGCGAGAGAGGGTCAGGGATATCCGTGCTAGCGGCACGACATGATGATGATGATGATTATGATGATATATATATATATATATATTCAATATATGTGATTTCTAAACATATTTAGTAGTTAACATTTTTAAATACCCCTGGCCTCATTCTTTTTCACTTTTTTCTATCTTATACGAGCAATTTTATTTACTATTATTCATTTGTTTGCACACAGTTGAATGGTTTCAAGTATTGCTATGTATCACTAACAATTCAATTGTCATCACTCATTTGTTTACATACAGTTAGGTGATAAACAGTTCTATATCAAATACGTCAATTTAAGACGAGTCATTCGTTTGCACAGAGTTTAAATGTCAAACGATTCTATTTAATCCACAGATAGGATCCTATCAGGTGCTACCACTCCGGGCCAGAGTGGACATGGGAGCGATGGCAATGAAGGGATACTCCACATTCCCCATAGCTTCAACATTACTGGAGCCTCACCATCTGAGTGTTTAATATCATATCCAGGACATATCCAGGGAGAGAATGACTCCTTTGCAGAGAAGCAGTCGGTATTATTTGCAGCCCTAGCCAACTGGACCAAAACCAATCATTCTATGTCCATATTAATTTTCTTTGTTGTCGTTTCTTAAAAGTTTTTTTTTGTGCACACGGTCCTATCCAATAGAAATAATTTTTCAACAAATCCATTTGACCAATAGATGAGACCCTAGCAGTCTCGGCCCAGTCGACTGGAGCTGCATAATGTACCGACTACATCTGTGTAGATGGGTAAGACCTCCCCGCCAAAGTGTACTGGATATGACATTAAACATCCCGATGGTGAGGCTCCTGCAATGCTTCCGATAGGATCCCATCTATTCGTCAAATATTCGATATCTAAACTGAGCGCAAACGAATGACAAAGAGAATACGGAGAGAAAAGAGTATAAAATAGAAAGAAAGAAAGAAAGAAAGAAAGAAAATAGAAAAGAAAATGGTAAAAAAAAAGAAAGAAGAAAGTCGAGGAAAAGAAAGAAAGAAAAAAAAGGAGAATGAAAGAAAGAAAAAAAAAGAGACCAACAGAATGGGGAAAAGAAAGAATGAAAAAAGAAAAAAAGAAAGATGAAAATGGAAAAAAAGAGAAATAAATAGGTGAAAAAGAAAAAGAAAAAGAGAGAAATAACAAAAGAAAATCGGAAAAATAAATAAATGAATAAATAAATAAAGAATGAGAGAAAGAAAGAAAGAAAAGAGAAAAGTAGAAAAGAGAAAGAAAGAAAACGGCAAAAAGGAAAGAAAACGGCAAAAAAGACAGAAAGTTGGGGAAAAGAAAGGAAAAGAAAGTTGGGAGAAAGAAAGAAAAAAGAAAGGAAGAAAGTTGGGAGAAAGAAAGAAGTAAAGAAAGAAATTGAGAAGAAAGAAAGAAAGAAAGAAAGAACTGGGGAAAAAGAAAGAAACAAATTTAGGAATAAGAAAGAAAGAAAGAAAGAGGGGAAAAACGAAAGAAAATGAGAACAAAGAAAGAAAGGAAAGTGAGAAAGAAAGAAAGAAAGAAAGAAAGAAGCAAAGATAGAATGTGATATCAAAGAAATCCACTAGCTTGAATTCCAGACCCCAAAGCGGTTAGTTTGTTACGGTCGACACTAGGATGAACCAACTTGAGATTGAGAAGCTAACAATGCCACAAGTGATTAGAATCGAATTGCGAACGGCCATAGCAGTCAATGGATATGAATCTGATGTCGTCTAAATGCCATGTCACATTCAAATCTGAATTTCTTTGACTCCGATGCCGTCATAAACCGGGGAACGCGTTTCACAATTCGACGAACCGGACCATCTTCTGGCGTCGTGACCTCTTCTCAAGAGTCTCCAGGCTCTTGCAGAGTCTTTCTTTCGGCAGTCGACCGAACGTGCCTTTTTCCGGACCGAAAATTCCGCTTCCTGTCAGATGCCAAATTTGGTGGAATTACAGGAACATTTCGAAAGTCGTTGCGCACAATACATGCTCGCGTCTCGCAGGAGCAAGTCGTCGATGAAGCGAGCAAAATACCTTGTGATCACATGAATGCCAAGAGATCAACGAGGCATTTCGCAAGTTTTGCCAAGTCTGACACAAGGTCAAGCAAAAAGGGCACTCTGAAAATATTCAGTTCAAACAATGTCTTTTTTTTAAGCGAACATCGTTCCACTTTCTAAATTGATACTCATCTTAAAATAAATTGGCACAAGGCTATTAACGTAGGGTACTCTGAGAAAATCAAGTTTTTTGCATATACAAATAGTTTTTGAGGTGAGTTTTCTGAACATTGTTCTACTTATTAAATTCATTCTGAGTGTGGTATAGTCTGACACAAGGCCAAGGAAATAGGACAATGTGAAAAAAACATCGTTTCAATGCATTTATTAAATGTATATAAAACTCACTATCGTCTGGCACAAGGCGCATCCTATCCCAGATTTTTAAGTATTTGTTGAACACCATTACACTGTGGGTGCCCTATTAATTCTATAATATGTTTTGTTTAGTCTGGCACAAGGCCAAGAATGATGGTCACTTTAATTGATTAACGAGACTCGGGTGCTTCGGGTGGTAAAATGGTCGGGAAATCTTCATGAGTGACTTCAAGTCTGTTTGGATGGATTATTCATATGGTCTTGTGCCACATATAAGTAAAAAGCTGAGTATATTAGAAAGGAGACAAAATTGCTTAAATTATTGGGACAATGAATGACAGAGCCGACAAAGAGTTCGGATCTAAATCAAATGCAAAATTCAAGGTAGACATTTTTTTTTTAAAGTTCCATGCGAAGTCTCCATCTTCCAAAGAAAATTAGTAAAATCCAGGCCTGAAAAAATTAAAGTTGTTACAAAATATCGAGGAGTGTTAATTAAAACAATAGAAAGAAAATCTATTAATTGTCATTTGGGAAAGTTGGAACCATTTTGATAACGAATACTCCTTTAAATTCGTGAAATCCATGTCTGAAATAATTAAGTCTATCATAAAAGCTCAAAGAAGGGTCAATTGAAACAATAGAAAGAAAATCTATTCATTGTCAATTGGAAAAGTTGGAACCACTTTGATAAAGAATATTGCTTTAAATTAGTGAAATCCACGCATGAAAGAATTAAGACTGTCATAAAAACTCAAAGAAGGTCAATTGAAATAATAGAAAGAAAATCTATTAATTGTCATTTGGGAAAGGGGGAACCATTTTGATTAGGAATATTGCTTTAAATTCGTGAAATCTACTCGAGAAAGAAATAAGACTGTCATAAACGCTTGGACAGACGCAATTACAAATTAATTTTAAATTTGTGTCCATGAATTCTATCATTTTTTTTTTATTTCTTGGTCTTGGAAAAATAAAAAAATTATGATTTAATTCAGTTTGTTTAAGGAATGTTATATACACCTACCATATTCAGCTATTAAAGAAAAATGTTTTCGGTCTTATCTGTTATAAGTTTATTTACTGCTAAATAAAGCATACCAGAATGAACATAATTAGCGAGTATCAATTTAATAATTTTTTGCCTGTAGTATTTGAAGTTTTTTTAAGGCATATCAACCTTCCTTGGTGACTTAATGCTAAAGACCTTTTCGAATGATATCAGTGGCACAATTTAAACTATAGTTGGGGAACAGTTTTAAATACACTAATCTAGTTTGGTTTCTTTGTTAAATGATATATCAACCTTCGTGGGTTATTTAGTGTCACATCCATTCCAGCAGAATAACAACCGTGGTATTATTCAACACATATCTGGGGAACAATTTTTGATAGATATATCGATTTGTTTTAGATTCTTTGTTAAATGACATCAACCTTCGGTGTAATTTAATGCCAAAGCTATCCTTGTAGATTACGCAGTCAGCTGGGGCTGTAGAACACGACGACTGCTTACCTGCGGAGGTCTGAGACCCCCATAAACGAGTGTCCTGGATATGACCCTAAACAATCTGATGGTGAGGTTCCAGTATTGCTGGAGCTTTGGGAAATGCGGAGTACTCCTTCCTTGTCATTGTTCCCAGGTCCACTCAGTCCTGGAGTAGTAGCTCCTGATAGAGTCCCATCTATGGGTGCAATAGAACTAAAATGTGTACCTATGCTAAACTGAATTGCTCGCAATAGAACTGTTTTAACATTTAATCTGCGTACTTACGCTAAACTGATTTTGAAATGGAACTGTTTTCACATTGAAACTGTACTTGCGCTTGATTGAATTGTTTGAAATAGAAATGTTTTGACATTTAACTGTGTGTAAACAAAGAACTATACTTATACTAAACTGAATTGTTTGAATTAGAACTGTTTGACTAAACTGAATAGATTGAAATAGAAATGTTTTACTGTGTACGTATGGTCAGCTGAAATGTTTTAAATAGAACTATTTCTTTAAAAATGGATTTGGCATTAAATAACCTGCAAAGGTTTATATGCCACAAACAAACAAACAAACAAACATTATCCTTGTAAAATAACTGTAGTGGTATTATTTAACACATATCTTGGGAACAATTTTAAATAGATAGATAGACAGATAGATAGACATTGATGTGGTTTAGTTTTTTTTCTTAAATGACATATCAACTTTCTTGGGTAATTTAATGCCAAAGCCATCCCTGTAGAATTCGAGATATGGTGCCTAACGCCAAATTAGAGAGATAAAGTGGTTGATATCCTTCCAGAGGGTATTAGCTCAAAAGGGAACGTCATAGTGCAAGTGAAGTTTGAACCCGCTTACTATAATGTCACAGTTCAACACGTTAGCCATTACGTCAGCGTGAATTCCCGTTTTTCATTGCGGAGGGATTTTTTTTATATTATCATTTTTCGTTTTATATATCTTGCCTTTCGATTTAGTTAGGCTGAGAGCCTTTCGCTTAGTGAATGGGTTAATTGAGTGCGGGTGTTCACGCGCGTGCGGGGCGGATGTGACAATCGGATATGTCACAATAAGAACCCCAGATAGGAAATAGGACCGGAGACGTGAATGACGTCATGCCCGGAAGTGCTGAGGATTTTGGGGATTTGAAAAAAAAAATGCAGTTAGTTGTGTTTCGGACTTAGACGCAGCAAGTTGATTTTTTGGGCTCGCTGAGGCGAGACCAGTTTGGGTCTACGGGATGCCCGCGCGACCGAGTGAGTTTAGATTTAAACTCCGAACAAGAGAGTCGACTTTCGGAGCTCGTCGAGGCGTGACCAGTTGGGGTCTACGAAATGTGCCGCGCGTTTCTTGAAGAAATTGTGTCTCTCTCTCCTCATGTCGAAAAACCTTTAACTCAAAAAGGTAATAAAAAGAGGGAACCAATTTCGTGTTTTTCGGGATTTCCATGCATTTCATATCTTGGTCGTAGATTTTCTGTATCATGGACCTGGATATATTACAATTGAATGACTTTCGAATTAATAAGGTTTGAGGATGGCAGCCAAGTGTAACATACGAGCATAACTGGTGACGATGAACTTAGCAGACACAATGCGGTCGCAAGATAACATCAACAAAGTGGGTCACAGGAAAGAGAATATAATTTATTGCCTATGGATAGAGTAACAGATACGCGGGGCATACGATAAGTTTCCAGACATTTTGCGTATGGGCACTTTTATTGATAGTACACACATGAAACTCTAATCCTCTTCGAAGTAATCTCCTCCGGTTGCAATGCACTTGTTCTACCGTTCCAACAACTTCTGGAAGGCCCCATCGAAGTCCTGTTGTGTGAGCGTGTCAATGACCTTCGTCACAGCCTCTTTTATCTCCTCAATTGTCTCATAACGACAGCCTCTGAGCTTAGGGAATAACCAAAAGTCACAGGAAGCAAGGTCTGGACCATAGGGAGGCTGAGGAACCGTCTTGTTGTGGACTGGTGCATTATACTCATGGAAATGCAACTGACACGATTTGAAGAGTGCTGGCCTCTTCCCTAGGAATCTCTTCCTGAACTCCCTTAAACCTCAACAGAATAACCCTAACCGTAACCCTTTGGTCAATCAACTGTGGTTTATTGACTTCCTTACACCTCCTACACCTCTCATCATCCCTCACAGACTCCATGCCTACCTTGAATCTCTTATGCCACTCAAAAACTGATGCTCGATTCATGCAAGATGCTCCAAAAACAGTCTGATGCATTCCATACGTTTCTGTGGTATCATTTTTTCCAAGTTTAAAATAGATTTTTATTGCATATCGTTCTTCTTCACGTCCAGATTGCATTTTTTAAATTCACCAGCGGTGACAATCAGACTTTAGTAGGGTGTATTCCAATTGCTGCTATAGCTGTTCTTTTGAACCTGGAATCATAAAAATTGGTAAGTCATCTCTTAAGATGTATAGCAATAACATAGTGAATTTTCAAGGGTCTACACTAATTTTGAATTCCCCTAAGAAAAAAATCTGGAAACTTATCGTATGCTCCTCGTATTTCCGTTCGCAGATAAGATCAACAAATTACCGGAAAAAAAACGAAAGTATGTAAGTTCCGATAACTAGCCACAAACGGGAATATACGTGAACAAAGAGGCGTGTTCATGGATCTTGAAAGAAAATATAAGGTCTGTAATTTTGAACTGAAGGCGAGGATCCGCTGGTCCCTCAAACGAAGAGAAGAGATCCGCAAGTCTCTCAAGCGAAGTGGGAGATCTACGGGTCACTCAAGCAAACATTTCGTGTGTGTTCTCCGGCCGTCGCACTACTTTACAAAAAGGGCCCCTGCCACAGAAGAAAGGTATGCGCGAACTCTCTCTGACTGTATTCCTACTTCACACTAGCGTCGCCGTCGAATAATAAAATTATAAATTATATTTTTATATACGAGTTTTTCGTTGTTTGTTCATCGGTGCGATATTCTTCACAAGATGAGTCAAATGTTTTGTAATATTTTGGTAACCTGACGCACAACTCTGGATACTTTTACCCAAGTCGTGAAGGTGATGAACTACCCTGAACTGTGAGATGCCAAACTCATCGGATTTTTTTCAATGACTTGAAGCACGGACTCGGAAATTTCCTAGTTTCTGTAATGGGATCATCTGTCTTAGTCTTTTTTACAACAAATATTTTTGGTTGCTTCTGCAGCGTTATAGTTCAGTTCGAAATCGTAAAGCATATAGAATACACTGACTGCACATCTGCAGTGGGGTAAGACCCCCAATGAGTGTCCTGGATATGATTCTAAAAAATCTGATGTTGAGCTTCCAGTAATGTTGGAGCTTTAGGGAATGCGGAGTATCCCTTTATTGCCATCGCTCCCAGGTCCACTGTGGCCCGGAATGATAGCACCGAATAGGGCCCTATCTATGGGATGAATAGAACTAATAGCATACTTATGCTAAACTGAATTGCTTGAATTAGAACTGTCTGACTAAACTGAATTGCTTGAAATAGACATGGTTTTGACAATTAAACAGTGTACTTATATTCAAACTGCGTGTTTATACTAAACTGAATTGCTTGAAATGGAACTGTTTTTGATATTGAAACTGTACTTACTACAAAACTGAATTGTTTAATAATGAACTGTTCTGACATTTAACTGTGGGTAAACAATCTGTACTTATACTAAACTGAATCAGCGGAATTAGAACTGTTTGACTAAACTGAATAGCTTGAAATAGAAATGTTTTTGACAATTAAACCGTACTAACATTTAAACTGCGTGATTATCCTAAATTGAATTATTTGAAATGGAACTGTTTTTTACTTTGAAACTGTACTTACACTAAACTGAATTGTTTAACATTTGACATTTAACTGTGGGTAAAGAAAAACTGTACTTATACTAAACTGAATTAGCTGAATTAGAGTTGCTTAAATAAACTGAAAAGCTTGAAATAGGAATGTTTTTCACATTTAAACTGTGTACTTCTGCTAAACGGAATTGTTTGAAATAGAACTATGTGTATAAAAATGGATTTGGCGTTGAATAACTTACAAAGGTTAATATGCCATAAAACCTGACCAACCAACCAATCGTAAAGCAAGAGTTTGTGGATTTGACTACGCTTCATATTAATCTGTCCGGTTTTCAAATCACCTAGAAGGTGAACCGAATATAAGTGTCCGAGACCCAATGGCTAAAGTGCTGGACTTTGGTCTCGACGTAAGTGAGTTCGAGCAGCAGTCACTCTATCACACCCACGTATACCTTTGGGAAAGGCATGAACCCCCTTATCTCCCAGCTATGAGTTAAATAACACTTTACTGTTTTTCAATGAGGATTGCTTTGGCATTGGACTTCCTAAAGGCATGAACCCTTTGTCTCCCAGCTATAGGTTAAATAGCATCACTATTGTTCTTCTACAAGAATGGCTTTGGCAATGGAACGCGACATCATAAGAGAGTTCGAACTCCAGTTGTGCTATTACCTTTACTTTCAGACCAATACCATTGAGAAAGGCATGAACCTCCTAATCCTTTCAGCTATGGGATAAATAGTACCACTAATCTTTGTCTACAAGGATGGTTTTGGCATTGGACCGTGACATCATAAGAAGAGAGGTCAAACTTCAGCCGCGCTAATACGTTCACTTTCGGACTAATACCCTTAGGAAAGGCATGAACCCCTTATCTCCCAGTTATACGTTAAAAAGCATCACTACTGTTCTTCTACAAGAATGGCTTTGGCAATGGAACGCGACATCATAATAAGAGAGTTCGATCTCCAGTCCCGCTATTACGTTCACTTTCGGACTAATACCATTGGGAAAGGCATGAACTTCCTTATTCTTTCAGCTATGGGTTAAATAGTACCACTACTGTTTGTCTACAAGGATGGCTTTGGCATTGGACCCCGACATCATAAGAAGAGAGTTCGAACTCCAGTCGCGCTATTACGTTCACTTTCGGACTAATACCCTTAAGAAAGGCATGAACCCCCTTATCCTCCTAGCTATGGGTTGAATAGCACCACTACTGTTCTTCTATAATGATGGTTTTTGGCATTAAATATTCCATGAACGTTGATATGCCATTTAATAAAGTAAGCAAACAAAACCATCTCACAAACAATCCAAGAGAGACGAACAAGACATGCTAGGCACTAACGTAGAAATTGGGACCAACTCTTAAGCGGGGTCCTTCGAGACATGGAAACGCCTGTGATGGCCAACCAGCAAAGACTTAAATTCATCAGGAAATGGACACGGTGAAACGAGTTCAAATCGTGGTTGAGATTATTGCATTTCATATGGAACTATGTATTTACGAATCCCTCCACTTGGGCAGGATGTGACACTGGGTCAATTTTTTAGCGGAGTTTAACAAGTTTGGATTCAGAGTTTTCCTTCTCCTAGACTAGTTGCCGAACAAAGGCTGAAGAACCCAGTCTGCGCTGCTATTTAGCCTCAGCTGGGCGGGGGCAATAAGACGATTCATACCTTTCCCAAGGGTATTAGTGTTTTGTGAAATGCAATCAGCTTCGTCAAGGACTTGAACTCGTGCCGTCGTCTCCATTTCCTTCAATGATAACCATTAAAGAACAAGCACCTCCGTCATATGGCAATAATATCCTTTGTAAAAGTATAAACCCATTATCCCCCAGCTATGGGTAAAATCGCATCACTGCTGTTTTTCTAAGAGGATGGATTTGGATTTAAATAAATAATGAAGGTTGATGTGCCATTAAACAAAGAAACTTGAATAAACGGACTGAAGCAATGCACAACATGTCAGCGCACCAAATATCACGATACTACCAACTACAGCTAGTTCCTTCTCACGTTTTGAAAAGTTTCGATCACGTGATTTATGCACAGGAAACTAGAACGTTAAAAAAACATTTGGAAAGATGCGAATTTTTTTTTCTATTTTTTTTTCGGTTCTCATAGAATTCAGAACGAAATTAGATAGCAGTAACAATAACAGAAAAAAAAACAAAAAATAACAAAAAAATACGAACATAAAAAATCTTTTAGAAAATACATTGCCGTTTTTTCTTTCAAATTCAAATGAATAAATAATGAAATATATTGGAAAGTTAAACTAAAAGTCGTTTTTTGTTATTCTTATAAACCAATGTGGTTTTAAATATTTGGCTAAGATCATACTTAAATTCTATTGAAGCTGTTCACATGAAAGAGAAAGTTGCACACACACACACACACACACACACACATATATATATATATATAAGTGTGTGTATGTGTGTTAGTTGGTATGTTATTGTTTATATATATATATATATTAATTGTATGTACATATATGCCGAAATGTATATATATATATATTCATTTGCATGTATATGTATATATAAGAATAAGTTGTATATATATATATATATATATATATATATATATATATATATATATATAGAATAAGTTGTGTGTGTATATATATATATACACACACATATATATATATAACTTTTATTTATATATACATTAATGTACATAAGTATACATAAGCATATATGTATATTCATAATTATATTTATATATATATATATATGAATAAATATACATATATATACATATATATATATATATATATATATGTATATATATATATATATATATATACATATATATATATATATTTAAGCATATACAAAGATATGTATGAATTGTATATGTATGTATGTATAAGTGTGTGTGTGTGTGTATAAATGCATCTATACATGTTTATGTATATATAAGTATATTTATATATATGTATGAATATATAAATATATACATATACATGTATAAATGTATATAAATAGGTATATGTGGGTATGTATGTATGTATGTACGTATGTATGTATGTATGTATGTATGTATCTATCTATCTATCTATGTATATATATATAAAGAAAACGCAAAAAACTAAGAAAATATTTGTCGAAATTGCATCTCGAGTAATGGCTTCCCTAACGCGCCTCGAAGGGTGAAATCACGTGACCGGCCCAGGAGAACACTTGCCTTTTTATTCTCTCTTGGCTGTTTCAAATCTCAGCGAGAGGATATCATTATTGTTTTTTATTCGTTTTTTGGTTGTTTTGTTGGTCTGTTTTGTTTGTTTTGGGGTTTTCAGACCGAAATTGCGATGTACAAAAAGCTTTTTATATTTTCAAATTATTTATCTTTATTTTGATTTTTTCCTCCTCTCAACAGTCGGTTTGTTGGCAACAAAAGGCACGGAAAAAGTAGAAATGTTGGTCTTAATTGATTTCAGCAGATTTTGAATTTATTTTCTATTCATTTTCATTTGCAGACAATATTTCTTATATTGGAGATTTTTGTTATTCTTTCTTTCTTTCTTTCTTTCTTTCTTTCCATGTGACATATCTTTTTCTTTCTTTCTTTCTTTCTTTCTTTCTTTCTTTCCATGTGACATTTCTTTCTTTTTTTCTTTCTTTCTTTCTTTCTTTCTTTCCATGTGACATTTCTTTTTCTTTCTTCCTTTCTTTCTTTGTGAAATTTTATTTTTATTTCTTTCTTTTTGGTATCTCTTCTTTCTTTCTTTCATTCTATTTTTCTTTGTGACATTTTGTTTTTCTGTCTTTCTTTGTGATATCGCTTCTTTCTTTCTTTCTTTCTTTCTTTCTTTCTTTCCATGTGACATTTCTTTTTCTTTCGTTCTTTCTTTCTTTGTGAAATTTTATTTTTCTTTCTTTCTTTTTGGTATCTCTTCTTTCTTTCTTTCATTATATTTTTCTTTGTGACATTTTGTTTTTCTGTCTTTCTTTGTGATATTGCTTCTTTCTTTCTTTCTTTCTTTCTTTCTTTCTTTCTTTCTTTCTTTCTTTCTTTCCATGTGACATTTCTTTTTCTTTCTTTCTTTCTTTCTTTCTTTGTGTCATTTTGTTTTTCTTTCTTTCTTTGTGGTATCTCTTCTTTGTGGTAACTCTTCTTTTTTTCTTTGTGACATTTTTTTCTTTTTTGTGGCATCTGCTCTTTTCTTTCTTTCTTTCTTTCTTTCTTTCTTTCTTTCTTTCTTTCTTTCTTTGTGAATCTTCTCTTTCTTTCTTTCTTTGTGATATTTTGTTTTTCTTTCTTTCATTTCTTTTTTTCTTTGTGACATTTTTCTTTCTTTCTTTCTTTCTTTCTTTCTTTCTTTCTTTCCTTCTTTCTTTCTTTGTGAATCTTCTCTTTCCTTCTTTCTTTCTTTCTTTCTTTTTTTGTGACATTTTGTTTTTCTTTCTTTCTTTTGTGGCATCATTTCTTTTTTTTTTCTTTGTGACATTTTTCGTTCTTTCTTTCTTTCTTTCTTTCTTTCTTTCTTTCTTTCTTTCTTTCTTTGTGATTCTTCTCTTTCTTTCTTTCTTTCTTTCTTTCTTTCTTTCTTTGTGATATTTTGTTTTTCTTTCTTTCTTTTTGGCATCATTTCTTTCTTTTTTCTTTGTGACATTTTTCTTCTTTTCTTTCTTTCTTTCTTTCTTTCTTTCTTTCTTTCTTTCTTTGTGAAACTTTTCTTTCTTTCCTTCTTTCTTTCTTTCTTTCTTTGTGGCATTTTGTTTTTCTTTCTTTCTTTGTGGCATAATTTCTTTCTTTTTTTCTTTGTGACATTTTTCTTTCTTTCTTTCTTTCTTTTTCTGAGGCATGTTCTCTTTCTTTCTTTCTTCCTTTGAGGCATCTTCTCTTTTCTTTCTTTCTTTCTTTCTTTCTTTCTTTGTGACATTTTGTTTTTCTTTCTTTCTTTGTGGCATAATTTCTTTCTTTTTTTCTTTGTGACATTTTTCTTTCTTTCTTTCTTTCTTTTTCTGAGGCATGTTCTCTTTCTTTCTTTCTTCCTATGAGGCATCTTTTCTTTTCTTTCTTTCCTTCTTTCTTTCCTTCTTTCTTTCTTTCTTTCTTCCTATGAGGCATCTTCTCTTTTCTTTCCTTCTTTCTTTGTTTCTTTGTTTCTTTCTTTCTTTGTTCCTTTGTTTCTTCTCACTTTCTCAAATCTTCCCCTTTCTTACCAACTCGCCCACGTCAACCGATGATCTTACCAACTCAAAGGTCACGTGTTAGAATTCGAGAATAACACACAGATTTGATTGGCTACTTCAGCATCCGGTTTTAATGTCAGTTATACCTTGCAATCTACCCCGTCCTACTCTTCTCCAATCACCATTTGCAGTTGTAGGGCTATCCCATCATTCAATACAATTCCTCTTGTCAACTAGTGCCACCATATATCATTGACGATTTATCGCGATGATTTCACTGACAAGTTCTCTCTTTTGTTATTTTGCTTTCCAGCACATGCGAAAATAGGTGACGTTTGACTTTAATTTACCGACATTTCTTCTGTAGTAAAGCCCAAGGTTATTCCACATTGGTTGATTTACTTCCTTTTGAAATAATGTTCTTCCAAAATATCTATTCCAATTCGTACTATCTGAGCAATGAATAAGAGAATTAATCTAGTGACTTTTCGTTTGTGAGTCTCTGAGGCGTAGTAGGAAACGTAATGGACTACATAGTGGGTAGAGTATTCGCTAATGGTCCGGGAGACTGTGGTTCAATCCCAGGTCGAGTCACACCAAATACTTTAAAAATGGTACTTGATACATCCTTGCTTAACAGTCAGCAATATACAGTATGTATCAAGGGTAAAGTGGAGCAATCCAGGGAAAGGAGTAGCGCCCTACCCTACATCTCGGTGTGGTAGCTATCGAAAAGGGAGCCTTCTGGTCGCCCACGACTATGGTCGCCAACTTTACTTTACTTACATCGTAATAAGTGGGAGAATACCCACCACTGCAGCTCGTTGCATAAGTTACTAACTCCACGTCGAGAACTTATGTGTGGCCGGATCGAGCGAGAGACAGGTTCACAGGGAAAAGAACAAAAACACAACTTTGTGGTTAAAACGCCAAGGGAGGATGGAGAGCGTGTAACACTTTGTGGATAATTAGTTCTAGTTTGAGTTTCGGCTGGCAAAATATTATCTTAACTAACTGGGTCCGGCTGGTAATGTCGCTGTTTGTTGTTTCTTTGTTCCGGCCTAATCAACTTTCCTCGAACCCAAACTAAGTCTAACTGCTAGAACCCAAAACGCACCTGTATATATACAGAATGTTTCATTATTATTTCCGGCCAAGGAACACCCACGAATAAACCCATAACTTTTTTTGGGGGGGCATTTCTCTTTTAAAAAAACTGGACATAGAAATATTTCCTAGCCTGGCCGTCTCCGATACAGGGACATTAAATTCAGACCCTTTCAAGTTTTTGACCAGTACCCGACAAGTACTTAACACTTACCCACACCATATGTAATATGTATAAACATTTTCTTATGTAGATTTCCTTAATCTAGTTAATGGGTTTTCCTAACATTTGAAATTTGATACCCAGGCCGGATCTAACTCATCTTGTCACATATATATGTGTGTATGTGTGTGTAGGTGTGCGTGTGTGTGCACACACATATGCGTGGGCGTATATACACACACACACACACACGCACACATGTGTGTATACATGTATGTGCATGTATCCAACTCATAGTGTCACATAAGTGAGTTCGAGCTTCAATCGGGGTATTACAATACATCATCATCATCATCATCATCTCGTGGCACTAGCACGGATATCCCTGACACTCTCTCACAACTTCTCCCTATCGTTCATCGCCTCTGGTAGGTCTTCAGAGCTACATTCCGTATCCTCCCATACCTGCTGAATGTATGTTCGTGCTGGTCGTCCTGTTTTTGCCCGGACATATGTGGGGGTCCATAGGAGTACATCACTTTTGAGCTCGTCCCTGCTTCTCCAGCAGTGTCCTGCATGTCTGGTTCGTCTAACTTGGATAGTTTTCGTGATGGGAGGCAGGTGGCCATATATTTGGTGTCTTGTGGGGTGTTGCCGCCAGGACTTGTTCAATATTGCTCGTAGCATTCTTGTGTAATTGCCGTCTAGCTTCTTCTCCAGCCGTTTAGTTAGCGTCCATGTAGTGCATCCATACAGCTGTATCGATACAACAGCTGCCTGGAAGAAACTGCGTTTCATTTTATCGCTTAGGTCTGATTTCTATATGATCGATAGCCTATTGATAGCTGTCCATGCCTTCGTTAGCCACGTGCCGATGTCCTTTTCGGTTGATGAGACGCTGCTTCCTAGGTAAGTGAATTTGTCAACTTGTTTAAGAGGGGTTCCGTCTAGTGTGGAGGTGTCACCTGTTTGATTATAGCACATATATTCTGTTTTGTGTGCATTGACATGGAGGCCTATGCCTGCGGCTGCTCGTTCCAAACTATGCAGTAGTATTTCAATTACTTAGGGACTAATACCATTGGGAAAGGCATGAACCCATTTATTCCCTCTATCTATGGGTTAAATAGTACCACTTCTGTTTTTCTACGGGGATGGTTTTGGCATTAAATAAACTTGTCCAGTCAGCTGGGACAATAGAATACACCGACTGCATCTCTACCGTGAGGTAAGACTTCTCCGGTAAGTTTTTTGAATATGACACTAAACAATTTGATGTTGAGGTTCCAATAATGCTGGAGCTTTGTGAAATGCAGAGTATCCTTTTATTGCCATCGCTCCCAGGTCCACTTTAACCAGGAGTGATAGCACCTGATAGGGCCCTATCTATGTGTTAATTGGAACTAAACTGGGCACTTATGCTAAACGGAATTGTTTGAAATAGAATTGTTTTGACATTTAAACTGCGTACATATTCTAAACTGAATTTTTTGAAATAGAACTCTTATATGTTTAAAAATGGATTTAGCATTAAATTGCCTTTAATGGTTGATATGCCATTAAACCAAAACAAACCAAATTAGATGAACCACGAAGGTTGATATGCCATTAAGTATAGAAAGCAAAGATTCAGGTTGTACATTAACGCTAGTTGATAGAGCAAGTTTTCTGCTATTGAACGCTATTTTCTCTGTATTCATCACGACTGGCTAAGCAAGGTCTCTTTGAGGAATCAATTCCTGCACGCGGCACCAATAAGACATTGATCCGAAAGTAATGCCTCCAATTTTTTTCCTGCTGTAACAGTGAGCAGATAAGATTGTTGGATGGAGCAAGTTTTCAATAACTAATATATATATATATATATATATATATATATATTCCTTTAATTTTATGTCTCTTCGTGGTGCATCGCCAGCAATGATAACGATGCTATTTTTTATTGCAATTTTCTAAGGTTGCAAGTATTCATATCTAATACTAATAATGTGTAGACAGCGACAAGGTTTCAGGTAATTTTATCTAATACTTATAATGTTTGTAAGTTAGCCGACGGTTGTCGAGGGTGACGCAAAGGCTCTTTTTTCTATAGCTACTACACCGAGGTGTACGGTAGGGCGCTTCTCCTTTTCCTGGATTGCTCCACTTTACCCTTGATCCATACCTTATAATGATGAGAGTTAAGTAAGGAGGCATCAAATACCATTATTTTGGTATTTGGCATGACTCGACCTGGGATTGAACTCCGGTTTCCCAGACCGTTGGTGAACATTTTTGTTGCAAGTATTCTTATCTAATATTAATAATATGTAGATAGCTATATTGTTGCAAGTATTCCTAATATTATTAATGTGTTGAGAGCTATGTGTTTTTAAGTATTCCTATTTGCGCAGAATATTACCCTCGGCATTCATGGCAAAAGACTGCTTAAAGTGTCAACCAGTTAACTTGACCCATAAGGAAGTGGGACAAGGTAACTGGGTGCACCCTCATTCAACCCTCCCCATCTGCTGCTCGCTGAAATACTACACTGCATATCTACAGAAAGACAATTGGCGACAGCCAGCCGACTCGAGTAATGCGCTGTGGCTACGCAACATAAGAAGGTGTCTTATGGAAAGAAAAGAACCACGGGTATCTGTTGTAGGAGCCATCTATTATCATTTTAATAATAGAAAAGGAAAACAATAAGATGCGTTTTGTGAAAGTTGAAAGCAAGATATATCCATATTTACCAACCCCTCCGCTCGCGCAGGATTTGACACAAGGTCAAGACAGTCAAATCTCTCTCCTTTTTCCATTACTCTTCTCCGTTTCATTGCACACACCTAAGCAGCTAGATACATACATTTAGGTGCCCGTGGTGTAACGGTTATCGTCGTAGGAAATGGACACGGCGACACGAGTTCAAATCCTGGACGAGGCTAAATGCATTTCACATAGCACTAATACCCTTGGGAAAGGTATGAATCCAATTATTCTCCCTCCAGCTATGGGTTAATAGTAGGACAGACTGGTTCTTCAACCTTGTTGTGGCAACTAGTCTAGGAGAAGGAAAACTGTTAAACCCCGCTTAAAAACTGACCTTGTGTCATATCCTGCTAGAGCAGGAGGGGTTGGTAAATATAGATACACACTTTTACCCACATCATTCGACTACCAAATAATTGAGTGACTATTTTTTGTGTTCACTTATCCTCTTAAACAATTTTATTTTCATTTTGCTGCCGGCGAATGAATCTTGTTTTATTGTTCCATCAAGTCATCGTCATTTTATTACTTCAAGGATTTCTGTCTAATTCTTTTATTTTTAAAGCGTTCAAGCAGATAAAGGAATATTTTATGTGAAATATATATTTGCATATTCAGACAACCTCTCGGCTCGAAAGCAGGACAACCAGCCCGAACATACATACAGCAGCTATGTGAGGATACAGGATGTAGCCCTGAAGACTTGCCGGAGGCGATGAACGATAGGGAGAAGTGGCGAGAGAGGCTCAGGGATTTCCGTGCTAGCGGCACGACATGATGATGATGATGATGATCAATATTCAAGCAGATCTGTTTGATTTATAAATGGGACCGACTGTTACTGCAGGGAGCAGAAGCAAAATGTGGAATAACTATTGTAAAGTTTTTTGTCTAACTATTATAAAGTTTTTTGTCTAATTAGTCTTTAAAAAAAACGCGATCAATGTAAATTTTCCTAATTATCACTTTTTTATTAAAATTAAGCTCAATGAGTGAGCAAGAAAAGAAACGACAATGAATCTATGATTTGCTTAACGCCAAATATATTTTCCGAAAAAAAAATTCTTTATTGCCTCAATCAAGCCCAAGACCTTAACCTCCTTGATTACGCTATATGGTGTGGTTTAGAAAACAAAACAAATGCAACTTCCCATCCAAATATTGGTTTGCTTAAGACTGATATTGAGAAGGAAAGGAATGAATTGTCTGAAGAATTTATCTTAAAGGCATGAAAATCGCATTGAATCTGTTTTAATACAATAATCTAAAAAATGGTGCCCATTTTTAATTGGTTTATTGTTTTGTGACTGTCTTCTTATTTATAAATAAGTTATTTATTAATATACTAAAATATTTCAAATTTTGTATCCGAAATAAAGAGCTATCAGAATCAGCTTAGACGCCACAAATCGAAGAGCTCTACATAGGGTTGTTTGATGACAAATAGAGTCGTGTTGAAGTTGCTGTTCAAATTCTAGTATAAAAAATAGATTATGGATTTGTAAGCTGATTTTCAAGTTACATAGGCTGTCTACATTTGACGAATTCCACAAATACGTTCTTTATTATTGTTATATACAAAACTAATATAAAGAAATGTCTCAACTTGAACACAATAGGTCAGGTCATTTTGTTAAATGGCTATCAATCTTTGCCGGTAATTTAATGGGAAATTCAGTTTGCTTAATATATATACTAAATATATATGATTTCGTTTGGTTGGGTTATATGGCATATCAACCATTGTAGGTTATTTAATGCCAAATCCTCTTTATACATATATATTAAATATATAAGATTTGGTTTGGTTGGGTTTTATGGCATATCAACCATTGTATGTTATCTAATGCCAAATTCTCTTTATACATATATATTAAATATATATGATTTGGTTTGGTTGGCTTTTATGGCATATCAACCTTTGTTGGTTATTTAATGCAAAATACTCTTTATACATATATTAAATATATATGATTTGGTTTGGTTTTATGGCATATCAACCTTTGTAGGTTATTTAATGCCAAATTCTCTTTATATATATTAAATATATATGATTTGGTTTGATTGGCTTTTATGGCATATCAACCATTGTTGGTTATTTAATGACAAATGCTCTTATACATATATATTGAATTTATATAATTTGGTTTTGTTTAGTTTCAAGGCATATCAACCATTGAAGGTTATTCAATGCCAAATTCTCTTTAGAGACACAAATAATTCAATTTAGCATAAGCACGCAATTTAAATGTCAAAAGTAGTTCTACTTCAAACTATTCAGTTTAATCAACAAACTTAAATGGTTCTAAGTAATGCTATGTATCACTTACTATTCAATTAAAGATCTGCCATTTATTTACTCCCAGTAAAAAGTAAAAACAGTTCTATTTCAAACAATCCAGTTTAATATAAGTAAGCATTTTACATTTCGAAACAGTTCTATTTCAAACAACTCAGTTTAACATGTGAACATAGTTTAATTCTATTTGACCTATATATAGGACTCTATCAGGGGTTACCACTCCAGGTCAGAGTGGACCTGGAAGGGAAGGCAATAAAGGAGTACTCCACATTCCCCCAAACCATCATCATGGAGCCTAACCATCATATTCTTTATATATATATATATATATATATATATATATATATGTGTGTGTGTGTGTGTGTGTGTGTGTGTGTGTGTGTTCTAATTCAGTTTATTATAAGTACAGATTTTGTTTACATGCAATTAAATGTCAAGACAGTTCTATGTTAATCAAATCAGTTTAGTGTAAGTACAGTTTCAATGTCAAAACAGTTCTTTTTCAAATAATTCAGTTTAACATAAGCACGCAGTTTAAATGTAAGTAGGGTTTAATTGTCAAAAACATTTCTATTTTAAACAATTCAGTTTAGCATAAGTATGCCGTTAGTTCTATTTAACCCAAAAATAGGGCCCTATCAGGTGCTACCACTCCGGGCCAGAGTGGACCTGGGACCAATTGCAATGAAGGGGTGCTCCGTATTTCCCAAAGCACCAGCATTACGGGAAAAATCACCATCAGATTTTTTATAGCCATATCCAGGACACTCATTGGGGGGGGTCTTAAACCTCTGCAGAGGTGCAGTCAGTGTATTCTACAGCCCGAGCCGACTGGGAAAATATATATGTGTGTGTGTGTGCGTGTAAAATTTATTAGGAAAATTTTTTTTTTTTTATGTATTGTTAGATTGGTTTTGTTAGGCTTTGTATGTTCAAACTCAGGTTTACGTTGTTTAATGGCATATCAACCCTTATGGGTTATATATGGCATAATTAAAATCTCAGCTAGATATATAATTCCAACGAGTGTAAGAGGGATATTAAATTATCAATATATGAAAGACGTAAAAATTCAAGCAACCAATGGAGTGAAGAATCGTACAAACTAGTGTATATTTCTGGGTAAATATAGCTAAGGTTTTACGCATAAAAGTTTCAAAGTTTGCAAATAATCTTTCTTCCTATCTCAA
The DNA here is from genome assembly GCA_963585895.1 of Sepioteuthis lessoniana. Taxonomy (NCBI): domain Eukaryota; kingdom Metazoa; phylum Mollusca; class Cephalopoda; order Myopsida; family Loliginidae; genus Sepioteuthis; species Sepioteuthis lessoniana. The sequence goes on along the minus strand of OY757942.1, from coordinate 46,162,558 downwards.
CTTATGTTGTATATTGTGTCATCCAAGTATCTTGATTCAATTAGTGTTCTTTATCTATCCTGTTTTATCTGTTAAAGGCTGCTGCAACTCTTGAAATATGCACATATATTCTCTGTTTATACTAAAATGAGACTATTTAAAAGCCAGAAAACTAGAAGTGATAGAGCAAAACTATTTATAAATTTGAATTCAGCACACCCAAATTAACAAAAAACACCTATCCCCATTCTTGCCTCAGGCCAAAAAATTATTTTTGTAAACCAGTGTAGTAGGCAAACTAACAAAAGTAAAGTTGGCGACCGTAGTCGAGGGTGACCAGAAGGCTCCCTTTTCAATAGCTACAACACCGAAGTGTAGGGGAGGGCGCTACTCCTTTCCCTGGATTGCTCCACTTGACCATTAATACGTACCTTATATTGCTGAGTGTTAAGCAAGGAATTATAAAGTACCAATTTAAAAATCTTTTCGTATGACGCGACCTGGGATTGAACCCAGAACTTTTATTTGTTTAAAATATTATCTTTAAATTATGCGTTTAGAAATAACAAAGTTTAATATATGCAAAAATAGAATTTGGCATCAAATAACCTACAATGGTTGATATGCCATAAAACCTAACCAAACCAAATACTATATATTTAATATGTATGTATAAAAAGGATTTGGTATTAAATAACCTACAATGGATGATATGCCATAAAACTCAACCAAACTAAATACTATTTATTTAATTTATTAGTATAAAGAGGATTTGGCATTAAATAACCTACAATGTTTGATATGCCATAAAATCCAACCAAACCAAATACTATATATTTAGTATATATGTTTAAAGAGGATTTGGTATTAAATAACCTACATGGTTGATATGCCATAAAACCAAACTAAACCAAATCATATACATTTAATATATATGTATAAAGAGGATTTAGCATAAAATAACCTACAATAGTTGATATGCCATAAAAGCCAACCAAATCAAATCATATATATTTAATATATATGTATAAAGAGGATTTGGTATTAAATAACCTACAATTGTTGATATGCCATAAAACCCAACCAAATCAAATCATATATATCTAATATATATGTATAAAGAGGATTTGGTATTAAATAACCTACAATTGTTGATATGCCATAAAACCCAACCCAACCAAATCATATATATTTAATATATATGTATAAAGAGGATTTGGCATAAAATAACCTACAATGGTTGATATGCCACAAAAACCCAACAAACCAACCAACCAATCTATCTATCTATCTATCTATCTATCTATCTATCTATCTATGTCATTGTTTTCATATCTATCTATCTATCTATCTATCTATCTATCTATCTATCTATCTATCTC
>OY757942.1:46023697-46158697 GCA_963585895.1 Sepioteuthis lessoniana | reverse complement strand
TTTCTTCTAAACTTTAATTCTTCACTCACTGGTTCTTTCCTTCTTTCTTTCTTTTATTTGTCACTCGCTGGTTTTCTTTCTTTCTTTCTTTCTTTCTTTCTTTCTTTCTTTCTTTCTTTCTTTCTTTCTTCTAAACTTTAATTCTTCACTCACTGGTTCTTTCCTTCTTTCTTTCTTTTATTTGTCACTCGCTGGTTTTCTTTCTTTCTTTCTTTCTTTCTTTCTTTCTTTCTTCTAAACTTTAATTCTTCACTCACTGGTTCTTTCCTTCTTTCTTTCTTTTATTTGTCACTCGCTGGTTTTCTTTCTTTCTTTCTTTCTTTCTTTCTTTCTTTCTTTCTTTCTTTCTTTCTTTCTTTCTTTCTTCTAAACTTTAATTCTTCACTCACTGGTTCTTTCCTTCTTTCTTTCTTTTATTTGTCACTCGCTGGTTTTCTTTCTTTCTTTCTTTCTTTCTTTCTTCTAAACTTTAATTCTTCACTCACTGGTTCTTTCCTTCTTTCTTTCTTTTATTTGTCACTCGCTGGTTTTCTTTCTTTCTTTCTTTCTTTCTTTCTTTCTTTCTTTCTTTCTTTCTTTCTTCTAAACTTTAATTCTTCACTCACTGGTTCTTTCCTTCTTTCTTTCTTTTATTTGTCACTCGCTGGTTTTCTTTCTTTCTTTCTTTCTTTGATTCTTCACTCACTGGTTTTTTCTTTCTTTCTTTCTTAAAATTTGTGTATCCTCTTCTCTTCTCCTCTCTTTTTTTCTTTCTTAAAGATATATCTTTAATCGTTTCTTTTTCTTTCTTACCATTTCTCAAGATTTACAATATCTTCTTTCTTTCTTTCTTTCTTTCTTTCTTTCTTTCTTTCTTTCTTTCTTTATTTTTTTCTATTTGTTAAATGGGAGGTAGGTGGCCATGCCGCTGCTGTTTTGCGGGGTGTTACTTCCAGGTTTTCTTAAAGACTCCCCATAGCATTCTTGTATAGTTTCCATCTAGCTTTTACTCTAAGAGTTTTTTCAACGTCCATTTAGTGCAACCGTACAGTAGTACTGACACAGATATAGCAAGGAAAAATTCCCATTTTACTTTATCTGGTTTCCATTTGATCGATAAGCATTCCAGGTCTTCGCTAAAAAGTATACTGACATCATTTTCAGTAGATAAGATATTGCTGCCGAAGTATGTGAAATCGTCAAATAATTTCGGGAACGCTATTTGACTAGAGACGGGTCCTCCTTGTTTGAAAAAATGATTTCTGTTTTATTTACGTTCACGTTGTGTGGTCAATGCATCCTGCTGCATGTCCTAAGTTAGGTAGAAGGGATACGGCTTGAGCTGGTGCATTTTTTAGAAGCGCTAGATTCTCTGCGTGCTCTTTGTCTGTTATACTTTCCGCAGAACATTATATTTTATTATTGGTATTTTAAAATATGCCATGTTGAAATTCTTGAAACGGTCACCAAATGTGTGGAAAGAAAACCCAGTGAAACATGAGATACGAGGATCATTATATTCGTTTCCAGACATTTTTGTATGGGCACTTTTATTGATAGTACACACATGAAACTCTAGTACCCTTCGAAGTAATCTCCTCCGGCTGCAATGCACTTGTTGTACCGTTCCAACAACTTCTGGTAAGCCTCATGGAAGTCCTGTTGTGTGAGCGTGTCAATGACCTTCGTCACAGCCTCTTTCATCTCCTCAGTTGTCTCATAACGACAGCCTCTGAGCTTAGGGAATAAGCAAAAGTTACAGGGAGCAAGGTCTGGACGATAGGGAGGGTGAGGAACTGTCTTGATGCCCATCTTGGTCAAATAGTCTGTGACAAGGATGGAATTGTGGACAGGTGCATTGTCCTGGTGGAAATGCCACTGTCCCGATTTGAAGAGTGCTAGCCTCTTCTGACGGAAGGTCTTCTGACTTAGCTTATAACCTCAACATAGTAACCCTAACCCTAACCCTTTGGCCAATCAACTCTGGTCTATTGACGTCCTTACTCCTCCCACACTTCTCATCATCCCTCAGTGTCTTCCTGCCTTCCTTGAATCTCTTATGCCACTCAAAAATTGATGCTCGATTCATGCAAGATGCTCCTAAAGCAGTCTGAAGCATTCCATACGTTTCTGTGGCATTTTTCCAAGTTTAAAAGAGAATTTTATTGCATATCGTTCTTCTAAAGTGTCCTCACATCCAGGTTGCATTTTTGAAACTCACCAGCTGTGACAATCAGGCATTAGTAGGCTGTATTCCAATTGCTGCTGTAACTGTTCATGTAAAGCTGAAATCATTAAAATCAGTCTGTCATCTCATAAGATGTATAGCAATAACATAGTGAATTTTCAAGAGTCTACGATAATTTTAAATGCCTGTACAAAAAAGTCTGGAATCATATTGAAGGCACCGCGTATCACTCATCAGTTAATTAAGCACCAGTCATTTGTTTACATACAGTTAAATGTAAAAACAGTTTTATTTCAAACTATTCAGTTTATCATAAGTCATTTATTTGCGCTCAGTGTAAACAGTTCTATTTGACCCATATCAGGTGCAACCACTCCGGGTCAGAGTGAACCTGGAGGGATGGCAGTGAAGGGGTACACTGCATTCTCCAAAGGTCAAACATTACTGGAGCTTCATCATCAGATTGTTTAGTCTCATATGCAGGATACTCGTTGGAGGATTCTTACCACTCTGCTGAGATGCAGTCGGTGTATTTAGCAGTCCGAGCCGACTGGGCTAAATTCACTTTGAGAGAAAAGGTTAATCACATTATAAGCGAATTCAGCAAACCGGCAGAAGAAGTGTTAAAAACTAGACATGGTTGGTTAGGAAGGCTGATCCACAGGAAATCGTGCAAGAGATAAAAATTTGACAATACTGCCAAATGGTAAGGGCACAAACCAGAACCTATGCTTGATAAAAAGATCATGTCAAGTGTGAATTAAAAAAAGAAAAGAAATTGTGATTTAGCGGACTACAGAGTAAAAAGTAAAGAAAGCGATAAGACAGACCAATACTAAGGAGCTGAAAAATCTGTGGAACCTGATTGGCTGGTTGTTTTGGTTGGCATATCAACCTTTCTAGGTTATTTAATGCCAAATCCATTTTTTATACAAATAATCAGCTCTATTTCAAACAATTCAGTTTAGCATAGGTATGCAGTTTAAGTGACAACATCATTTTAGCATGAGCACTGTTTAATTGTCAAAATATTTCTCTTTCAAGCTATTCAGTTTAGTCAAACAGTTCTAATTCAAACAATTCAGTTGAGAATAATTACACAGTTTAGATCTATTTGACCCATAGATAGGACCTTATCAGGTGCTACCACTCCGGGCCTGGGTGGATCTAGGAGCGATGGTAATAAAGGGGTACTCCGCATTCCCCAAAGCTCTCGAATAACTATAGCCTCACCATCAGATTGTTAAGTGTCATATCAAGGATATTCGTGAGGGAATCTTATCCCTAAGAGATGTATTGGTGTATTCTACATCCCCAGCCTACGTGGAAATGTGGGACCTGAAGTTGACAGTGATACTAATTATAGTTGTGGGAAGGAGACTTGGAACGATCCCTTGTGGATTGGAAAGAAGACTGGAGGAATTGGAAATCAGAGGGAGAATCAAGACAATACAGACTGCAACATATTAAGATCAGCTAGAATACTGAAAAGAGTCGTAGAGACTTGAAGAATCTTGCGGTCAACCAGACTCCAAGGGAATAATGGCATAGTTTGTGTGATATTAAAATTCTTGTGATATCGGGGTTAACATGATGTATTGCGATATCGTTGTAAGCGGGTTCGAAATCCAGCCGTGCTCGTACGTTCAATTTCAAACTAATACCCTTGGGAAAGGCATGAACACCCTTATACACTAAACTAGAGGTTGAATAGTATCCCTACTGTTCTTCTACAAGGATGGCTTTGGCATGATATAACCCTCGAAGCTAAGGCCGTTAATTAAAATTCTTGTGATATCGGGGTTAACATGATGTACTGCGACATCGTTGTAAGCGGGTTCGAAATCCAGCCGTGCGAGTACGTTCAATTTCGAACTAATACCCTTGAGAAAGGCATGAACACCCTTATACACTAAACTAGAGGTTGAATAGCATCCCTACTATTCTTCTACCAGGGTGGCTTTGGCATGAAATAAGGCTGTCAATAGACACTACCAAACCCCTCCCCCGATACCCACATTAAAAAAAGATATTTAGCTTTACCTAGTCTGGCACAAGGCTTTTAGACGATATTACCACCTAGTCAATACAATGAGAGCTGTCTAGAATACGCTGGTTGTATGCCTTGTATCCTAGTAAGAATTTACCCGACACTTCCGCAATGTAAAGTACGTGGGGAAGGGAAATCCCCGTGGCGTAGTGGGTAACGTGCTGGACTGCAACATCGTAGTAAACGAGTCCGAGCTCCAGTCTGGCTTTTACGTTCACTTTTCCGCTAATACAATCTATCCCTAGGTACTTCAGCCTTGGTGAGGCAACTAGTCTAGGAGAAGGAAAACTCTGAATTCAAACCTGTTAAACTCTGCTTAAAAATTGACTTTGTGTCATATCCTGCCTGAGCGGAGGTGTTGGTAAATAGGATAATACAATCTATCCCTATCGACCGTCACTCTTAGCTGAACCTCCAGATTGCATCCAAAGTGCTGATTTATGGAGATGCTTGTGGAGTAAAAGTTATCATCATAGGAAATGAACGCGGCGACACCTGTTCAAATCCTGGATAAGGTTGATTGATGTTTCACATAACGTTAATACCCTTGGGAAAACTGAATTCAAACAGCTTAAAATTGACCTTGTGTCACGTCCTGCCCGTTCACTTTTCGGCTAATACCCTATGGAAAGGCATGAACCCGTTTATCCCACCAGCTATGGATGAAATAGTACCACGACATTTCTCCTTAGTCGAGGGTAACTCAAAGGCTCACTTTTAAATAGCTACTACACCGATGTGTAGGGGAGGGCGCTAGTCCATCCCTGGATTGCTCCACTTTACCGTTGATCCTTACCTTATAATGCTGAGTGTTAAGCAAGGCGGCATCAAGTACCATTTTCGAGTCCTTGCTATAACTCGACCTGGGATTGAACCCCAGTCTTCCAGACCATCGGCGAACATTCTACTCTTAAGTCCAATGGCCCGGGAAAATGGGGTTCAGTCCCAGGTCGAGTCATACTAAAGACTCTAAAAATGGTACTTGATATCTCCTTGCTTAACGCTCAGCATTATAATGTACGTATCAAGGGTAAAGTAGAGCAATCAAAGAAAAGGAGTAGCACCAATCCCTACACCTTACTTACAGTTCTTCTACAATGATGATTTTGGCATTAAATAACCAAGAAAGGTTGACATGCCGTTAAACAAAGAAACTAAATCAAACTTTTTTAATCGCACGAAGGATGAAACTAGAATTGCAAAAAAATCTTTTAGCCCCCACTTTCAGCTGTGGGTTTAATAATTCAACTACTGTTCTTCTACAGGGATGAATTTTGCATTAAATAACCCATGAATGTTGACATTCCATTAAATGAAGAAATCAAACTAAAACTTCTTTGATCACACGAATGATAAAACTAGCTTTACAATAAACCCCCTTATCCCACCATGGGTTAAGTAGTATCTGTGCTGTTCTCAAATAATGGCTTTGTCATCAAATAACCCAGAAAGTTGATGTGCCATTAAACAAAGAAAGAAAACAGAAACGTTATAAAGTAAAAAGTTTGCGAACTTAGTCGAGGGTGACTCGAAGGTCCCCTTTTCAATAGCTACTACACCGAGGTGTAAAGGAGGGCGCTATTCCCTTCCTAGGATTGCTCCACTTTACCCTTGATCCTTACGTTATATTGCTGAGTGTTAAGAAAGGCGGCATCAAGTACCAATTTTTTGAGTCTTTGATCTGGGATTGAACTCCGGTCTCCCAGACCATTGGCGAAAACTCTACTCATTATGCCAATGGTTTTCTTGTCGTTGGTCACTAAAATTAGGTCGGGTTATTTTAAAAGTCCCTAGTGACGAAATCTAAAATTAAAAAAAAAATCATCTTATCAACTTGTAGCTTCTCCGAATTGAGATGTCCAAATATGTCTTGTACTTAAGATGTTCTTTAAGGAAGAGACTGCAACATAATCGATGTAATGTCATCTTGCATCCTCACTAGGGGCTTCCTGTTTTCATCTGTCTCACACTGAGTGCCAGCTGTGTATCATAGCATATAAGATTACAGTAAGCTTTTAATTCTGCAGATTTTTAAAGCATAAAAACATTAGTAGGCACCCCGGGTGCTTTTGACCAAAAAAAAAAAATGACGTTTTAATAAAAACATCTTCTATTGCAATCAATGTTTTCTGGTTCTCAAGAGCTAAAAAAAAAATTTTTTAAAGGATAAAATAAAGAAATAAAGAAAAGAAAAGAAGGAAAAAGAAAAAAAGATAAAAGAACCCAAAGAAAAAAGAATGGAAAAACAAAAAAAAATGGAAAAAGAAAAAAGAAATAAAAAAGAAGGAAAAAGAAAAGAAAAAAAAAGAAGAGGGGAAAAGAAGAAAAAATAGAAGGAAAAAGTAAAGAGAGAAAGAGACAGAAAGAAAAAAGAAAAAAGAAATAAAAAAGAAGAACGAAAAAGAAAGAAAAAAAAGAAAAGGGGAAAAGAAGAAAAAATAGAAGGAAAAAGTAAAGAGAGAAAGAGACAGAAAGAAAAAAGAAAAAAGAAATAAAAAAGAAGAACGAAAAAGAAAGAAAAAAAAAGAAAAGGGGAAAAGAAGAAAAACGTAGAAGGAAAAAGTAAAGAGAGAAAGAGACAGAAAGAAAAAAGAAAAAAGAAAAAAAAAAGAAGAACGAAAAAGAAAGAAAAAAAAGAAACGGAGGAAGGAGAAAAACATAGAAGGAAAAAGTAAAGAGAGAAAGAGACAGAAAGAAAAAAGAAAAAAGAAAAAAGTAAAGAAAAAAGAAAAGGATAAAAGAAAAAAATAAAAGAAATTGTTGAAAAAAAGTAAAAAAGTAAAAGAATATTTTTAAAAGGGGAGAAAAAATGAAAGGAAAGTACGAAAAAGAAAAAGAATAAAAAAGAAAGAAAAAAGAAAGAAAAAAGAAGAAACTAAAAGAAAAAAATGAAATGAAAAGACTGGTTGGTTGGTTGGTTGGTTTTTATGGCATATCAACCTTTGTAGGTTAATTAATGTCAAAGCCATTTTTATACAAATAATCAGTTCTATTTTAAACAATTCAGTTTAGCATGAGTACACTAAGTTATTGTCAAAAACATTTCTATTTCGAGCTATTCAGTTTAGTCAAACAGTTCTAATTCAAACAATTTGTTTTAGCATAAGTATGCAGTTTAGTTCTATTTAACCGATAGATAGGGCCCCATCAGATGCTACGATTCAAGGCCAGAGTGAACCTGGGAGTGAGGGCAATGAAGGGGTACTCCGCATTCCCCAAAGCTCTTGCATCACTGGAACCTCACTATCAGATTTTCTAGTGTCATTATCCAGGATTCTCGTTAGGGGTGGGGGGCTTACCCCTCTGCAGAGGTGCAGTCGGTGTATTCTATAGCCCTAGCCGACCGGGCAATACACAAAGTTTATGTCAAAACAATTTTTTCAGATAATTCAGTTTAGACGTCAAAACAGTTCTATTTCGAGTAATTCAGTTTATCATAAGTATGCAGTTTATATGTCAAGACAGTTCTATTCTAAACAATTCAGTTTAGCCTAAATACACAGTTTTAATGCAAAAAACAGTAAACTCAAGAAACCACGGTTTACTTCAATTTTATTGCAAAAAATCAATTCTATTTCAAACAACTTAGTTTAGCTTGAGTACACAGTTTAATTGTCCAAAATATTTCTATTTCAAGCTTTTCAGTTTAGTCAAACAGTTCTATTTCAAACAATTCAGTTTAGTGTAAGTACAATTTCGATGTCAAAAAGAGTTCCATTTCAAACAATTCAGTTTAGCATAAGTACGCAGTTTAAATGTCAAAAACATTTCTATTTTAAGCTAATCAGTTTAGTCAAACAGTTCTAACTGAAACCAAGGGAGTAGAGTGTTCGCCAATGGTCCGGGAAACCTGGGTTCAATCCCTGATCGCGTCATACCAAAGATTTTAAAAATGGTACTCGATACACTCAGCAATACAAGGTACGTATCGAGGATAAAGTATCGCAATCCAGGAAAAGGAGCAGCACCTTCCCCTACGCCTCGATGTAGTAGCTACTGAAAAGGGAGTCTTCTGGTCGCCCCCGTCTGCGGTCGCAAACTTTTGTCCATACACAGTTAAATGTCAAAGCAGTTCTATTTTAAACAATTAAGTTCAGCATAAGTACGCATTTTAGTTCTATTTGACCCATAGATAGGACCCTTTTAGGTGTTACCACTGGACCTGGGAGCGATGGCAATAAAGGGGTATTCTGCATTCCCCAAAGCTCCAGCACTACAGGAACATCACCATCAGTTTGTTTGGTGCCATATACAGAACACTCGTTAGGAGTGGGGTCTTACTCCTCTGCAGAGGTGCAGTCAGTCTATTCTACAGCCCTAGCCGACTGGGCAGAAAAACGATCGAATAAGCACTTACACTACAGTTTTTTTTTTTTAAATTTAGCAGTAAATAAACTTATAACAAATACATCACAGAATATTTCTTTAATTTCTTAACATTCTCGCTTCACAGAATATTCCTTAAAAACTAGATGGAATATAAGCCAATTCTGTAATTAACTTTTTATATAAGTAATAAAGACGTATCCCTGTTAAAGAAAGAAATTTTCATTTCCATTTGGTACAAAAATGGAAGGCACGAGGCCTTATGCTTTTGAGGGGGAGAAGGGAAGAGAGCAGTCATGCTATAACTAATTGTCTAAGGGATCCTAGTTAGCCACATTCGCCGATCAATTCAACAGTGCAATATATAGAAATTCACCCTTCACCAACCACGCTACATCCACCAAAATATCGCATTTACTCTATGAGAAGACCGACTTAAAATCCCGAGATGAAATTAATGATTTTATTTACAAAATTTTGTATGTTGGGGATGGGAGAAAAACACCGAAACGAAAAAATTCCCTGTTTGGGTTTTAAAAAGTTACAAAAATTTATTTTTGCATTTCATTTGACTATTCATTGTGCGATAAAAGATACCTACCGTCTCTTTTTTTGTCAGATATGCTCAGTAATTGCTTCACAGAGAGTTTTTCGTGCTCATTTGATGTTACGGCGAAATGATGCTGTTCTGGATAGAAAATCTATACAGCAAGATGGAGCTACACTTACAATTTGATTCAGTTGACTTGCACCACAAAATAGGGGAGTTATTTCTGCTGCACCTAGTGTATATGTGTGTGCGGCCCATTGATCTAGTGGGTAGAGTGTTCGCGAATGGCCCAGGAGACCGGGGTTCTATCCCGGGTCAGGTCATATATATATATATATATATATACATGATGTCGTGAATCTCTCTCACAATCTGTCCCTATCATCCGTCACTCTAAGCAGAACCTCTTGACTGCATCCAGAGAGCTGATTTATGGAGGTGCCTGTGGAGTAAAGGTTAGAGTCGTAGGAAATGGACGTGGCAACACAAGTTCAAATCCTGGTCGAGGTTGATTCACATAGCGTTAATACCCTTAGGAAAACTGAATTCGAACCGCTTAAAAATTGACCTTGTGTCACGTCCGGTCTGAACGGTGGGGGTTTGGTAACTACACACAGAGCTGCTTTATAAAAATTCTTGCTGGTTAGTTAACACTGGTGTGTCCTTGTGTAGTAGTCCACCGGAGAACGTCGCTTATAAATTCGTTCTTACTTTCCCAGCAATTGGATTTTTTGTGAGATGAGAGGTAAGCGACCGTACTACTCTTGTTGTGTCGGGTACCGCTTCCAGAATTTCTTCAAAACATCAGGTAGTATATTAGCATAGTCCTCATCTAGCTTTTTTTTTCTTTGGGTTTTTTTGAGTCTAGTTGGTGCCGCCATACAGTAATAAGTTGGCGACCATAGTCGAGGGTGACCCGAAGGCTCCCTTTTCGATAGCTACTACACCAAGGTGTAGGGGAGGGCGCTACTCCTTCCCTCGATTGCTTCACTTTACCCTTGATCTGTATCTTATAATGCTGAGTGTTAAGCAAGGAGGCATCAAGTACCATTTTTTGAGTCTTTGGTATGACTCGACCTGGGATTGAACCCAGGTCTCCCGGGCCATTGGCGAACACTCTAACCGCTAGGCCAATGTCCGGTATAATATACAGTAATACCGACACAGAAACAACTCTAAAAAAATCCCGTTTTATTTTATCAGAGAGATTAGATTTTCATATGATCGATTGTCTTTCAGTTGCAGTCGACGGCTTCTCTGTGCGTAGGCTGACATCACTTTCAATAGATGAGATATTGCTACCGAGGTATGCGAATTGGTTTACTAATTTCAGAGACTCGCCACTTAAAGGAGAGATAGTTCGTTCTTATTCAAAACACAGGGTATATATATTTTTTTCATCATACATCGTGTGAAAGCACGTGCTACACCCTGCACTCATCAGCCGCCAACCAGAGGTGATAACATAGTTTCGGTAGCTCAAGGCAGTACTGCCACTCCTGGCGCTACCAAGCGGCTTTTGCCACCGGACAGGGTATTTAAAAGAATTATATATATATATATATATACGCCAGATCAACTAAAAGCAGAGATTACATTGAACGTTCATTTTCATTTTTAGTGCAGTTTGTGATTTTTTAAAACGTGTTTGCTTTCGGCCGTTGATGTCATAATGCTCTTACAGTAACTGTTTCTTGATGTTGCGTAATCACACAGGAATGGTAGATCTGCAAGCATTTCATTCATGCTGAAGACCTTTCACTGTCGACCAAATCCAACTTGGTGCATATTGAACCGTAGTCAAACGGTGCTTCAGCATTCTCTTTCCGATCTTAACTTTCCCTTCTGTATCTGTCCTCTATTCGATCGTTTTTCTTCAATTCTATTTTTTTATTCGTTACTGTACCAGACCACTCCAGACAAACGTCATATATAATTCTGCAGAAAGAGGTCATTTGTTGATCAATGCGACCCTTAAGTTGTGTGGTGAGTAAAAAGAAAGCCCCTAGTCTAAGTGTTATATTGTCATCTTCAGCATCATAACGACACAATAAATAAACAGACGCAATGATAAAGACGCAGGAAGACTTCTTGACAAATATATACCTCTCACTTTATTTGTAAGGGTTCGAAAAGGTTGTGTGGGGTTTTACTGTGAGAGAGAGCTGGAGATCGAACATAACTGCAATATTTTGACCCCAAAGTTATGACCATCACGTTGTGTCGTTCTTGTTCTTCTGATGCTCAACCGGAGGCCTTAAGGCCCACTCCGCTGGGTGATGGCTTTCTCCACCGCATCTTATCAGCATCTTCTCCGGACCTCAACTCATCAGGGCCCAAAGCCCCCTTCGGCCTGATGTGGCTTTCCCTACCACATCTCCCTCCAACTGTCTGGAACTCTACTGGCCCGTCGAACTCAACTGAGTTATATAATCGTTCGACGCCCACTCGATCTCTGAAATCGAATGTTTAATTGTCATTAAGCGGAAATAACTGTCATGCAATTCAGAGATCACTCTTTTCCGGTGCATCAGTCTATGGGTGTACCATGGGAATTTTTTTAGCTCGTCCCATTTCATCAGCCTTAATCCGCCCATGCGATCTCTTTCGATTAATGGCCATTTGAATGTGTTACTTCTTTCCGGTGAATCACGTTGGAATAGCATTTTTGGGCCGGGTCGAAGGTCAAAATATTACATAAGTTTGTCCATGTAGCTATCTGATTGCCCTTGGGTCACCGAATTCTGGGCTTGCTAGGAATGTCTCCAGGACGCTGTCGCTCAGCAATGGGCTCCTGAACACTGAAGACTTGGTTTAAGGAAAAAATTAAATGAAAAATTATTTTCATATTTATTATTCTATTTCAGAGTAATAGAATTGAAAAGGTCTACGAAATTTCGGGAATTGCTGTGTGTTTATTTAGTAAGTACCAAATTATTATCTATATATTCTATAAGGAACTAGGGTTTTATGCCACCAACACACACACACACACACACACACACACATATATATATATATATATATATATATAAATGGTGCATTCAATAAGCTTCGAGACATTTTGTACAGGCATTTAAAATTGTCGTAGACTCTTGAAAATTTATTGTTATACATCTTATGAGATAACTGACCAATTTTCATGATTTCAGGTTCAAATCAACAGCTACAACAGCAATTCGAATACACCCTACTAAAGCATGATTGTCACAACCTAGACTTAAGAAAAGCGATATGCAATAAAAATCTGTTTTAAACTTGGAAAAAATACCAGAGAAAGGTATGGAGTGCTTCAGACTGCTTTTGGACAATCTTGCATGAATCGAGCATCAGTTTTTGAGTGGCATAAGAGATTCAAGGAAGGCAGTGAGTCTGTGAGGGATAATGAGAGGTGTGAGAGGAGTAAGGAAATTGATGCACCAGAGTTGATTGGCAAGAAGGCTACGGTTAGGTTTACTATGTTGAGGTTTTAAGGGAGTTCAGGAAGAGATTCCGTTGGAAGAGGCCAGCACTCTTCAAATCGAGTCAGTGGCATTTCCACCAGAACAATGCACCAGTCCACAACTCCATCCTTATCAAAGACTATTTGACCAAGATGGGTATCAAGACAGTTCCTCAGCCTCCCTATAGTCCAGACCTTGCTCCCTGTGATTTTGGTTATTCCCTAAGCTCAGAGGCGGTCGTTATGAGACAATTGAGGATATGAAAGAGGCTGTGACGAAAGCCATTGACACACTCAAACAAAAGGACATCCATGGGGCCTTCCATAAGTTGTTGGAACGGTAAAACAAGTACATTGCAGCCGGAGGAGATTACTTCGAAGGGTACTAGAGTTTCATATGTGTACTATCAATAAAAGTGCCCATACGAAAGAGGTATGGCAACTTATTTAACGATCCTCGTATATATATATATATATATATATATATATATATATATATATATATCTTTTAATATAAAAATGAAAAGAAAAGAATCACGGAATCAAGGATTTGAAAAAAATTTCTTTTTTTTTTTACATTAAAATGATATTTTAATTAAAATGATAATTTAATTAAAATAAATTTTTAATATATTTCATCATATCAATTAATCAAGAAAAAAAATTTACCAGTGGAGATATATCTATCATTATTTTTCATTTATAAAATGTTTATAAACATTGACATTGAGCAATCAAATTGGATGCGCCTAACCCTTGGATTTCCTCCTCAGATTATATATAAATATATATATATATATGCGGTGCATGATTGAGTGCTGATGATAGAAATCGTAACGAATATTCGTAAGGTTCGTGTGTGTGCATTCTAGTAGTGGCTAATCGATTTTTTGTCCTCATCCCACCTCCCATACACTTGTCATTCGATCAGGCTAACAGGCCGACGGACAAGCAGACAAATGCAGGTGTGACCAATCGGTTGATTGCAGGGTCAGTTAGAGGCCACGGGTCAGCAAGGTTAGCGGAAGGAGCAAATGATCACTAGCAGGTAGTTAGTCGGTAATATGGCCATAATTTGAGACGGGAATCGGCCATTGGACAGCCGAGAGCAAGCATCTGCCACTACGGGGACGAACCCTCCCCAGAAAAAGACGTAGGCAATGTCAAAGGGTTCTGCTTATCAAATCCGTTACGAAATTAAAGGCGCAGGCATCAGCAAAGATCTAGAGACTCATACGCATCTATCTATCTATCTATCTATCTATTATGTCCATTATTCATCTCTCTCTGTATATATATATATATATATATATATATATAGATATATATAGATATATATTTATAATATATATATAGTTATAATATATATATATATATATATATATATATATATACATATATATATATAGTTATAATATATATATATATATATATATATATATATATTATAACTATTCTATAATTCTGATGGTGTGAAAAAAACGCAGATGATGGAATTGTCAAATAAAAACATATTACACCAATTAATATCTGGGAAAAAATTCCATAAAAAAAAGAAAAGACTAAAAGCATTTTACTGCTTGAAAATAACCAACCAATACCGTAATGCCTAGTCAAAAGAAAAAACACCGACAGAATTCCTTACGCTAAACGTATAAGTGGTCAATACACTAAGTAGAGCGAAATATGAATGGCTACAGCGTCAGAAATACAAAATTCTTCCTTGGTTTCACCAAAATGGATCAGCAGGACGTTTTAGACCCTGTGTCAGATGAAACCTAGGAAGATTTTTTTCTGGCCCTGTTGACATACATATATTAACTAATAGACTTTCACTGGAGTGAAAGTCCCCTCAAGTATCCAGGACTCTTCTCAGTATTCTAGTTAATCTCAACAATACTGTAAATTGGATAGTCTTACTTCCTCCTCTTGTTTACAACTCTTCCAGTCCCCTTTCCCAGCCTTTGGGAACCGTTATTATTATTGTTACTAATATTATTATGTTATTGCCGGCACATTTTTCACAGCAGAGTAAGCTGTTGGTATTTCACAGTAGTCTGAGTGACAGCTAGTTTTCAGGACTTTACTCAGTATTCTGGCCGATCTTAAAGCTGTAATCTGGGTGGTCTCCGCTGGTCAACTGATTTCTAAATCTTCCTGCCCCTGCCCTTGTTTCAAGCGCTCCAATTACAATTGGTATCTCAGTCACCTTTATATAACATGATTTTTAGTTCTCGGGGTAGGTCATGGTATTTTTAATTTTCTTTGATTTTCGCTCTGTCGACTGTCGGGACGTCAAAGTCCAGCATAAGGTATATTCTCACTTTTTTGTTGACTCTCACTTGGTCTGGTTGTCTGGCCGAGATAAGGTGATCCGTTTGTGTCTCAAAATCCCAGCGAATTCTATACGTCTCATTCCCCAAGATTGATTCAGGTTTGTTCATATATCATTTGTTAGTATGATGAAATTCCAATTTCTTGCACAATTTCCAATGGATCACCTTCCCCACTCAGTCGTGCCTAGTTTATACTCTTTTTGCGGTTGTCAAAGTAATAAATCATTATCATATCGATCGGTTGCATCTATTTTTATACACCTAGTATAAAAATAAACAGTGTTTCTTAAAGAATATTTTTCTAGGAAAACAGTTCGATTTCTTGTGGGAATTGTATAAGCAATATAAAAAGACAATAAAGGAAAATAAATAAAGACAAAAATAACAGTTTCCCAGGAGGCCTCCGACAGGTAACGAAATTGGTGCATGCATAAAAAGAGAAGCTCTTTCACAAAAGCCTTTACCACCTTGACGGAGACGGACGCACCTTTTTTTTTTTTTTTTATCTCGCCTATTTGTAAGGAACGGACGTGTTTGCTAAGTCCAGTGCCTTAGCAACGTGTTGAGTCTCCTGTTTGTAGTGGCATCTGCTAAACGTGCCAACTGAACATAGAAATAATGGAACCCTCGAACTCACAATTTGCCAAAATAGATTCCATGATTGATTGGGAGAGCATGGCTATTTCTTCAGGTTCAGGAAAACATTCTTCAACAAAAAATAGTTTTAAATCCCAAAAATTAAAATGGAGTTTATACTGTCTAACTTTTCCTTTCGTAATTATTTTACAGCTTCGACAAACAAAAAGTTGATAACATATGAAGTAAAAAAGAAAAAGGAATCAGATCCAATCCACAGAATTTACCAACAGTAATATACACATTACCTGAAAAACCTTTATGCGAACCATTTACTAATTAGAGTCACACAAACGTAAGTTCACATAGAATTTAGTAATATAAAACGTTCTTTGAAAAATGAATTGGCCAGTCGGCTGGAGCTGTAGAATACACCGACTGCATCTCTGCAGAGGGGTGAGACTCCCCTAACGAGTGTTCTGTGGCCCAGTCGGCTTAGGTTGTAGAATACACCGACTGCATCTCTGCAGAGGGGCAAGACTCCCCTAACGAGTGTTCTGAGGCCCAGTCGGCTTAGGTTGTAGAATACAGCGACTGCATCTCTGCAGAGGGGTAAGACTCATCTAACAAGTGTTCTGTGGCCCAGTTGGCTTGGGCTGTAGAATACACCGACTGCACCTCTTCAAAGGGGTAAGACCCCCTCCCAACGAGTGTTCTGTACATGACATTAAACAGTCTGATGGTGAGGTTCCAGTGATGCTGGAGCTTTGAGAAATGTGGAGTACCCCTTCATGGCCATCACTCCCAGTTCAATCCTGGCCCGAAGTGGAAGCACCTGATAGGGTCCTATCAATGGGTCAAATAGAACTAAACTGTGTACATATGCTAAACTGAATTTTTTTTTAATATGACTGTTTTGACATTTAAACTGCGTACTTACACTAAACTGAATTGCTTGAAATAGAACTGTATTGACATGCAAACTGCATTCTTATGCTAAACTGAATTGTTTAAAATAGAATCGTTTTTGACATTGAAACTGTACCGACGCTAAACTGAATTATTTCAAATAAAACTGTTTTGACATTTAACTATTTGTGGACAAAAACTATACCTATACTAAGCTGAATTGGTTGAAATAGAACTGTTTGACTAAACTGAATAGCTTGAAATAGGATTATTTTTGACAATTAAACAGTGTACTTATGCTAAACTGAATTGTTTGAAGTAACGGAAATATTCATCAGTGAAACATTACAAAACAGGAAAATAAATAAGTAAATAAATGAATTAATAAAATGTTCAACATATAATTAAAGCTTTGATCTTTTGAGTTATTAATGATAATAATAATATCAATAATAATAATAATTGATTATAATAAAAATAAAAATGATAATAATAATAACAATAATAATAAGAAGAATGATAAGAACAACAATAATAATAATAATAACAATAAACAATAATAATAATAATAATAAATAATAAAAATAATGATAATAAATAATGATAAATAATAATAATAATAAGATAATAATAAAAATAATTATAATAAAAAAAATAATAATAAGTAATAATAATAATAGATAATAATAATGTCGAAGACCAGACTTAATAATAATGAATAAAAAGGAAAGAGAACTTGCAAAATAGTCGACTTTTCTGTCCCGGCTGACCACAGAATAAAACTGAAAGAATGTGAAAAGAAGGATAAGTACCTCGACCTTATTAGGAAATTAAAAAAACTGTGGAACATGCAGGTGACAATTATGCCAATTGTAATTGGTGTGTTTGGAACAGTAACTAAAGGATTACTAAAGGGACTAGAGGATTTGGAAGTTGGCGGACGAGTGGGGACCATCCAAACGACAGCATTGTTGAGAACGGCCAGAATACTAAGAAGAGTCATGGAGACTTGATGAGACTTGCTGTCACTCAGACTCCAGTGAAAAACCATCGGCTAATGCTGATGTGAAAAGCTCTAATGAGTGAATAATAATAATAATAAATAATTGCAAGAGTGGTGTCGATTTTAATCGCCTGGTCCAAGAGGTTCGTTCTCTGCCCCACCCTCAAGCAATGCTTGCCTTTACAGGGCTGATTTCATGGCTTGGCGCCTGAGATACCCCAATATGGAAAATGCCGAAGGGATCAAGCATATATCATGATGGTCACGTATGAGTCTCGATGTGTGCGTTGCTACCCAATATAAAATGTCTTTATAACCCATTCTGTCTTAGTAGGATGTCTGTTAAATCGCAATGTTACATAGTCAGATATACGGTTGTGTGAAGTAGATATAGGGAATCCGAAATACACGACATTCACGAAATTGGTTCAGGTACGAAACTTTTATTCACCTTTTTGAGTTTAAAGGTTATTCGACATGAGGAGAGAGAGACACAATCTTTCTATGCTGACTGCTTTTACATCGTCAGCTCTCAACCCAACCAACGCGCGGCGCCCGTAGCGCACAAAGTCGTCTGGCCTCGCCAAGCTCTGAATCTCGACTCTCTCGTTCGGAGACAGGAACTCAACTCACTGCTTTTTCTCAAATCCCAAAAATCCTCAGCCCACGCTTCCAGTGAATCACGTCACTCACCCCCCTGGTCTCATTTCTTATCTGGGGTTTTATTTTGACATCTGTGAATGACGCATCCTCCCCGCGCGCACGTGAACACCTGCGCTCATGTTTGCACCTAACTAACCCAAGCACTGAGCCGAACGGTTCTCATCCTAACTAAACCGAAAGGCAAGATACACAAAACGAAATCCCTCTGCAATTATATTATAGCAGTGATTATAAATTAACGAATGTGGCTCATTCAATATCAAAATTAAATTTTTTTTTTTTTACAATTTTCAATTTTAGAATTTTAAGATTATTAAAAAAAGAGAATTTTTTTGTCACTTTTTCCAGAAAACAGAAGCTATTGGAAATGAATAAAAAAAAATCTACAAAATCAATATTATACTTATCATTTTGTAATTAAAAAAATAAGACCCAACAAAAACGAGAGCAAAAAAAGCACCCCCCCGACAAACTAACAACAATTAAAGAAAAAGAAAACAGAAAAAACAACGGAATAACTTTCTTGATTGAAAGATCTTTAACATTTGTTAAAAACAAAACTATAAATGACTCTGGCCTGCGTAAATTTTTTTTCCAAAGGTCAAATGTCTATCAAGTTATAAATGCTCACTATTTTACGCTGAATTCAAAAATACTTTGCATTGTTTGAGTCAAATCTGTTTTTTAAGATGTGCTGGAATACTTCACAGCAAGTTGTACACAATAACAACACTTATTCAAAAGCCTGTGGAATCCACTTATCACAGATGATCATGGGTGCCTGATGTTTGATATTGCATATAATGCTATATGTGTACCTGACTACAATGTACCACCCAACTCATTAACACCCATATACCTAGAGGGGTTGGGGCTTATCCGTCAGCTTAAAATAATTTTAATATACTGTGTCAAGTGTCAACGTCAAACGGAGTGGTAATATATATTTCCTCTTTTCAGCTTGACATTTATATTCTTGTAAGAATGGATTGCAAGTGTAAGAACAATCCAGACAGGTTCTGTTATATCTGCGGTAATGTGGTTCTTCTAAACCACCGAGTGGGGTCTCTGTGGTGTAATAGTTAACCCGCTGGACTGCTGAATCTTAGTAGGCAATTTCGAACTCCAGTCGCGCTACTACGTTCACTTTCGGACTAATACCCTTAGGAAAGGCATGAACCCCTTTATCCTTTCAGCTATGGGCTAAATAGTACCACTACTGTTCGTCTACAAGGATAGATTTGGCATTGGACTGCGATATCATAAGAAGAGAGTTCGAACTCCAGTCGCGCTATTACGTTCACTTTCGGACTAATACCCGTCGGAAAGGCATGAACCCCTTTATCCTCCCATCTATGGGTTAAATAGTACCACTAAAAAGTAAAGTAAAGTTGGCAACCGTAGAAGGCGATCAGAAGGCTCCATTTTCAATAGCCACTACACCAAGGTGTAGGGGAGGGCGCTACTCCCTTCCCTGGTAATAGTACCACTACTGTCCATCTAAAAGTATGGATTTGCCATTGAATGACCTGAGAAGATTGATATCGTATTAAATAACAAACACTCGAACTAACCACCAAGCAAAAATCACTAACTTTGTGAAGAAGGCATATCGCAATTAGTTTGTAGATAAATCAGCGGATAAGCCATTTACTCCCCACGTTTGCTGTAAAACATGTGGAGAGAACTTGATTTGTTTGTTTGTTTGTTTGTTTGGGTTTTATGACATATCAACCATTGTCGGTTATTTAATGCTAAATCCACATTTATACAAATAAACAGTAACATTTCAAACAATTCAGTTTGGCATAAGTACACAGTTTAATTGTCAAAATCATTTCTATTTCAAGCTATTCAGTTTGTCGAACAGTTCTGATTCAAGCAATTCAGTTTACTATAAGTAAAGTTTTTGTTTACACAGTTGTTAAATCTCAAAACAATTCTGTTTAAAAAAAACCTCCTTGCCTAAGTACAGTTTCAATGTTAAAACAGTTCTATTTCAAACAATTCAGTTTAGAATACGAAAATCGTTCCATTTCAAACAATTCAATTAACCATAAGAACGTAGTTTAAATATCAAAACAGTTCTATTTCCAGTAATTCATTTTAGTATAACTGCACAGTTTAGTTCTGTTTGACCCATAGATAGGACCCTACCAGGTGCTACCACTCCGGGCCAGAGTGGACCTGGGAGCGATGGCAATGAAGGTGTACTCTGCATTCCCCAAAGCTCCAGCACTACTGAAACCTCACCATCAGATTGTTTAGTGTCATATCAGGACATTCGTTGGAGGGAGTCTTACCGCTCTGCATAGATTCAGTCAGTGTATTGTACAGCCCCAGCCACAGTGGCAAGGAGTACTTGAGGGATTGGAGGAATGGTAAAAAGATGAAAATGCCATTTGCCATTTCAATGGTTTGGGGGAAAATAAAAGATCATATTATGGACTGCTGTTTCTGCATCATAAATTTAAAAGGAATAAATTTCAAGAACAAGTACCATGTCCAATACCCCGGTGTTTCTTCCGTCATTTGACCAATCCCTCATGGCCCTGACCTTCCTGTTCTTGAGCCAGATGGTAACATGGAATACAGCTCTGATTCCGATCATAGGGACATGATTCTTGTAGTTGGTGGGTGACACATACAAGTCAGAAGAGGACGACCAGCCAGAACTCATAACACTAGCAGAACTCAATGATACTACGTCTGAACCTTTAAAAGAGGTCTGCCCAGCGGCTGGGTTTACATCTCAAAGAAAAACAATTGGGGGTGTCCTCGTTGTGTAATGGTTAAAGCGATGGACTGCGGAACCGTAGTACGCGAGTTCGTATTCCAGTCGCGCTATTATGTTCACTTTCGGGCAAATACCCTTGGGAAAGGTATGAACCCCCTTATCCTCCCAGCTATGGGTTAAATAGTACCTCTACTGTTCTTCTAGGAGAATGGATTTGGCATTAAATAACCGACAAAGAGTTGATATGCCATAAAGAAAGAAAGAAAGAAACCGAAAAACATTTGTTGGCACCAAGAACAATATTCTACTGGTATTAAATCCGTGAAAGAGCATTAAGACAGTTTTTCATGATTCATCATTGATTCATTGCAACGACATTGCTAGATTGATCAAGCCCTCAGCTTAAAATGATTTTAATGTTCTGTGTCAAGTGTCAACAACGAGCTGAGTGTTAATCTCTTTTTTCTCTTTTCAGCTTGACTGTTGTATTCCTGTAAAAAAGGATCTCAAGTGTAAAAATAATCCCGACAGGTTCTGTTATATCTGCGGTAAGGTGGTTTTTCTTAACCGTCAAGCAAAAATCCCTGACTTTGTGAAGAAGGCACATTGGGATTACTTTGTAGTCAAACAAGTGGATCAGAATAAGCCATTCGCTCCCCACGTTTGCTGAAAAACCTTTATGGAGAACTTGGAGGATTGGAAGAATGGTAAAAGGAAGAGTATGCCATTCGCCATTCCAATGGTATGAAAAGGAAGAAAAGATCACATAACGAATTTCTATTTCTACATGATAAATCTTAAAGGAATAAATCTCAGGAACAAGCACCATTTACAATACTCCAATGTTCCTTCTGCCATTAGACCAATCCTTCATGGCCCTGACCTCCCTGTTTCTGAGTCGGATGCTAACATGGAATATAGTTCTGATTACGAACATAGTGACATGACTGTTGTAGCTGGGGGTGACGCATATAAGTCAGAAGAGGAAGACCATACAGTACTCTTGACACAATCAGAACTCAACGATCTGATACAAGATCGGAAACATTCAAAGGAGCCTGTGCAGCTGTTGGGTTTACATCTCAAAGACAAATATTTGACACCAGGAATAACCTTCTACTGTTATCGAGACCGTGAGAAAGTTTTTCACATTCCAAGATAATTCATTATTGGTTTATTACAATATTGCTGGTTGATCAGATCAATGGGCTTTGAGTATGATGCGACGGGAAGGAGACTTTTTATCGACTCATCCAGCAGAAATCTCAAATCAGTTCTACATAATGGGTTAGATTTTCATCTATCCCTATAGAGCATTCAGTACAAATAAAAGGAACTCATAACAGCATGGGTTATTTGCTGTTTGAAATTAACTACCAAAAAGCACATATCGATGATCATGGGAGATCTTAAAGTGGATGGACTGGTCCAAGGACTCGAAAGTGGGTACACAAAGTATACTTGTTTCTTGGGCTGGTTACCAACATTTTCAGACAAGAGTGGCCATTTATGTAATATAATTGCCGAGGGATTTCGTTTTATGCCTTTGGGTTTAGTTAGGCTGAGAACCTTTCGGCTCAGTGCATGGGTTACTTAGGTGCAACATTAACGCAGGTGTTCAAGCACGCGGGCGGAGCGGACGTGTCCCTCAGAGATGTCACAATAGCCCAGATGGGAAACAGGGCTACAGAGTGCGGGTGACGTCACGCACCGGAAGCGCGCGGAGGATTTTGGGGATTTTGAAAAAGTCATTTAGTTGAGTTCTGCCTCGGGAGAAGACGGTTGGCTTTCGCTTGCTCGCCGAAGCCAGGCCAGTGGCCTTGTGGCGGGTACCACACGTGTTGGGAGGGGTTCAGATGGAAAAGCCAGAATAGAAAGAATATGTATCTCTCTCCTTATGTCGAAGAAGCTTCAAACTCAAAGGTAATAAAAAGTTTCGTACCTGAACTAAGAAGTCGTGTTTTTCGTGTTTCGAGATTCCTATGTTCTATGTATATATGTTTTGAACATTCTATGTACGAGATGGGAGGGGGGCAGATGAAAAAGCCAGAATAGAAAGAATGTATATCTCTCTCCTTATGTCGAAGAACCTTCAAACTCAAAGGTAATAAAAAGTTTCGTATCTGAACTAAGAAGTCGTAAGTGTTTTTCGTGTTTCGAGATTCCTATGTTCTATGTATATATGTTTTGAACATTCTATGTACGAGATGGGAGGGGGGCAGATGAAAAAGCCAGAATAGAAAGAATGTATATCTCTCTCCTTATGTCGAAGAAGCTTCAAACTCAAAGGTAATAAAAAGTTTCGTACCTGAACTAAGAAGTCGTAAGTGTTTTTCGTGTTTCGAGATTCCTATGTTCTATGTATATATGTTTTGAACATTCTATGTACGAGATGGGAGGGGGGGCAGATGAAGAAGCCAGAATAGAAAGAATGTATATCTTTCTCCTTGTGTCGAAGAACCTTCAAACTCAAAGGTAATAAAAAGTTTCGTACCTGAACTAAGAAATCGTTACGTGTTTTTCGTGTTTCGGGATTCCTATGTTCTATGTATATATGTTACGAACATTCTATGTACGTTTCACACATATCCGGATATCTGGCTATGTTACATATCTGCTAATTAACCAATTTTTCCTATGTCTGCGAATATTAAATAGTTCAGACCTTTGGTTAAGCAATTCCTTTGGTTTATTATGTGTTGCTATGATTATTAATTTTCCCTCCATATATAGTTAACAATATCTATCCCCTCTTTATATTTACTACATAATATCACGATTTCCCATTTTAATATAAGATCTATACCAAATTTGTTTTTGACTTTCCATACATAATTGGACAAACTAGTTTTTTGTCTATATATTTCATGTATGAAGCTACTTTTATGATCGTAATATCTTTCCATATTTTTATTTTTTCAAGTAGAGGAATTGAATTGAATTACCATGACCAGAAAATCCACCGAACACCTACACACGATATACGGGAACACTGGACAGCTATTTCGACCTTATTAGGTCTCGTCAGCAGTGTATACCGTAATGGTACTTATGTTATGAACATTCGATGTACGTTTCACACATACCCGTATAATGGGTATGTTACATTAAGACAACGGTTAAAACCTGGCTCGCATAACGTTCAGTCTCACCCTCTCGTTGATCCGAACAAAATACTGCCTCTACCCTTAAATATCAAGTTAGGAGTAATGAAAAACTTTGTGAAGGCAATGGACGGGGAAGGTAACGTGTTAGCTTTTCTCCAAGAGAAGTTCCCTAGGATAAGTATGGAGAAACTGAAGACTGGTATATTTGACGGCACTCAAATAAAAGAAATCATGAAGGACCCAATGTTTGATGAAGCACCGAGCGAAGCTGAAGTGTCCGCCTGGTAGTCACTGAAGTCATTAGTTATAAACTTCCTAGGAAACCACGGGAGTGCAGAATACGAGAACAAATTGAAAAGCTACTGAAGAGTTTCCGCAGACGCGGGACACGAATGTCAGTCAAACTGCACTTTCTGCGGTCACACTAGGACTATTTTCCAAAGAACTGTGGAGATTTAAACGAAGAGCAGAGGGAGCGCTTTCATCAAGACATTCGCGTTATGTTAGAGCGCTACCAAGGACGGTGGGATGTACACTTTCTCGATGACAACTGCTGGTGCTTTAAACAGGATGCAGTGGCTGCCGAAAAGAACTTTCATCAATGAATAGCTTCTTTTGTGTTTTTTTTTTTTGGTTTACTCTAGCACAATGTGAGCTTTCTGAGAATATATCAGTCCTAAATTTAGCAATCTTTGTTTAATTAAACAGGAAATAAATAGTTATAAAACTGTTCTATTCATTTCAAGTAAGAGTGTAATATAATTAAGGTTGGTAATTGATTATATTAGTTAATAGTTTTATTCCTAATGATAAATTGTGAATTAGCTGTGTTCATTGGACGACAGTCAGTTAGTCATAACAAAAGTTCTGTTTTGAAATCCGCGTTTAAGTCAACAAGAAAATAGAATTATCCATATTTACCAACCCCTCCGCTCGGGCAGGATATGACATAAGGTCAATTTTTAAGCGGAGTTTAAAAGGTTTGAAATCAGAGTTTTCCTTTTCCTAGACTAGTTTCCTCACCAAGGCTGAGTAACCTAGTCTGCCCTACTATTTACTCATAGCTGGAGGGAGAATAATTGGATTCATACCTTTCCCAAAGGTATTAGTGCTATGTGAAATGCAATCAGTCTCGACCAGGATTTGAACTCGTGTCGCCGTGTCCATTTCCTATGACGATAACCATTACACCACGGGCACCTCCACTAAGAAAATAGTTATCATCATCATCAAGTCATGCTGCTAGCACAGATTTCCCTGACTCTCTCTCACCATTCATACCTATCATCCATCCCTCCTAGCAGGTCGTCTAGACTACATCCCACTCCATACAAATTACAGATTTTTTTTAAAGATTTTTACAAAAATACCACGTTTTGGCAGGTTTGCATTTTTGTTCATTATATATATATATAGTAAAGATTTTTATCTCAAAACATTGAGAGTAGTATCTATATATCTATGTGTATGTATCAGGGTATCTATTTATATATATAATGCCAAGGGTATATATATAGCTTTCCCTATTGCTATAGCATATATATTATACATTCAAAATCCTTATATCAAATCCTTCAGAATAATTTTAGACGTTTAGCCACCTTCCTAACGTAGAACATCGGTAATGTGGTGCATTCAATAAGTTTCCAGACTTTTTTGTACAGGCATTTAAAATTTTCGTAGACTCTTCAAAATTCAATATGCTATTGCTATACATCTTTATGTGATGACTGATCAATTTTTATGATTTCAGGTTCAAATGAACAGCTACAGCAGCAATTGGAATCCACTCTACTAAAGCCTGATTGTCAAAGCTGGTGAATTTCAAAAATGCAATCTGACACTTGAGGACACTTTAGAAAAATGATATGCAATAAAATTCCGTTTTAAACTTGGAAAAATGCCACAGAAACGTACGGAATGCTTCAGATTGCTTTTGGAGCATCTTGCATGAATCGAGCATCAGATTTTGAGTGGCATAAGAGATTCAAGGAAGGCAGGGAGTCTGTGAGGGATGATGAGAGGTGTGGGAGGAGTAAGGAAGTCAATACACCACAGTTGATTGGCCAAACGGTTAAGGTTAGGGTTAGGGTTACTATGGTGAGGCTTTAAGGGAGTTCAGGAAGAGATTCCTTGGGGAGAGTCCTGCACTCTTGAAACCGGGTCAGTGGCATTTCCACCAGGACAATGCACCAGTCGACAACTCCATCCTTGTCACAGACTATGTGACCAAGATGAGAATCAAGAGAGTTCCTCAGCTTCCCTATAGTCCAGATCTTACTCCCTGTGACTTTTGGTTATTCCCTAAGCTCAGAGGCTGTCGTTATGAGACAATTGAGGAGATGAAAGAGGCTGTGACGAAGGTCATTGACACGCTCACACAAGAGGACATCAATGGGGCCATCCAGAAGTTTTTTGAATGGTACAACAAGTACATTGCAGCCGGAGGAGATTACTTGGAAGGGGACTAGAGTTTCATGTGAGAACTATCAATAAAAGTGCCCATACGAAAAAATCTGGAAACTTATCGTATGCACCGCATATATATATATATATATATATATATATTCCTCATCCTACTGCTATAGCATATATATTATGTATCCAAAATCCTTACAACTAATCCTTCAGAATAATTTTAGACGTTTAGCCACTTTCCTGACTTAGAACATCAGTTACTTTAAAAAAAAACAAAGATTATTTTATACTTTTCATTTCTCTGTCAAAACGGGAATAGATTGTCAATAATCTTTACCTTATATATTCAGATTGGCGTTATACTTACTCACGATTTTAAAAGCGGAAAAAAAAATTGATAAAAATATTTTCTTTTAATTCTGTTTCTTTTCACTCTTTGAAATTATTTTCAACCCAAGTGTAGAATAATATATTCCTAAAATGACATGTTCACCATGTCAGTTGTGCTTACTATGAGTTGACTGCATCCGGGGAGTTTATAGTACTCCTTCATTGCCATTACTCCCAGATCCCCTCGGATCCAGAGTGGTAGTACTTGAAAGGGTCCCACCTATGGGTCAGATAGAACTAGTGTCCAAGGTATGATACTAAACTGCATCTGATGGTGAGGCTCGAGTCTAGGAAATGTGGAGTATCCCTATATTGCCATTGCTCTCAGGTCCACTCTGACCAAGAAAGGTAGTACTTGTTAGGGTTCCAGCTATGTATCAAATAGAGTAAGTGAGTAAAGTTGGTGACCGTAGTCGAAGGCCACCTGAAGGCTCCCAACAATGTATAAATAAACAAAAAAAACCCAAAGCAACTAAACAAAAAATGAATATAAAATGAACGCAATTCCTTAACTTCTAGATGTAAAATAACCCAGTGCGAGTCAACATGTCATTAAAATCAATTAACCAATCATATGTAACGCATTTTTCGGTATATATTAAGCATAGTTCAAAAATGTATTTGGACAACTAAAACTTACGTATCTCTCATCCAATCGGCTGGGGCTGTGGAATACACCAACAGCATCATTGAAGAGGGGTAAGTTCCCCCACACCGCCAACGAGTGTCATGTATATGACACCAAACCATCTGCTTGGGAGGTTCTAGTCCTGGAACTATGTGAATTACCCCTTCATTTCCATTACTCCCAGCTCCACTCAGAGCCAGAGTGTTAGAACTGTTTATCTATTATACTATTAAAAAATCTTACCCTAAACCCACATAGAAGACAAAACAAATCTATCACTTTTCGGCATCAAATCATCAACAGAAGTTGATATACAGTTAAACCCCAACTCCAACTCCAACTCAAACTCACATTCCAACTCCATCTCCAACTTCAACTCAAACTCAGATTCCAACTCCATCTCCCACTCAAACTCAAACTCAAACACCAAATTACAACTCCAACTCAAATTCCAGCTCAAACTCAAACTCATACTCAGGCTCCCTTTTCAATAGCTACTACACCGAGGTGTAAAGGAGGGCGCGACCCCTTTCGCTGTATTGCTCCACTTTACCCTTGATCCCTACCTTGCTATGCTCAGCGCTAAGCAAGGCGGCATCATGTACCATTTTTTGAATCTTTGGTATGACTCGACCTAGGATTGAACCTCAACTCCTGGTTCATTGGTGAACACTAGCCACCGGGCCAATGGGCCGTTATGACAGCCATTGAATGAATGTGTTTACCTCAGTTAAGCGGATAGATTCTAAGCTTCGGTGATAGGGTAGACACACACACAAAGATATATATATATATATATATATATATATATATATATATATATATATACTACAGCTGTTCAAATGTACTGTAATTTTCTAATTGTGTGGCACCAAATATCATGTAACCGAAACAGCTCAAGCCAAAGAAGTTACTTAGTCGGCTGGGGCTCTAGAATACACTGTCTGCATCTCTGAGTGGTAGCTCCTGATAGGATCCTATCAATGGATCAAATGGAACTAAACTGTGTACTCATGCTAAACTGAATTGTTTAAAATAGAACTATTTTGACATTTAAACTAAATACATATGCTAGACTGAATTGTTTGAAATGGAACTGCTTTTGTATGCTAATAATTGGATCCTATCAATGGATCAAATAGAACTAAACTGTGTACTTATGCTAAACTGAATTGTTTAAAATAGAACTGTTTTGACATTTAAACTACATAATTATGCTAAACTGAATTGTTTGAAATAGAACTGTTTTTGATATTTAACTATGTGTAAACAAAAGCTATACTTATACTAAACTGAATTGTCTGAGTTAGAAATGTTTGACTAAACTAAATAGCTTGAAATATAAATGTTTTTGACCATTGAACTGTGTACTTATGCTAAACTGAATTGTTTGAAGTAGAACTGTTTATTTTTATAAAAATGGATTTGGCATTAAATAACCTACAAAGGTTGATATGCCATAAAACCCAAACAAACAAACAACCCGTGGAAGGTAACCGCTGTTGTTGGTAGTATTGTGGTAATTGATGCGCTGAGATGTTATGCATTGCCTTACTTCCTGTAGGGTTTTAACAGCCACACAGATGGATTGCCAATGTTGCCTAATTCGGTAACTCATGTTCTACGAGTTCGAACCGGGTCATAACATCGCAGAAGCAAGAAAAATATCTGTTGTGAAAGTGGTGATGTAGCTGTTGACCACAGTGCAATAACTAGATTGGAGAAGAAATTTTGCTAGGGTTGCAAAAAGAAGGCCCAAAAAAAAAAAAAAAACACTTGAAGAAAGCCGAAGGGTGCATCGGCCAAAACGTTATGAATATGATATTAAAGAGGAAGCCAAATGATAAAAATTACGAAGCTTCCTTTAAAAAATTTAGACAAGGAATACAGTACCTCCAAATAACGAGAAAACTTCTCGAAACCAAAGCCCAGTTGCAGCTGGAGAGTATCAGGCGAGCTTGGCAGTATCTCAAAGTGGCGCATGACCTTCACAACCTTGGTAATATTACATAAATCTTTGCTTACCCAATTATATACACACACATACACACACAGAGGTGGGGGGGTCCTTGTGGTGTAATGGTTAAAGCGACGGACTGCGGAATCGTAGTAAGAGAATTCGTACTCCAGTCGCGCTATTATGTTCACTTTCAGGCAAATACCCTTAGGAAAGGTATGAAACTCGGTATCCTCCCAGCTATGGGTTAAATAAGACCACTACTGTTCTTCTAGGAGAATAGATTTGGCATTAGATAACCTACAAAGGTTGATATGCCATTAAACAAAGAAACCAGACACACACACACACACAAATATTTATATATATATATATATATATATATATATATATATATATATATATATATACCAACCCCTCCGCTCGGGTAGGATATGACACAAGGTCAATTTTTAAGCGGAGTTTAACGGGTTTGAATTCATATATATATATATATATATATATATACTAAACTGAATTGTTTGAAATGCAATAATATATATATATATATATATATATATATATATATATATATGGTTTGGACAAAATAAGGAAATACCTAGAATTTTAGGATTATAATTTTGAAAATCCTATAAAACCTTCAAATGTTCGTTATTTTTATGTTTTTGGATTTATAAATTATTTTTCTCGTCTTATTTTACCAAAATTGTTTTTTTTACAGATATCATCGGAAGAAATCGATTAAAATTAATTAAAATGGCAGATCTATCAAACTTTAAAAGATGTCAAATTGTGGGTACTCGTATGGCAGGCGCTTGTGTAACAAAAACTGCTATTATTTGGTGTAGCAAGCAGTGCTGTCTCGAAAGTAATGAGAACATTCGAGAAAGAAGGAATCACCTCCTCACTGAAGCAAAACTCGGGAAGAAAGCGAAAACTGTCTGATAGGAACCGTCGGACTCTTACGTGGATTGTTACGAAGGATCACAAAAAAACAGCTCTGAAATTGACCGCAGTGTTTAATGACCATCTCAAGAACCCGTTTTCCTAAAATAAAAACAGTAAAACGGGAGCTGCACAAAGCCAGATTTCACTGGAGCGCCGCAATCAGAAAACAATATTAAATTTGTTTGAAATTTCCAGGTGTTTCCATTATTTTGTCCAACTTCTGTGTATATATATATATATATATATATATATATATATATATATATATATATATATATATAATAGTATTTACGTGTCGTCTCCAATCGAACACCAGCTTCAGATTCAATTTATTCAATTTGCCGCCATTATTTAAAATAGCGTATCGAAATTCGATCAAGCGGGAAACAGGCGTGCCATATTAGGGAGATCGGTGGGGTGTCGATAATGTCCAGAATTTCATTGGGAAATAATACAGGCTCTCACAAACTGAATTTGCTCAATTATATTAAAATAGATTTAAGCTTTTGCAAACAGCTGCGGAGGTCTATAGAACCGACCAAAGACCTCTCTTCCTCAATACAGCAGTAGGTATTTAGCTTCATCTAGTCGGGCACAAGGCTTTAAGATGGTATCACAATCTAGTACGACTTTGTTTGTGCTGTCGAGAACGCACAGATTATACTTTCTGTATCCTGGAATGTATTTAGTCAGTCCTTACGCAACGCGTAATATGCGAGGGAGGTATCCGTGGTGTTATGGATAACGAGCTAGACTGCGACATTATAGTAAGAGAATTCGAAGGCCAGTCGAGCAATTAGATTCATTTTTGTGCTAATGTCCTTAGTAAAATTGTTATCTTTTGATTGATTGATTTCTTTGTTTAATGGCATATCAACCTTTGTAGGTTATTTAATGCCAAACCATTA
Organism: Sepioteuthis lessoniana; assembly: GCA_963585895.1. NCBI lineage: Eukaryota > Metazoa > Mollusca > Cephalopoda > Myopsida > Loliginidae > Sepioteuthis > Sepioteuthis lessoniana. The sequence continues at coordinate 46,127,582 of OY757942.1, read as the reverse complement.
TTCTAGAAGAACAGTAGTGGTACTATTTAACCCATAGCTGGGAGGATAAGGGGTTCATACCTTTCCCAAGGGTATTTGTCCGGAAGTGAATGTAATAGCGCGACTGGAGTTCGAACTCGCTTACTACGATTCCGAAGATCATCACTTTAACCATTACAACACAAGGACACCCCCTCCTTAGGAAAAGTAAGAACTCGTTTACCCCACCGGCTATATGTTAAATAGTATCACTCCCGTAGTTCTACAACCATTAAATTACCCATTAAAGTTGATATACCATTAAAAAAAGAAACCAAAGCCAACAAATCCGAGGTTTAGTCAACTGGTTTGAATTATATGATCCACTTCTATTTAAAAGTCCTGGAGAACCTTTAGCGTTTTATTTTTTTCAGGATCGTTTCTGGTTTGTGTGTATAGCATTTGTCAGTATGCTTAAACTTTATTCTCTTGCACAGTTCCCTGTGGATTCCCTTTCCTACCCATTTCGTACCTGGTCTTGTATTCTTTTTGTACCAGTTTGCGTTATTTGCTTATTAAGAGATTAACTGTTTCATCTCTCACGAAATAACTTACACTTTCTATTTTCCATTGTATCACAATATTTCCTTAAATAAAGCGTGTCTCATTATACATGGGACCATGTGACTGCCCTATTATTTCTGCCCACTGCCCATATACAGAATGTCTCAATATACATGGGACCCATATGACTGCCCAATTATTTCTGCCCACTGTATATATACAGAATGTCTCAATATACATTAGACTCGTGTGACTGCCCTATTATTTCTGCTCACTTAGTATATGTATATATACAGGGTGTCTCAATATACATGGAACCCATGTGACTATTAATAACTCTACTGCTTATAAGGTTGTGATCTTTTTTTTGTTTCAGAATTGAAAATAGTATACAATAACAATTATAAATCCACGATCACAATGCCTCGGACAAGCGAGAAAAAATATTTTGCTTCATTACTTATTTGGACATTTGTGTTTGTTGGGTTCTTCCGATAGCTTTTGGGGGCAGTTTTCACGAGTGCACGTTTTTCTCTAACCGCTAACGTTTCCCATGGGACTCTATATTTAGTTCTCGGTTTTGTTGGAATACACTTCGATGCCGCCTCGAGGTAGGCGTTAACGAAATTCTCATATTCGTCATTTGCGGTACCTTTTCCTGTCTTTTCTTATAGTGTCTCGAATCTGTTTCTTAATTCTAATTCATATTTATCTCTAATATCTTTGTTGTTAAGCAGGGCCCTGTCATAGTGTTTAGTGGTCGCTGTTCTTGTGGCGTTTTTTTCGTTAGCTTAGTCGTAATTTTGCCGTGACTATTCGATCATTGGAGGACACACCCTCGAAAGAGGAGTATGTCTCGCAATTCATCGCGCTATTTTTTCATTTCTTGTTTATAAAGACGAACCAGACATGCAGGACACTGCTGGAGAAGCAAGGACGAGCTCATAAGTGATGTACTCCGATGTACCCCAGCAAAAGCAGGACGACCCAAGCAAAAGCAGGACGACCAACTCGAACATACACACAGCAGCTATGTGAGGATACGGGATGTAGCCCTGAAGACCTGCCAGAGGCGATTAATGATTGGGAGTAGTGGCGAGAGAGGGTCTGGAATATCCGTGCTCGCGGCACGACATGATGATGATGATGATATTTGGAAACAAAATAATTAAAAAGTGTGCCAGCAAAATTTCGCGGGAAGTTTAAAAATTATCCTCAGAAAAGCCAAATTTATCGTTGGGCACACAAATCTTATCCACAGGATCAGTAAACAACCTCAACAAGAAGGAAGAAAATCCCAGATCTGGCAGGATGTTGACTGCAAGCTGTCCTGACAATGTGGATGCAGTGAGAGATTCTATCGGAAGGAGAATGAAAAAGTCCTTCCGAAGACGTTCTAAAGAACTTGGACTTTCACGCTCATTGTAGGATAAAGTCAATCAATTTCTGCCCTTATCATCTACTTAGACTTTTCTGAAGTGTTATGATTGCTTTTTAAGATTCAGATGAAAAATGATTCAATATTATTTATTATATAAATGGATTGCAGCTATTGTGAGACATCTTGGGGATTCAGTTTCTTTCTTAGGAATTTCCTTTTCTTGGCCATAGATCATCTTGTGTATAATCTCCTATGGAGCTTTGGGGGAATGCGGAGTACCTCTTCGTTGCCATCGTTCCCAGGTCCACTCTGGCTCGGAGTGGTAGCACCTGATAGGGTCTTATCTATGGTTCAAATAGAACTAAACTGTGTACTCATGCGAAAATGAATTGTTTGAAACAGAACAGTTTTTGTATGCTAAACTGAATTGTTTTATATAGAACTGTTTTGACATTGAAACTATACTTACGCTAGGCTGAATTATTTGAAATAGAACTGTTTCGATATTTTAACAGTGTCTAAACAAACACTATACTTATACTAAACTGAACTGTTTGAAATAGACTGTTCGAATAGACTGAATAGTTGAAATGGAAATGTTTTTGACTATTAAACTGTATACTTATACTATAATGAATTGTTTGAAATAGAACTGTTTATTTGTATAAAAATGGATTTGACATATATTAATAAATAATCTACAAAGGTTGATATGTCATAAAACCCAAACAAACGAACGAACAACGTTTTGGCCGATTTGTCCTTCGGCCGATGTGTCCTTCGGCTTTCTTTAGTTGTTTTTTTTGTCAAACTCAGGAGCCTACACTGAACTTCGAACTTATTACCAAGTCCTTCAGTTCCTTTACCAAGTCTTTGGGAATTATTTTAAGTGCACCAACCATAACAGATATCACTGTCACATTCATGTTCCATAGATTTTTTTTGTTTAGTTCTCTAGCAAGGTCTTGATATTTATATCTCTTTTAGTTTTCTTTTTATTTTCATTCTACGAAGTGTCGAGACCACCAAGTCTTTTATTCTGCAGGTTCTGTTTTTTTTTTTTTTTGTTTTTTTTTTTTTTTTGTTGTTGACTATCTGTAGGTATTTCTAATATCATTATTATTGTTCGACAATTTTATTAGTCAGATGTAGAAAATTCTTTAGTTTAGCTATTTTGATTTCCTTTTGTCTTTGTTGTTTTTTGTTTGTTTTATTTTTTCTTTCTTCTCTTTGACTTTTAAAAATTGCTTTGTTTCTTTTGTATAAGGAATCAAGTTTATTTGGTTTTCCATTTGAACATCATAGACATTAGTTTGACAGTCGGCTTTTAATTTGATAATAAACAGATTTCAGATTTGGTTAAATTGGAATAAAACAATTCTTCCTTACTTTTAGATTTTTCCTTTTTTTCATCACTTCTTCCTTCCTTCCTTCCTTCCTTCCTTCCTTTCTTTCTATGCATTTTTTTCTTTTATAAACCCTTTTTTCTTCTTTTACTTTCCTTGGCTTTTTTTTATATTCCTTTGTGACTTTCTTTCTTACAATTAAATTTTTTGTCGTCCTTTTTTCTTCATTTTCCTTCCCCCCATCCTTTTCTTTCTTTCTTTCTTTCTTTCTTTCTTTCTTTCTTTCTTTCTATTCCTTCTTCCTCTATCGACCTTTCCTACCTTTCTTCCTTTCTTTCTTTCTTTTGTTGTTTTCCCTTCCTTCTTCCCCTATCGACCTTTTCAATCATGTTCTTTCTTTCTTTCTTTCTTTCTTTTCCTTGTATTATTTTCCATTCCTTCTTTCTCTAGTGACCTTTTCTTTCTTTCTTTCTTTCTTTCTTTCCATTTCTTTTTCTTTTATCGACCTTTTCCTTCAGGTTCTTTCTTTCTTTCTTGTCTTATTTTCCATTCCTTCTTCCTTTATCGACTTTTCCTTCACGTTCTTTCTTTCTTTCTTTCTTTCTTTCTTTTCATAATGCTTCTATATATTCACATGTTTTGCTTCTTTGTGCGTTTTTTCCCCGCTTTATTTCTTTGTGTCAATCTTTTTGACATAAATGAAACATTCCCTGATTTAATACCTCAAAAAACCCGACAGGTTCGAACCATTTCAAAGCCATAATAAATCCCCACAACATAAAATAGGGCTGACATTAACATTCATATATATATATATATATATATATATAACAATACAACATATTTTCCCGGGCTTCAGCCATCAGGTCAAAGATTTCTTTACCGAAATAAATTTGGTTTAGGATGAACACAAAAATCAAAAATAGCGAAGCATACAGAAAATGCGGAAATACCAAAAAGAAATAAAGATTTTACGAACATAAGCAAAAGATATTCTTTTTTAACGGATGAATATATTGAATAAATAACCATTCTTCAAACTCTGCAGGCTTTAGGACCTCGTCCATTCAATATATTGCTTTTCAGGTGCTCAGAATGACTTTGCTAAATTTATAGCTTCTCCCAAAGAATCTATGGCATAAACATTGGTAATAAAGCCAATAAATACAGGTATGAAATTTCAAGTGATATTGAGATGAAATGATAGCCAACATGTCTTTTTGTAAAGATATCTTGACTATTTATTCTTTTATTTGGATAATTCTTTTAATTAGAAAATTTAAGAAATTTAGATTAATATTCCATATTAAAAACTGAATATGTCTGTTTATTTACAATTCATTTTATTATCAAAATCATTTCCAATGCATTTTTATAGTAAAAATCATTTCCAATGCATTTTTATAGTAAAAATCATTTCCAATGCATTTTTATAGTAAAAATCATTTCCAATGCATTTTTATAGTAAAAATCATTTCCAATGCGTTTTTATAGTAAAAATCATTTCCAATGCATTTTTATAGTAAAAATCATTTCCAATGAATTTTTATAATAAAAATGATTTCAACTGCATTTTTATAATAAACAAAATTTCCAAATATATTATCTATAGAATCATTTAATTGTACAAATCGTTTCTAATACATTTCTATTGTATAGATAATGTCCAATGCAATTGCCATAGAAATAATTTGTATAATTTTTAATGAATTTTGAATTTTAAAAAATTCCAACTCCTTTTTATCGTAAATATTATTTCCATTTGCCACTCATATGAGAAAACACATAAATACCTCGCCTGATATAGTTGATAATGTCTGCTCTGATGGTAAGGATTGATCGTCTGATGGGGGAGGGAAAATATAAAAACGCAACTCTCCCCCAATATTGTTATATAATACCAATAATTCAATTTTCGGAAACTGTTAAAGGGTTCCAACTATTGCTATTTAACGATTATAATGTTTTTTGAACAATTCTTATTTGTTTGCCCATAGTTAAATGGTTCAAAGTATTGCAGTCACACACAGTTAAATGAGCAAGCAATTCTATTTCTAACAATTCAGCTAAGCACAAGTCAATAAAGTTAAATGATTCCAAGTATTGCTATGTATCACTAACAATTTAATTAAACATCAATCATTTGTTTACGCACATAAAATGAACAAACAGTTCTATTTCTAACAATTCAGTTTAGCACAAGTCAATAAAGTTAAATGGTTCCAAGTATTGCTATGTATCACTAACAATTCAATTAATCATTAGGGATTTGTTTACAGACGGATAAATGATCAAACATTTTAATTTCTAATAATTCAGTTCAGTATAAGTCAACAAATTTAAATGGTTCCAAGTATTGCAATGTGTCACTAACAATTCAATTAAACATCAGTCATTTGTTTAAATACAGATAAATGATCAAACAGTTCTATTTCTAACAATTCAATTTAGCATAAGTCAACCAAGTTAAATGGTTCCAAGTATTGCTATGTATCACTAACAATTCAATTAAACATCAGTCATTTGTTTACACACAGTTAAATAATCAAACAGTTCTATTTCTACCATTTCAATTTTTTCATACGTCAACCAAGTTAAATGGTTCCAAGTATTGCTATGTATCACTAACAATTCAATTAAACATCAGTGATTTGTTTACACACAGATAAATGATCAAACAGTTCTATTTCTGATAATTCAGTTCAGTATAAGTCAACAAATTTAAATGGTTCCAAGTATTGCTATGTATCACTAACAATTCAATTAAACATCAGTTATTTGTTTTCACACTGTCGAAGGGCCAAACTATTCTATTCGACCCATGGATGGGAGCTTATCAGGTACTACCACTCCAGGTATGAATGGACCTGGCAATGAAGGGGCAATCTGCATTTTCCAGAACTCTTGGATTGTACTTTTGTGTCATGTCCAGGATAGTCGTGGTGAGGAGTGGTCTTAGTCCACTGTAGTGATTCAAACAATGTATTCTTCAGCTCTAGCCTACTGGGGTTACAATTATATAGTACTGACAGCACGGATTTCATTCTCTCTCTCTCTCTCTCTCTCTCTCTCTCTCTCTCTCTCACTCTACCCATCCTTTCTTATCATTCTTCTCCCTCGGCAAGTCTTTTAAATTACATCGTGTGTCCGCATAGAGTTGATATAAATAAGTTCTTGGTAGTTGGCTAATACTGGCACATCCATGTGTAACGGACCCTTGAAGAACATCCATGTGTAACGGACCCTTGAAGAACATCCATGTGTGATGGACCCTAGAAGAACATCCATGTGTAACGGACCCTTGAAGAACATCCATGTGTGACGGACCCTTGAAGAACATCCATGTGTAACGGACCCTTGAAGAACATCCATGTGTAGAATACTTTTGAAGAAAGTCCTGGTGTAGCGGACCCTTGAAGAACGTCCATTTGTAGCGGACCCTTGAAGAAAGTCCTGGTGTAGCGGACCTTTGAAGAACATCCATGTGTAGCAGAACCTTGAAGAACATCCATGTGTAGCGGACTCTTGAAGAACATCCATGCGTAGCAGACCCTGGAAGAACATCCATGTGTAGCGGACCCTTGAAGAAAGTCCTGGTGTAGCAGACCCTGGAAGACGTCTATGTGTAGCGGACCCTTGAAGAAAGACCTGGTGTATCGGACCCTTGAAGAATGTCCTGGTGTAGCGGACCCTTGAAGAAAGTCCTGGTGTAGCGGACCCTTGAAGAACATCCATGTGTAGCGGACCCTTCAAGAACATCAATGTGTAGCAGACCCTTGAAGAATATCCATGTGTAGCAGACCCTTGAAGAACGTTCTTGTGTAGCGGACCCTTGAAGAAAGTCCATGTGTAGAAGACTTTTGAAGAAAGTCCTGGCGTATCGGACCCTTGAAGAAAGTCCTGGTGTAGCGGACCCTTGAAGATCATTCATATGTAGCGGACCCTTGAAGAAAGTCCATGTGTAATGGACCCTTGAAGAACGTCCTGGTGTAGCGGACCCTTGAAGATCATTCATGTGTAGCGGACCCTTGAAGAAAGTCCTGGTGTAGCGGACCCTTAAAGAAAGTCCATGTGTTGCGGACCCTTGACGAACCTCCATGTGTAGCGGACCCTTAAAGAACGTCCTTGTGAATCAGACCCTTGAAGAACGTTCTTGTTTAGCAGAGCCTTGAAGAACGTTCTTGTGTAACAGACCCTTGAAGAACGTCCATGTGTAATGGACCCTTGAAGAACATCCATGTGTATCGGACCCTTGAAGAATGTCCATGTGTAACGGACCCTTGAAGAAAGTCCTTGTTTCTCAGACATCCATGTGTAGCGCACATGTATCAGACATCCATGTGTAGCGTCCATGTGTAACGGACCCTTGAAGAAAGTCCTTGTGTATCAGACATCCATGTGTAGCGCACACTTGAAGAAAGCCCTTGTGTAGAAGACCCTTGACCAACGTCTATGTGTAGCGGACCCTTGAAGAACGTGACTTATGAGTTCGTTTAATTCCCAGATATTATATTATATCTGTGGTAGATTCGTATCAGTCACTCTTCGTCTGCACTACGTGTCCCTAGTTATCAAATAGAGAGAAGCGAAAAATCCATCTTCTTTTAATGGGTTTCAGCCGCAAAATGATTAGGGATGCTGAAGGGAACTCAAAGGAAAACGCCATAAGGAAGTGGAGGCGTGATAGGAAAGAGGAAAGAGTTAGTTGGCGGGCAGACGTGACAATATAAAGACAGCAGTTGGACACCAGACACAAAGATGTGAAGACCGCCGAAACTCTCCTTTGGAGGAGAAGTCTTACTCGTCTATAGAGATACAGCCCCAATCGAATGGGCTGGCCTACAATTTAGGGAATCGCAGTCATTCTCTCTTCATATTTACATTTTTGTATCGTTATTTTATAACAGTTTTTTTTTCATCCGATTCAATCGTATACAAATAATTTTTAAACAGATTTATTTGAACCAGAGATGGGACTCTGACAGGTACTACCACTCCGGGCCATAAAGGACCTGGGAGTAATTTCAATGAAGGTATGTCACCACGCTCCCTACATCTCTAGAACTGGACTATTTCCACTAGATGCAGTTTAGTGTCATACCCAGGACACTACTTTTTAGTGGGGCAGATGTTACAGGGTGGTTCTAAATAAGAAGCACAATCTTTTTGACCTCTTGTCAATAAGTAAATAAGTTGGCCTAGTGTTGTTGAGGGTGACCCTAAGGCTCCCTTTTCAATAGCTACAACACCAAGGTGTAGTGGAAAGCGCTACTCTTTTTTTCCTGGAATTGTCCACCCTTGATCTGTACCTTAAAATGTTGAGTGTTAAGCAAGAAGGCATCAAGTACCATTTTTTGAGTTTTTGGTATGACTTAACCTGGGATTGAACCTCAGTCATCGGAACCATTGGCAAACACTCTAGCCATTATTCGGGTCATCCTCGGCTACAGTTGTATATTATTATCATCATCATGCCGAGCTGCCAGCACGGATTTTCTTTCGCCACGCGTCTCTATCGTCCATCTCTTCCGACAGGTCTTCTTGACGACATCACGTGTCCGCAGAGAACTGCTGTAGATGAGTTCTTGCTGGTCGTACAACTCTTGCGCTAACATTGAATCGGTCGAGAGGAGAAAGTCGCTCAGGAGTTCGTCCTTACTTCTCAAGCAGTATCCCTCAAGTATCGTTCGTCAGACTTAGATTGTTTTAGAGATGGGAGGCAGGTAGCCGTACAGCTGCTGCTTTGTGGGATATTGATTTCAAGATTTGTTCAATACAGCTTGCAGCATTTTTGTGTGATTATTGTCAAGCTTTTTTCTATACGCTTCATCAGCGTCCTTGTGGTGTATCCATATAGTAGTATGGACACGACCGCTGCCTGGAAAAATTGCGTTTTATTTTATCTGACAGGTCTGACTTCAATATGGCCGATTCCTGTGACTCTTGTTATATATGTAAAGTCTAAATTAAAGTCACTACTAGTGTCTTGCCAAACAAAATTAATTCCGTATAAAAAGTGAAAAGCAGAAGCGTTTGCTACTGTCAAATATACAACTGCGCTCACACGTCGAAAGTGCTTATTGGGTTGACTACACTGATATCCATATCATTGATTTAAATCGTCTCATATTAACCGCTTCTCTAATTATGATAGAGCGATATAGACAATGCCCGCAAGAGGTTGTCAGAAGTTGCAATAACATTATTATGTAACGAATGACGAATGCAATGGGTCACTGCAAGCAGACAGCTGTGCAGTTTGATGACCTATTGATGATCTCAATGTCTCCATGTACAGAACAAAAGGAAGTGCAAATATCGCGGAAAGGGCAGAGGTGAAGTTGTGAGTATGCAGTGGCCCTGCGCCCGGATGTTGGTAGGGGTGAAGAGGTCACTTGTTCAGATGAAGTTTCATGTGACTGTGGTTGCAGAGACAGACCCCGAGATAGTCAAAGCTCTCGCCACACCGTCTGAGAGACATGCATCGAGAACAGATCAAAGAATTCAGAAGAGGCGTTCTGTAAATTGATTGTTTGTAGCCAATGGCATGAAAAACGCAGACCCCAGTAGATCATCCAAAGACGATCCAAGTGAGTTCGAACTCCACGAGCGCTACTAAGTCCACTTTCAGACAATATCCTAAAGAAAGGCATGAACACTCTTATCCTTTCAGCTTTGGGTTAAGTAGTACCACGAATACTCTTCTACAAAGATATCTTTGGGATAAGTTAACCCATGAAGGTTGGTATGCCATTAAACAAAGAAATAAAATCGTATTTATTTTGATAGGGATAATACTAGCCTATCCGGTGTTTGGTTGGATTTTATGGCATATCAACCATTGTTGGTTATTTAATGCCAAATACTCTTTATTCATACATATTAAATATATATGATTTGGTTCGGTTGGGTTTTATGGCATATCAACCATCGTAGGTTATTTAATGCCAAATCTTCTTTATACATATATATTAAATATATATGATTTTCTTTGGTTGGCTTTTATGGCATATCAACCATTGTAGGTTATTTAATGCCAAATCCCCTTTATACATATATATTAAATATATATGATTTGGTTGGGTTGGGTTTTATGGCATATCAACCATTGTAGGTTATTTAATGCCAAATCTTCTTTATACATATATATTTAACATATATAATTTTGTTGGGTTGAGTTTTATGGCATATCAGCCATTGTACGTAATCACATTTTGTTGATAACATTTTAAAACGATCCTGAGCTCATTCTATTTGCAGATAGTTAAATGGTTTCAAGTATTGCTATATAACAGCCAGAATTTAACATCAGTCATTTGTTTGCACACTTAGTTTGTAGGTATTTTCATTTTTAAATGAGTTTGAACTGGTTTTTTCATTCACTAGTATGGGTATTGTAATACCAATAGTTACATTTTGGCACACATTTTAAGAGTTTCAAGTATTTCTGTGTATTACTAACAATTCATTTGATTAGTCCTTTGTTTACACATAGTTAAATGGTGAAATAGTTCTATTTCTGACAATTCAATTTAGCACAAGTCATTTGTTTGCACCCAGTTAAATGATCAAACAGTTCTATTTCTAACAATTTTGGTTCAACGAAAGTCGTTTGCACACAGTTTAAATGTCTAACTGATATCTTTTTTTTTTTTTTGGCACACAGATAGGACCCGAACAGGTTCTGCTACGACCGCAGCTTGGAAGAAACTGCGTTTCATTTTATCGGCCAGGTTTGATTTCCATATGATCGAAAGCCTATCGATAGCTGTCCAGGCCTTCGTTAGCCGTGTGTCGATGTCTTTTTCGGTTGATGAGACGCTGCTTCCTAGGCAGGTGAAGTACACAGTTTGATTATCAAAAACATTTCTATTTCAAACTATTCAGTTTAGTTAGTTTTAATTCAAACAATTCAGCTTAGTATAAGTATAGTTTTTGTTTACACGCAATTGAATGTCAAAACAGTTCTATTTCAAACAATTCAGTTTAGTGTAAATACAGTTTAAATTTAATGCCAAAGCCATCCTTGTAGAAGATCAGTGGAGGGATTATTTAACCAATAACTGGCAAGATAGTGGGTTTCCTACCTTTCCAAAGGGAATTAGTCCGAAAGTGAACATACTAGCAAGTGTAGAATTTGAACTCGCTTGCTTCGAGGCCGCAGTCTAGCGATTTAGTTGCTACGCAACGGAGACCTTAGGAACGTCAGGAACAAATCAGGAGCTCTGGATGATTTTGCCAAGGTTGTAAACGTGATGAACCACATTTGAATGTAAGAGTTCGATCTCGCCTGATACTCGCCAAGAGCTACTCGTCGTATTTGCCTCTATGGCTTTGAGCACGACCTCGCAATCCCCGCTTTACGGAATCGTTAATTTTGTTTTATTGTCGAGGTTTCTTCATCCATCTTTTGAAAAGGCATTAAAAGTTTTGAAATATTTTCTTTTATTTAAGTCGTATGTATCAATTAAGTTCGAGCCAAATAAATATTTGTTTTAGATTTCGTTTTTGCATTACTGGAACCTCAACATCAGATTGGTTTGTGTCATGTCCTGGACACTCGTTGGGTGATCTTACCCCTCTGCTGAGAAGTGGTCAGTGTATTCCACAGCGCCAACCGACCGGACAATAATACTATAGCTTATATATATATATATATATATATATATATATATATATATATATATATATATATATATCCTTTTTTTTGTTATATATACATATATATATAATTTTTTGTTCCCGACTTCAAGCGTCCTACGTGTCAAGCCACACTGAAGAGTTCTGATAGAACGAAACAATCTGTCTGTGGATGACAATATATACGCTCTCCTATGGGGGTTGAGCACTCTGGCGAAGGAATTTTTGGCCATAACCCGGCATACGTGCCCAGACCCACATTTGGGTTCGTGAAACTGCTTGCTTCATCAGGCTCACATTGCACCAAGTGAGCCGATGAGCAGCATAGACCAGCAGGGTTCGAGTCTCGGCTCGTTCTCGACCTTCCCCTCCCCTTTATCCCCACTTTAATCGGCCTTCGGGCTTTTGACCATGTGTCAGGTCGTGTCTGGTGGGAGGCAGCGACAAATAAACGAAGGAATTTTCGGCCGCCGCTCGCATAATCCAAAGCTCTTCGAAAGAACTGAACACACTGGTAGCCGATAGGGTATAAAAATGTAAACAAATGGACGCTGCTGCTGCTGCTGCTGCTACATAATACCTTATAATTCCCTTGGCCAATGTGGTACGCTTGTTGTCCGAACGGTCTGATACTAAGTCTAACGTAAAGTTGAACGGGTTCCAATCCCGGCTTCAGGCGTCCTACGTGTCAAGCCACACTGAAGAGTTCTGATAGAACATAACAGTCTGTCTGTGGATGATTATATATATATATATATATATATAACAACAATAAAAATTTAAAAATACGTAATTTTGTGCAAACAAATGATTATTTCCAGATAGAATTATTAATATTTCATTGGTGTTCCAGAAACTCGGGGTTCAAATTAGCTGCACTTCGGATAAAAATTGAACGAATTTGTATCTTCAAAATAAAAGAGAAAATGTATTAAAAGTTATTGTGGGGTAATACTGGAGCGTCCTAGAATTGTGAAAAGAATGTTCCGGCTTCGAAAACATGCTGGACAACAGGATCAGATAGAAGATTTGATAAAATCAACCAACCTCTTCATGCATTTATTATTATTATTATTATTATTATTATTATTATTATTATTATTATTATTATTATTTACTCTTTTAGAGTTTTTCACATCAGTATTAGCAGATGGTTTTTCACTGGAGTTTGAGTGACAACAACTCTCCTCAAATCTCCAGGGCTCTTCTCAATATTCTGGCCCTTCTCAGTAATGCTGCTATTTGGATAGTCTCTACCCGTCTGCCAACTTCCAAGTCCTCCAGGCCGTTTAATAATCCTTTAGTTACTGTGCCAAAAGCACCAATTACAATGGGTACAATCGTCACTTTCATGTTCCACAATTTTTTCAATTCTCTAGCAAGGTCGAGATACTTATCCTTCTTTTCACAATCTTTCAGTTTTATTCTGTTGTCAGCCGGGACAGCAAAGTCGACAATTTTGCAAGTTCTCTTTTTTTTTGTTGATTATTATTAGGTCTAGTCTTCTGGCCGAGATTAGGTGATCCGTGTGTATGTCAAAATCCCATAGAAGTTTATGTGTGTCTTTTTCTTGGACAGGTGCTGGATTGTGCATATACCATTTGTTAGTGTGGTCAAATTTAAAATTCTTGCTCACTTCCCTGTGGATCACCTTACCGTGTCTCGTCTTACACTTCCTCTGAGCTAATTTGCTGCATTCGCTTATTATGTGATTGATCTTTTCGTCTTTGTCACCGCATAGTCTACATTTGCTATTTTGTTGAGTTTTGTCTATTCTCGCTTTGATATGATTGGTTCTTATGGCGTTGTCCTGTGCTGCTTTTAGGAGAGATTCCGTTTCTCTTTTAAGGTTACCTTTTCTTAGCCAGGTCCAGGTTTTCTTGTATGAGATGGTGTTTTTTAGTCGTTTAAAGCGGGCATAGAGTTGGCTTTTTTTCCCATTTTTGTTTTCTAGTTATTGACATTCTATCGTCTGTCGTGTTGTCAGTATCTTTTCTGATGGCTGAATCAGTCCTCGTTCATAAGGCATTCCGGGTTTTTCAGCTTTCGATAGGCAACCAGTTAAGGAGTAGGAAAACTTTAAATTCAAACCAGTGGCACTCCGCTAAAAAATTGACCTTGTGTCACCTCCTGTCCCACACGGAGTGGGTGGGTGAATATATATTAGACATAAATTAAATGAGCCACTGTGGCCTTTAAGCTTGAAAAGGTTCCTTTTCTTTCGACAGGAACATTAATAAGGTTGGATTTAAGCTATTTTGAAAAATAAAATAAAATATTTCTTTACGAACTTTGTATTTTGTTATTTTTACGATAATTTTTTTGTTTTTTTTTTGTTTTTATTTTAATCAAAATTCAATTTTTAGATTATTTCCTGAGACATTGAAACCGCGCATTCCTGCAATATGTGTGTTGTCTCCGTTATTGTTTTTTCCTTCAATCTATTTAACTTTTTTTTCGCTTCCTTACCATTTAAAGCCTGAAACGTAATGATTTTAGAGCCTCCTTTTCAGTTACATTCGGTGGTTTAATTATCTCGACCATGCACAGCTACACTTCCGGTCTTCTTTGCCTCGACATCCGGTTAATAACAGCGGCAAATGTCTGTTGTATTTTAATTCCTTTTATTTATTTCTTCTTAGCCAATTATTTCAACTTGAACAGAAATTATTTTTGAAAAATAATTAAAATAACCCAAACTCTTTCTTTTTTCTTTTTTTTCTTTTCTTTTTTTTATTGAGCTGCCATGACCTTTACTGAAGATTTCTTGAAATTAAATGGCCTTCGTTTATTTTGGTTCAAGTAGCATTCCCTATTGAAAATTAAAATGGAAATAGGCAGACGACGTCTTGTTATCGCCTGTTCTTTTTTTTTTTTTTTTTTTAAATATGTTCCTTTATTTCTTTTTCCTGTAATTTTTCAGTAAAGATATACCGACACTCTTAAATATGGAGAACAGATGATATGGGAAAGGGTTGCAAAGTTTTAAAATTTAAATACTGAATTAAACGAAAATAGTAGGAACTAAAAAAAGAAGGAGAAAAAAAGCAGCCTGTATTATGAACGAATGTTAGATTTTACCTCTTCACAATGTTGACCAATTTCCGGTTTAAATTCAGTTTAGAAAAAAAGCTACACTTCATACAAGACATACAACTGGATTCTATGACTGGAGTCCCATCTAAGATTTAAAAAGAACTGTTCAACCTTTTATGTGGAATTATTATTAAATAGGTGCCCGTGGTGAAATGGTTACCGTCGTAGGAAATGGACACGATGACACGAGTTCAAATCCTGGACGAGACTGATTGTATTTCACATGGCGCTAAAACCCTTGGAAAAGGTATGAATCCAATTATTCTCCCTCTAGCTATGGGTAAATTGTAGGACAGACTATGTTCTTTAGCCTTGGTGAGGCAACTAGTCTAGGTGAATAAAAACTTTGAATTCAAACCTGTTAAACTCCGCTTAAAAATTGACCTTGTGTCATATCCTGCCCGAGCGGAGTGGTTGGGTAAATAGGATTATTAAATAGTATTAATTAGTGTCACTGGATTTCCTCTACAAGGATGGCTTTGGTCTTGAATGACCCACAAAGGTTTATATGCCTTTAAACAAAGGAACCAAACCAAAGTAATACTTAAAATATCTATGAATAGAATTACAAATCATAAATAGCACTTCTTCAAATCATTTAACTGTGTGCAATTAAAACTGTGTGAGGTAGGAATACTTGAAACCATTTAACTGTGTGCAAATAAAACTGTGTTTGGTTGGAATACTTGAAACCATTTAACTGTGTGCAAATAAAGAGACACGGCGTCTTTTACACCTCAACAATACCGGAAGTCACGTGGTACGAGCCACTATACAACAACTTGAAACCATTTAACTGTGTGCAAATAAAACTTATAGTGTTAGGTAGAAATACTTGAAGCCATTAACTGTGTGCAAATAAAACATGCAGTGTAAGGTAGAAATACTTGAAATCATTTAACTGTGTGCAAATAAAATATGTAGTGTTAGGTAGAAATACTTGAAACGATTTAACTGTGTGCAAATAAAATATGAAATGTTAGGTAGAAATACTTGAAACCATATAACTGTGTGCAAATAAAATTCTTAGTATTTAACTGTGAGTAAATAAACCTAATAGGTTTGGACTAGTTTCTTTTTAAAGTTTATAATTAATATATTTTTGCTTTAAAATCTCTTTAAACTTTCTTTTTACTTTCAAGGATGCTTTCTACTCAGAATATCGAGAGGTTTTGTATATTTATACTTTTCTTATTTTAGTGTTTTTAAATTTAGATCGAATCGTGTCCACAGTTTAGATAACATTAAATCGGGGATTAGTTGATTGTTTAGCATGGTTTCTTGGCTTAATAGTATATCAACATTCGTGGGTTATTTAATGCCAAAACCATCATTGTAGAAGAACAATGGTGGGACTATTTAACCAATAACTGGCGAGATAAGGGGCTTTATACCTTTCCCAGGGGCATTAGTCCAAATGTGAACGTAAAAGCATGTGTAGAGGCTGCAGTCAAGCGATTTAGTTACTACACAAAAAAGACTTTAGTAACGTGAGGTACAAAACAGCAGTTCTGGATGATTTTGCCAAGGTTATGAACGTGATGAACCACGTTTAAATATAAGAGTTCGATCTCGCCTGATACTCACCAAGAGCTACTCGCTGTATTTGCCTCTATGGCTTTGAGCACTGCCTCGCATTCTACGCTTTAAGGATTAGTTAACTTTGCTTTATTTGTAATATTACGGACGGGCGCTGTCGTTATTCAGTGAAGGTGTCACGAGACTAGCGCGTGCGGGCAGAATGACCTGCAAAGTTAGACGTGATTTCAAAATAATCACAGATGAACTATCGTGTTTCACTGGTGACATCAAACATTCGGGGATCTTCGATATGTTCTCCAAAATCTCTATATAAGAAAACAAGTAACGAGATTAGCGCGTGCGGGCAGAATGACCTGCAAAGTTAGACGTGATTTCAAAATAATCACAGATGAACTATCATGTGTTTCACTGGTGACATCGAACATTCGGGGATCTTCGATATGTTCTCCAAAATCTCTATATAAGAAAACAAGTAACGAGATTAGCGCGTGCGGGCAGAATGACCTGCAAAGTTAGACGTGATTTTAAAATAATCACAGATGAACTATCACGTGTTTCACTTGTGACATCAAACATTCGGGGATCTTCGATGTGTTCTCCAAAATATCTATATAAGAAAACAAGTAACGAGATTTTGGCAGAGTTGAAGGCAATTGTCAAAACGGGTGCGTTAAAAATTCCGAGGCCCCGACTCGTCCTACCCCAGTCTGCTATGACAGGCGTATGTCAATAGCCAGCTCTCACCCACACCCCGTCACCACCAAGAGGAAGGGAGAAGAAGGACGCAACTAAAATGAACTTTTCGAGTTGCCGCGATCATAGCTGAATAATAAACGACTGCTATATTTTCTTCCCTTACCTTCGAGTTTGAGTATTTCTTTTTCTGCGGACTTCTTCCTTTACAGCACAACACGTTGGTGTTATGAAATAGCTGAGGGATTTCGGTTTATGCCTTTGAGTTTAGTTAGGCTGAGAACCTTTCGGCTCAGCACATGGGTTGGTTGGGTGTAAGATTGAAGCAGGTGTTAACGCGGGTGCGCGCGAGCGGATTGAAGTGTCACTCAGATGTCGTAACAGTCCGAGACGATACTGGGTGACAAGGTGCGGGTGACGTCACGCACCGGAAGCACGCGGAAGTTTGTGTGAGAATTTGAAGAAAATAAGAGTCGGGTTTTAGACGCCAAACGAGAAGGATCGATTTTGGAGCTCGCAGGCGCGAGGCGAACGTGCGCCCTAGGGGGGGGGCCGCTCGAGTTGGGGGCCAAATGAATAAGACAGCATAGAAGATTGTGTCTCTCCTCCTTACGTCGAATCCTTTAACTCAAAGTTAATAAAAAGGTTTCGTACCTGAACAAGTAGTCGTTACGTGTTTTCGAATTCCGAGATTCCTATGTTCTTTATATGTTCTATAGTAATGAACATTACATGTCTATTTCGCACATGGCCATATTCGTGCATATGGCTACGCAACATTGGTCCTATATTACAGATTATCGAGGTTTTTGCAACCCAAGGGAAGTTTCTTCATCCATCTGGCTATTGGTCGATTGCGCCTGACCTTTCGTACAACATTCTATTTTCGTTTGTTTCGGCGGTATTTTTGTCTTGTTCGAACTCGTAAACCATGAATTCCCGATTTAGACAAATTTGCACGTTCATCTGTATGGCTTTCACATCACATATACACTTAGTGAAGCAATGCACAACGTCTCAGCGCACCAGTTACCACGATACTACCAACTAGAACTGTTTCTTTGTATAAAAATGGATTTAGCATTAAATTACCTACAAAGTTTGATATGCCATAAAACCCAAACAAATAAACAAAATTTAATCGTTTAGACCTTTGTCCACTATATATATATATATATATACAGTTTAACCCGGATATAAGAGACCCGGTTATAAGAAACTCTGATATAAGATAAGATTTTTGTTATCTGGTCCCAATTAAAGCCTGTGTTACCAAAACAATATAGACCAAACCCTGATATAAGATAAATACAGAATATAAGAGAAACCCCGGATATAAGAGACTTATTCTCCAGTACCGGCAACTCTTCTTTATCCAGGTTACACTGTATAAAATTGGAAGAAAAATTCGGCTGACTGTCATTTGACTATTGTAAATTTATTTCAGCTGGTTACTGATTAAAACAACCAACCTCTTCAGATAGCCATCCCATAATGGGGAGAGAAGGTTACCACAATACACGTTAAAAAATACAATTTTCAAAAGGCAGGGAAAAGATCAAAAGGAACTCGGTTATGGGCTGACGCCAATCTAGTGTATGAAGTCCATTTTGGCGTCATGTACCCATGTTTATCTACAAATTTATTTTAAAAATTAGCAGCTGGTATCATTTGACCAATTTAACCTATTCTATTTAAAGAAAAGATCTGTCTCTTTTATTTATTTATTTATTTGGGAAAGCGTGGAGATAAATGTTGCTGTCTAACCCGGATATAAGAGAATAAGTGTCTTATATCAGGGTTTGATATATTTTGTTTAAGTTGGGATCAGAGATAATCTCTCTTATATCCGGGTCTATTTTAAAAATTAGCAGCTGGTATCATTTGACCAATTTAACCTATTCGATTTAAAGAAAAGATCTGTCTCTTATTTATTTATTTATTTGGGAAAGCGTGGAGATAAATGTTACTGTCTAACCCGGATATAAGAGAAGAATCAGTCTCTTATATCCGGGTTTTGTATAGGCTCTAAGTTGGGATCAGATATAATCTCTCTTATATCCGTATTACCAATATCAAACTTAAGTTTAATTAAAAATTTTTTTAGTTTTTCTATTTCTATTTAAGGTTGAAAATTGGTCTTTCTTTAATTACTGTATCACTATTTTATATATCTGTTTCTGAATATTGCTGGTTGAATTACCTTTGAAATCTTTACCGTCATTATAATAATTAATCCTTATTAATTATATCCCTATAATCAATGTTGTTGTTGTAGATTATTATAAGGTCTGGTCGTCTGGCTGATATTATATGATCCGTTTATATCTCAAAATCCCATTGGAGTTTATGCGTCTCATTCTTCAGGATAGATTCTGCGTTGTGCATATACCATTTGTTTGCATAGTCAAACTTCAGTTTCTTGCACAGTTCTCTGTAGATCACCTTCCCCATCCAGTCTTGTCTAGTCTTATATTCTTTCTATGCTAATTTGCTGCATTCGCTTATAATATGCTTGATCGTTTCGTCTCTATATTCACATAACCTACACCTTTGTTTTGTTGCGTCTTATCTATTCTTGCTTTCATATGACTAGTCCTTATGGCGTTGTTTCGTACTGCAATTCGAAGAGATACAGTTTCTCTCTTAACGTTTCTCTTTCTTAGTCACATCCACGTTTTCTCGTGAGAGATGTTGCATATTAGTCGCTTAAAACGTCCATTTTTGTTTTCTATTTTTGTTTTCTAGTTATTACCGTTCTGTTGTTCTTTCAGTTATCAGTATTGTTTCTGGTAGCTGTAATCAGTCTTCCTCCGTGCTTTTCTATGTTGTCTTCCTGTCGATGTATCGATGCGTCAACACTCCCTTCAAGGCTGGCTATTCCACTTCCTCCTTTTCTTGACACATATACTCCGTCAACGTCATCTCTGGGATGTAATGCCTTAGGCATGGTCATTAATTTTCTTGTTTTCTGGTCCATTTCTTTAAGCTGTTCTGTGGTTCACTTCAAGAATGATCCCGAGTATCTTACGAATATATTATTATTATCATTATTATTCACTCTTTGAGCTTTTCACATCAGCGTTAGCCGATAGTTTTTCACTGGAGTCTGAGTGACAGCAAGTCTCCTCAAGTCTCCAGGACTCTTCTTAGTATTCTGGCCGTTCTCAACAATGCTGTCGTTTGGATGGTCTCCACTCGTCCGCCAACTTCCAAGTCCTCTAGTCCCTTTAGTAATCCTTTAGTTACTGTTCCAAACGCACCAATTACAATTGGTATAATTGTCACCTGCATGTTCCACAGTTTTTTCAATTCCCTTGCAAGTTCAATGTATTTATTCCTCTTTTCACATTCTTTCAGTTTTATTCTGTAGTCAGCCGCGACAGCAAAGTCGACTATTTTGCAAGTCCTCTTTTTTTTTATTATTATAAGGTCTGGTCTTCTGGCCGGGATTAGGTGATCCGTTTGTATGTTAAATCCCATAGGAGTTTATGCGTGGCATTTTCTAGGACAGGTGCTGCGTTGTGCATATACCATTTGTTAGTATGGACGAATTTAAATTTCTTACACATTTCCCAATGAATCACCTTACCGACCCAGTCGTGTCTCGACTTATACCGCCGCTATGCTAATTTGCTGCATTCGCTTTATTATTATTATTATTTACTCCTCTAGAGTTTTTCACATCAGTGTTAGCTGATGGTTTTTCACTGGAGTTTGAGTGATAGCAAGTCCCCTCAAGTCTCCAGGACTCGTCTCAGTATTCTGGCCGTCCTCAGCAATGCTTTCGTTTGGATAGTCTCTACCCGTCCGCCAACTTCCAAGTCCCCCTGTTATTAGTTATAGTGCCTAAAGCACCTATCACAATAGGCACAATCGTTACTTTCATGTTCCACAGTTTTTTTAATTCTCTAGCAAGGTCGAGGTACTTATCCTTCTTTTCACTTTCCTTCAGATTTATTCTGTGGTCCGCCGGGACAGCAAAGTCAACAATTTTGCAGATTCTCTTTCTTTTGTTGATTATGAGGCCTGGTCTTCTGGCTGGGATTAGGTGATCCGTTTGTATGTTAAAGTCCCATAGGAGTTTATGCGAGTCATTTTCTAGGACAGGTGCCGGGTTGTGCATTTACCATTTGTTTGTATGGTCGAATTGAAATTTCCGGCACATTTCCCAGTGGATCACCTTGCCGACCCAGTCGTGTCTCGCCTTGTACTCCTTCTGTGCTAATTTGCTGCATTCGCTCATTATGTGATTGATCGTTTCGTCTCTGTCACTGCATAGACTACATTTACTGTTTTGTTGCATCTTATCTATTCTCGCTTTGGTATGATTCGTTCTTATGGCATTGTCCTGTGCTGCTATTAGGAGGGATTCCGTCGTGCGACCACTATTATCCGAAGCAATGTTAATGTCATAATATTTATTCTGTTCAATTGCCCAGTCGGCTGGGGCTGTAGAATACACCGATTGCATCTCTGCAGAGGGGTAAGACCCACCACCACCACCAATGAGTGTCCTGGATATGATACTAAAAAATCTGATGATGAGGTTCCAGTGATGCTGGAGCCTTGGGGAATGCGGAGCCCCCCTTCATTGCCATTGCTCCCAGGTCCACTCTTGTCCGGCGTGGTAGCACCTGATAGGGCCCTATCTATGGGTTAAATAGAACTAACGGCATACTTATGCTAAACGGAATTGATTAAACTGAATAGCTTGAAATAGAAACGTTTTTGGCGTTAAACTGTACTTACATTTAAACAACATGCTTATGCTAAACTGAATTATTTGAAATATAACAGTTTTTTAAAATTGAAACTGTATTTACACTAAACTGAATTGTTATATGTAGAACTGTTTTGACATTTTACTTGTAAACAAAATCTGTACTTACGCTAAACTGAATTAGTTGAATTAGAATTGTTTGAATGAACTGAACAATTTGAAAATAGAAATGTTTTTGACAATTAAACTGTGTACTCATGCTAAAGCGAATTGTTTGAAATAGAACTGATTATTTACATAAAAAATTATTTGGCATTAAATTACCTACAAAGGTTGATATGCCATAAAACCCAACCAACCAACCATTATTAATATTATCACTATCAATTTATCCAATCTTAACATTTATTAGTGTTCGCCAATGGTCCGGAAAATGAGGGTATTATTGGGTACCTGGGATTGAACGCAGGTCTCCCGGGCCATGAGCGAACATTCTAACCATATGCCACTGGGGTTCAATCCCTGGTCGCGTCATACCAAAGATTTTAAAATGGTATTTGATACCTCCTTGCTTAACACTCAGCAATATAAGGTACGAATCAAGGGTAAAGTGGAGCTATCCAGGGAAAGGAGTATCGCCCTCCCCTACACCTCGGTGTAGTAGCTATTGAAAAGGGAGCCTTCTGGTCACCCTCGACTACGGTTGCCAACTTTACTTTTTTTTATATGAGTTTAAAGTCCTGGCGGCAACACCCCACAAGGCACTAACTATACGGCCACCTGCCTCCCATCACGAAAACTATCCAAGTTAGACGAACCAAACATGCATGACACTGCTGGAGTAGCAAGGACGAGCTCACAAGTGATGTACTCCTATGGACCCCCGCATATGGCCAAGCAAAAGCAGGACGACCAGCTCGAACGTACATACAGCAGCTATGTGAGGATACGAGTGGTAGCCCTGAAGACCTGCCAGAGGCGATGAACGATAGGGAGGAGTGGCGAGAGAGGGTCAGGGATATCCGTGCTAGCGGCACGACATGATGATGATGAAATCTATTTTTATGTCAGCAATTGAAAATTAGTTCATTACATTTATTTAATTTTTACCAAGTGACTTTGAATGTAATGATACTCATTTTTCTCATCTTTTTTAACGATTATTGTTGAAACCTTCAATCCCTTATTTGACAGCTATCTGAAGAGGTTGGTTGCTTTTATCAAATATTCCATCTAGGACACCCCAGTAGTCATCATCATCATATCGCGCTGGTAGCACGGATATCCCTTACCCTCTCTCGCCACTCCTTCCTATCGTTCATCGCCCTAGGTAGGTCTTCAGGACAACATCCCGTATCCTCACATAGCTGCTGAATGTATGTTCGTGCTGGTCGTCCTGTTTTTGCACGGCCATGTGTGGGGGTCCATAAGAGTAAATCTCTTATGAGTTCGTCCCTGCTTCTCCGGCAGTGTCCTGCATGTCTGGTTCGTCTAACTTGAATAGTTTTCATGATAGGGGGCAGGTGGCCGTACAATTGGTGTCTTGTGGGGTGTTGCCGCCAGGACTTGTTCAAGATTGCACGTAGCATTCTTGTGTAATTGCCGTCTAGCTTCTTCTCCAGCCGTTTTGTTAGCGTCCATGTAGTGCAGCCATATAGCAGTATCGATGTGACCGCTGCCTGGAAGAAACTGCGCTTCATTTTATTGGTTAGGTCTGATTTCCATATAATCGATAGCCTATTGATAGCTGTCCATGCTTTCGTTAGCCTCGTTTCGATGTCCTTTTCGGTTGATTCGACGCTGCTTCCTACCCCACGATAACTTTTAATATATTTATTTTGAAGATACAAATTCGTTCAATTTTTATCCGAAGTGCAGCTAATTTGAACCCCGAGTTTCTGGAACACCAATGAAACATTAATAATTCTATTTAAAAATAATCATTTGTTTGCACAAAATTATATATTTTAATTATTTTGTTGTTGTTATATATATATATATATATATATATATATATATATATATATATATATATGTGTGTGTGTGTGTGTGTGTATTATTTGGTCCAGTTAAACCAGAGTTGGGAGTAATTCCACCAGGACAAGAAAACTATTCAAAAGTGAACATTTAAATTTTCCTGCTAAAGAGTTCAATGTAACATACATTACAGAGCAATAATTTCATTAAAAAACATTCCTAATGTGACCGGTTTGTATTTTTTCTTAATGAAATATATATATATATATATATATATATATATATATATATAAAATTTGATTTTTTGTTGTTTATTGAATATATATATATATATATATATATATATATATATATATATATATATATATACACCCCACACACACTCATATATATATATATATATATATATATTCAGTTACAGAATTAATTTGAGATTTGAGGTGAAATAAATAAAATAAAATAAAATAAAAAGATACAAAGATACCATGAGATGTATACATACTTTTCAATGGAAGGTTAACTGGATTAATAGGCACGAATATAAATTTTGAATTTAGAATTTTAATTTTAAATTTTGAATTTAATTTAAGATAAGTATTACTGTATCCTTACGTAAGGTTATTAAGGATTGTTGTATTTCCCTAAATTATAATTAAATCTGGAGTTTTAAGTTGAAATGTGTTTAGAATTTAAAAATTAAAAAAAAAATGATTTACTGGAATTCCAACCGGTGATAAAAAATAAAAAATAAAAACCGGAAGTGGGCGATATGGGGAAGAAACTCTTCACCCCTCTTCTACCCCCTCCCACCGTTCTTTCTTGTGTCTATTCTGAATTATTTTATCCATTAGATCTGAAGAAGTCCTGTTATTTTTGTTGTTATTGACTCATATCAATTCACATAACAGAATGGAAATTAATGTATAATCCTAATGTCACCGGTTTTTGTTTTTCTTAAAGAAATTATTGCTCTGTGATGTCAGTTACATTGAGTTCTTTAGCGGGAAAATTTAAATGTTCATAGTTGAATGATTTTTTTTATCCTGACGGAATTATTCCTGACTCCGGTTTAACCGGACTGAATAATACATAATATATATATATATATCAATGGTTGTTTAAAAAGTTCTTATCCACATCCTTGAAGAAGAGCCATTGCTGAACATTCTTGTTGTGACAACACACTACAACTTTTTATAAAACTAGAAAAACTGAATCAGAATTCGGTTTAAATTTCAGTTCAGTTGTGGCCCATACAAATGTGAGCGATGTGCATGTGTGTGTGTGTGTGTGTGTGAGAGAGAGAGAGAGAGAGAGAGAGAGAGAGAGAGAGAGAGAGAGAGAGAGAAAATAGAAATTTGTCTTGTGTTAAAAATGTAGTTAACCATTTTCGGTGTTAATTCGTCGTTCCTAATATTTTGATTGGTTGGTTGGGTGGTTGTTTTTACTGCGCCTCCAGCCTTTCCAGATCTTTTAACGCCAAATGAAGTCATTTTGATAAAAGTTTCAAACAATTCAGTTTAGTATAAGAATATTTTTTGTTTACATACAGTTAAACGTTAAAACAGTTCTATTTTTTGACAAAACAATATTCATTTTTATTTTCTCAGCAATCAGGTTACTGCAGGATGAGGTTCGATTAGCAATTCACTATTTACGCTTGGTATGTTGTGAAACAGCCATGCTGTGTGTATGTGTGTTTACTTGCAAGCACTGACTGTATTTTTTTAATAAATATTTATAATGCAAATATACTGAAGATGATGTAAATTAACATCGCCATAACAAGAAATAAACTTTGTACATATTTTTTTCATGAAAGTTATAAATTATTGATTGTCTGCAAAAAAAAAAAATGTTTTTAACGAAGTTTCTTTCTTTCTTTCTTTCTTTCTTTCTTTCTTCGATTCTCTCTTTTTTTCTTTCTTGTTGTAGCATTATATCATGTATTCTTTTCAGGGAATTTTCTCTCTCTCTCTATCTCCCTCTTTCTCCCTCTTTCTCCCTTATTCTCTCCTCTCTCTCCCGCTCCCTCTTTCCTTTTCCCTCTCTCTTTTATTTTCCCTCTTTCTGCCTCTCTCTCCTTCCATCCCTCTTCTTCTCTCTCTCCCTATCCCTCCCTGTCTCTCACTTTCTCTCCTCTCTTTCTGCCTCTTTCATCCTCTTCTCTTTCTCTCCTTCTTTTTCCCTCTTTCTCCCTCTCTCTCTCCCTCTCCCTCTCTCTCGCTCTCTGCTTCTCTCCCTCTCCCTCTCCCCTCTCTCCCCTTCTCTCCCCTCTCCCTTTCATTACTTAAAAAAAGACTGGGGTGATGTCGGGGTAGATTATGTCGAAGGGGTAAATGTAATTATTTGATCTGCAGCTGTGAAAAAGCGTGATGTGTTTTGACCGCGAAAATAATTGAAGAAGTCATTGCTTCGTTCTATCTCTCATCGCATAGATGGCGCCACCTGTCTGTCGTTGACAGGGTTTAACAATTGCACGACTCCACAAGGTCTTTGCGAGTAGGCCATCAGATTTCTTTTTTGAGTATATATATATATATATATATATATATACAAATCTTTCATGAACTGAAAAATTAGAAGAATTATCTCAACTGAAAAAAAAATGTTTACCTTTTCTTATAAAGCTTCTTTTTATCATCATCTCTATTCGTTTCAATTTCACTTGACTGTCTTTTGAAAATCAAATCTGATATACGGCCAATGGTTGGTTGGTTGGTTTTATGACACGTTACACTTTTTTGGGTTATTAATGCTGAATTCAGAATTTTGAGGGTCCTATCAATGAGTCGAATAAAATTGTTTGACATTTTAACTGTGAGCAAACAAATGACTTATGTTAAGCTGAATTGTTTGAAATGGAACTGTTTGACCATTTATCCGTGTGTAAATAAATGACTGATGTTCAATTGAATTGTTAATGATACATTGCAATACTTGGAACCATTTAACTTTGTTGAATTATGTTAAATTGAATTGTTAGAAATAGAACTGTTTGATCATTTAAAGAAATCATACAGGGACTGGTCTGGTGACTGCACCAGCCATTTCATCACTACGTCCAATCCATCTCTTTGGCTGATTCTCATTGACTGTTCTCTCCCATTAAATATAAAATCGTGATCTGTTTTATTACATTCTGTGAAAATTTGAAGTTATTTCAACCAGAATTACCAACTGCAAAGTGATGTCAAAATTTTTTGGACACCCTGTAGATTACAATATAAAAAAAGGAATTTACCAAAAGTTAAAACGGAAAAGGAAAAACTTGAAACAGAAAATTTGTGCGACTACATTTTAAACTAATTTGCATATGGAGACGCTCACAGTGTAATGGCTATCATTATAAGAAATGAGACACGATGACACGAGTTTGATACTTGGACGAGGCTGCTTGTATTTCACATAGCTCTAATACCCTTGGGAAAGGCATGAATTCAATTATTCTCTCTCCAGCTATGGGTAAATAGTGGGGCAGACTGGATCATTTATACATGGCAATCGATCTAGGAGTTAAATTCCGCTTTAAAAATTCACTTGGTGTTCCATCCTTCTCACGCGGACGAGTCATACCAAAGATTCAAAAAATGGTACTTGAACACTCAGCATTATAAGGTAAGGATAAAGGGTAAAGTGGAGCAATCCAGGGTGTAATAGCTATCGTAAAGGGAGCCCTCAGGTCACCCTCGACTACGGTCGCTAACTCTACTTATATATATTGTCATCCCGAGAAAAAGTGTTTCGTTGTATTACAACTCTTCAATGTGGCTAGACACCCGAGATGCTCGAAGCTGGTATCGAAAACCGTCTGACTTTTACGCCTGCCGGAAATCTTACCCCTCCGCCACGAGTAAACTCAAAGTAAGCGAAGGGATTTAACGTATATGTATCACTTTTGTTTTGTTTACATATATACGCTTAACGGCTACTGAGACCTTAATTCGTTAGAACAGCCTTGCATTACGCAAGTGGCAGCAGTTGACTCTTTCGCTAGAAAGCTCAACAACAACGGGGGGAAGTATATATTGTCATCCACATATTGTTTCATAGTATCACAACTCATCAATGTGGCTAGACACGCGAAGTTCTCGAAGCAGGAATCGAAACCATCTGACTGTTACACCAGCTGGAATTTCTACCGCACAGCCACCAATTCACATATTCTACAAGCTATCTTATCCAATAACATTGTGGAGGGAATGATCGTGACGTTGTGGATCACGCACCGGACTGTGACATCGTAGTGAACGGGATCGAGCTTCATCCGCGCTATTGCGATCACTTTCGGGATAATACCCTTGGAAAAGGCACGAAGCTATTTATCAACGCCCCCCTTATCCCCAGCAATTGGTTAGATATTATCACTACATTTCTTCAACAAGGATAGCTTTGGCATTAAGTAACCCGCAAAGGTTGACATGTCATAAAAAGAAACCTTAAATAGTATCACTACTGTTCTTCTACAAAGATGGCTTTGGCATTAAATAACCCACAAAGGTTGATATGCCATTAAACAAAGAAACCTTAAAAAGTACCACTACAGTTCTTGTACAAGAATAGCTTTGGCATTAGATAACCCACAAAGGTTGAAATGCCATTAAATAAAAAAAAACCTCAAATAGCACCACTACTGTCCTTCTACAAGGATGGCTTTGGCATTAAGTAACCCACAAAGGTTGATATGCCATTAAACAAAGAAACCTTAAATAGTTCCACTACAGTTCTTCTACAAGGATAGCTTTGGCATTAAATAACCCACCAAGGTTGGTATGCCATTAAACAAAGAAACCTTTAAAAGTACCACAACTGTTTTTCTACAAGGATAGCTTTGGCATTATATAACCCACAAAGGTTGATATGCCATTAAACAAAGACCCCTTAAAAAGTACCACTACAGTTCTTTTACAGGAATACCCTTGGCATTAAATATACGGTTGAACTAAGAAAGAAAGAATCATTAAAATCTCAGCAATGGGTTGAATTGTACCTCTATTGTTGTTCTACAAAGATGATTTTGGTATTGAATAATCTGCAAAGGAATATATACCACCAAGCCAGGCCAATGCCAGAAGTATGAGACACTCAAAAGTGTTATGAGATTTGCCTACTCAGGCACTTAATCTCAAAACTCAAATGAACGATTTGTTAAATACCCTATCCATGAATATTAATGTCTCTGTACCATTCCTCATAAATACGTTGGACACTATTGTGAGGGGAGTAATTTTGCTAAGTTGGCGGTTACTCAGTCAAGGCTTCGGACCTAGGTGCCGGAGAAGCTCAACATTCCCGTCACGAGCCTTACGGGCCGTCCCCCAAGGCTCTAACCCCCCTTAAGAGGAGCTAGGTTTATCGACCGGCGCCTAAGGCGTCTCTTAGGGAAATGCCAAAGAGGCCTGAAGCATTTTTGAAGCTGCAGGGCATTTCTGGGCTACAGCCCTGCGCCCGGATCCACCTTAAAAATGCCATGTGCCATACTTGTCTGGTTGGTGGCACGTACAACAAATACCATTTATAGTAAATAGTCCCTACTAGTAGTGGGTAGCTTCTTTACGCCGCTGGCAAGTATTGTATTTTGTTAATGTTATAAAGATTTCCTTTTCATTTCTAGCCAGTGTTTTGTTTATTTCTCATTCAATAACCTTTTGTTAGGTTACAACAAGACTGAATATAGAGATGCAGAAGGAATTGAAAAGTTATGAACAAGAAAAAGAAAAAGAGAAGTGAAGTGAAATTCTTTCAAAATTCTCGTAAACCCTGCTTGATCCACCGCCGATTTTATACAATGACTGAAGGAAGGACACAAACGTCTTTTTTTTTTATATTTACAAAGTTGCACTCTAATAATTTAGCCAATACACCAAGGAGACTTCCCTACCAAACAAATACGCGTATGACAGTGGGATACGTCGATTCGTATCTGATGGAGAGAAGAACTCCGTTTCAAAATTTTCTTTATTCTGAATTTAGTTTACGTATATTTTCTTTTTTTGTTTTACGCTTTGATAAATAAGTTTTTTTTTCCTATTTTATTTGATTTCATGGGTAAATTGCAATAAATTGTGCAAAAGATATTAACGGTCGACAACACCATAGAGGCTGTTTTTTAAACACAGTTCTTTGATGTTATTGGGATATAAATATAGTTATGACAAGTAGAACAAACCATTGATTTGTTTTTATCTGCTAAAGAACGATTTCAACGAGATCTATTCAGTGATAAAATGGGATAAAACTAGCAGTAAAAACTTACTTAGTAAGACTCAAAATAGGCTTTAGCGGTGTCGGGGAACTGTTAGTATTAAAATGTATTTCTAAGGCATTTTCAATGTTAAAATTATTTTCTGATGTACTTTAATACTAAAATGATTATCCAATGCATTTTCCAATTAAAAGGATTTTCCAATGCATTTCAATATTAAAATGATTTTCCAATGCATTTTCCTATTAAAATGATTTTCCAATGCATTTCAATATTAAAATGATTTTCCTATGCATTTTCCTATTAAAATGATTTTCCAATGCATTTCAATATTAAAATGATTTTCCAATGCATTTTCCTATCAAAATGATTTTCCAATGCATTTCAATATTAAAATGATTATCCAATGCATTTTCCTATTAAAATGATTTTCCAATGCATTTCAATATTAAAATTATTTTCTGATGTACTTTAATACTAAAATGATTATCTAATGCATTTTCCTATTAAAATGATTTTCCAATGCATTTCAATATTAAAATGATTTTCCAATGCATTTTCCTATTAAAATCATTTTCCAATGCATTTCAATATTAAAATGATTTTCCAATGCATTTTCCTATTAAAATGATTTTCCAATGCATTTCAATATTAAAATGATTTTCCAATGCATTTTCCTATTAAAATGATTTTTCAATGCATTTCAATATTAAAAGGATTTTCCAATGCATTTTCCTATTAAAATGATTTTCCAATGCATTTCAATATTAAAATGATTTTCCAATGCATTTTCCTATTAAAATGATTTTCCAATGCATTTCAATATTAAAATGATTTTCCAATGCATTTTCCTATTAAAATGATTTTCCGATGCATTTTAATATTAAAATGATTTTTCGATGTACTTTAATACTAAAATGATTATCCAATGCATTTTCCTATTAAAATGATTTTCCAATGCATTTCAATATTAAAATTATTTTCCAATGCATTGCAAATATTTAAATTTTTTTCCAATGCATTTTCTGCATTAAAATGTTTTTCTGATGTATTTTGATATTAAAATTATTTTCCCATGTATTTTCGGTATTAAAGTGATATTCCAATGCATTTTCGATATCAAAATAATTTTGTGATGTATTTTAATATTAAAAAGATTTTCCAACGCATTTTAAAAATAAAATTGATTTTCCAATGCATTGTTAATATTAATTTTGCGATGTATTTTAATATCAAAATGATTTACCAATGCATTTTTAATACTGAAATGATTTTCCAGTGCATTTAAATATTGAAATAATTTTCCTAATAATTTTCAAAATTAAAATCATTTTCCAATGCATTTCAAAGATAAAATTGACTTTCCAATGCATTGTTAATATCAAAACGATTTTCTGTCAAAATGATTTTCTCATGCATATTCAATATCAAAATGATTTTCCCATGGATTTTTCAGATTAAAATTATTTTCGAATGAATTTTAAATATTGAAATAATTTTTCAAAGCATTTTTGATATCAAAAAAATTTTTCAATGAATTTCCAATGTTAGAATTATTTTCCCATGCATTTTGAATTTTAAAATGATTTTCCAATGCATTCAATATTAAAATGATTTTCCAATGCATTTTCCTATGAAAATGATTTTCCTATGCATTTTCCTATTAAAATGATTTTCCAATGCATTTTCCTATTAAAATGATTTTCCAATGCATTTTAATATTAAAATGATTTTCCTATGCATTTTCCTATTAAAATGATTTTCCAATGCATTTTAATATTAAAATGATTTTCCAATGCATTTTCCTATTAAAATGATTTTCCAATGCGTTTTAATATTAAAATGATTTTCTAATGCATTTTCCTATTAAAATGATTTTTCAATGCATTTTCCTATTAGAATGAATTTCCAATGCATTTTAATATTAAAATGATTTTCCAATGCATTTTAATATTAAAATGATTTTCCAATGCATTTTCCAATTAAAATGATTTTCTAATGCATTTTAATATTAAAATAATTTTCCTATGCATTTTCCTATTAAAATGATTTTCCTATGCATTTTCCTATTAAAATGATTTTCCAATGCATTTTAATATTAAAATGATTTTCCAATGCATTTTAATATTAAAATGATTTTCCAATGCATTTTCTTATTAAAATGATTTTCCGATGCACTTTCCTATTAAAATGATTTTCCAATGCATTTTAATATTAAAATGATTTTCCTATGCATTTTCCTATTAAAATGATTTTTTGATGCATTTTAATATTAAAATGATTTTCCGATGTACTTTAATACTAAATTGATTATCCAATGCCCTGCAAATATTTAAATGTTTTTTCCAATCCTGAAGCATTAAATATTTTCCCAATGTATTTTAATATTAGAATTATTTTTCCATACATTTTCGGTATTAAAGTGATATTCCAATGCATTTTCGATATCAAAATAATTTTCTGATGTATTTTAATATTAAAAAGATTTTCCAACGCATTTTAAAAATAAAATTGATTTTCCAATGCATTGTTAATATTAAAAAGATTTTTTGGTGTATTTTTAATATTAAAATCGTTTTCCTATGCATTTTCAATATTAAAATGATTTTCTGATGTATTTCAATATTAGAATGATTTTCCAATGTATCTTAATATTAAAATCATTTTCGTATGCAATTTTAATATCAAAATGATTTTCCAGTGCATCTAAATATCAAAATAATTTTCCAATGTATTTTTAAAATTAAAATGATATTCCGAACTATTTTAATATTAAAATCATTTTCCAATGAATTTTTAAAATAAAATTGACCTTCCAATGCATTGTTAAAATCAAAATGATTTTTTAATGCATATTTAATTTAAAAATGATTTTCTAATGTAAGTTCAATATCAAAATGATTTTCCAATGCATTTTAATATTAAAAGGTTTTTCCGATGGATGTTTTATATTAAAATAATTTTCGAATGAATTTTAAATATTGAAATAATTTTTCAAAGCATTTTTGACATCAAAATAATTTTTCAATGAATTTCCAAAATTATAATAATTTTTCCATGCATTTTAAATTTTAAAATGATTTTCCAATGACTTTTCAATATCAAACTGATTTTCCAATGCATTTTAATATTAAAATGATTTTCCGATGCATTTTAGTATTAAGATGATTTTCCAATGTATTTTAATATCAAAATCGTTTTTCAATGCATTTTTAAAATAAAATTGATTTTCCCATGTATTGTTAACATTAAAATCATTTTCCGATGTATTTTTAATATTAAAATCGATTTCCTATGCATCTTCTACATTAAAATGTTTTTCCGAAGTATTTTAATAATAAAATGATTTTCTAATGCATTTTTTAAAATAAAATTGATTTTCCTATGCATTGTTGATATTAAAAAGATTTTCCAATGCATTTTCAATATTAAAATGATTTTCCAATGCATTTTTAATGACCAAATAGTTATCTAACGCATTTTGATTATTAACATATTTTTTCCAATTTATTTTTGATATTAAAATGATTTTCCTATGTATTTCTGATTGTGAAATGATTTTCCAATTTATATCCGAGATTAAAATGGTTTTCTTCAGCATTTATTATATTAGAATCATTTTCAATGCATTTCTGACTTTAAAATTATTTTCCCGTGTATTTTTAATATTAAAATAATTTTCCACTACATTTCTGATATTAGAATAATTTTCCAATGCATTTCTGATATTAAAAGAATTTTCCAATAAATTTCTGATATTAAAATAATTTTCTGATATTAAAAGAATTTTCCAGTGCATTTCTGATATTAAAATAATTTTCGAATTCATTTCTGATATTAATGATTTTATTTTCCAATGCATTTTCCTAGTAAAACGATTTTCTAGTGAATTTTCCAATCCACAACACTTTTCCCTTGAATAAAATATAGAAAAGACCTCAAAACAAGTAAAAAAAAAACGGTTTATCTCATTTAAAGAAAGTGCAGATATATTTTCTCTTTACTTAAAAAATCCTCTCTCAAAAAATTTCCCTGAATTTCTTTTCGTGTGTGTTGTCTGTTATCTAAGATACATCTCCCGCATGTCAGTACAATTTGGCATGTCCACTTCTTTCAAATATATTCTTCTTTGCGAGTTAATTTTCCATAATCTGACTCACTCCTCAACCACAAAATATTTTGTCACCCCTTCACTATAATAAGTAAGTTGGCCGACCGTCGTCGAGAGCGAACCTCAGGTCCCCTTTTCAATAGCTATAACACCAACGTGTTGGAGAGGGCGCTACTCTTTGCTCCATTTGCCCTTGATATGTACCTTATAATTCTGAGTGTTAAGTAAGGAGGTATCAAGTACCATTTTTTGAGATTTTGGTATGAATCCACCCGGGATTGAACCCTGGTCTCCCGTACAATTGGCGAACACTCCTATAGATCTCTTGAAACAAGCCGATGTAAATTTTACTTTTCTTGTCAAGAATGGTCTTCTAAATTCGTATAAAATTGAATTATTTCTAGTTTTAGCTTTTTATATTGAAGGAAAATCGACTTAAAAGTATACTCTATGCTTTTCTAGGCTGAGACATGGTCAAGATTCGGCTTGTAATATAATTGTGGAGGGATTTTTTTATATTATCATTTTTCGTTTCATATATCTTGCTTTTCGGTTTAGTTAGGCCGAGAACCTTTCGCTTAATGCATAGATTAGTTAGTGCATGGGTTAGTTGAGTGCAGGTGTTCACGCGCGCGCAGGGTGGATGTCACAATAAAAACCCCAGATAGGAAATAGGACTGGGGATGTGAATGTCGTCATGCCCGGAAGCGCTAAGGATTTGGGGGATTTGAAAAAAAAAGCAGTTAGTTGAGATTCAGACCTGGGCGATGCCAGACGACTTTGTGCACTACGGGCGCCGCGCGTTGGTTGGGTGAGTTGGATTTGAGATTCGACGCTAGAAGAAGGTAGACGATTTTCGGAGCTTGCTGAGGCCAGACTAGTAGTTTGCAGCGGGGGTGCCGTACGTGGTGGGGTTCAGATGGAAAAGTCAGCATAGAAAGAAATTGTGTCTCTCTCTCTCCTCATGTCGAAAAACCTTTAAACTCAAAAAGGTGAATAAAATTTTCGTACCTGAACCAATTTTGTGTTTTTCGGATTCCTATATGTTTATGGACATTTTATGAATATGTCCATTTCACGTATACGTATCTTGGTCGTATATTTTTGGATCTAGTAATATTACACTCTATCTGTTTAATGGCATACCAACTTTCGTAGGTAAGTTAATGCCAAAGCCACCTTCGTAGAAGAACGGCAGTTTTATTATTCAACCTATCTCTGGCGGGGATTATCGGGTTCATGCCTTTCCTTATGGTAATAGACCGAGAGTGAACGTGGTAGCTCTACTTGAGTACGAACTCGCTCACTTCGATAAAGCAGCCCTGCCCGTTAACCATTACGCCAAGTAGACCCCCCACTAAATGTATACGCTTATAATAGTCTGGGAAATAATATCAAATGTTGAGAACTTTTCTGTTTTAAATTTTTTCTTAATTCTACCTTTAGTTCTGTTAATTTCCCTTTTTGTCAATTTTTAGCTTTGATAAATAACATTCTTTTCTAATAGCTGGGTGGAAGATTAGGGTGTTTATTCCTTACCCAAGTGTATTAATCTGAAAGATTGCCCAGTCAGCTGGGGCTGTAGAATACACCGACTGCTTCTCAGCAGAGGGGTAAGATCCCCCCCAACGAGTGTCCTGTATATGACACTTAACAATCTGATGGTGAGGTTCCAGCAATGCTGGAGCTTTGGGGAATGCGGAGTACCCCTTCATTGTCATCGCTCCCAGGTCCACTCTGGCCCAGAGTGGTAGCACCTGATAAGGGTCCTATCTATGGGTTAAATAGAACTAAACCTTGCTTCTTTCACTATACTGATTTTTGCATTTAAACTGGGTATTTATGCTAAACTGAATTGTTTAAAATAGAACTGTTTTGACATTGGAACTGCGTACTAGTGCTGAACTGAATTGCTCGAAATAGAACTGATTTTGACATCTAAACTGTGTACTTATGCTGAACTTAATTATCTGAAGTAAAACTGTTTGACATTTAACTCTGTGTATTGCCCAGTCAGCTGGGGCTGTAGAATACACTGACTGCACCTCTGCAGAGGGGTAAGACCCCCCTAACGACTGTCCTGGATATGACACTAAACAATCTGATGGTGAGCTTCCAGTAGTGCTGGAACTTTGGGGAATGCGGGGTACCCCTTCATTGCCATTGCTCCCAGGTCTACTCTGGCCTGGAGCGGTAGCACCTGATAGGGCCCTATCTATGGGTTAAATAGAACTAACAGCATACTTATGCTAAAATGAATTGTTTGAGTAAACTGAATAGCTTGAAATAGAAACGTTTTTGACAATTAAACCGTACTTGCATTTAAACTGCGTGCTTATGCTTAACTGAATTATTTGAAATGGAACTGTTTTTCGACATTAAAACTGTAGTTACACTTAAGTGAATTGTTATATATAACTGCTTGAATAGTTTG
Source organism: Sepioteuthis lessoniana (assembly GCA_963585895.1). NCBI lineage: Eukaryota > Metazoa > Mollusca > Cephalopoda > Myopsida > Loliginidae > Sepioteuthis > Sepioteuthis lessoniana. The sequence continues at coordinate 46,090,912 of OY757942.1, read as the reverse complement.
AAATGGAAATGTTTTTTACCATTAAACTGTGTACTTATGCTAAACTGAATTGTTTTAAGTAGAACAGATTATTTACATTAAAATGGATTTGGCGTTAAATAACCTACAAAGGTTGATATGCCATAAAACCCAACATAGTCTGAAAGAGAACATAAGAGCATGACTTCAGAGCTCGATCTCACTTACTTTAAGTCGCAGTCCAGCAATTTAGCCATTAAGCTACAAGGATAACCCCCGACATGGCTAGAGGCGAGAGAGAAATTACCAAATTCTAGGAAAATATTAGTTACGAACATTGTTCTGCTTCTTGCCATAGAAAAATGATTTACATACCTCGTGTGACTCGGGGGCGGTATGTTTGAGACCACGAAATGAAGAAGCAAGGCAAATATTGGATGTAGAAGAAAAACGTTTCTAACAACACTGACTCTCTGAGAAGCCATAAATAGTTGCCGTTCCTCTTAGAAGAAAGATCTTGAGATGGACATCAGCTAATGGCCGTAAATAACACTTTTAGCTTTCCCCTCTTTGCTGTCGCTAAAAAAGAAATGGGAGAAAGCAGACGATTCTTTCTCGATATAATACTTATCTCTTTCCGGACGCCAATAACCGCAAGAAAGTAATATTCCTGGCACGGTAAGCTCGATGGATTTAAATCCTGAAGCGCCTCACCCGCCAGGATTAACTAGATAACCGAAATTGGACGATTATCACGTTGAAGATAATCTCCCGAGATCTGGGTTGGTTTTCAGTCGGAAAATTATACGATTCGGAAAAGGTCTTGCGATTTTTGAAAAGATATTCTCGGGACGATACTCTAATCCTTACGTAAATCGCAGGAGTATTATTTTTTCATGGCGAGAAACGATTGGTTATTGGATTTGAGGAATGAATTGGTGATTCATAAGATTACACATAAGTTAATATGAATACCGAGAGAAATACAGCATTAAAGTCCATAAATGTCCTATTTTTCTTTTTAAATATTTAGTTATTTATGGGATCACAAATCTGATTGACGGAATTAAAATTTCTTCATTCTGCTTTTTAAATCGAGTGTATCTATATAAATATTTGGGATAAGTTTCGTTGGTTGTCCTCAAGAAACGAAGAAACGTTTTTCTGTGGAAGCTTGGACATTTCCAATGAATTTTTATCGAAAAAATCATTAGCTAATGTATTTTCATTGTAAAAATAATGACTTACGCATTTTTTTTAGTAAAAATCATTTCGAATGCATTTTTATAGTAATAATCATTTCCATTGAACTTTTAAAGTAAAAATCATTTCCAATGCATTTTTATAGTAAAAATCATTATCAAATGCGTTTTTATAATAAAAATCATTTCCAATGTATTAAAAATCATTTCCAATGCATTTTTATAGTGAAAATCATTTCCAATGAATTTTTATAGTAAAAATCATTTCCAATACATTTTTATAATAAAAATCATTTCCAATGAATTTTTATAGTGAAAATCATTTCCAATGAATTTTTATAGTGAAAATCATTTCCAATGAATTTTTATAGTGAAAATCATTTCCAATGAATTTTTATAGTGAAAATCATTTCCAATGAATTTTTATAGTAAAAATCATTTCCAATGCATTTTTATTATAAAAATCATTGTCCAATGTATTTTTAAATTGTAGTGACTTGAAGTAGTAGATATATAATGGGTCATACAGAGGTCTGACAAGAGATATGCGACGAAAATGTGAAATTTAGCATTGCGTTAGCATTCCATTCTCAGAATTTGGCATTGTATGAAACTGAAGAGATTATAAGTATCGGCTAAATTGCCCCTCCCCTCCCAGAACATTATAAAACAGGCGACGAGGAATTGTTTTCGAAATTTACAAAATAATACAAATCATTTCCAATGGATTTTCATTGGAAAAATGCATTTTTATGGTGAAGAACTTGACACAGTATTGAGAAAAAATTTATAACATGAAAGCTGCAGGCCTTGGCGAAATATACCTTGAAAGATGGAAGACGAGGAAATTTTACGACATACTTCTTCGATTATACAACGCTCTATATTAAGAAAACACAATAAAAAACGTACAAAAGGCTGCGTTATCCCCTCTCTTCGAAAGCCGACATCGGAATCGCAAAGAACTATAGATGCATTACTCTGACTGTTAGAGATTTACAGGGTGCGAATGCAAAATATGAATAATTTTCAAGACTTCTTTTTTAGTTTTATTAATCCACTTTTTGCAAAAAAACTGCGATAAATCTAAATTTTCATGAATAGCTTTATTATTCAATCACTTTTTAGAATTAAACGTCAGCCCAATACAAGCGAGCAAGAAAAGAAACGAAAAAGAGTCTATGATTTCCTTAAAGTCAAAACCAAGCCAAAATTTCTTTGTCTACCGTATGTGACAATACCCCCTCGGCCACCCAAATACGTCAACTTCTTTAAACCGTTTCAGTCTTGGCCAGTGATCATCTAGTGGTTCTGATAAGGGCATCGCACATTTCCTTATGGCCACAAAAAATACAACCAAGGAAGTGGGAGAAAAAGAACAAAGAACAAATGAGGGCTTGGGTTAACTCAAGTGTAAGAAGGGTGATTCTGTGACACTGCATTCCTTGTGCCTCCGTAGACTAACGGTAGCGTGTTTTTATAGCGAAAATTCTACAAACCACCAGGAGTGCTGACTCATCTTGACTGGTCTTCCCTCACTGCTTCTGGACCCTATCTCATGCCGACTGATCTCTTCTGCTGTCCAGTGTCGACTGCCACCTGCCCTTCTGCTTCGCTCGTCGCCAATTGCCGTCCTCTGGGTTCCTTTTTCCAAATCCTGACTCGCGTTCCCTTGCCTACTTCCGGTCGCGTCGAGATCTCGAGTCCAAACCCTTTGTCTGGTTTCGCGCCAAAACAAATAAAGGGATCGTCTGCTTGACGGACCACCTACATAGTGTCACACGTATACAAAGCAAAGAAAATAAATTTAAAGAAAAAGAGCTTTTTAAGGAAAAAGCGTAGTAGAGGATTAACCCCCTCCCCACAAAAAGAAGGCTTTTTAACTGCTCTGGCCCCGACGTGGTGTTCGTGGTGTAATGGTCTAGGAGAAGGAAAACTCTGAATTCAAACCTATTAAACTCCGCTTAAAAATTTACTTTTTTTCATATCCTGCCCGAGCGGAGGGTTTGGTAAATATGTTAAGAAGGACCCCCCAACGTGAATGAGAAAGTTCCCTAATAAATTGAAAGTCCACAAGAAAATTGTGAGGACAGCAATTAAACAAGATTTAAGTCCAGGCCTTAACCCTTTTTATTACGCTATATGGGGCATTTTAGAAAAAAAACGAAAAAGAAAAAAAGGCAAAAAACCCCCAAAAAACAAATGTGAATTCCCATCCAAATATTGGTTCGCTTAAGACTGCTATTGAGGAGGAACGGAATAAAATGTCAGAAGAATTTATTTTGAAGGTAGATAAATGGTTTCAAAGGCGTGTTGATAAAATAATTGAAAAAAAAAAAGGTAGCTATATCGGGTGGGTTGGTTGGGTTTTATGGCATATCAACTATTGTAGGTTATTTAATGCCAAATCCTCTTTATACATATATATTAAATATATATGATTTGGTTTTATTGGGTTTCATGGCATATCAAGCTCATCAGCCGCCAACCAGTGTGATAACTGTGTTATCACCCTGGTTGGCGGCTGACGAGTACCGAGTATCGCACGTGTTTTCACACGTTGTATGATGAAAATTTAAAAAAAGAATATATAGGATTTGGTTTGGTTGGGTTTTATGGCATATCAACCATTGTACGTTATTTAATGCCAAATCCTCTTTATACATATATATCAAATATATATGATTTGGCTTTGTTTGGTTTTTTATGGCATATCAACCTTTGTAGGTTATTTAATGCAAATCCTCTTTATACATATATATTAAATATATATGATTTGGTTTTGGTTGGGGTTTATGGCATATCAACCTTTTTAGGTTATTTAATGCCAAATCCTCTTTATACATATATATTAAATATATATGATTTGGTTTGGTTGGGTTTTATAGCATATCAACCATTGTAGGTTATTTAATGCCAAATCCTCTTTATACATATATATTAAATATATATGATTTGGTTTGGTTGGGTTTTATAGCATATCAACCATTGTAGGTTATTTAATGCCAAATCCTCTTTATACATATATATCAAATATATATGATTTGGTTTTGGTTTGGTTTTATGGCATATCAACCTTTTAGGTAACGCCAAATACATTTTTATACAAATAAACTCATGCTAAACTGGATTGTTTGAAATGGAACTGTTTAACTGTCAAAAGCATTTCTATTTCAAGACATTCAGTTTAATCAAACAGTTCTAATTTAAACACTTCAGTTTAGTATTAACATAGTTTTTGTCAACGCACAGTTAAATGTCAAAACAGTTCTATTTCAAACAATTCAGTTTGTATGAGTACGCAGTTCAAATATCAAAACAATTCTATTTCAAGCAATTCAATTTAGCATAAGTACGTAGTTTAGGTCTATTTAACCAATAGATAAGGCTCTATCAAGTGCTACCATTCCTGGCCACAGAATACCTGGGAGCGATGGCAATGAAGGGGTACTCTGCATTCCCCAAAGCTCCAGCAATACTTGTTCAGATTGTTTAGTATCATATCCAGGACACTCGTTGGTGGTTGGGGAGTCTTACCCCTCTGCAGAGAAGCAATCAGTGCCTTCTACAGCCCCAGCCGACTGGACAAAGCTATATTTAGTAAATTTACTGTTTTATGTCTTCTTATTTTGTTGTTAATTTTTATACAAGAATATTCCTAATTTTGCTTCTGCACCCAGTTTAATGTCTCGCTTCTCTGACGTAACCGAAATGAAGACGGGAAAAATCCTAGAAAAGTTCAGTTTCTGGTGAAATCACCCAAGAGCATCACATTTTCTGGCTGTCTGTCGAATCATCGATAGAGTACATACAATAATATAAAGACAATACTATTGTTCGGAGATTTCTCTCAGGCATTCGATTCCATACACATGGAAAGATGAAGCATATACTACAAGCATATGGTCTTTTCAAAGACTCGGTTACAGCTATAATGATGCTTATATTCAAATACAGGATGAAACGATAAAATTGTCGTCCAAAAGAATACAACACTACAGCTTTATTTTAAAACTTTTATTGAAAAAATCAATTCAGCTAACTTGATTATGTAGTTGAGCTGACATCCATTCAATGTAGCCGCCGTCAGCCTCAATCACCGCCTCGATACGGATCCGGAACTGAGAGCATGCTTTTCCACAAGCGCCGGCGGGAATACTCAACAGATGACGCGGATCAGGCTGGCTTTGGTGTCGTGAGAGGTCATGTTGGGGATGTTCTCGACGTATGACCAAACGAAGTAGTCCAGCAGGTTCAGGTCGGGGGAGGAGGGACAGTGAGAGAAATGTACAAAGTCGTAGCACTCCTTCTAAAGCCAAGCCTGGGTCTCTTTGGACTTGTGGGCCGGCACCGAGTCCTGCTGCCACCGGCCACCTGATTGCACCAGGGGATCACCACACTCTTCAGCACATCCAGGTATACTTTGGTGTTGACTTTCAAGCCGACTTCGAAGATGTGAGGTGGCATGATATAGCTCTCTCTTGAAACCACACCAAAGACTATAACTGTAGCTGGAAACTTTGTTTTCATCACCCTGTGCACGTCCCTGTTATTCGTAGCAATCCAGATTTGCATTTTCAGGGTGCCGGCAATGGTCCTGTTGTCATAATTTGGATCGGTAGAGAGCATGAGTTGTACAGCAGCGCATCTCCGATCTCGCTCGTTGAACATTGTGTCACTTTCAGACATGATAGAAGGCTCCTATCGCTCTTGGGATTTGTACACGACTGGCCAACTAGTAGATGGTATGCCACAAAATAAAGAAAACCGGTTTTCATTAAACGGAAATAGAATCATGTCGTCTTTTCTAGGGCGACAATTTTATCGATCCACCCAGTAGTACCACTACTGAACTTCAACAAAAATGGCTTCCACATTGAATAAATGTTATATACCCTACCTATGAATATTAATGGATATGTTCCATTCCTGATAAATACGTTGGAATCTATTGTTAAGGGGGTGAGTTATGCTGACTAAGTAGTTCACCACTAGTAGTGGGTTACCTTCTTCACGCCACTGGGGAGTATTGTATTTTCTTAATATTATAAAGATTGCCATTTCCCAACTTCGTTTGGGTTATTTATCAAGCAGTAACATTTTGTTGGGTTACAACAATAACCCATGACAGTTGATATGCCATTAAACAAAGAAACGAACATTAAAATCACAGCTATGGATTAAATAGCACCAAAACTACTTTCCACAACGATGGATTTGACACTGAATAACCCATGACAGTTGATATGCCATTAATCAAAGAAACGAAACGAACATTAAAATCACAGCTATGGATTAAATAGTACCAAAACTACTTTCCACAACGATGGATTTGACACTGAAAAACCCATGACAGTTGATATGCCATTAATCAAAGAAACGAAACGAACATTAAAATCACAGCTATGGATTAAATAGTACCAAAACTACTTTCCACAACGATGGATTTGACACTGAATAACCCATGACAGTTGATATGCCATTAAACAAAGAAACGAAACGAACATTAAAATCACCGCTATGGAATAAAAAGTTCCACTACTGTTTTTCAACAAAGATGGATTGAATACCCCACGACGGTTGATATGCCACTGAACAAAGAAACGAAACGAAACCAAACCAAACATAAAGTTTATCGAGCCCTAAATCGAGGTTCATAAGTTAAACTTCGCTGAAGTTTGGTCAAATTGATTAGCAGTGCATAAATCGAACTTCTTGGATCTTGGCACTCTAAAAACCCAGGCCAGCAGATGTCTTTGGCAATGGTCTGATATTGCAAACACTCTGGAATCAATGGTTTAATGCCTCCTTTTGATTTTCCCGATTTAGGAATGACACGAGACTTCCTGACGAACGATAACCCCGGTTGAATTCAACTAATGTTTTCTCAGATCGCGGCCTTTGTCAGACCTCAAGGCACACGTCTAGTTCTAACGTCAATACACACTGACCGTGCACGGTTTCTCGTTCGGCCCAATTGATGTCTGACGGGTAAAAATTAGTTTACCGCCTCCTTCCAAAATGAAAGGCAGGTAAATATCTACCATCTACTGGTCAGGGGGGTGTCCTCGTGGTTTAATGGTTAAAGCGATGAACTGCGGAATCGTAGTACGCGAGTTCGTACTCCAGTCGCGCTATTACGTTCACTTTCGGGCAAATACCCTTGGGAAAGGTATGAACCCCCTTATTCTCCCTCCAGCTATGGGTAAATAGTAGGACGGACTAGGTTCTTCAGCCTTGTTGAGGCAACTAGTCTAGGAGAAGGAAAACTCTGAATTCAAAACCTGTTCAACTCCGCTTAAAAATTGACCTTGTGTCATATCCTGCCCGAGCGGAGGGGTTGGTAAATAGTACCATCTACTGGTCAGTCAGAGGAAGGAGAAAGGGGAAAAAGCTGCCGAAATCAATAAATGTTTGTAGAAGATTGGTTTATTGTGTTGTATGGCATATCAACACTTGTAGTTTATTTGATGCCTAATGCTATATATATATATATATATATATATATATATATTATAACAGTGTTAGTTGTTTTTTATTTTCTTAATTGCCTGATGATTGTCGTTTTGCAAAAAACTCTACGAAACCCATGAGTCGCTGTCTAAATTCCATGAATGTAAATGAAAAATGTAAATAATGAACTCTGACTAGTTTTAAAATAATGATACCTACAAAATATTCGTTTACAAATTATATATATATATATATATATTAAATATATAAGAGGTGCATACGATAAGTTTCCAGACTTTTTTCGTATGGGGACTTTTATTGATAGTACACACATGAAACTCTAGCCCCGTTCGAAGTAATATCCTTCCGCTGCAATGCACTTGTTGTACCGTTCCAACAACTTCTGGAAGACCCCATCGAAGTCCTCTTATGTGAGTTTGTCAATGACCTTCGTCACAGCCTCTTTCATCTCCTCATATTGTCTCATAACGACATCCTGTGAGCTTAGCAAATAACCAAAAGTCACAAGGAGCAAGGTCTGGACTATAAGGAGGCTGAGGTACTGCCTTGATGCCCACCTTGGTCAAATAGTCTGTGACAAGGATGGAGTTGTGGACTGGTACATTGTTCTGGTGGAAAGGCCACAGACCCGATTTGGAGAGTGCTGGCCTCTTCCGACGGAATCTCTTCCTGAACTCCCTTAAAACCGCAACATAGTAACCTTAACCCTAACCCTTTGGTCAATCAACTCTGGTATATTGACTTCCTTACTCCTCCCACACCTCTTGGGTTGTACAGCGGCGCATCTCCGATCTCGCTCGTTGAACATTGTGTACTTTAAGACATGATAGAAGGCTCCTATCGCTCTTGGGATTTGTACACAACTGGCCAACAAAAAAAGAAAACCGGTTTTCGTTAAACGGAAATGGAATCATGTCGTCTTTTCGAGGGCGACAATTTTATCGTTCCACCCAGTAGAAAAAAAAAAATTCCAAAAGATACATTAGTGCCAAACCTGTTCATAATCTATCGAGGTTACGTTGTTCGAACGTCAATAGATCTAATGAAAGGAAATAGTTTAAGAAGAAGCAGACGATATCCAGCTAAAACTATAACAGGTACATACTGCGCAGATGATCTAGTTCATCGTACAAATATACCAGCTTGAGTCAAATCCCAACTGCATAGCTTACTTCAAGAATTAGGAGGCATAGGCCTCTAAATAAACGCAAATAAAACAATGTTCATCTGTTTAAAAAGAACATATGTACTCTAAGAGGGAAGCCTCTAAAATTAGTTCGGTTTCGTTGGGTTTTATGGCCTATCAAACGATTTTAGGTTATTTAACGATCTTTATATATATATATATATATATATATATATATATATATATATTAAATATAGATGATTTGGTTTGATTGGGTTCTGTGGCATATCTACCAATATAGGTTATTTGATACCGAATTCTCTTTATAAATATTTATTATATATGTATGATTTGGTTTGGTTGAATTTTAAGGCATATCAACCATTGTTGGTTATTTAATGCCAAATCTTCCTTATACATACATATTAAATACTTATGATTTGGTTGGGTTGGGTTTTATGTCATAACAACCATTGTTGGTTATTTAATGCCAAATGCGAACATGTGTGTGTTGGTTTAAATCTTGGAAGTTTTTTTCTTTTATTTGGTCTAATGAAAGTAAATAATGGATTGTAATCCGACAATATGTAGAAAAATATTGATAACAAAGTAATCCAAGAAGAAGGAGTGATTTATTCAGAAGTCGACACTATAGCGTTTCGGTTCTACTGAACCATTATGAGGACCATGAGGGGTGATATCTTTAAACATCCATCGTTGACTTAACATCGTTAATATCACCCCTCATGGATCCTGATGATGGTTCAGTAGAACCGAAACGCTATAGTGTCGACTTCTCAATAAATCTCTCCTCCCATTTGGAGTAATGAGTAGTCATCTGTCTGGTATAGCGACATTATTCTAAAGTTTGCCTTGCTGCATTCATAAAGGTATTTTGATACATAAAGTTTTCAGTTTTCTGGTAAACCGGCTCATCAGCCTAGTGGGTAGAGTATTCGCCAATGGTTAGGGAGACCGGGGTTCAATACTAGGTCACGTCATACTAAAGACTTTACAAATGGCACTTGATACCTACTTGCTTAACACTCAGCAATATAAGGTACGTATCAAGGGTAAAGTGGAGCAATCCAGTGAAAGGAGTAGCAACTACACCTCGGTGTAGTAGCTATTGAAAAGAGATCCTTCTAGTAGCCCTCTACTAAGGGAGATAACTTTATTTAAGTAAAGATCTTCTAGTTCACTGCTTAACCCTTTGAAGTTTGCACATTTGATCATGGAGATTACATTTTTTGAATTGCAGCTTAACTTCCTTATTTTTTTATTTACTTATTTATCGTGAATGATGTTTTTTTAGGTTATCAAATAAAGGTTTGTGGCGAACGGTTCAATGCGTGTGCCGACCCTATTGTAACCTCACCGTAGGGAAAGTTGACGAACATTCGAAACTCTGTCTTAGTTCACTAACGTAAAAGTCTATTTGTTACTACCCTTATGGAGGTGCCCGTGGTGTAATGGTTATCGTCGTAGGAAATGGACACGGGAACACGAGTTCAAATCCTGGACGAGACTGATTGCATTTCACATAGCACTATAACCCTTAGAAAAGGTATAAATCCAATTATTCTCCGTCCAGCTATGGGTAAATAGTTGTGCAGAGTGGGTTCTTCAGCCTTGGTAAGGCAATTAGTCTAGGAGAAGGAAAACTCTGAATTCAAACCTGTTAAACTCCGCTTAAAAATTGACCTTGTGTCATACCCTGCCCGAGTGGGGTGGTAGTAAATATGGTTACTACACTTTTTAAGTGGTCGCCGGGAGAAAGAAACAGAGTATGAAATCTGAGCCACCAGCGTTGACGGGACAAAGAGAAATATGTCATGAGGAGAAACTGAGCGCAGACACAAACCTTGGATTTTCTTTCCGGTATTCTGTTGCAGTTCTAACGTAATTGTTTGCTGCTTTCGCCTCTACAACTGCTCGTCTCGAGTGAGACCCCTTTTTGGAGCTCATCCCAAAATGAGAGTCGCAATTTTCGTCTGTGCTTACATCTTTGTGGCTGGTGTTTAACTGTTGTCTTTAACTCGTCACGTCTTCTAACCAACTAAATTTCAGACTCCGTTTTTTTTTCAGTCACTTTTAATTACCGGAGTCATTCACCCATGACTAGCTGATTGAAAACGAGTGCTTTGTCCGGACACTAAGGTCAGCTGGCCTCCCCGTAGACTCTCTGTCTGCTTTTTCGTCATATTTTTCTTCTCTCTCTCCTTCCCCAGAAATTAACCACCTGTTGCTCAATCACGTTACAGGTATAGGATTTTTTTTTCTACGATACTATTACATACACTATATCTTTTATTCTGGCATTTTGAGACTCTCTGCATTGTGTGTACCCTAATGTTTATATATTTATAATCTAGATGAGGTTAGTTTGTGTTTTAAAGTTTTTCATTGCCGTTTGTTTTTTTTATGCTTTTAGTTGTTTCTAGGATGTTTTAAATTCTATCATTGTTTTTAACTTGATGTAAATTTGTTGTATATTACGAGGTGCAAATATACACCGACGTAATCAAACATCATGACGAACTTCAATGAACGAACGAACACACTTCTTTATAAAAATATACCTCTTACACTTTATTCTCGAAAGGGTTGATGTTTCTTGTGTGTGAGAAGTGAGTTTGAGACGGGGACAGACTGCTACATATTGACCCAAAGTTCTTTTCGCAACCATAGCAGCACTTCTTTTTCATCTTGGCTAGGCTGCTCAAACGTGGGTCTCTGAGGACCCAAAGTCCTCTGTCTACCGCTGGCTCTCACGCCGGAATCTTGTCCCCAACTGACTCCAACTGCAACTGGAACTGACCCAAGCTGTCTGTGGCACCTGGTAATATAATTGTCTCACGACCACTTGCTTCCTGTGGGCGTACGCATACCGAATTTAACCACGTCCACAGGTCAAGGTGATATTCCGATATCTTTGACAGGATGCACCTGTTTCGCTGTTCTTCCGCTTATTTGCACAGGTGCATCTGTTGATTGACGTCTCGGTCGAGGGTCAATATGTTATAAATTGTTTGTTATTTCTGTAGATAGTTTCTAGGTTATCTTTATTGAGACGTATGTTATCGGGGTGGCGGGTTCGTTGTCCTCATGGAATTTTTCTATCAATTCGAATCCAGTTATTTATTAGTGTTGTTGGATATCCTCTCCGGTGGAGAGTTATGTGTAATTCTTCTTGGCGAGTTTGTTAGATGTATTTGCTTGAGACTATGGTGCAATTCCTATGTGTTGGGGCGTAAGGGAGGGATTTCTCGCAGTTGGTGGAGTGATGACTCAAAAAATGAGGGTATTATTGGGTACCTGGGATTGAACGCAGGTCTCCCGGGCCATGGGCGAACATTCTAACCATTATGCCACTGGGGTTCAATCTCAGGTTGAGTCATACCAAAGACTTAAAAAATGGTACTTGATACCTCCTTGTTTAACACTCAGCAATATAAGGTACGTATCAAGGGTTAAGTGGAGCTATCCAGGGAAAGTAGTAACTCCCTGCCCTACACCTTGTAGCAACTGACAAGGGAGCCTTCTGGTCGCCCTCGACTACAGTCGCCAACTTTACTACTTATATATAAGTATATATATATATATATATATATATATATATATATATATATATATATATATATATATATTTATTTAAGTTTATACATAAGAAATTTGTAGTATTTGATAAAACTTGTTGCCATTGGTTATCTGTAGTTTTGTGGTGATTACCAGCGATAAATTGGTCACTTTGAATTTAATGAAGATATCAAAAATAGTAATTCTTTAAAATCATGTTTTACGGTGAATTTTATTTTAGGGGGTAGGGTTTAAAGTAAGTTATGTAAATCGTTTTACGCTCCCCCATCGGGGATTGAGCACTCTGGCGAATGAATTTGCGGCTGCAACTCGCATAATGCAAAGCTCTTCGAAAGAATTGAGCACTCTGGTATACGGTAAGGTATAAAATGTAAACAAACGAACGCTACTACTTTTCGAGCTGACATAGTTCGCTTGTTGGTCGAGCGGTCGGATATTAAGTCTAATGTAAAGTTGTGCGGGTTTCGATCGTAGCTTCAAGCGTCCTACGTGTCTAGCCACACTGAAGAATTGTGATACAACGAAACAGTCTGTCTGGATGACAATATATATATATATATATATCATTTAATGGCCCAGTCGAATGGGGCCGTAGAATACACCGACTGCTTCTCTGCAGAGGGGTAACACTTCCCCAACGAGTGTCCTGATATGACATTAAATAATCTGATGGGGATGCTCTAGTAATGCTGGAGCTTTGGGGAATGCGGAGTACCCCTTCATTGCCATCGCTCCTAGGTCAACTCTGGCCTGGCGTGGTAGCATACTTATGATAAACTGAATTGTTTGACTAAACTGAATAGTTTGAAATAGAAATGTTTTTGACCGTACTTACATTTAAACTGCGTGAATATGAAAAATTGAATTATTTGAAATGGAACTGTTTTTTGACATTGAAACTGTACTAACACTAAACTGAATTGTTTAATATAGAACTGATTTGACATTTCACTGTGAGTAAAGAAAATCTGTAATTATAATAAATTGAATTATCTGAATTAGAACTGCTTGACTAAACTAAATAGCTTGAAATAGAAATATTTTTAACAGTTAAACTTTACTTACATTTAAACTGCGTACTTCTGCTAAACTGAATTGTTTGAAATAGAACTATTTGTATAAAAATGGATTTGGCGTTAAATAACCCAAAAAGGTTGATATGCCATTAAACCCAACCAACCAACCAAACCACTATGCATAAAATAACACGCCATTAGAATCAATCAATCAATCAATTGAAATGAAATCTCCAAATTTCTTTGGCCCAGTAAGCTGGGGCTGCAGAATACACTGACTTCATCTCAGCAGAGAGGTAAGACTTCCCCAACGAGTGTCCTGGATATGATATTAAATAATTTGATGGTGAGGCTCAAGTTCCGAAGCTGTGAGAAATGCAGAGTTCCCAGGTCAACTCTGACACGGAGTGGAGTGGTAGCACATGATAGGGTCCTATCTATGGGTCAAATAGAAGTAAACTATGTAATTATGCTGGAGTGTGTTGCTTGAAATAGAACTGTTTTGACATTTAACTGTGTGTAAAAAAAAACTGTTCTTCTACTAAACTGAATTGTTTGGAATAGAACTGTTTATTTGTATTAAGAGGATTTGGCATTAAATAACCTACCAGGGTTGATATGCCATAAAAAATAACCAAACTAAATCATATATATATATAGTGACAAAAATTATTTTGTGAGGCAGGAACTAACCTACTACAGTTTCGCCTAAGCTGCTCATAAGGGTACCTTATCCCGACTCGGGATTAAGTACCCTGATGAGCCGCTTTGCTCTACTTAGTATTGAGCACTTTTTGCACTTGTAGCTTAGTAGCATTTATTGTTTTTTTTTTCTTTTGACCAATCAATTGCGTACCTGTTGAGTTTTTTCAATTGGTTTTACAAGATTGGCCTTTTCTTTTTTTTCCAATATATATATTTTTCCCCAAGACAGTGATTCATTGTATATTTTTATCTTCGAATTACTTGTGGGATTTTTTTCCCTTACCGCAAGTACTATTATTTAATAAGTTATTTAATATATATATATATATATATATATATATATATATATGTATATATATATATATATATATCAACACGATTTGGTATTTAATAACCTACAATGGTTGATATCCTATAAAACTCAACAAAACCAAATCCTATGTATTTAATATTATATTGTAAGTATAAATAGGATTTGACATTAAATAACCTTCAATGGTTGATATGCCATAAAATCCAACCCAAACCAAATCATATATGCTTAATACATATGAATAAAGAGGAGTTGACTTTAGATAACCAACAATGGTTGATATGCCACAAAACCCAACCAAACCAAATCATACATATTTAATGTATATGCATAAACAAAATGTGGCATTAAATAACCCGCAATGGTTGATATGCCATAAAACTAAACCAAACTAAACCAAACCAAATTTGTTTTTGTTACATAACCTATTATGTTGACTAACTTGTTTCAAACTGTCAATGGGTCTAAGTTAAATCTAGACAAGTAGACATCTATTTTATTACTAAGTTGTTCACCCTTCTTTGTTAAAATCTTAGAATAAAAAAGATTTAATGACTCAATCTGGATACTTTTGAACACACTTTATGTGTACAAATATTTTTGGATTGAAAGTTGATATCTTGGAGGTGATATGAATCATTGAAGCTAGCGCTAGCAACTGTCGTCATGAATGGAATTGTTTGGCTATCAATTCTCTATCTATCTCAAACTATTTCGAAGATGTCTCCGACGCTTTAGATAACTGAGCTTTTATATTAAAGACGATGAAGCCATCTTTCAAGGGGCGCCCTATCAGAATAATCTTTGAAAATGCCTTGCTTCTTCATCTTTGAACCAACAACAATATCCATATTTAATTTCTTTCGTATCAGTACTTTTTACTTGGCTAAGCCACCTGTCCTTCTCGTTATCGCCGAGATTATATTTGTCTCGGGAAACAAACTCGTTTATCTATTTACTTTCAGAAATATCTGACGATGCTATAGTCATATATTTTTGACATAATTTGAAAGGAACTATGTGAAAATAAAAAATCATTTCAACTTCAGGGGTTTGTATCTCTCTTCTGGCTCGGGTTATAGTCCGGCACGTGAAACTCTCCAAAAAATGAATGTCAACGAAGCTGATTAACTCTATTAAATATTATTATCAACTCATAATAATTATATGGTTTCAAATAAAAATAAACGAATAATAAAGAAATTATATTAAATAAATAAATACTGTTTCAAATTCTTATTTTATTTTGTTTACATACAGTTATATTGTTTTAAGTTACTTCTACTAACAACATTAAGTTAGTTAGTTGGTTGTTTGGGTTTTATCATATTTACCAACCCCTCCGCTCGGACAGGATATGACGCAAGGTCAATTTTTAAGCTGAGTTTGAATTTAGAGTTTTCCTTCTTCTAGACGAGTAGCCTTACCAAGGTTGAAGAACCCAGTCTGCCCTATTATTTACCCATAGCTGGAGGGAGAATAATTGGATTCATACCTTTCCAAGGGTATTAGTGCTATGTGAAATGCAATCAGTCTCGTCCAGGATTTGAACTCGTGTCGCCGTGTCCATTTCCTACGACGATGAACATTACACCACGGGCACCCCCGGGTTTTATGGCATATCAACCTTAGTAGGTTATTTAACGCCAAATCCATTTTTATACAAATAAACCGTTCTATTTCAAACAATTCAGTTTAACATGAATACACAGTTTAATTATCAAAAACATTTCTATTGCGAGCTATTCAGTTCAGTCAAACAGTTCTATTTCAAACAATTCTATTCAGCTTAGGTACGAAGTGTCGATCTCAAAACACCTCTATTTCAAGCAGTTCAGTTTAGCATAAGTACACAGTTTAGTTCTATTTAATCCATAAGTACTACCATTCCAGGCCAGAGTGGACCTGTGAGCAGTGGCGATAAAGAGGTACTCCACATTCCCCAAAGCTCCAGCATCACTGGATTGTTTAGTGTCATATCAAGGACACTCATTGGGGGGGTCTTACTGTATTCTACAGCCCCAGAAGACTGGACAATAGCAACATTGAGTAAATAATTATAGCTTCAAGTAACTATACTTAATATATGGTGGCTTATTATACATGACACTCATGTGACTGTCCTATTATTTCTACACACTCATTATATGCATATATACCGCGTGTCTCAATATACATAGGACCAATGTGACTGTTAATAGCTCTAATACTGATACGTTGTGTTTTTTTTGTTTCAGATTTTAAAATAGTTTACTGTAACAACTATTAATCCTCGATCACAACTCCTTGGATAAAAGAAGAAAAAGTATTTTGCCTCATTACTTATTTGGAGACAAAATCATTTAAAACTGTGCAAGCAAAATTTCATAGTAAGTTTAACTTAATAATCATCCCCAGAAAAGACAAATTTATCTTTCAATTCCTTTGGTTTTTGTCTCTCCGTGATCCAACAAATATTGGTTGTTTCAATATACATAGGACCCATGTGATTACAAATGACTCTTCTAATAGTAATGTGTTATTTTTTTCTTTCAGATTTGAAAAGAGTATACGATAACAACTATTAATCCTTGATCACAATACTTTGGACAAAAAAGGAGAAAATATTTTGCGCCACTACTTATTTGGGGACAAAATCTTTCAAAACTCTCTCAATATAGATGCAACCCATTAATATGGTAATGGTTTATTACTGAGACAACAAACTCAAAAAAAGGTTGCATGTCCTGGAAGTTGCAATAATATCAATGAAAAAAACATTGTCTCTAGCTCAGAGGATGCATTTTTTACATGATATTTTCCAAATGACCGCCAATGTGCTTGTCGCAGTAATAAATCATAATCATATTAATGGGTTGTATCTATTTTGAGACCCTTTTTAGCCAACCCCTCCTCTCGGGCAGGATATGACACAAGGTCAATTTTTAAGCGGAGTTTAACAGGTTTGAATTCAGAGTTTTCCTTCTCTTAGACTAGTTGCCTCACCAAGGCTGAAGAACCTAGTCTGCCCTACTATTTTACCCATAGCTGGAGGGAGAATGATTGGATTCATACCTTTGCCAATGGTATTAGTGCTACGTGAAATGCGATCAGTCTCGTCCAGGATTTGAAATCGTGTCGCCGTGTCCATTTCCTACAACGATAACCATTACACCACCAGCACCTTCCGGTTGTGTGATATCAAGTATTCCTATCTAATACAACTAATTTGCATACAGTTGTACGGTTTCGAGAAACTAATTATAATCCTTACTAAATTATTTTCAAGCTGACAAAGAAAAGAAGCTGAAGATACCCCGCACAACCAATTACGGACGTAGACTACGCCAATGACATAGCGCTTCTGGCAAATACACCCACCCAAACCGAAACCCAGCAACATAGTCTGGAACGAGCAGCTGCTGGCATAGGCCTCCATGCCAACCCACACAAGACGGAATACATCTGCTTTAATCAAAGAGGTGACATCTCCTCACTAAACGGTAGCTCTATGAAACTAGTAAAAACCTTCACCTACATAGGAAGCCGTCTTTCATCAACCGAGACTGCCATCAACACGTGCATGGACAGTTATTGATAGACCATCGGTCATATGGAAGTTAGACCTTACCGATAAAATAAAACGCAGTTTTTTCAAAGCAGCGGTCGTGTCAATACTGCTGTATGGATGCCCAACATGGAGGCTAACAAGACGTATGAAAAAGCTTGTCGGTAATTGCACAAGAAGGCTGAGAGCAATATTGAACAAGTCCAGGAGGCAGCACCCCACAAAGCAGCAGCTGTAGGGCCGCTTACCATCCAAGTTAGACGAACCAAACATGCAGGACACTGCTGGAGAAGTAAGAACGAACTCATAAGTGACGTACTCGTGTGGACCACAGCACATGGACGAGTAAATGCAGGATGACCAGCAAGAAACTATATACAACAGTTCTGTGCCAATACAGGATGTAACCTTGAAGACCTACCGGACGCGAAGGACGATAGAGAAGGGTGGCGGAAAAGGGTCTGGGAAATCCGTGCTGATGGCGCGACATGATGATGATGATGATGAAATCATTGTACAGTTCTATGTGATCCATAGATAGGGTCCTGACAGGCACTATCTCTTCGGGTCAGAGTTAGGGCAATGAACGGGTACCCTACACTCTCCAAATATCCAGGACTGGAGCCTCACCATTAAATTCCGTTTAGTGTCCCACCTAGGATATTCTCTTTTTAGGGGAGGTCAGCATATTCTTTTTAGATTGTAGAATATCAACTAGAAAGATCCCTTTGACATGCCACGCAGGTTGCGTTAGCGATACAAAAGGATATGAACCTGTTTCCTCTGGTAAACAGGACGCAGCTTCTTACTCAGCGGAAGTGCCACGTATAATGCGTGGGTGGCATGCTATACAGCAGGTGTGTCCACGTACAACGTGTAGATAGGAAGTCTGACAGGATAATCTGTGTGAGCATATGGAAAATTGTCAAATAGAACTGTTTTACATTTAAACAGTGTGCTTATACTAATGTGAATCATTTGAAATAGAACTGTTTTAATATTTAACTGTGTGTAAAAAAAACTGTACGTATGCTAATAGGAATTGTTTAAAATAAAACTGTTAAAATGTATAAAATGGATTTGGCACTAAATAACCTACAATGGTTGATATGCCATAAAACCCAACCAAACCAAATCATATATATCTAATATATATGTATACAGAGGATTTGGCATTAGGTAACTTACAATGGTTGATATGCCATAAAACCAAACCAAACCAAATTTAGTATATATGTCAAAAAGAACCTACAAAGGTTGATATGCCATAAAACCCAACAAACCAAACCAAACCAAACCTGAAAATATAAAGAAAAAGTATGGAAAGAACGAAAACTCATTAAATTATAAGATAAATTAATGAAAATACCAAATATAATAAAAAAAAGAAAGCAATTGAATCAACTAAGACATTTATCTTAGGGAAATACCTCCCAAGTTAATTTTATTTCTTCAAAGTATTCTTGAGATGTTATTCTTGTGCAGTACTGGATATTATTTAAATTGCGTATTATTGACGCTGAGAGATTCCTGCTGAGATAGAGGTTTCAATTCTCCTTTTTTAACAAACGTAAAGCACAGATTTAATTCCTTATAAATGGAACACAAATTTAATTAGTTTAAAAAACGATTTTAATTAAAATAGCATTACAATGGTTGATTTTTGCCATAAAACCCATATAAACCAAATCTTATATATTTGATGTCCATGCTTTCGTTATGTGGAAATCAGACCTAACCGATAAAATGAAACGCAGTTTCTTCCAGGCAGCGGTCGCATCGATACTGCTATATGGATGCACTACATGGACTCTAACAAAACAGCTGGAGAAGAAGCTAGACGGCAATTACACAAGAATGCTGCGAGCAATATTGAACAAGTCATGGCGGCAACACCCCACAAGACACCAACTGTACGGCCACCTGCCTCCTATCACGAAAACTATTCAAGTTAGACGAACTAGACATGCAGGACACTACTGGAGAAGCAGGGACGAACTCATAAGTGATGTACTCTTATGGACCCCCACACATGGCCGTGCAAAAGCAGGACGACCAGCACGAACATACATTCAGCAACAATGTGAGGATACAGGATGTTGTCCAGGAGACCTGCCTGAGGCGATGAACGATAGGGAAAAGTGGCGAGAGAGGATCAGGGATATCCGTGCTTCCAGCATGACATGATGATGATGATGATATATTTGATAAATATGTAAAAGCAGGATTTGGCATCAAATAACCTACACGGGTTGATATGCCATAAAAGCCAAACAAACCAAATGATATATATTTGATATATATGTATAAAGAGGATTTGGCATTAAATAACCTACAATGGTTGATATGCCACAAAAGCCAAACAAACCAAATGATATATATTTGATATATATGTATAAAGAGGATTTGGAATTAAATAACCCCCAATGGTTGATATGCTATAAAACTCAACCAAACCAAATCATATATATTTAAAAAATCTGTATAAAGAGGATTTGGCATTGAATAACGTTCAAGGGTTGATACCCATAAAATCCAACCAAACCAAATCATATATATTTAATATATATGTATAAAGAGGATTTGGCATTAAATAACTTACAATGGTTGATATGTTATAAAACCCAACCAAACCAAGTCATATATATTTAATATATATGTCAAAAGAGGATTTTGCATTAAATAACCTACAATGGTTGATGTGCCATAAAATCTAAGCAAAACAAATCATATATATTTGATATATATGTATAAAGAGGACTTGATATTAAATAACCTACAGTAGTTGATATGCCATAAACCAAAACCAAACTAAATCCAACAGAGCCAAACCAGAACCTTTGTCTAAGAAGGCCTTGTGTCAGACTAAGCTTGAATTAGAAGCTCGCGGCACAGTACGTTGTATTTTCATTCTGGTGGTAAAAAAGGATACGATAAAGCACCACGTCAATTTTTGGGAGCCCACAAAAAGAATGAAAATAAATAGATAAATGAAATAAAGAATATCTGACTTTTATTAACGAATGTTATCTTTTATTTTATTCTTAATTCTTCAAAGTTGAATAATTCGCGTCTGTTTCACTGGTGATAAAAAAATATTTAAAAGACTTGGAAAACGGTAGAAAATATTTTTAGCTTAGCTGAAAACACACACACACACACACACACACACACACACACACACACACACATATATATATATATATATATATATATATATATATATATATATATATATATATATATATATATATATATGGTGGGGGGAATATTGTTTTATTTCATGGCAAAACTGCAGTTAATTCATTTTATTTACCTAGTCCTTCGTATTTCATTTTTCTTTTCCGTCTCCTTTCTTTTTCTCGTATTTCCCCACCTCTCCCTCTCCCTCTCTCTCTCTCTCTCTCTCTCTCTCTCTCTCTCTCTCTCTCACTTCTTTTTTTTTCAAAAAAGATTTTTATCATTCATTGAGTTTTATTTTTTCTTTTGTGTCTTTTTTTCACACAGAAATCTCTTATTCATTATTTTTGGCTGCAATTCTTTCTTTCTTTCTTTCTTTCTTTCTTTCTTTCTTTCTTTCTTTCTTTAATTTCTTTCTTTCTTACGGTAATTCCTTATTCTTTCTTTCTTTCTTTCTTTCTTTCTTTCTTTCTTTCTTACGGGTAATTCCTTATTCTTTCTTTCTTTCTTTCTTTCTTTCTTTCTTTCTTTCTTTCTTACGGGTAATTCCTTATTCTTTCTTTCTTTCTTTCTTTCTTACGGTAATTCCTTATTCTTTCTTTCTTTCTTTCTTTCTTTCTTACGGTAATTCCTTATCCTTTCTTTCTTTCTTTCTTTCTTTCTTTCTTTCTTACGGTAATTCCTTATCCTTTCTTTCTTTCTTTCTTTCTTTCTTACGGTAATTCCTTATTCTTTCTTTCTTTCTTTCTTTCTTTCTTTCTTACACTAATTACTTGTTCTTTCTTTCTTTCATTCTTTCTTTCTTTCTTTCTTTCTTTCTTTCTTTCTTGCGGTAATTCCTTATCCTTTCTTTCTTTCTTTCTTTCTTTCTTTCTTTCTTTCTTTCTTTCTTTCTTGCGGTAATTCCTTATTCTTTCTCTCTGTCTTTCTTTCTTTCTTTCTTCATCACTGATAACCATCTTATTTCTTTTCCTTCAGCTCTCTCTTTCCTTCTGTTCTACGTTCAATAGCACTTCTTGCCGGTTCCTTATTTGATTCAAAATTTTTTATCTGTCTTCATCTATCTTTTTACTTTTTCGTCTCCCAATGACTTTATTTCTCTCTCTCTCTCTCTCTCTCTCTCTCTCTCTCTTTTTTTTTCATTCTGTCTCTTTCTCTTTCTCTCTCTTTCATTCTCCCTCTTTCTCTCTCTCTTGCTCACAACACTTCTCTCCTTTTCTCATTCTACATATCTTATCATAACATTGTATTTCCTGTTCTCTGTCTCTCTCATTCTCTCTGTCTCTCTCATTCTCTCTGTTTCTCTCTGCCTCTGTCTTTCGGTCTGTCTCTCAACTCTTCTTCCTCTTTTTCATTCGATATACCTTCTCACGATACTGTATGTCTCGTTCTCTATCTGTCTTACTCTCGTTCTCTCTCTCTCACACACACACACACACACACACACACACACACACACACACACACACACACACACACACAATTCTGCTTCCCTTTTCTTGTTCTACATGTCTTTTCACGACATCGTACATCCCGATCATAGTCTCTCCATTTCTCTCTGGTTCTCTCTGTCTCTGTCTCACTCATTCTCTGTCTCTTTCGTTTTCTCTCTGTCTCTCTTGTTCTCTCTCTGTTAGTTTCTCTCTCTCTCTCTCTCTCTCTCAGCTATTCTTCCTTTTCCTATTCGACATACCTTCTCGCCATACTGTATGTCTCGTTCTCTCTCTGTCTCTGTCTCTGTCTCTCGTTTTTTTTCTGTCTTTCTCTCTTGTTCTCTCTCTCTCTCTCTCACACACACACAGCTCGTCCCTTTTTTCCATCCAACATACCTTCTCGCAAAATCGTATCTTTCCTTCTCTCTCTTTCTCTCTCTCTGTTTTTGTGTTTGTCTCTCTCAGTCTCTCAGTCTCTCAGTCTCTCCTGTTTTCTCTCTCTCTTTCTGTCTGTCTGTCTGTCATACAACTTTTCTTCCCTTTTCCATTCGACATACCGTTTTGCAAAGTCATAGTTCTCTCTCTCTTGTTCTCTCTCTCTCTCTCTCTCTTCTCTCTCTCTCTCTCTCTCTCTTTCTCACGGCTCTTCTTCCCTTTTTACATTAGGCATACCAATTCGCAACATCGTATCATTCGTTTTCACTCTCTTTTTCTTTCTTTCGTTCTTTCTTTCTCTCTCTCTCTCTCTCTCTCTTTCATTCCCTCTTATTTTCTCTCTCCCTACTCCTCTCTTTCTCCCCCCACTCTCCCTTTCCCGTTATTTACTCTGAAGTCGGCCTCGCACTTAAAAAGAAGCCTCGAATGATACGAAACCGAAGATAAACCTCCATTGGGAAATTCCACAAGAGTAATAAGAACTGAATCGAACTACTTTCCCGCCTTTTTAGCGTCTTGAGTTTTGCTTCCCGCCATTTTTCTTTAACTTTGTGAGCAACGTGTGCTTATTTTATAAATCTCTCTTTATTGCTTCCTTCGGTCTCTTTCCCTTTTATTTTTCATTCATTTAGTATCTCTTTTTTCTTTGTGGATTTGGCTCTCTGTTCACTTTGTGTTCGATTTCTTTCGTTTTTTTACTTCATTTTATTTTTTTTTTTTGTTTTTCTCTTTTCATTTTATTCGTTAATTGCATATTTTTTCTTTTCTTTTCTCTCTTTCCGAAATTTCTTTTGAAATTTTCCTTTCGCCTGTTAACTTAGTTTTCTTTCTTTCTTTCTTTCTTTCTTTCTTTGTCAATAATATACATTTCCTTTCTTTCTTTCTTTCTTTCTTTCTTTCTTTCTTTCTCAATCAATTATATACATTTCCTTCTTTTCCTTCTTTTGTATTCTTTCTTTCTTTCTTTCTTTCTTTCTTTCTTTCTTTCTCAGTCAATTATGTACATTTTCTTTCTTTCTTTCTTTCTTTCTCAGTCAAATATATAGATTTTCTTTCTTCTTTCTTTCTTTCTTTCTTTCTTTCTCAATCAATTATATACATTTCCTTTCGTTTCCTTCTTTTGTATTCTTTCTTTCTTTCTTTCTTTCTTTCTCAGTCAATTATGTACATTTTTTTCTTTCTTTCTTTCTTTCTTTCTTTCTTTCTGTCTTTCTTTCTCAATCAGTTGTATACACCATCTCTTTCTTTCTTTCTTTCTTTCTCAATCAATTATATACATTTCCTTTCGTTTCCTTCTTTTGTATTCTTTCTTTCTTTCTTTCTTTCTTTCTCAGTCAATTATGTACATTTTCTTTCTTTCTTTCTTTCTTTCTCAATCAGTTGTATACACCATCTCTTTCTTTCTTTCTTTCTTTCTTTCTTTCTCAATCAATCATATACATTTCCTTTCTTTTCCTTCTTCTGTATTCTTTCCTTCTTTCTTTCCTTCTTTCTCAATGAATTATATCCATTTCCTTTCTTTTCCTTCTTTTGTATTCTTTCTTTCTTTCTTTCTTTCTTTCTTTCTTTCTCGATGAATTATATCCATTTCCTTTCTTTTCCTTCTTTTGTATTCTTTCTTTCTTTCTTTCTCAGATAATTATATCCATTTCTTTTCTTTTCCTTCTTTCTTTCTTCCTTTCTTTCTTTCTTTCTTTCTTTCTTGCTCAATTAATTATATACATATTTCTGCTTCATCTCCTCTTCCCTCTTCCATTTCTTTCTTCTCTCCACTTTCACCTTCTCTTCTCTTTCACCTTTCTTTCTTTCTTTCTTTCTTTCTTTCTTTCTTTCTTTGTATTCGTCTTCCAATTTTCCTTCTTTCTTTTACAAGACGCACCGTTTTAACTGCTGAGTAGTATACACTTATTATTCTTTTATTTGAAAGTATCGAGTCATAAATAACTGAAAAGCTCTCAACTCCCAGTAAATATTTAAACTCCCATCGTTTTCTTGAAACTCGAATTCACAAGTTTCTCAGCATTTTACCAATTTCATTTTATTTGACTGTTTATACGAATTTCAACAACAATTTTATAGACTGAGCCTTCTTCAGTATGGCACACGTTATTCGGTTTATATACACCATCTCTTTCTTTCTTTCTTTCTTTCTTTCTCAAATAATCATATCCATTTTCTTTCTTTCTTTCTTTCTTTCTTTCTTTCTCAATTAATTATATCCATTTTCTTTCTTTCTTTCTCAATTAATTATATTCATTTTCTTTCTTTCTTTCTTTCTTTCTTTCTCAAATAATCATATCCATTTTCTTTCTTTCTTTCTTTCTTTCTTTCTCAATTAATTATATCCATTTTCTTTCTTTCTATCTCAATTAATTATATTCATTTTCTTTCTTTCTTTCTTTCTTTCTTTCTTTCTTTCTTTCTCAATTAATTATATCCATTTTCTTTCTTTCTTTCTTTCTTTCTTTCTTTCTTTCTTTCTTAATTAATTATATCCATTTTCTTTCTTTCTTTCTTTCTTTCTTTCTCAATTAATTATATCCATTTTCTTTCTTTCTTTCTTTCTTTCTTTCTTTCTTTCTTTCTTTCTTAATTAATTATATCCATTTTCTTTCTTTCTTTCTTTCTTTCTTTCTTTCTTTCTCAATTAATTATGTCCATTTCCTTTCTTCCTTTCTTAAGACAACTTTTTTACATTCTTTATGGTAAAAAGTCGTTCTATCTTTCTGTATTCTTTCTTTTTTAACAAAAATTATTCATCCTTTTTTTTTAATGGCTTCAAGCGTTTCTATAAAACAATAAAGTTCTTTGTGCACACAGTTAAGTGGTTCAAAGTTCTGCTATCAAATACCAATAATCAAATTTAATATCAATCATTTATTTTCACATAGTTAAAGTGTTTCGTTTGTTGTGAATATTAAATTGTTCTATTTGATCCATTAATGGGTATCTAACAGGTACTACTACTCCAGGTCAGAGTGAATCTGGAAGTATTGACAATAAAGCAGTACTGTCCATTCCCCAAAGCTCTAGGACAGGAAACTCACCGTCATATGCAGTTTAGTTTTATATCCAGGACACATAGTGGGGTTTATGGGGGGTAATACACATCTACCGAGATACTGTCGCCGGATTCTACTTAATCCCCATGATTGGTCATTTTTTTTCTCAAGATGCACCGTCAAATTGTTGTGTAGACCACACCGGAAACTGTTTACTGCCTCTAACAAAGATAATTTGACAGGCTGTAATATAATAGCCGAGGTATTTCGTTTTATGCCTTTGGGTTTAGTTAGGCTGAGAACGTTTCGGCTCAGCACATGGGTTAGTTTGGTGCAAACTTGAGTGCAGGTGTTAACGCGCACGCGGGGAGGATGTGTCGTTCATAGATGTCAAAATAAAAATCCGATAGAAAGGTTGAAGAAAAAATACAGATATTACTTTACTCAGAGCCTGAAAAATTATCAAATAAGAGATGTGAATTAATAGCTAGGTATAGACATAGGGCTAAATTTAGACTATAGAAAAATTAACATAAATATTTTTTTTTAAGTAACATAAAATTAAATTGAGAATTAATGTAAATGAATAAAAATAAAATAAAAGATTAAAAATGTGAAAAAAACCTATATCATATATACGTACTAATCATTAAAAGTGTAACTGATTAATAGGCTCTAAATAAATTTGATTTTAAAAAAGTTAAATTTAATTAAATCTTGAAATTAATTTAATATAATTTTTACTGTATCGTTACGTAAAGTTATTGAATAAAGTTAATTTTCTAAGTTAGTATTAAATCTGTAGTTTTAAGTCGAAAAGTAATTAGAAATTTAAAAAACAAAATAAAATTCTTTTGAATTGATTTACTATAATTCTAACCGACTATAAAATAAAAAACGGAAGTGGGTTAAATGACGAAATAACTCTTCACCCCTCTTCTATCCCCTCCCACCCTTCTTTCCTGTGTCTATTCTGATTTATTTTATCCATTAGATCTGAAGAAGTCCTGTTAATTTTTTTTGTGTTTTTTGATTTTATCAAAAACACATAACAGGATGAAATAAATTTATAATCCTAATGTGACCGGTTTGTGTTTTTTCTTAATGAAAGATATATATATATATATATATATATATATATATATATATATCCAGGTGTGACGCTGTATGAATAATTATCCCAGGATGAGAGTTCATTTTATGCGCATGTGACGTCGAGGGCAGTCTGGCACTTGACCCGCCACAAATAAGTCCTAATCAAGACCCCTATTTCGGGCGTATGGTAAACTGGCAAATAGTATGGGGTTTAATTAGGGGATAGACTGATCTCCGACGCTGGTAAGGGGGTATCCAATTCACTTTAACATACTCTACCAAGTCCTTCGTTTTCATACCCCCTTAGATAGCAGAAAAACGGACTTCGAGGTTAGAAAATATCAACTGCCGTCAAACTTCCAAAATTCTCTTGTAATATTTTAGGGTGGCAATAAGACGTTTAGCGCAAATTAATAAAAGCGATACGAGGCTAAAACAGATACGCACAAAAGAAGACGAATCGGTAGAGGAAATAACACAACGAAAAAATTTCAACACAAGGGTGCATTTAAAATATAACAAAATTTTCATGGGCGATTACCAAATAAATAATGATAAGATTTAATAAACAGTTCCTTTTTCTTTTCTCTTTTCTTTTTAAAATACCAGCAATATTAAGCCAACAGGAAGTATCAAACATAAATGTCTCTAAACGGCCCTTTTCCTCTTTCTCCTTTTTTCTTTCTTTCCTTTTATTTTACTTGAGAAAATGTCTAAGTCACTGGACTGAAGCATGTAACAAAGTTCATTCACTTATTTGCTAATGATGAAAGAGAATCCTTTCAGTCTCACTTTCTTTTTTTGAATACTTATAACTTCCTAATATTTTGGAAGGATAGAAGGAAAACAGTTTAAGTTGAACTTATCTTTGACAAGGTTTAATGTCAGGTTCCTTTCTCTCTTTTTTACGGGTGTGTGACATCCCCAGAATCGGCTGAATCAGCATCTTTTACTGCTGACTTCTGTCCAAAAACTCTGTTCTATTCTTTTTACGGGAGACTTTCCCTGGAGTTGGCTGTAAATTGGCGTATTTCTCTCGTCGACTACTGTCCCGAACTGAAAATTCTTTTCCAAATTTCTCTAACGAAAAAAAAAAAAAAAAATGGCATTTTGGCGCAAAGGGTCTAGAGGCCAATTATTTGACTTTTTCCTTCTCCCACTATTCCATCCGGTCACTATACCCGAGTGACCTGAATTCCTTTCTTTGTTCAATGGGCTGTAGGTCGTAGATTGCAGATAGCTTTGACCTCCGTTCTCCTACCGTCTTCGCGCCTATTGATTCAAACACAGAAGGGTGGAGGAATTGACCTCGCCTTCCTTCTCTCTGTAGCATACCACATCACACCATGATTTGGCATTAGATAACCTGCAATGGTTGATATGCCATAAAACCCAACCAAACCAACTCATATATATTTAATATATATGTATAAAGAGGATTTAGCATTAAAAAACCTACAATGGTTGATATGCCATAAAACCCAATCAAACCAAATCATATATATTTAATATATATGTATAAAGAGGATTTAGCATTAGGTAACCTACAATAGTTGATATGCCATAAAACCCAACCAAACCAAATCAGATATATTTAATGTATATGTATAAAGAGGATTTGGCGTTAAATAACCTACAATGATTTATATGCCACAAAACTAGACCAAACCAAATCATATTAAATATATATGTATAAAGAGGGTCTGGCATTAAATAACCAACAATGGTTGATATGCCATAAAACCCAACCCAACCGAATCATATATAATTAATATATATGTATGAAGTGAATTTGGCATTAAATAACCTACAATGGTTGATATGCCATAAAACCCAACCCAACCCAACCAAATCCTATATATTTAATATATATGTATGAAGAGAATTTGGCATTAAATAACCCACAATGGTTGATATGCCATAAAACCCAACCAAACCAAACCAAAATCATCAATCTCAGTTTTTGTAGACCGTTTTTTTTATTTCCTGAAATGAAAATTCTTCTCAAGGACAACATTTGTTGATTTAGAGGACATTTGCTGTAATCCACCGGCGAATCTTCATACCATATCAAAATAATTTAAGAGGTGCTTGGGTCAAGGAAAATTTGGATTAAGTGCATTGACTGCCAAGAGAAATATTTTCGAAAGGATATTTCATTCATTGTTCATTTCTGTCTTCGGTACAACATCAGTCTTTTGAAGTGCACCTCATATTTTTTAGCAATACTCATTAGACTGTCTTGACATTGAAACAAGAAATGTGACAGTAAAACCAATTTTATTGTTCCCTTCATTTCTGTGTTTTTTGTCTGCGAGCTCGGTTCTTGTGATAATATAATAGTTTAGTCAGCTTAGCTGGGTTTGTCACAAGACCAGAATCAGAAAAGACTCAGTGAGGATCGAATTAACTCTATCTATCTATCTATCTATCTATCTGTCAGGCTGATTCTCTCTTTCCAGATCTATCTATCTATCTATGTGTATTTGCGTATATATATATATATATATATATGTGTGTGTGTGTGTGTGCGCGCTGTATCGTTTATGAATAACCGTTCCTTATCAATCTTAATAAAAAGTTTTTCTCAATCAAATATTTCAGGATTTTATTATTTCAAGTGAAACAAGTCAAAACGGATAATATTAGGTATTATTTATGGCCAAACTCTATAGCATTGAAACTCTGTAACAAAGAAAAAAAAAGGTAAATTTTTTTTTCATATCATTATAATATAGCCGATCTATCTATCTATCTATCTATCTAAGCAGGTTATAATCTAAAACGAAATTACTGATAGTCAAGTTTGGTGTAAAGACCCCTAAAGTTAATCAGTCATTATTTAGGGGGCTGACTACTTTGAATCCCTGAATAAAGTCTGAGATCCATCTGTGTGGACCGACAAAACTAAGCAAATTTTTGACGGAATGAAAGGAGAAAAGTGAAGAAAAAGAAGTAAGTAAAGAAATAAAGGTTAGAAAGAAAGGAATCAGTGTGATGAAAAGGTCGAAAGAGAAGTCAAAAAGAGAAAACGAAATAAGGGAAAGGGAGAGTGAGAGAGTGAGAGAGAGTGAGTGTGTGTGAGAGACACAGAGAGAGACAGAGAAAGGAGGAAAGAGAAACTGCGAAGGAACGAAGCAAAAAGTACTTTAGCCAACTTGTAAAGCAGAGAATAATCAATGACTTCGATTCTCATTGAGTGCCTCTTGCTTCAGACATTGCACTAAACTGAATTAAACTTAAGATAAATAAAACTAGTTTGATTTAAAAATAAATTTTACCCCAAATACTTCGTAAGTTTCTTGGTGTCATTGAATTAAGGTCTGCAATAAATATAGGAAAAAGGAGGGACTTCTTAGATTAGCTTCTTATATATATATATATATATATATACATATATATAAATGCTCCAACCCAGCGGTTGAGAACTTTGGCGAAGGAATTAACGATTGCGACTCGCAAGGCTCTTCGAACGGATCGCGTACTTCAGTCTCCGATAGCGATAAAATTTAAAAGAAGCAAATACATATACTGTAAATTCCCTAGCTTGCTTTTAGTCGGCTGCTGGCTGTTAGGTTACGTTATCAGGTTGATGTAAAAATCGGCCGGGTTTCGATCCCAGCTTGAAGCCTCTCGTGGGTCAAACCACACTGATGAGTTGTGATACAACGAAATAGTCTGTCTGAGGATGACAATAAATATATATGTATATTACTAAAAAATGGAAAAAAAAGAATCTGACAGTGTGGAGAAAATTGAAAAACAAATGCTGAATTTATGAGGAAGAAAAATCAACTTTAAACCGTTTCGGTTTTAATAAAACTTCATCAGAATTTTAAAAATCCCGAAGAAGGTTCTTTAAAACCGAAACCTTTTAACGTCGACTTTTCTTCCTCATAAATTCATCACTTTTGAATTATATTGTCTTACAATTTTCTCAATTTATATATATATATATATAGATATATATATAGCTGGTTTAGGCGAAACTGTAGTAGGATAGTCCCGACTCACGATTTAATTTCTGTAATTAGCTCTACTTTTGTATTGAGCACTATTTGTAATTGTAGCATTGCAGCATTTTACAGTGGTTTTTTGTTCTTTTGACCAATAGACTGTATATCTCTTGATTTTTTAAACTGGTGTGACGAAGTTGGCCTTTTCTTTATATTTTTTCCCAAAATAATTTCTTTTTCTTTTTCCCCCAGGCAGTGATTCGGGATATTGTCTCTCTAAATTCTGGCGGGTGTTTTTTACTTTTTCCTGGTAACCGTGAATGCTGGTAGACAGTAAGTTAGTAAATATATATATATATATATATATATATATATATATATATATATATATATATATATATAAAACGTCTGATGGATGCGGAAAGCATGAAACCCAGGTTTGGTTTGGTTTTATGCCACATCAACCATTGTTGGTTATTTAATGCTAAATCCGTTTTGTACATCTAAACAGTTCTATTTCAAACTACTCAGTTTTGCATAAGTACACTGTTTAGTTCTTTTGATCCATAGATAGGACCCTATCAGGTGCTACTACTCCGAGTAAGGGTAC
Source organism: Sepioteuthis lessoniana (assembly GCA_963585895.1). NCBI lineage: Eukaryota > Metazoa > Mollusca > Cephalopoda > Myopsida > Loliginidae > Sepioteuthis > Sepioteuthis lessoniana. The sequence goes on along the minus strand of OY757942.1, from coordinate 46,059,260 downwards.
CTTGGAGAGATGGCAATAAAGAGGTACTCTGTATTCCTCAAAACACTAGCATTACTGGAGCCTCATCATCAGATTGTTTTGTGTCATAATTAGGACACTCGTTGAGGGAGTCTTACCCCTCTGCAGGTGTGCAGTCGGTGGGTTCTACAGCCCAAACCGTCTGGGCAAATGAAACCCTGGTTCGCAGATACTACCGTGTAATACACACACACACTCACACACACATACAAACACACACACGCACACACACACACACACACACATATATATTTCTTTATATATATATATATATATATATATATATATATATTCTAAAATGAGTCGGTCAACAAATGAATTTGAATTCAGAATTTTAGGTTTTTATTTCATATATTTGTTTTTAGCTTTACACTGTAAAAACTAGAAGCAAAGACAACCCGAGGTATTTTTCGTTTTCTAAAAAGGAATACAAAGTCCGAAACACGTGTTGAGAAAGAAATTGAAAAAAAAAAAAAAAAAAAAAAAACCCTAAAAAGCCAGATTCAAATTCATTCAGAGAACTGTTCATTTCAAAATATTCACTTTTCTCTCGCTGAACCAACAATCTTAAGTAAGGTTAACTTGGGTTGGGTTGGGTTTATAGCCTATCAACAATTATGGGTTATTTAATGCCAAATGCTCTTTATACATATATATTAAATATATATGATTTGATTTGGTTGGGTTTTATAGCATATTAACCCTTGTAGGTTATTAAAAGCTAAATCCTCTTTTTGCAAATATATTAAATGTATATGATTTGGTTTGGTTTGTTTGGGTCTTATGGCATATCAACCAGTGTAGGTTATTTAATGCCAAATCCTCTTTATACATATATATCAAATATATATGATTTGGTTTGGTTTGGTTTTATGGCATATCAACCATTGTAGGTTATTAAAAGCCAAATCCTCTTTATGCAAATATATTAAATATATAAGATTTGCTTGGTTGGGTTTTATGGCATATCAACCCTTGTAGATTATTTAATGCCAAGTCCTCTTTATACATATACATTAAATATATCTGATTTGGTTTGGTTGGGTTTTATGGCATATCAACCATTGGAGGTTATTTAATGCCAAATTCTCTTTATACATATATATCAAATATATATGATTTGGTTTGGTTTGGTTTTATGGCATATCAACCATTGTAGGTTATTTAATGCCAAATTCTCTTTATACGTCTGATTTATAAAGACATATTTTTTATGAGCCCGACTTCTTTTTTTGCTCATAGTTAAATGGTTTGAGTATTGAAAATATTTCTCTCTCACCCATAGATGGGACTATCAAGCTCTTCCGTTCTGGATTATAGTTGACCCGGGAGTAATGGCAGTGACTGTGTAATCCACACTCCAGATCACCAGTTTAGGAACCTCACGGTCAGATGAATACTTATAAATGATTATAAATATGATTTCTTTGTTTATAGTTTGTAGGTAATCTTTCTTTTTTTTTTTTAGATGAGTCAGAGATGATTTATTAGTGGAATAATTCTAAATATTCTAATTCGAATAGTTAAATTTAGTATTATTCATTTGTTTGCAGTCACTTAAATGGTTTCACCGATGACATAGCGTTACTGGCGAATACACGTAACCAAGCCAAAACACTACTGCATAGTTTGGAACGAGCCGCCGCTGGCATTGGCCTCCATGTCAATGCACACAAAACGGAATATATGTGTTATAAGCAAACAGGCGACATTTCCACACAAGACGGAACCTCTCTGAAACTAGTAGACAAATTCACCTACCTAGGAAGTAGCGTCTCATCAACCGAAAAAAACATCGACACACGGCTAACGAAAGCATGGACAGCTATCGATAGGCTCTCGTTTATATGGAAAGACCTGACCGATAAAATGAAACGCAGTTTTTTCCAGGCAGCGGCCGTATCGATACTGCTATATGGATGCACTACTTGGACGCTTACTGAACGGCTGGGGAAGAAGGCAGACGGTAATTACACAAGAATGTTGCGAGCAATATTGAACAAGTCCTGGCGGCAACACCCCACAAGGCACCAAACATTACGGCAACCTGCCTCACATCACGAAAACTATCCAAGTTAGACGAATCAGACACGCAGGACACTGCTGGAGAAGCAAAGACGAAAGTGATTTACACCTATGGACCCCTGCATATGGCCAATCAAAAGCAGGACGACCCGCTCGAACATACATACAGCAGCTATGTGAGGATTCTGGTTGTAGTCCTGAAGACCTGCCAGAAGCGATGAATGATAGGGAGAAGTGGCGAGAGAGGGTCAGGGATATCCGTGCTAGCGGCTTGACATGAGGATGATGATAGAATGGTTTCAAATATCGCTATATAACATGAAGAATTCAATTTAGGCACAAAGTTTAAAAGTTTCAAGTATTGCCTTTGTTGGATGGTTAGATTTTATGGCTTATCAACCTTTGTAGGTTATTTAACGCCAAATCCATTTTAAGCAAATTGTCATTTCTATTTAAAACAATTCAGTTTAGCATGAGTACACAGTTTAATTGTCAAAAACAGTTCTATTTCAAGCTATTCAGTTTAGTCAAACAGTTCTAACGCAGCTAATTCAGTTTAGTATAAATAGAGATTTTGTTTGCACACAGTTAAATGTCAAAACAGTTCTATATTAAACAAATCAGTTTAGTGTAACTACTGTTTCAATGTTAAAAACAGTTCTAATTCAAACAATTCAGTTTAGCATAAGCACGTAGTTTAAATGTAAGTACATTTTAATTGTCAAAAACATTACTATTTAAAGCTATTCAATTTAGTCAAACAGTTCTAATTCAAACAATTCAGTTTAGCATAAGTATGCAGTTAGTTCTATTTAACCCATAGATAGGGCCCTATCAGGTATTACCCTTCTGGGCCAAAGAAGACCTGTGAGCAAAAGCGATGAAGGGGTGCTCCGCATTCAACAAAGCTCCGGCATCACTGGATCTTCACCATCAGATTGTTTAGTGTCATATCTAGGATACTCATTAAGGGCGTCTTACCCGTCTGCAGAGATGCAGTCGGTGTATTCTACAGCCCCAGCCGACTGGGCAAATACATATATGTATTTGCATGTATAAGTCTCTCTCTCTCTCTCTCTCTCTCTCTCTCTCTCTCTCTCTCTCTTTTATTACCCATTAATATGATAATTCCTTTTGCATCATGTCATCTTTCATCTGAGTCTTAAAAAGCAATCATATCAATTCAGAAAGGTCAAACCAGATGACAAGAACAGAAATTGATTGACTTTATCGTACGGTGCACGTGAAAGACAAGTTCTTAGGAACGTCTTAGGAGCGAAAGTTTTGGACTCCTTCTAACAGAATCTCTCACTGCATCCACATTGTCAGGACAACTTGCAATCAACTTCCTGCTAGATCTGTGATTATCTGCCTTCTTTTTGAGGTTGTTTTCTGACCCTGTGGCAGGAAATTTGTGTACCCAACGTTAAAGTTGGCTTTTCTGGGGATAATTGTTAGAGTAAAACTTTCTGCGAAATTTTGCTTGCAGTTTTAAATGATTTTGTCTCCAAATAATTAGAGACGAAAATTATTTTTTCCTCTCTAATCTAAGGCATTACGATCGAGGATTAAATGTTTAACAACGATTAATCCTTGATCGTAATAGTTTACTATTTACAAATCAGTATATTATTTTCAAATCTGAAACAAAAAAAGAACACAACATTATTATTAGTCGAGATATTAGCAGTCATATTGGTCTCATGTTTTACTGAAACAGCCTATATATATATATATATATGTGTGTGTTTGAGTGTGTGTGTGTGTGTGTGTGTGTGTGTGTGTGTGTGTGTGTGTGTGCATATATATATACTCTAAAAATATTTAACCGGCTTATTGGCCTAGTGGGTAGAGTGTTTGCCAATGATCTGGGAGACCTGGGTTCAATCCCAGTTCGAGTTATACCAAAGTCTCAAAAAAATGGTACTTGATGCCTCCTTGCTTAACACTCAGCATTTTAAGGTAAGGATCAAGGGTAAAGTGAAGCAATTCAGGGAAAGGCGTTGCGCCCTCCCCTTCACCTTGGTGTAGTAACTATCGAAAAGGGAACCTACGGGTCACCCTCGACTATGGTCGTCAACTTTACTTATATATATATATATGTGTGTGTGTGTGTATGTGTATGTCTGTGTGTGTGTGCGTATATACATATATACTCTAACCATATTGAATCGGCTTATTATCCCAGTGGGTAGAGTGTTTGCCAATGGTCCAGGAGACCTAGGTTCAATCCCAGTTCGAGTCATACCAAAGATTCAAAAAATGGTACTTGATGCCTCCTTGCTTAACACTCAGCAGTGTCATGCAAAATATTTTTCCTCTCTTGTCTAAGGCACTGTGATCGAAGATTAATAGTTGGTACAGTGTACTATTTTCAAATCTGAAACAAAAAAGAACTAAATATTATTATTAGTCGAGATACTAGCAGTCATATTGATCCCATATTTATTGAAACATATATATATATATATATATATATATATACTTATATGGTATAATACTTCCGCGCGATTACTGTTTGCATACGGCCGTGTGTATTTTTGTGTATAAGAACCCGTGTGCGCATGTGCAGATTTGTTCGATTTTTTATGTCCATGTTTTACACCGGTATATATTGCGTGTACCAGTCGGCCGTTGTGTATACGTCAATGAATATATGTGTGTTCCCTGCTGCATCGCATTTGTCTGTGTACGCATTGCCATATATATATATATATATATATATATATATATATATATACGCTTGTGTATATAGGGTATTGTTTCGTGTACTCTTTGATCTTTAATTTCTAACAGAGCCAGGTTCAGGGAGGGCATTGTGTGTGTCGGTGGACACTCATTAAATTTTATCGGCCAAGCAACAAATAGGCACACGAAGATGGCGGTCGGTGTGATGGTTAAGGAGCCGGCGAAAACGATTCAACGCGTCGCTGCTGCTGCTGCTGCTGCTAGTGCTGCTGCATGCTTTGTACTGTGTACGACTGTTTTACGTGGGCCAAAGGTTTTATGTCGACTGAACCGTCATTTTATGTTTGCTGGGTTTTAGAGGCTAAATGGACACGATAGTAAGTTTTTATTGATTCGATTGAAGAAAAAGAAAGAAAGAAAGAAAGAAAGAAAGAAAGAAAGAAAGGGATTGATGAAATTGTGGAAAGAAAGAAAGAAAGAAAAAAGAAAGAGTATTGATGAAAAAGAAAGAAAGAAAGAAAGAAAGGGATTGATGAAATAGTGGAAAGAAAGAAAGAAAAAAGAAATGGATAGCTAAAAGAGTAGAAAGAAAGAAAGAAAGAAAGAAAGGGATTGATGAAATAGTGGAAAGAAATAAAGAAAGAAAAAAGAAAGAGTATTAATGAAAAACAAAGAAAGAAATAAAGAAAGGGGTTGATGAAATAGTGGAAAGGAAGAAAGAAAAAAAAAGGGGTGGCTAAAAGATTTGAAAGAAAGAAAGAAATAAATAAAGAAAAAAGAAATGGATAGCTAAAAAAGTTGAAAGAAAAAAGAAAGAAAGAAAGGGATTGATGAAAAAGTAGAAAAAAAGAAAGAAAGAACATGAAAAAGAAAGAAGAGTATTGATAAAAAAAGTAGAATGAAAGGAAGAAAGAAGAGAAAAACGAGTTGAAAGAAAGAAAGAAAGAAAGAAAGAAAGAAAGAAAGAAAGAAAGAATTGTATTGATGAAAAAGTAGAAAGAAAGAAAGAAAGAAGAGTATTGATAAAAAAAAGTAGAAAGAAAGAAAGAAAGAAAGAAAGAAAGAAAGAAAGAAAAAAACGAGCTGAAAGAAAAAAAGGAAAGGATGGATGAAAGAAAGAAAGAAAGAAAGAAAGAAAAAAGAAAGAAAGAAAGAAAAGGATTGATGAAATAGTAGAAAGAAAAAAGAAAAAAGAAAGAAAGAGATAAACTAAAAGAGTTGGAAAAAAGAAAGAAAGAAAGAAAGAAAGGGATTGAAGAAATAGTAAAAGGAAAGAAAGAATGAAAAACGAAAAGAAAGAAGGGATAGATAAAAGAGTCGAAAGAAAAAAAAAGATCGATGAAATCGAGGAAAGAAAGAAAGAAAGAAAGAAAAAAGAGAGAAAGAAAGAAACGGATAGATAACAGCTAAGAGAAAGAAAGGCTACTAAGAAAAGAAAAGAAAAGAAAAAGAAAAGAAAAGACGGGAGAGAAAGAAAATAGAAGGGGGAGAAACGAATAGTGAGAAGAAAAATAGGGAAGAAAGAGATAGAAAAAAAAAAGAACGCGAGAGATATATACCAATAAAGATTGGTTTCTTTTTTATGGCATATCAATCTTCATGGGTTATCTAATTCCAAAACCAGTCTTGTAGAAGAACAGTAGCCGTTCTGTTTTGCTCATAGCTCAGCAGTATGGATAATGGGATTCTTGATTTCTCTATGGGCATCAATCCGAAAGTGATTGACATGGTACAAGTGGAGTTCGAATATATTTACTTCGAGGCTGCCGTCCAGCACTTTACCCATTACACCACGGGGACTCCTAGAGTTAATAATATTTTTGAGTGTCTCCCCTACAGATGGATTCACCCTCATGTGACATATACCGGCTAAGCTCTCTTCTGAGCAGTCTCCCGGAGCCGTCACCAAGAACGGACGTCAATATTCATGATTGGGTTAAGCTGAGGAGAGATTTCTCCCGGCTATCGTTTCTGTATGTACTATTTTCCTTCAATATATTTCTTATCACTCATTTCTGAGTCGTGTTATCATTTCAACCTCCCCTTGACAATAATAATAATAATAATAAAAGTCTAGACATGACTGGGTGGTTAAGGTAATCCACTGGGAATTGTGCAAGAAATTAAATTGTGACCATACGAACAAATGGCATGTGCCAAATCCAGAATCTTTGCCGGAGAATGAGACGCACAAACTCCTCTGGGATTTTGAGATACAAATGGATCACCTCATATCGGCCAGACGACCAGACCTTATAATAATCAGCCAAAAAAGAGAACTTGCCGAATTGAAGACTTTGCTGCTTCGGCTGACAAAAGAGAAATATTAAAAGAAAGTGAAAAGAAGAATAAGTACCTGAACCTTTCTTGGGAATTGAAAAAAAAAATGTGGAACATGTAAGTGACTGTGATAGCAGTTGTAATTGGTGCTCTTGGTACAGTCACGGAAGGATTGGTAAAGGGATAAACAACTCTCTCCCTCTCTCTCACCCATCTCTCTCTACCCTATCTCTCTCCCCTCATCTCTCTCTCTCTCTCTCTCTCTCTCTCTCTGGGACTTTGAGCTTTGTGCTCAATCGTAAATGTAAACAAAATGTGCAATGAATACACATCTCTGTCTGTCTGTGTCAATCTGCCAAGAGCGTCATATATAAGAGTTCCTGATGTAAAAATTGCAGGAAAAAAGTGCGGGCAACTTTTGCATATGACTCCATGCTTGATGGCCACCCAAATTTTCGTGGTAAGAAACTCCAACTTTATAGATGTTTATAAACCTGTAATGTTTAACAAGTCATTTTTATAGGGAAGACTTGGCGGCGTAGTAGTTTTAATAGTGGACTGCAACGTGTTAGCCAGCAAGTTCGAACGCGAGTGCACTATCACGTTCACTTTTGGACTAATACCTTTGGGAAGGTATTACTGTGGCACGATAATGAGCATTAATGTATATATAGATATATGTGTGTGTGTGTGTGTGGATGTATTTGTGTGTGTGAGTTTCTGTGTATTCGTGGATGGGTAGCCAAAGAAGGGATCCTACCTTCGGCATCCTTGACAAGTATCAGAGTATCTAGAGGGACCCCTTTGTCTACTTTGGCGTGAAGAGCACACAAAGAGCTGTGCCCGCAAAACCCTGCGAGACCAGAAGAAAAGGATGAAGAGAGTCAGTCAGGAGTGGACTTGGAAGCGGTCAGTTGGGAGTGAGACTCCGGAGTATGGAGTCAAGACATAGAGGAATGAAGACGATGGCCATATGAGTCAGCATTTTTGGTGGCTGTGTGAGGTTTTCGTTAAGATCTTGCGATAGATCCATACAGGAATGCTTAAGAGTGCCACTTCCTGTATCTGCGTTTGCAGTTCTAAATCCTTGTTTGTCTGTTCTTCCTTCCACCCTGCGTTTGTTTTTTTTAAAACTTTTTGTACAACCTTTGAAATGCCCACACGGCCGGGTGTGAGAAGAGACAACGGGATGAACACCACTAGACGAATGGCTAAACCAACAAAACTCGCTGTTTGGGTATTGTTTCATAAAACCTTGCCCAGCTAGCAGTTAAATAGTTTCACTACTGTTCTACAAGATGGCTTTGGCATTAAATAATCCATGAAGGTTGATATGCCGTTAAACTGAGAGACCTCACCAATCTGTGTTCCATTCAAGATGCTGAAATATTTAGCTATTTGCAAGGTGCTTTGTATGCTTAAATTTTGTCAAAAATGCATTCATTAAATCGTTCAACTTAAAAAAAAAACAGTAAGACAAAAAAAAATCACGATAAATTGTTTTTGTTTCATTATGTTAGACGAACTCTTAAAGCCTTCAAACCTAGGTTGGAAACTTCATTGGTTTAGAATTTCCAAAGATGTTATCATAACTGCTGCTGATGACTTTTTTAGACCAATGGGATCAAAGTACTGCAACACTGATGGAATAAAAGCGTGGACTATTAGTGGGAACCATGTCAAAAAATAAATCTTGGTTAGCCTATGAACTTTTCAGCCGACTCTCGTATGTTGATTGTCCAGTCGGCTAGCGCTGCAAAATACACCGACTGCTTCTCTGCAGAGGAGTAAGCCCCACCCTGAAGGAATGTCCTTGATATGACACTTATCAATTTGATGGTGAAGATTTAGTAATGCCGGATCTTTGAAGAATGCGGAGTACCCCTTCATTGCCATCGCTCCCAGGTCCACTTTGGCACCTGAAAGAGTCCTATTAATGGGTCAAATAGAACTAAACTGTGTACTTATACTAAACGGAATTGCTTGAAATAGAACTGTTTTGACATTGAAACTGTGTATTTATGCTACACTGAATTGTTTGAAATAGAACTGTTTATATGTATAAAAATGGATTTGGCATTAAATAACCTACAAAGGTTGATGTACCATTACATAAAGAAACCAAACCAAACTAAACTGAATTGTTTGAAATAAAACTGTTTATATGTATAAAAATGGATTTGGCATTAAATAACCTACAATGGTTGTGTGCCAAAAAACCAAACCAAACCAAACCATTGTATGTTGAAAATTAAACTCATTAGTTCACATTCCATGAGAGTGCGTTGGTCAGTCTGAGAACTTTTTGGCTGACGCGCGTACAACCATCGGCATAATATTTTTCACTCCTTTTTTTTTTTTTTTACCCCGGTGTCTTTTTTTTTCTTCTTTTCTCTCATTTCCCGCTTTTATTCTTTTTAATTTCTTTTCATCCTTCTATTTTTTTTTCTTGCCCTGTTGGAAGGGCTTTTATTCCACCAATTACAATGTCGCAGTCCAGCAAGTTAACTCATACGTCACGTGAACTCGCCTTGACGGCATTAATTTGCTGTTGGCTTTGACGCGGGCATTTGCTGTCCAGCAAAGGCAGATTTTGGGCCAGCTTCGGGTGGGCAAGTGTGCATCGTAGACACTTTTGTCCCTTTTGTATCGCACTGGACCTTGCTGTCCAGTTTTAGCTATAATCAGGCATCCGTACCTGGACCCATATATGGGTCCATGTCCAGATAGGCTCATCAGGCCCACGTTGCACTTAGTGGGCCGATGACTATCATAGTCCAGCAGGGCGAGAGCTTTGACTTGTGCCTGACCTTCCCCTAATCCTCACTATAATCGACCTTCGGGTCATTGACTTTGTGTCAAGTCCTGTTTGGTGAGAGACAGAGACAAATATATAGTACCAATGAAAGCCTTTATAATTAAACTTTAAATGTTTCTGTACAAAACTGTGTGTCGTGAGTGTCAATATCTTAATGATTTTTAAAAGTACATTTTTGAAACCATTTATTTTGTTGATGGTCTTCGTTTGTTTGCTTGTTTGTTTGTTTGTTTGTTTCTTTCTTTCCTAGTCTACTCAGATCTATCTATCTATCTCAGTCTATTAATATGTATGTATTTGGAGGTGCCCGTGGTGTAACGGTTATCGTCGCAGGATATGGACACGGCGACACGAGTTCAAATCCTGGACCTGACTGATTGCATTTCACATAGCACTAATACCCTTGGGAATGGTATGAATCCAATTATTCTCCCTCCAGCTATGGGTAAATAGTAGGGCAGAACTAGTCTAGGAGAAGGAAAACTCTGAATTCAAACCTGTTAAACTTCGCTTAAAAAATTGACCTTGTGTCATATCCAGCCCGAGCGGAGGGGTTGGTAAATATGATTAATATGTATGTATGTATGTATGTATGTATGTATGTATCTTGATCATTTGATATCTATCTATATAGCTAATAAGCTGGTTCACTACTTTTAAAGACACACACACACACACACTTACAGAGAGAGAGAGAGAGAGAGAGAGAGAGAGAGAGAGAGGAAAGAAAGTATAATAAAACAGGGAGGAATGGAGAATACTGCGACAGTTTAAAAATGAAAAAGAAATTGACGCAAAGGAGGGGGTTTTGAAGAGAAAGTGAACAAAAGAAAAGAGAAAAAGGAAAAAAAAAAGTTCAACTAAACAAATAAAAACTGTGTGGAAAGGAGGCTGAATAAAAAAGACAACGAAAGAAAGAAAGAAAGAAAGAAAAGAAAAGTTTTGACCAGTCCAGTGGAGCCTCGTTTTCAGTTGTAATGTCTCGAATGATTTCTGTCGAAGTCAGATATCCCAGAAGAGACATTAAACCTTACAAGATGGGAGACATACTTTGTTCATTGGGGTTACAATAAATTCAAATTTAGAGGCAGGACTTAAAAAAGGACATTCTTGTTCCCTGGAGACAACAATCCAGCAATAGCTGGAAGGAGAAAAAGTAGTGAATAAAGATCAAAATAAATTATACTTATATACATATATGTGTGTGTGTGTGTGTGTGTGTGTGCGTGCGCGTATCTCTGTGTGTGCCGATGGGCGGGTGCTTAGATGTGAAAAAGAGATATAAGATAAAATTGATCAGACTTGACTTGATCAAATTCAAAATTAACAGGGGTGAGATAAATGTGCGCATATGTCTGTGCTATTATATATATATATATATATATATGTATAAACACTAGAGAGTGTGTGTGTATACATACATATAGATAGATATAGATATGTATACACAAGATATATATATATATATATATATATACGAACACACGCCTGTATATGTATATATATGTGGTCATACAATGTTTTCTAAAATCAGATGAGAATGGGAAAACTGATATCTATCATTGTTTACATCCCTGTCTTTGTCTTTCTCTCTCTCTATATATATATACATACATATATATACAAGGGGCCTTCAATAAGTTTCCAGACTTTTTTCGTATGAGCACTTTTATTGATAGTACACACATGAAGCTCTAGTCTCCTTCGAAGTAATCTCCTCCGGCTTCAATGCCCTTGTACCGTTCCAACAACTTCTAGAAGGCCCCATAGAAGTCCGATTGTGTGAGCGTGTCAATCACCTTCGTCACAGCCTATTTCATCTCCTCAATTGTCTCATAAAGACAGCCTATAAGGTTTTCCTTAAGCTTAGGGAATAAGCAAAAGTCACACGGAGCAAGGTCTGGACTATAGGGAGGCTGACGAACTGTCTTGATGCCCATCTTGGTCAAATAGTCTGTGACAAGGATGGAGTTGTCGACTGGTGCATTGTCTTGGTGGAAATACCAGTGAGCCGATTTGAAGAGTGTTGGCCACTTCCGACAGAATCTCTTCCTGAACTCCCTTAAAACCTCAACATAGTATTTCTTGTTGACTGCCTGTCTAGTGGGAACCCAGTACATGTAGATCATGCCACTGCTGTCAAAAAAAAAGGGATCATCAAAAGTTTGTGGGTGGATTTGCTCTGTCTGGCCTTCTTGGGTCTGGGAGAGCCAGCATGCTTCCACTGAGAACTCTGTCTCTTGGTGTGTGGGTCATAGCACTAGATCCAGCTTTCATCGCAGATCACCAGAGCATCAAGAACTGCAGGATCTGAATTGATTAGCTCGACCATCTCCCTGCTGTCATGACAATGTCTTTCTTTCTGATCTTCTCTGAGCACCCTTATGACAAACTTGGCACAAATCTTCCGCATCTTCAGTTCCTCGTGAACAATTGTGTGTACAGTTCCCACACTGACATCAAACTGTGCACTTATTGTCTCTAGAGACACACGACGGTCCTTATCCATGAAATTCTTTATTTGGCCAATCAACTCTGGTATGTGACTTCCTTACTCCTCCAACACCTCTCATCATCCCTCTCAGGCTCCCTGCCTTCTTTGAATCTCTATTGCAACTCAAAAACTGATGCTCGATTCATGCAAGATGCTCGAAAAGCAGTCTGAAACATTCCATACGTTTCTGGGGCATTTTTTCCAAGTTTGAAACAGAATCTTATTGCATATGGTTCTTCGAAAGTGTCCTCACGTCCAGATTGCATTTTTGAAATTCACCAGCTGTGACAATCAGGCTTCAGTAGGGTGTATTCCAATTGCTGCTGTAGCTGTTCATATATATATTCTATATATATGTAATATATATAGGACCTGAAATCATAAAAATTGTTCAGTCATCTCATAAGATGTATAACAATAACATAGTGAATTTTCAAGAGTCTACGACAATTTTAAATGCCCATACGAAAAAAGTCTGAAAACTTATTGAAGGCACCACGTATATATATATATATATATATATGTGTGTGTGTGTGTGTGTGTATATATATATATATGTGTGTGTGTGTGTGTGTGTGTGTGTAAAAACGGAATTTGGCATTAAATAACTAACATTGGTTGGCTTGCCTTAAACCAAACTAAACAAACCGAAAATGTAAATATTAACATACAATGAATGAGATTCTCTGACTACTTGGCATAAAATGGCCCTAGACTGCTTAAAACGCTATTAAAATCAATCAGTTTATTTACCCTAAGAAATTGATGATAGAATGTACGACTTCCCCAACGAGTGTCCTGATATGACATTAAATAATTTGATGACGAGGCTCCAGCGTTGAAGATTTGGGGAATATCGGATACTCCTTTATTGTCATTACTAGAAGTTCTACTCTGACCCGGAATGGTAGAACCTGATTAGGTCCTATCCCTAGGTCAAATAGAAAAAAAACTATTTGCAAACAAATGCTTGATGTTAAGTTGAAACTCTTATATAACAATACTTGACACTATTTAACAGTCATCTCATCAGATGTATAGCAATAAGATACTGAATTTTCAAGAGTCTACAACAATTTTAAATGCCTGTACAAAAAAGTCTGGAAACTTATTGCCTGCACCACGTATATATACTGAAAGAAAGAAAGAAAGAAAGACGGGGAGGACGCAAATATATATATATATATATATATATATATATATATATATATATATATATATATATATTATTTTATTAGGTTGGTGATAAATACTGACCCATATGTATGGAGGAAAAAACTAGTCATAGCTGCCTACAATTATCCAAATGAAATACTCAACCGGTGATCGGAGATACTTATTGTAGTAGGCATAGAAAAGCTTGGTTACTTGGCCAAAAAATACTGGCATTGGTGTTTTTTTTCTAATTTTTTTTATTCATGCTAATTTTTTTTATTCATGCTAATTTTTTTTATTCTTTTGGTGGCCGCTTTATAGATAAAATACAATTTGCTTCAACCCTTTTTACTCAAAAATATTCTCATGACTCGGTCGGTGAAATCTTGGTGATTACTTCAGCCTCTTAAAGTATATATATATAAATGAAGACAGCAGCAGACAAAAAGAGAGATATATAAACATATTTCTAACTCTTGTCTTCTCTTGTTTTCGCTTTCACTCCGTCTGTCTATCTTTCTAACTATATATATATATATATATATAAGTTAGGAGACCGTAGACACAGTTAACGGTGCTTGATGATAATCATCCAAGACGTCTGATGATCACATTGGCGAGATAATGACTTTCACCAAACACGGTTGTCTATATATATATATATATAGAGAGAGAGAGATGGAGAGGGAGAGGGGGGCAGGAGGGAGAGAAGCGGGGAATATAGATATAGATAAATCCTGACTAACACACACACACACACACACACACAAACTGATAGGGAAAGTACTTTTATATGAGATAGATAGACAGACAGACAGACTGTTACAGATATATCGAAAATGAATAGATAAGTAAATATAAGTATAAAGTCACCTACAGAACCAACAAAAAGCGAGAATAATAGAATGAAAAATTGGAAAGTAATTCTCTGGGGTGGGTCGTAAATTAATTACACCAGCCATATTCACTTGCTTCATCGATTTTGATCAGCCTCACCCTTTATTCCCAAGATATTGAGCAATTAAAAGTACTTCAAAATAAAACATCACAATAGTTCATTGGTTGGTTGGTTGGTTGGTTGGTTGGGTTTTATGGCATATCAAATCTTGTAGGCTATTTAATGCTAAATCCTGTTTCGCTAATGTCACAGGAAATCGGATTCAATCCAAGGTCGAGTCATACCAAAGACTCAGAAAGGGTACTTGATGCCACCTTGCCTAAAACACAGCCTTTTATGAAGGGTAAGTGGAACAGTCCAGGAAAAGCAGTAGCGGTAGATGTTGAAGCTAATTAAAAGGGTCACCGTCGAATGTGGTCGCCAAAATACTATATATATATATATAGGTAATATTCGGTCAGGTTAAACCAGAGTTGGGAGTAATTCCTTCAGGACAAGAAAATCATTCAAGCGCTGAACATTTAAATTTTCCTGGTTCACACCAGAAACTGAAAATACAGGATGGAAATAAATTTATAATCCTGAATAAACCGGTCTTTGGTTTTTTTCTTAAAGAAAGTATATATATATATATATATATCATAACAGTGTTAGTTGTCAGTAAATCATTTTGTTGGTTTGTGTCGAACCAAGTGCAATATAATATGGAGAGTGCTCAATATCTAGGATAGAGCTATTATATAATGATAATAATAATGATAATAATAATAATAATAATAATAATAATAATAATAAATAAATATATATTAGATATATATATTTAATTTATGGAATTTAGACTGCGACCCCTGGGTTTCATAGAGTTTTTTGCAAAACAACAATCATTAGGCAGTTAACAAAATGAAATTCATTTTGTTAACTGCCTGATGATTGTGGTTTTGTAAAAAAAAAATCCATGAAACCCAGAGGTCGCAGTCTAAATTCCATGAATTGAATATATATATCTAATGTATATCTATTTATTATTATGACTGACACACACACACGCACACGCACACACACACACACACACACATATATATATATATATAGGTATTATTCGGTCCAGTTAAACCAGAGTTGGGAGTAATTCCATCTGGGCAAAAAAGAAAAACATTCAACTCTGAACATTTAAATTTTCCTGGTAAAGAGCTGAATGACATTACAGAGCAATAATTTCTTTAAGAAAAAGCAAAAACCGGTCACATTAGGATTATAAATTTATTTCCATCCTTTTATGGGTTTTGGTATAAATTAAAAATACGAAAAAAATTAACAGGACTTCTTCAGATCTTATGGATAAAATAACTCAGAATAGACACAGGAAAAAAGGGTGGGAGGAGATAGAAGAGGGGTAAAGTGTTTTCTCCTCATTTACCCCACTTCCGTTTTTTTTAATTTATTGCTGGTTGGAATTATAGTCGATCAATTTTTTTTTTAAATTCTAAATTCATTTCTTAAAGAAATATATATATATATATAAAATTCATAAATGAATAGTTTGTAGCCCATTTGTTTGCACTCTCGTAAATGGTTTTATCATTTGTCTTAACGCAGTTAAATGGTTTCAAGTGTTGGTAACTTATAATAATAAGTCAATTTGATATCATTGATTTATTTGAAGTCTATTAAATGGTGTCATGCTTTTTTTTTATCTAACTCTAATGATTCTATTTAATACAAATCAATTGTTTGCACATAGTTAAATGGTCTCAATGGTTGCTTTCTCACAAAAACAGTTTTTTTGCACACAGTTAAATGGTTTTAAATATTGCTACTTAACACAAATAATTCTGTTCAACACCAGTCCTTTGTTTGAAAACATGATTAAACAGTTCTATTTGACCCATTGTTAGGACTCTAACAGATAAAACCATTCCGACTTTGAGTGGACCTAGGGGTAATGGCAAAGAAGAGGAACTTCAAATCAGATGCTGTTCAGTCTCATATCCAGGATACTCGTTGGAGTTGGTCTTAGTTTGGTTTGGTTTGGTTAAGTTTGGTTTTATGGCACATCAACCACTATGGTTTATGCAATGCCAAATCCATTTTTATACATATCAACAGTTCTATTTCAAATAATTCAGTCTAGCATACGTACACAGTTTCAATGTCAAAAACAGTTCTATTTCAAGCACTTCATAATTGCAGAGATACTGTCGGTGTATTTTTCAGCATAAGTACAGTTTTTGTTTACACGTAGTTAAATGTAAAAACAGTTCTATTTCAAACAATTCAGTTTAAACGCACAGTTAAATGTAAAAATGGTTAATTGCAAATAATTCAATTTAGTGTAAGTACACAGTTTAGTTCTATGTGACCCAAAGATAGTACCTTATCAAGTGCTACGAATTCGGTCAAGAGTGGATCTGAGAGTGATGGTCATGAATGGGTAAATTAGATTTATGTTGGATGTTGTCATTTACTCAAGTCTCAGACTGATTACAATAGCTTTTGTCACTAAGTGATCACTCATGTTTATAGTGACCCGGCTTATTGTTGCTTGCCTTGTTATTTACCAAGCTTTGCTTCGTCTGGCGCGCACTTGCAGTTATATACTTAATGCAATGATTCATCACATTATTCATTTTTCGTTAATCCTATTTACCACCCCCTCCGCTTGGGCAGGATATGACACAAGGTCAATTTTTAAGCGGAGTTTAACAGGTTTGAATTCAGAGTTTTCCTTCTCCTAGACTAGTTATCTAGATGGGCTGAGAATTTGAGGATTTTAAAAATCACAGAGTTGAAGGTTGACATTTGACCATGCAGGCAGAAAGTTGCGTTTCTGCCATGGAGGCATTGGGACATAGAGAATTGAGTTCTCTACCGTTGAGGCATGTTGTTGTACGTTGGGGATGGTTAGCATAGTAAGAATTATGTCTCTCTGTTCGTGTCGAAGAACTGAAGTCAGAAGTTAATAAAACCGTTCGTATTTAAACAACAGAGCTCGCCTTTATATTGCGCCTGTTTCTGCATATGTGTTTTGTATTTGCATTTATGAATGTGTTTGTATCACAGATGTGATTGATATCATTATGGTTACGAGTATTATGCAACATTCATATTGCTTACAGAACTAGCTGTTAGTGATCACCAACCTACGAACTTACCAAGCTAATTTTTGTTTAACTGTTTACTAAGCTTTGGTTAGTTTGGCACGTTGGGCTTAAGTTACTCACAAAAAATAGTTATTGCTATTCATCGTATGAGATGACTGACCAACTTTTATGATTTCAGGTTCAAATCAACAGCTACAGCAGGAATTGGAATATACCTTACTAAAGCCTGATTGTCACAGCTGGTGAATTTCAAAAATGCAATCTGACACTGTAGAAGTACGACATGCAATGAAATTATGTTTTCAACTTGGAAAAAATGCCACAGAAACGTATGGAATGCTTCGGACTGCTTTTGGAGCATCTTGCATGAAACAAGCATCAGTTTTTAAGTGGCATAAGAGATTCAAGGAAGGCAAGGAATCTGTGGGGGATGATGAGAAGTGCGTGAGGAGTAAGGAAGTCGATAGACCAGAGTTGATTGGCCAAAGGGTTAGGGTTACTATGTTGAGGTTTTAAGGAGTTCAGGAAGAGATTCCTTGGAAAGATGCCAGAACTCTTCAAATCGGGTCAATGGCATTTCCAACAGGACAATGCACCAGTCCACAATTCCATCCTTGTCACAGACTATTTGACCTAGATGGGCATCAAGACAGTTCGTCACCCTCCCCATTGTCCAGACCTTGCTCCCTGTGATTTTGGTTATTCGTTAAGCTCAGAGGCTGTCGTTATGAGACAATTGAGGAGATGAAAGAGGCTGTGACGAAGGTCATTGACTCGCTCACACAAGAGGACTTTCATGGGGTCTTCCAGAAGTTGTTGGAACGGTACAACGAGTGCATTGCAGCAGGAGGAGATTACTTCGAAGGGGACGAGAGTTTTCAATAAAAGTGCCCATACGAAAAAAATTCTGGAAACTTATCGTATGCACCGCGTATTTTGAACAATCCTGGAAACAACACTCAACGAAGCAACAGCTGTACGGCCGCAAACTTTCAATCTCACCAACAATCCAAGTAAGACTAACTAGAGTCGCTGGGCGCTGCTAGAGAAGTGAGTACGAAGCAAGTGACGTCCTCCTATGGACCCCAACACATAGACATGCTAGTGTTGGTCGACCAACTAAAACTTACTCGCATTAACACTGAGCAGACACAAAATATACTTGAGGGGACCTACCAAGAGCGATAGATGATAGGGACGGATCATTAGAGAATGTCAAAGCAATCCGTGCTTGCTGTAAGACATTAGAATGATATCATGATTTCAATAACGATTAAATCGACAAAAATAAAATATAACCTGTGCTACCATTCGACTGACAAATTTTCAAATCTAAACCATCAACTTTAATAATGAAGGAACGAGATTTTAAAATGGAAATTATATAATTAAAGAGAAGTTAAAGATCATGATCCACTGGGATTTAGGAAGAAATTTGAATGTAACCATATTACCAATTGATATATGTTCAAACCAGAATCAGTCCCGGAGAATGTGACGCTCATAGATTCAAACTGTTAACATAATCTCGGCCAGAAGACCAGACATAGTGATGATTAACCAAAAATTAATAAATGAATAGATAACTGCCCATGGTGTAATGGTTATCGTCGTAGGAAATGGTCACGGCGACACGAGTTCAAATCCTGGACGAGACTGATTGCATTTTCACATAAATACTGAATTAAACGAAAATAGTAGGAACTAAAAAAAGAAGGAGAAAAAAAGCAGCCTGTATTATGAACGAATGTTAGATTTTACCTCTTCACAATGTTGACCAATTTCCGGTTTAAATTCAGTTTAGAAAAAAAGCTACACTTCATACAAGACATACAACTGGAGTCTATGACTGGAGTCCCATCTAGGAGTCAAATAGAACTGTTCAACCTTTTATGTGGGATTATAATTAAATAGGTGCCCTTGGAGTAATGGTTATCGTCGTAGGAAATGGACACGGCGACACGAGTTCAAATAATGAACGAGACTGATTGCATTTCACATAGCACTAATACCCTTGGGAATGGTATGAATCCAATTATTCTCCCTCTAGCTATGGGTAAATAGTAGGACAGACTGTGTTCTTCAGCCTTGGTGAGGCAACTAGTCTAGGAGAAGGAAAACTCTGAATTAAACTCCGCTTAAAAATTGACCTTGTGTCATATCCTGCCCGAGCGGAGGGGTTGGTATATATGGATAACTGTCCTCGTGGTGTAATGGTTAAAGCGCTAGTCTGCGGAATCGTAGTAAGCGAGTTCGAACTCCAGTCGCGCTATTAAGTTCACTTTTAGACAAATACCCTTGGGAAAGGTATGAACCGCGTTATCCTTCCAGCTGTGGGTTAAATAGTAACACTACTGTTATTCTAGAAGTATGGATTTGGAATTAAATAAATCGAGAAGGTTGGTATGCCATTAACAAACAAACTTATCAGCAAAGTTATATTGTATCAAATTTTCCAATACAATCCAAAATTTTTCACGAGTTTTTATAGTTTCAAGTATCTATATTCAATACAATAATTTTCAAACATATTCATTGGACTCAAAGAAGACATCCAAACAAATATTATCAAATTGATTCACTGTAGACTCAGAAATAATGGCAATGAAAGAGTGTTAGATATCTGACATTTGACAGGCGGCATAAGTTAGGTGGGGGTGCCCGTGGTGCAATGGTTATCGTCGTAGGAAATGGACACGGCGACTCGAGTTCAAATCCTGGACGAGACTGATTGCATTTCACATAGCACTAATACCCTTGGGAAAGGTATGAATCCAATTATTCTCCCTCCAAATATGGAAAAATAGTAGGGCAGACTGGGTTCTTCAGCCTTGGTAGGGCAACTAGTCTAGGAAAAGGAAAACTCTGAATTAAAACCTGTTAAACTCCGCTTAAAAATTGACGTTGTGTCATATCCTACCCGAGCGGAGGGGTCGGTAAATATGCATAAGTTAGGTAGATATCAAAGCTGGATTCTCCTGAGTCTTAAGGTAAACAAAAGACAGAGGAAATAACCCGTGAATTGCATGGGTGGCATGCCGGAGGAAAGAGTAATCACGAGTTGCATGGGCATCCTAAAGATAAATAATGACGGTAGATTTGGACCGCGGGGCAGTGGGCAGAACATGGGGAGATACTAAACGTCACGCCACCTGGTCGCTGGCTATGGGCCAGAGAGCCCAGGTTTGAGATTTAGAGAAAATTTTGAAATATACAAGACTCAAGTGTGATCCCAGAAGAAATAGGAGCGCCGAGCGAAGACCACAATAGTTGAATTGACCTGTTCCAGTCTTGTGAAAGGAACGCGAAAAATTAGCAAAGATGATTAAATGATTTGATTGTATGTGCCGGCCTCGTAGAGGCAGAGCGAAGAAGAAAGGTTCTCTGTGGATAACGTATCTCGACCTCGTATGATTCTTAGCGGTCCAGACTCTCTCTTCACGCAACTATATCGACTATTTCGTAATAAACAAAAGGGAAGTTTATATTCTTATATAGTGTCTTTGTCTTTCCTTCTTTTTTACTCAACGCTCCCCAGAACTGCAGTATTGGGGAGTCATATAAAAGACACTTCTTTGGAGAGCAGGCTTTCGTCTCCCAGGAGATAAGTCGTCGTATTCAAATCATCATCCAGAGCTGATCATACCTCGTTTATATTAGGTTTATTTGATGGATAACATGAATTACAATAGGCAAATGTAAGAAATTAATTCCCGATATTAGCGAATATATACGAAATGCATACGATAATTTTCCAGACTTTTTTCGTATTGGCACTTTTATTGATAGTACATATATGAAACTCTAGTCCCCTTCGAAGTAATCTCCTCCGGCTGCAATGCACTTGTACCATTCTAACAACTTCTGGAAGGCTCTATGGAAGTCCTCTTGTGTGAGCATGTCAATGACCTTCATCACAGTCTCTTTCATCTCCTCAATTGTCTAATTACGACAGCCTCAGAGCTTAACGAATAACCAAAAGTCACAAGGAGCAAGGTCTGGACTATAGAGAAGCTCAAGAACTGTCTCGATGCCCATCTTGGTCAAATCGTCTGTGACAAGGATGGAATTGTGGACTGGTGCATTGTCCTAGTGGAAATGCCACTGACCCGATTTGAAGAGTGCTGGCCACTTCCCTAGAAATCTCTTCCTGAACTCCCTTAAAACCTCAACATAGTAACCCTAACCCTAACCCTTTGGTCAATCAACTCTGGTGTATTGACTTCCTTACTCCTCCCACACCTCTCATCATCCCTCACAGACTCCGTACCTTCCTTGAATCTCTTATGCCACTCAAAAACTGATGCTCGATTCAGGCAAGATGCTCCAAAAGCAGTCTGAAGCATTCCATACGTTTCTGTGGCATCATTTTTTTCCAAGTTTAAAATAGAATTTTATTGCATGTCGTTCTTCTAAAGTATCAGATTGCATCTTTGAAATTCACTGTAGCTGAACATTTGAAGCTGAAATCATAAAAATTGGTCAGTCATCTCATAAGATGTATAACAATAACATAATGAATTTTCAAGAGTCTACGACAATTTTAAATGCCTGTACAAAAAAAAGTTTCGAAACTTATTGAAGGCACCACGTAAAAGACATGGTTTAGGTTGGTTTCTCCGTTTAATGGCATATCAAACTTCGTGGGTTATTTAATGCCGGAGTCATTCTTGTAAAAAGTAGTGGTACTTTTTAATCCATATCTGGTGGTGGTGGTGGTGGGGATAGGAATGATAAATGCCTCTTTTTTTTTTTAGTCTGAAAATGAATTTTATAGAACGACTGGTATTCGGACTCGGTTAATACGATTTCCTAATCTCACACTTTAGCGATTATTTCTTTATCGGGATTTATAAAACGAAACTTATTGTTGCTCTCTAGCTAGGTTAGTGGGTGTCCTCGTGGTGTAATGGTTAAAGCGATGGACTGCTGAATCGTAGTACGCGAGTTCGTACTCCAGTCGCGCTGAGAATTAATTTTTTTTTTTTTTTAGACAACAACTATGGAAGGCAGTAATTACTGGGGTTACAAGACTCATCATTCCTATCCGAGGTCGCGGTAAATCACCTGAAGAAGGCCAGAGGTGAAATTTGGCCGAAACGTAGTGAAAGAAGAAACCACACACGCACACAGAAAAAAAATGAAAAAAAAATCTACCAAGATGAGGACAAAAGTCCGCAATAAATAAAAAAATAATTCTCAGATTAAGAAGTCTCATCTCAAAATGATTCCAATTAAAGACAATTTCCAGTCGCGCTATTACGTTCACTTTCGGGCAAATACCCTTGGGAAAGGTATGAACCCCCTTATCCTCCCAGCTATGGGTTAAATAGTACCACTACTGTTCTTCTAGGAGAATGGCTTTGGCATTAAATAACCTACAAAGGATGATATGCCATTAAACAAAGAAACCATCTAGCTAGGTTAATATTTATAAGAGTGAGTGCAAAGGTTGTCGGCGTTCTTTTTTTTTTTACAACCGAAACTTTTCTGCATTACTATACTGCCATTCATGGGTACGCTCATGTGCCTAACTGAGAGAGAGTGACAGGGACAAGGAGAGAGAGAGTAACATAGAGAGAGAGAGAGAGTGTGAGAGAAACAGTAACCGAGAGAGAGTGAGAGAGAGAGAGAGAGAGAGAGAGAGAAAAAGAAAGAAAGAAAGAAAGAAAGGAAGAAATAGAGTAACACAGAGAGGCAGAGAGAGTGAGAGAGAGTGAGTGAGCGAGAAAGAGATTGAAAGAAAGAAAGAGTGAGAGAGATTAAAAGAAAGAAAGAAAGAGTTAGAAAGAAAGAAAGAAAGAGAAAGAAAGAAAGAAAGAAAGTGATTGAAAGAAAGAAAGAAAGAAACAGAGAGAGTGAGAATGAGAAAGAAAGAGAGAGAGAGAGAAAAAAAAAGAAAGAAAGTGATTGAAAGAAAGAAAGAAATAAAGAAAGAAGAGAGTAACAGAGAGAGAGTGAGAATGAGAGAGAGAGAGAAAGAAAGAGATTGAAAGAAAGAGAGAGAGAGAGTAACACAAAGAAAGAGAGAGTGAAAGAGAAAGAAAGAAAGAGATTGAAAGAAAGAAAGAAAGAAAAAGAGAGAGAAAGAGTAATAAAGAGATAGAGAGAGAGAGTGAGAGAGAGAGAAAGAAAGAAAGAGATTGAAAGAAAGAAAGAAAGAAAGAAAGAGAGAGTAACAGAGAGAGTGAGAATGAGAGAGAGAAAGAGAAAGAAAGAGATTGAATGAAAGAACGAGAGAGAGTAACAGAGAGAGAGAGAGAGAGGAGGGAGAGACTGTGAGTGAGAGAGAGAGAGAGAGAAACAAAAAGAAAAAAGAAAGAGATTGAAAGAAAGAAAGAGAGAGAGAGAGAGAGAGAGAGAGAGAGAGAGAGAGATGGATGGGTGAGTTTTTATAATATACAAAATGATAGATAAATGAATCGATGTTCGTTTGATTGCAAAGATATTCAAGCGACCGTATCAAAGTGTGGTCCTTATTGGATTTCCAGTAGACCGCGCTGAATACCGAAACAACTCAAAAGCGGTTGACATAAATTCCATAGGACAGTAATGGTTATTAGACACGGGGGAAAAGATTCGAAAGTGGCGCCCTCTTTACGAATTACGCTTTTCTCTATCCTTTCCCTTTCCCTTTCCCTTCTTCATGCAATGTTGTAAACACCCCTCTCTCTCACACTCACACGTATATACATATATATATATATATATATATATATATATATATGGGGGGAGGAGTTCGTGTGTATAGCATATATGAATGTGTATTCAAGCCGATCTAATTAAACGACTTATATATATGTACATATATAATGCGTTTATGTCTAATTAAGAATATGTATTTATAAATATGTATATAAACATTTTACTTGTGAGTATATATATATATATATATATATATATATATATATATATATACATACATATATATATATATACATATATATATGTGTGTGTGTGTCTATATCAAAATATACTGATATTATTTCCAGTTTTGTCATATATTTATATACAAAGTTACTAATGTTTCTTTAGTAGCTAAGATAATTGCCTGATATTTCTCAAGATGTTACGAAAACCGGTCGATTTCAAGAGAATATAATAAAAGCAAAAGCTATATATATATATAGAACGCCCATTTTGCAATAATGGTCATCATCGAAGGAAATGGATACGGTGATCAGAGTTCAAATCCAGGACAAAGCTGTAAACATTTCCCATAGCGCCAATTTCTTTAGGAAAAGTGTGCATCCAACTATTCTCTCTCCAGCTATGGGGAAATAGTTGGTCAGACTATGCTCTTTAACTTGTATATGCCAACCGGTCGAAGAGAAGGAAACCTCTGATAAACTCGACTGAAAAAGGACTCTGTGTTTCATCTTTCTTCCTGTTTAAGGTGTCAGTAAGTCTAACATAAAGTCGGGCAGGTTTCGATCCCAGCTTGAAGCGTCCTACGTGTCTTGCCACACTGAAGAGTTGCGATACAACGAAACACTCTGTCAGTGGATGACAATATATATGCTCCCCCATGGGGGTTGAGCTCTCTGGCGAAAGGAATTGTTGGCCACTGTTAGCGTAATGCAAGGCTCTTCAAAAGAATTGAGCTCTCTGGTAGCCGGTAGGGTATGAAAAAATGTAAACAAAGGCTGCTGCTGCTGTTTGCTAAATATAAAATACCTAAAAATTCCCTTAGCCAACGTAGTCCGCTTGTGGTCGTGTGGTCTGAAGCCTTAGTCTATCGTAAAGTTGGACGGGTTTCAATTCCGGCTTCGAACGTCCTGAGTGTCTAGTAGAACGAAACAGTCTGTCTGTGGATGACTATATATATATATATAGTACTGTACTCGGCCACGCGTTGCTGTGGCTCAGTTAGTTTAAGTGGAAAAAAAAAAGAAAATGCATGTTTCGAATATGTTTTATTTTCCAATAATTGGATAATCTATACAAATAAAAATGTAAATGTTTGTTACTAACCGATAATCTCCAGTTTTATACCATTCGAATTCAGGAGTGTTTTTGTATACTTATTATCCAAATATTGGAAAATTAAACATATTAGAAACATGCATTTCCTTTTTTTTTCTTTTTTTTTAAAACAAACTGAGCCACAGCAACGCGTAGCCAGGTAAAGTTATCAAGTATATAAAAATACTCCTGAATTCAAATAAAATACTCTCTGAAATATTTTAACCAATTACTGCTATAAAACTGGAGATTATCGGTTAGTAACAAACATTTACATTTTTATTCATATAGATGTCTTTCGTTGAACTTTAAGATTAAAAAATGTCATATTGAAAAAAGAAAATAAGTCAACCGAAAAAGAAAGAAAAACGACTAAGCAAAAATATTTTGCAAACAATTCGTTAGAATAAGAAAAAAATTACTTACTACTGAACCAACGAAATATGGTTTAAAGTTTAGTGTCTCTGTTTAAGTCAACCGAAAAAGAAAGAAATTACTAAGCCAAAAAAATAAATAAGTCACGTGTAAAATTCTTGTTAAACGGAAGTTATTCTTTCGTGTTCGGCCGTTGTCGGAGAAAAACGACTTATTAAAAATATTTTTTTAATTATTGTAATATTTTTGGATAATAAGAATATAAAAACACTCCTGAATTTGAATAAAATACTTTCTGAAAATTTTAAACCAATTACTGCTATAAAACTGGAGATTGTGTCGATACTGCTATATGGATGCACTACTTGGACGCTGACTAAACGGTTGGAGAAGAAGCTAGACGGCAATTATACAAGAATGTTAGGAGCAATATTGAACAAGTCCTGGCAGCAACACCCCACAAGGCACCAACTATACGGTCACCTACCACCTATCACGAAAACTATCCAAGCTAGATGAACCAGACATGCCGGACACTGCTGGAGAAGCAAGGACGAGCTCGTAAGTGATGTACTCCTGTGGACCCCCGCATATGGCCAATCAAAAGCAGGACGACCAGTTCGAATATACATAAAGCAGCTATGTGATGATACGGGATGTAACCCTGAAGACCTGCCAAAGGCGATGAATGATCGGGAGACGTGGAGAGAGAGGGTCAGGGATATCCGTGCTAGCCGCACGACATGATGATGATGAACAAACATTTACATTTTTATTTATATAGATGATTGTGTGTGTCTGTTCGCATCTTTAAGCTTATCTAACGGAGTATTTCTTTTTAGACAGTCTGCACCCATCCATCCGATCCTATCTATCTTTCTATCTATCACGTGAGTTGAACTAGATAAATGTGTCCATACCTATATGATTTTATCTATCTATCTATCTATCTCAATATGTTCATATCTATCTATCTATCTATCTATCTCAATATGTTCAGATCTATCTATCTATCTATCAATGATTATTTCCGTGCTTCCTTCATATATTTATGTTTGTATTTTTACCTGTTCCATCTTTCTAGTTGTAATATGTGTTTACACACACACACACACACACACACACACACACATATATATATATATATATAAATATATATATATATATATATATTATATAATATATATAAAGTTAGCGACCATAGTCGAGGGTGACCCGAAGGCTCCCTTTTCGATAGCTACTACACCAAGGTGTAGGGGAGGGCGCTACTCCATTCCCTGGATTGCTCTACTTTACCCTTGAACCGTACCTTATAATGCTGAGTGTTAAGCAAGGTGGTATCAAGTTCCATTTTTTAAGTCTTTGGTATGACTCGACCTGGAATTGAACCCAGGTCTCCCGGGCCATTGGCGAACACTCTAACCGCTGGGCCAATATATATATACATATTGTATATATATATATATATATATATAATTTGGCTGCCAGTTTAAGTCGATCAATGTGTTCATGTCCCTATCTATCTATATATCTATCTATCAGTGAATATTTCCGTGCTTCCTTCATATATTTATGTTTGTCTTTCTACCTGTTCCATCTTTCTAGTTGTAATATAGGTTTAAATATATATATATATATATATATATACATATATATATATATATATATATAATTCGGCAGCCAGTGTAAGTTGATCAATGTGTTCATATCCCTATCTATCTATCTATCTATCTATCTAAATAAGCGTATATAATTATTTATAAGTGTGTATACATACACATTTGACTTGCATTTACGCACACGTATGTAGTCACGTAGGTTTTTAATTACACACACCACACTGGCAGACGCAGGTGCGCTATTCCCTGGAAAAATTAAAGAAAAAGTTGATAATCTTTTATGTTCAATTTCTTTGGTTTTTTTTTTTTTTTTTTTTTTTTTTTTCTTTTGCGCACCAAAGAACAACGGAGATGGAGAAGATAACTGTAGAGTGGTCGTTGCATGAAAGGCCATTCTGGGCTTCGGTTGCCATGGATTATCTCCCTTGTGTCTTGGTCGGGCCTGAAACAATCAGAACCAACAATCGATCGGAGAAGTGATTGCTTTGAAAAGGCGGGAAAATAGGCTAAGTGATAAAAAAAAAAATTATACTGATGTGACCACCTGCAGAAAATGGTTGGCGAATAGGTAGGCAGAAATATAGGGGCGTAAATGATGCATCCACCGACACACACGAACTTTCACATATACATACACACATACACATGCACACATAGGCACGGGCTTACACATAAATGTATTTGAGAATATATGAATATAGAAGTAACTATATATATATATATATGTTGTCATCCGCAGACAGACTGTTTCGTTGTATCACAATTCTTCAGTGTGGCTAGACGCTTGAAGACAGGATCGAAACCCAGCAACTTTATGTTAGACTTAGTATCATACCACTCAGCCCGTAAGCAAACCAAGTCAGCTCGGGAATTATAAAGCAATATGTAGCAGCTTTCGTTTGTTTATATTTTTGCCTTACCGGATACCAGATTTCTCAATTCATTCGAAGAGCTTTGAATTATGTAAGTGGCAGTCGTTAATTCCTTTACTAGAGTGCTCAACTGTCCAAAGACAGACTGTCTCGTTGCATCACAACTCTTCAGTGTGACTAGACACATAGGAAGCTTGAAGTTGGGATCGAAACCCGCCTAACTTTACGTTAGACTTAGTATAATACCGCTCAGCCAACAAGCAAACCACTTCAACTCAGGAATCATAAGGCATTATGTAGTAGCTTTCGTTTGTTTAAATTTTTGCCTTACTGGATACCAGCGTTCTCAATTCATTCGAAGAGCTTTGCATTATGCAAGTGGCAGCCGTAAATTCCTTCGCCAGTGTACTCAGCTCCCGTAGGGGTATATATATATATATATATATATATATATATATATATATAATAAGTAAATATATATTAGTTTTTATATATATCTAATAACAGGGAAGCTTGTCTGCTACTACAGGTCTCATACCGTCTTATAAATGACAATTATCAGTCAGAGAAATCGAAAAAATCGAAAAATACACACTGTGTATGTATGTATGTATGTATGTGCGTGTGTTTGTGTAGGTTATATTTACATATCATTGTGTGCAGACGTACAAGTGGTATTTAGTATGCGTGTGTATGAAGATATATATACATATATATATATATCAAGCTAGCAAGCATTCTGGGTATTTTTTCCTTTCCATTTATAAGACAATTCTCGAGAGACAAACACATGGACACAGACAAACGCACACACACACACACACGCACACACATATATATATATATATATGTGTGTGTGTGTGTGTGTGTGTGTGTGTATGTTTGTCTGTGTCTGTACGTATGTGTGTATTTGATTGTATCTATCTCACTATTGATCTGTCTGCCTCTTTGTATATCTATTTATCTATCTGTTTGCCAATATATATATATATATATATATATAGTGTATCACAAAAGTGAGTACACACCTCATATTTCTGCAGTTATTTAAGTATGTCTCTTCATGGGACAACACTGACAAAATGAGACTTTGACACAATGAAAAGTAGTCTGTATGCAGCTTATATAACAGAGTTAATTTATTTTACCCTCAAAATAACTCAAAATATAACCATTAAAATCTAAACCCCTGCCAACACCTCAGAAACTACCACCCTAAATGTCCAAATTGAGTACTGCTTGTCATTTTCCCTCGAAAATGTCATGTGACTCATTAGTGTTACTAGGCCCATGTGTTACTAGGCCCATGAGTGCATAGTGAGCAGGTGTGTTCAAATTTGTAGTGCAGCTCTCACACTCTCTCATACTGGTCACTGAAAGTTCCAACAGGGCACCACATGGCTAAGAACTCTTTGAGGATCTTAAAAGGCATATTGTTGCACTACATGAAGATGACCAAGGCTACAAGAAGATTGCCAACACCCTGAAACTGAGCTGCAGCACAGTGGCTAAGATCATCCAGCGTTTTAAAAGTGCGGGCTCCACTCAGAACAGGTCTCAGGTAGGTCGTCCAAAGAAGCTGAGCGCACGTACTGAGCGTTACATCCAAATGCTTTCTTTGAAAGATCGTTGTAGGAGCCCTGTCAGCATTCCTGCAGAGATTGAATAGGTGGGGATCAGCCTGTTAGTGCTCAGACCATACGCCACACTCTACATCAAATTGCTGTCACCCCAGGAGGAAGCTTCTTCTGAAGATGATACACAAGAAAGCCTCCAAACAGTTTGCTGAAGACAAGTCAACAAAGCACATGGATTACTGGAACCATGTCCTATGGTCTGATGAGATGAAGATTAATTTGTTTGGTTCTGATGGCTTCAAGCATGTGTGGCCGTGACCAGGAGAGGAGTACAAAGATAAGTGTGTATTGCCTACAGTCAAGCATGGTGGTGGGAATGTCATGGTCTAAGACTGCATGAGTGCTGCAGGTGTTGGAGAGTTATATTTCATTGAAGGAAACATGAACTCCAACATGTTCTGTGAAATACTGCAGCAGAGCATTATCCACTCCCTCCTCATGTTCCAGCATGACAATGACCACAAACACCTCCAAGACGACCATTGCTTTACTGAAGCCGTATTCCGTATTCCCTAAAGCTCTGGCAATACTGGAGTCTCACCATCAGATTGCTTCGTGTCACATCAAGGACACTCGGGGTGGGAATCTTACCCCTCTACCGAGATGCAGTCGGTGTATTCTACAGCCGCTACCGACTGGGCAATACACAATGTTAAATGTCAAAACAGTTCTATTTGAAGCAATTCAGTTTAGGATAAGTTCACAGTTTAGTTTTATTTGACCCATTGATAGGACCCTATCAGGTGCTACCACCCCGGGCCACAGTGGACCTGGGAGCGATGGCAATGAAGAGGTACTCCGTATTCCCTAAAGCTCCAGCAATACTGGAGCCTCACCAGATTGTTTCGAGTCATATTGAGGACACTCGTTATGAGGGGAGTTTAACCCCTCGACAGATATGCAGTCAGTGTATTGTACAATCCTAGTCGACTGAGCCAATAATTGAAATAAACGGCATGCGTACAAAGAAGTGATTAATATCAAATTTTATTATAAGTGTTGGATAGTGACGATTTGTGCAAACAAATAACTAATATCATATAGAACTATCAGCGTCAGAGAACAATTCTTGAAGCCATTTATGTGTGTTCAAACAAATGATTAATATTCATGATAATCATTAGTGTTAGATAACAATACTTGAAACGATTTACCTGTCCAAACCAAGAATTATTATTGAATAGATTTATTTCTGCTTGGTAGCAATGCTTGAAACCATTTAAATGTGTTTAAATGAAATATTTTGTGTTAGTAATATTTTCAAGCGATCAGTGTGCAAGCAAATGATGAATACCAAATAGAATGATCAAGGTTAGTTAGAAATACTTGTAACTATTTTATTGTGAGAAAACAAATTGGAGGTGTCCTCGTGGTGTAATGGTTAGATCGATGGACTACGGGATCGTAGTAAGCGAGTTCGTACTCCAGTCGCGCTATTACATTCACTTTCGGGCAAATACCCTTGGGAAAGGTATGAACCTCCTTATCCTCCCAGCTAAATAGTACGACTACTGTTCTTCAAGGAGAATGGCTTTGGTATTAGATAACCTACAAAGGTTGATATGCCATTAAACAAAGAAACCAAACCAAACCAGAAATATCAATTAATACTGAATAGAATTATAGGTGTTAAATAGGAATGTTGTATTCTCATATGCAGTTACATAACGAAAACACAATAACGATGAATGACCTCCCCTCTTTGGCCATCAGCGTTTCTTTCCCGTTCTCTAGGGTTGCTCAACCGGAGGCCCGGGGGGCCCGCTCTCTGCTGGGTGCTGTTTTCTCTACAGCATCATTTCTCCATTTCTCTGATATCCAAAAACTAACTGACTTCCTGTCTTCACCGAGTTATATAATTGTTAAACGCCCATTCAATATCTCCCCATAACTGGCCATCGGAATAAGCACTTCCCCCGTCTTTGGAATGGCATGTTTGATCGTCATCGAGCGGAGATAACTGTCATGCACTTCACTGGTTACTCTCTTCCGGTGCATCAGTTTGTGACTCTACCGTGGGATTTTAACCCTGTCCCATATTGTCAGCCAAGCTCGCCCACGCCAATAGAATATGCACTTCCGCCGTCTTTGGAATGGCATGTTTGGCGGGGTCGGAGGTCAATATACAACAGGAATACTTGAAGCTAAGTAACTGTGTAAACAGATGAGTCCAAACTCGTTTACCTACATATCATCGTAAAGTCCTGATGAAGGTTTACTAAAATCGAAACGTTTTAACGTGGACTTAACTTTATAATAAATCCATGAATTTTACTTTTTTGTTTATATATTTTATCCCTATATAATTACCGACGCCGACTACGCCGATGACATAGCGATACTGGCGAATACACCCAACAAAGCCGAAACACTACTGCATAGTTTAGAACGAGCCGCCACAGGCATTGGCCTCCAGATCAATGCACACAAAACTGAATATATGTGCTATAATCAAACAGGCGACATTTCCACACTAGACAGAACCTCTCTTAAACTGGTAGACAAATTCACCTATCTAGGAAGCAGTGTCTCATCAACCGAAAATGACATCGACACGCGGCTAACGAAGGCATGGACAGCTATCGATAGGCTATTGATCATATGGAAATCAGACCTGACCGATAAAATAAAACGCAGCGGTCGGGTCGATACTGCTGTATGGATGCACAACTTGGACGCTAACTAAACGGCTGGAGAAGAAGCTGGACGGCAATTACACAAGAATGTTGTGAGCAATATTGAACAAGTCCTGGCGGCAACACCCCACAAGGCACCAACTATACGGCTACCTGCCTCCCATCACGAAAACTATCCAAGTTAGACGAACCAGACATGCAGGACACTGCTGGAGAAACAGAGACGAGCTCATCAGTGATGTACTCCTATGGACCCCCACATATGGCCGAGCAAAAGCAGGACGACCAGCTCGAACATACATACAGCAGCTATGTGAGGATACGGGATGTAGCCCTGAAGACTTGACGGAGGCGATGAACGATAGGGAGAAGTGACGAGAGAGGGTCAGGGATATCCGTGCTAGCGGCACGACATTATGATGATGATAATGTGTATATATATATTATATGGAGAGAGAGAGAGAGAGAGAGAGTGAGAGAGAGAGATGGTAGATTTTGGTGAATCTGACAAGAGGATAAAAATAAGTGGATATGGCGATAAATCAAACGCTTACAACGGATTTATTGTTGATATTTCGTTCTTTATTCACAGAACTTCTTCGGGTTACTTATTTTTTGAGTTTTTCTACATTTCAGCAATTTGACGTAAGAGATAAAATAAGGGAGAAAATAAAGGTATAAAAAAAGGAGGGAAAGGGTCTAAAGACAAGAAGCAGATAAGGGACGAATAGGGAGAGAAATAGATATGGGTTTAAGTGTTGGTAGTTGAGGTTATTGGTTTTGACTGCCTGGGTATATAGTTGAATATTGGTAGCATCAAATGTATCAGGTTTCATCAGAGATTTTTGATCAGATACAGGTGGATTAATTTTAGTGTGAGAAAAGAAAGAGGGAAAGAAAGGAGAGGGGTGAATGGGGCAGGGGTCTTAGTCTGAAGAAGATCTGTGAATAAAGAACGAAATATTACCAGTAAACCCGTTGTAAGTGTTTGATTTATCTACTTTCCCACTTTTTTTACCATATATATATATATATATATATATATAATATATTAGAGTAGGTTGATTTTTCACTTTTCTTAAAATATTCAAAAATCTCACTTACCGAAAGTTGTGTATGGACCTATAAAGTACTCATACAAAAAGTTAGATCAAATAGTTCAACGGTTTTTTTTGAGTGTTTGGTATCAAAAATCGTATACAAAAACATACTGAAAATTCCTCGTTTTTGCAAGATTTGGCTTGAATATTAGTGTGAAAACCAAATTATGTTAAAATTAGAATAAGGGAATGTCCTTTTATTTTATAAAAATGATATTAATTAAAGAAATGATGTCTAATCCTAAAACTGAAAATCTTCACCCTCTCATTTTCAGTATCTACTTCTATAAACTGCATTTTAACGTTAAGAATTAAAGCAATAATATTTGAATACCTTAAAAATTGATTTTTTTTCTGTTTTAAGTGAAAATATAACAAACAAAAAAATAATGAAAAACAAACATTATTTTAATCCTATTAACCAACCCCTCCGCTCAGGCAGGATATGACACAAGGTCAGTTTTTAAGCAAAGTTTAACAGGTTTGAATTCAGAACTTTCCTTCTCCTAGACTAATTGCCTCAACAAGGCTGAAGAACCTAGTCTGCCCTACTATTTACCCATAGCTGGAGGGAGAATAATTGGATTCATACCTTTCCCAAGGGTATTAGTGCTATGTGAAATGCAATCAGTCTCGGCTAGGATTTGAACTCGTTGCACCATGTCCATTTCCTATGACGATAACCATTACACCACAGGCACCTCCAAACATTACTTTAATAGAGCTTAATATATAGAGTCAAATTTTTTGAAGAAAGATATATCTTGTTGTAACTTTATTTTGCAAGTTTCTTTGAATGCCCTTTTTTTACAGTTCCAAAATCGACCTACCCTAATATATATATATATATATATATATATATATATATATATATATATATATATATATAATTATTAAATAAGAGATGTGAATGAATAGCTGGTGTAGACATGGGGCTAGATTAGATAATTAATATAAATAATTAAAAAAAATATAGGATTAAATTGAGAATTAATGTAAATGAATAAAAATAAAATAAAATGTTAGATAGAAAATGTGAAAAACCCATATCATATATACGTACTAATCATTAAAAGTGTAACTGATTAATAAGCTCTAAATAAATTTATTTAAAAAAAAAGTTAGATTTAATTAAATCTTGAAATCAATTTAATATAATTTTTACTGTATCGTTACGTAAATTATTGAATAAAGTTAATTTTCTAATTTAGTATTAAATCTGTGGTTTTAAGTCGAAAAATAATTAAAATTAAAAAGAATCTTTTAAAAAATTTATTTACTGTAATTCTAACCGACAATAAAAAAAAAAAAACGGAAGTGGACTAAATGAGGAGATAACTCTTCACCCCTCTTCTATCCCCTCCCACCTTCTTCCTGTGTCTATTCTGATTTATTTTATCCATAAGATCTGAAGAAGTCTTGTTAATTTTTCTTTTTCGTGTTTTTTGATTTTTCAAAAACACATAACAGGATGGAAATAAATTTATAATCCTAATGTGATCGGTTTGTTGTTTTTTCTTAATGAAATTATTGCTCTGTAATGTCAGTTACATTGAGCTCTTTACCAGGAAAATTTAAATGTTAACTTTAGAATCGTTTTCTTGTCCTGATGGAATTACGCCCAACTCCGGTTTAACTGGACCAAATAATACTTATACACACACACACACATATATATATATATATATATAGTCATTCTCAGACAGATCTGTTTCGTTCTATTAGAACTTATCAGTGTGGCTTGACATTAGCTTCCCGTAGCTGGGATCGAAACCTGGTTGACCCCGGTTGACTCAAACGTCAAGCCAAGCTTCTAACCATTCAGCCACGAGCTGTGACGTAAATTTTAAACGGTTATGAATCACAGTTACTATTGTTTACA